>CM035418.1:123975111-124700111 GCA_020310875.1 Ceratopteris richardii | reverse complement strand
GACTTCGTAAAACTTCATTCGGTATTCTAATGGATTGAAATTCGTGTTTTGTTTTTTAGACATTTGCAGATGCAGACATGAATAGAGATGGAAAAATTGATAGGGAGGAGTGGAGAAATTTCGTGTGCAGGAATCCAGCATTGATAAAAATGATGACCTTGCCTTATCTTAAGTATGTTGTCACATGCTTTTGTTGCTCAAGGGCATATTTATACAATTAGTTTATTTCCTTGTCGGAACAGTTCCATGTTGATATCGAATCGAGCTCTTCATTTGTTCTTCTTTCCTGCATTCAGGGACATCACAACAACATTCCCCAGCTTTATTTTCCATTCAGAAGTTGATGATTTGTCAGTTTAGCAGACAAGCTGCAGACAACCACCCCAAAGTTACCTGTTTGGAAAACCGAGTCTGATCGTGCCAGTTCATTTTTGAGGGTCTATACCAGAACGCATGAGAAGCTGTGAGAGCTCTGTCCTGTGAATGCATGCCTTTTTTGGAATTTTTTTGCAACAAGATGATTTCAGTAGGTACTGTTGTGAAGGATAAAGCTCTTATTTTGGAATGGATATTGGGTTTGATGAAAAATCACATTTACTTGAACACTGGCACATTCTGAAAGTTGGAATGCATACTCCAGAACATATGCCAACATATTTGTATGGTGTACCTGTGAGAGGCGCTGTCCTGTGAATGTGTGCCTTTTTTGGATTTTTTTTTATCATAACAAGATGATTTCAGTAGGTACTGTCATGAAGGACTGAACTCTTCTTCCGGAATGGATATTGGATTTGACAAAAAATTGATTTTTACTTGAATGTTGGCACATTCTGAAAGTTGAAATACATACTGTTTCACCCTACAATTTTTGATATATTGTATTGGCTTTTGCGCTCTTTCTGATTCTCAAGTGGGACAAGTTATTTGTATGCTTATATATATCTTGTTTATATAAAAACGAAAGTCTTAAGGCACTGCCTTGCGGGTGGGAAATATGTTCTGCTTGAGAGTTCTACATTTAAAAGATGCAGAACTCTCTAGCTTTGAAGAACATATAACATGAATGAAAAGTTATGAATTCCCAGCACGATTCAATTGGCTCTGGTATTTATCATTGTATATGCTTATGGTAATGAAAGGTGTCTTAAGTTTTATATTTCATAGATAAAGTATTGACTGCTACTATCTTAAATATGATTTAAGCTTTTCAGTTGCAATATTTTATCCAGTTAGTCAGTCAGTCAATATTATCGTTCGAAGTGTGTGAAGCGTCTTCTGGAGTTGTATCTGGTTCTCAACTTCAAGCACGGCAGAATGATGATCGGACCAAATACTTATAGTAAGCAGCTGAACACGTGTATTCCTTTGGAGTTCTTCTAGTAGAGATTGGGAAACTCTTTGTTGCGCCCTGTTTTACATTTTACTTAAGTTCCTATTGTCTGATGAGGCTGCAACCTGCTTGGTTTAATTAGCATTTTACATAAGCTCCTATTGTCTGATGAAACTGCAACATGCTTGGTTTTGAGTAGTGTGCAGAAGACCAAGCTTTGCTTGAAAAAGTTTTTTTTCAAGCAAAGCAAGTATGGAGACTCTTTCCTTTATTCATTAAAGCAAAGTGCAAAGGTGAGATGTTATAGCTCATGAGATAAACATGCAGCAGGCGAATCGTTAAGAACATAGAAAGAAGCTTAGGCATTGAAGTTTCCATCCAAAGCAGATCCGAGGGTGAGCTAGTGATAGCTCACAAGGAAAAAAGAGCAACATAATCTTTTGAAGTTTGGGTTACATTGCATAAAAATGCCGTTTTGGCTCTATTGGGCGAAAATAATATAATGTGAATGTCCAAAAGACAAATAAAGAGAGTAAATACTAGTAACTTTGTCAAATAATGGGAAGAAAAGCTTAGGTTAATTACATCACAACAGATTCCTTAAAGGGCTTACAATTTGAAGCATTATGTGAGGTGATCAAGTGTGTCTTTTCAATCTTCATCCCTGGAAAACTCTCACTTGATGTTTAGCCACACAATTTGAATCATTGAAGGCAATGCTCATAAGAGATATACTTCTGTGAGTACTTATAAGGCTTTCCTAAGCATTAATGTCTGTTTAGGAGATCAAAACGTCATGAATTACTTTGGTAGAAAACATGTGATAAAGAAAACATGTGGAGCTCAAAATCAAGCACACCATAAAACGTTATTTTCAATTGCAATGTGGTTTTGCCAAAACCACTAAACAATAATGTGTATTTAAATGATAAGTGTTGGAGTGCTCCAATTTGCCGTTCTCCCAGCTTTGCCTTTGTGGTACCTTTCACTATTTTTGATGCAATGGCTTTCAATGGCTCTAGGAACATTGCACCCTACATCCACTCACATATGTATATGTCCATCGATCCATACATACATGTGCATGCGTGCACATGTACATACATGCATGTGTGTGTGTGTGTGTGTGTGTGTGTGTGTGTGTGTATATATATATATATATATATATGTGTATGTGTATGTGTATGTGTGTGTGTGTGTGTGTGTGTGTGTATGTGTATGTGTATGTGTGTGTGTGTGTGTGTGTGTGTGTATGTGTGTGTGTGTGTGTGTATATATATATACATATACACACACACACACACACACACACACATATATATATATATATATATATATATATATATATATATATATATATATATATATATATATATATATATATATATATATAGATATGTGTATATGTGTATGTGTATGTGTATATATATATATATATATATATATACACACACACACACACACACACGTACATACATACATACATACATACATACATACATACATACATGCATACATACATGCATGCATGCGTATGTACACACATACCTACACATGTACGTACATACATACCTGCATACTTACAGGTGTTGCATCCTATAATTAATTAGCACACACATACTCCATCCACCCACATATTCAATAGCTGTCCTTATATATTTCGGTTTGAGTTTTTTTCTTGTTAATCAACCCTTATGGTTCTTGAAAAACTTTAATCTATATGTATTTACTTGTTTGTCCATGGTTTATTTGTATAACTTGCACCAGTAACTCATGCACATTACCTTAGCATTTGATATTTCTAATAAGTAATGTTTGTTTGGGGTGGGTATAACATCTATTGCTTATAGATAAGAAGTATGTGGGGTCTCCATTTTACAATTAATTAACCATGATTGAAATGAGTTTGAGTTACACACTATGCTATTAAATGTTTTTTATTCTCAATCGATATACTTGAGATTTTGTTGTTAACCAATAATGTGAAGGGTGCTATGCTCTAGGTTTAGATGGTTAGGGTGGTTGATTGTCATCTTGTGGTACATTATTGTGTCATGTAAGATTTTACTTGTATCATGATCATTTTTTCAATTAAGGTATGCACTAGTACTCGAGAATGGTTCCCAAAAGGACATGTCCCTTTCTTGTTCGTAGAATAAATTGTAATATGTGCTGGATACATTGGCAATTGTATCGATATGGATTTTATACTTTATGAATCTTATATTGGAAAATTCTTGCCGACTGAAAGTCCTAGTGTTCTCGTGTGAGTGTGTAAAGATGGTAACTTAAGTTGCATGCCATTGTCGTCTATGAGTTTGGTTGTGTTTACCTACTACACCCCCTAAGTTTCTGACATTGAATCAGCACCATTACATATCTTGATGGATTCACATGCAATTTCTTAGTTTATGGTTACCACACCACTTTGCGAGTGGGAAGTGAAAGTATGATAGTCCAGTGATAACTTGAAATCCCATCCTCATGTGTTTGAAACTTGGCAGCAATACCTTCCATTTCAAAAATAGACATTTTCTTTACATGGATTGATCGAGACATATGGTGTTGGTGAAAAAGCAGAACACTTAGGTATTCTTATATGTCTGTGTTTTTCAAATTTTGTATTTCACACACTATTATAAATATTATTATGTCTACGTTTTTCACCTTCCATATCATACATGCTATTTCCTTTCAATTAGCAAAATCATTCTATTGCTAAGGTAAATATATAGGTGTGGATAATTTCTTGTGGCTTATCTATTAAGTAATGCGCTATTTTTGTTTCCATAGGTTCTTAATTGAAAATTCGATTGGATCCTTAGCAAGAAATGGGAACTGTGAATATAATTTTATGAATAAAGTACATGTGAATCAATATATAATATTTGAGAACTGTTCTGAACCACCTACAATGTACTTTATGGGTTGTAGCATGGATTAAAAGTGTTTTGATAAGAAGTTCTCACACTCCATCATCGTGGGATGTTTTCCCCTTAAACATATGTAGCAATATTATGAAGATTCCCATTTCGTGGGCATGTGGGTGTCAATTTTGAAAAGTGCGGGTATACAATGAAGGTTTTGCATTCATATATTCTACTTTGGACTTCTAGTGGCACTGACTATTGTTTCAAACTTAGTGCTTGTTGAATAGTTTTTTGACATCTTTTCACTCTTTCAGATAACAACAATAAGTTGCAAATACTTGTACCTATTGTCATAGTTGACGGGAAACCTGTAAGACGGTTAGTCTGCTCTTTGTTTTTACAAGATTTGCTCAACGGTTTTTGTTGTTGAATATAATATAGATGAAAGTAGAAGGTCTACAAATATGTATTGGTGATCCCTGTATAAGTTATGGAAAGGAATTGCTAAGGGAAGTATTTTGGGTGTCCCTGTCCTCATGCATTTGTATGTTCAAAATGCATGATGAGTGTTTTTGTTGATGATTCCTTCACTTATGGTTGTAAATATTATCCATATGAGGCAATGTTTCCTTGTGGTTTTACATCTCTGCTTATTCCCTTACTTAGGTGTGGTGCAATATAATGCTGTTATAGGTAATATAATATATTAGTTTGATTAAATTATTGAACATGTTTGATAAATGAATTCATCGAATATTTGTACTACATACTTTTTTCCCAATATATGGGGGTAAATGTCAATATTGAGTGATTGAAGTTATAATAGGATGACATGCCTAGCTTTGATTTATGAACGACAAACCCTAACTATGATAATCTTGATAGTTTTTGCTTTGAAAGTCACGACCACTCGCATACTCTCCAAAAATTGAAGCTATAAGATTGGGTTGGTAAAAAGGTTTCGTGGTCAAATAATGGATGATTTTTATACCTATTATGCTCAAACAGAGGTATATACCCCTCAACAAATATTTTTTCAAGATGTGCATATCTTTTCAGTCATACAAATTCATTTATTTGTAGTTTTAGCTTCATGCTTGTTATTGCTTTTGGTCCGTATTGTTGCGAAAACTCATTCTTGCATAGTGATATATACTAATGATTAGGCTTGCACCTTCTTGCTTATATATATGGTATCTCTAGTTGTTTTTCACTCAATATGAATTTTCCATAGACATCCAAATTTTTTTGATACATTTTAATTAATCAAATTCTTATTACTTGGGAAACTGCTATCACATTTGTGTTAGGAAATTCATGTTTGTGTTTTTTCTTTCATGGTGTGACATGGATGACAACTAGGTATGGCTATGATATTTGTCACCCATAACGTTTCCTTAGCCCTCACCAATGTTTTGTTTTGGTAGACTGCTAGGTATGTCAAGGTCATACTCTTCACCATGTAGGGTTGAAAAGCTTGAAGTACTATTCAATAGTTGTAGAAATGGAAAATGCTGATGGAATGAGTCAACCTATGAGCAATAAGTTGGACAAAAACAACTTTCATGCTTGGAGCCGGCTTAAGTTGAATTCCAAGGAGAAGGAAAAGTTACATCTTCAATCACACTATTGACACCTTTGCACTTCTTCTTATCCTTGTATTAGATAAGAAAGCAAATTTTTATATGAGTAATGTACAATATTATATCGTATTCATTTTTGTTTCTATTTCTTTGATACATTTGAGAATATTGGTGCTATAATATACCATATTCTTGATGTTGTATCAAAACCGAAGACTTTACATACATCTAAAATATATACGTTTGTACATACATACATACATATGTGCATACATACATATGCACATACATACATATGCGCATACATATGTATGTGTGCACATATTGTCACGAGGAAGGAGATAAGGAAGAGAGCTCACACACACACACTCTCAAAATCAAAGAGAAGCACACACTCAGATTGAGGCAAGGAAGAATGATCTTCTTCTTCTTCTTCTATACATAAAAAGGAATATACAAGAATGACCTAAAAACAAGAATACAACAACTGCAATATATAAAGACCAATACATAAGGAAAAACATAATGTCCGCGAATGAGTGAGCTGGCAAGAAACAGCTGTGCCATCACTCTCGGTAGATAAATCTAATAAAGCTCAATGAAGTATCCCTGACATATACCAGTGTGACCACTATACATGTGAAAGAAACGAAAAATTGATACGTGTCATCCTGGATCATCACATGTTGAGCTTGATATCTCAACACTCCCCCTCGAGCTCAACATCATGTCCTCTAATCCAAGCATCTTCGGAAACTTCTTCAGCTTCTCTACTCCAAGTGCTTTAGTGAAAATATCAGCAACCTGCTCATCTGTTCTCACATAAACAAGATCAATATCACCTACTAATACCTTCTCTCTGATGAAGTAATAATGCACCTCGATATGCTTTGTTCTAGCATGAAAAACAGGGTTTCGTGCTAACTGTATGTTGCTAAGATTATCACAATAGATGGTGATAGGCTGTTGCACTTCCACACCTACATCTGCAAGTAGCATCTCCAGCCATGATGCCTCACATGTTGCCATTGCATCACCTCTATACTCAGCCTCTGTACTCGACAAAGCAATAGTGGGTTGCTTCTTCCTGCTCCATGTAATAGCTGCACCTCCAAATGAGAATAGAAAGCCACTAGTAGATCTTCTATCTAGAATGCTACCAGCCCAATTTGCATCATTGTATCCATGAACCTGCAAATCTACACCAGCTTCATAAAACAATGCATAATCCAAAGTACCACTCACATAACGTAGTGCGCCTCAGAGCATCCAAATGTGGCTTCCTTGGGAACCTGCATAAACTGACTTCAAGTCCAATAATATAGCTTAGATAAGGCCTTGTAATTGTGAGATATATAAGACTTCCCACAATTTTCCTGTACATAGTAGCATTTTCCAATGCTTCACCGGATGTAGCATCCAAATTCAAATTCTGATCTAATGGCATAGAAATTGGCTTACAATCAGCCATACCATACTTTTGTAGCATATTCAAGGCATATTGCCTTTGCGACATCCATATGCCTGTTTCTGTATGTATAAACTCAATGCCCAAGAAGTAGCGCAGCACACCAAGATCTTTCATGTCAAATTCCTGCATAAGAAGTTGTTTTACCTCTTTGATGCTTTCTTCATTATCACCACCTACAATCAAGTCATCAATGCAAATAGCCACAATTGTGATGCCATCATCATCCTTCCTTGCATATAGTGAATGATCTACATCACACATAGAAAACCCAATGGTGGTTAAGTACTCAACAATCCTTGCATGCCATGCACGAGGAGCTTGCTTCAGCCCATACAAATCCTTCTGCAACCTGCAAACATATTCTGGATGCTTTGAATCTTCATATCCTTGTGGCTGGTCCATGTATACTTCTTCCTGTAACTCACCATGTAGAAAAGCATTCTTCTCATCCATTTGATGCAAAGTCCATCCTTTTGCTGTAGCTAATGCAACAAGTGTTCTGACAGTAGACATTTTAGCTACAGGGCTGGATGTTTCCTCATAATCAATGCCATAAGTTTGTGCATATCCTTTTGCTACCAAATGTGCTTTATACCTACTTATGCTACCATCAGCATTGTGCTTTACCTTGTAAACCCATTTGCAGCCTATGGGTTTCTTTCCTTGTGGCAATGGAACCAGCTTTCATGTATCGTTTCCACAAAGTGTAGCCATCTCCTCATCCATAACTTTTTCCCAATCTACATTTCCAATTTCATCTTCAAAACAAGAAGGTTCAACATCTTTTATTTCCTTTGTCATATAGGCACAATGATGAGCCATGTAACTATCATATGTCAATCGTTGCACTGAATTCCACATCCTCCGAGATCTTCTTGGTCCTAGGTCACTTCTCCTTGTATCTGCATGTGCCTTTCTTACTCCTAGTGTCTTCATAGAGGGCAACCCAAGTTCCTCATCAAGACTCTTTTCTGAACCGCTTGAATCTCCATCAACGTCTTCAAAACCTGCACATGTTTTATGACTAGCAGAAAGCTTTTCTTTACCTTTCTTGGATGTATTGATGAATTTCCTGGACTGAAATTTCCAAGAAATCTTCCACTCCATGGATTTGAGTTGGAACTGTTGCTTGGTGATGCATCCGTTCCACTGAAAACTTGAGATTCTGCACTTGCTTTTTCAACATTTTCTTTGTCATTTGGTTCAAGATTCAGTCCTTCTTTGGCATCTGCATAGAAGCTTGGCATTTCATCAAATACCACATCTCTGCTCACCTTCATTTGTCGTGTGAGTGGGTTATAACATTTATATCCCTTTTGCTCAAGGGAGTATCCAATGAAGACATATTTTTTTGCTTTTTGGATGACTAGTCATGTGATTTGAAGCACCTGAATCAACATACCAGACATTATCATTTGATTTTGAAACACTAGCAGACATTGTATTCATCATGTGATGTTGAACCATGAACAACTTCTCAGAATCATCTGCACTTGTGGATGCATAATTGTTTTGTTGCCTTCTGTTATTTTGATTCTTCAACCTGCAATCACGTTCAAAGTGTCCAAGTTTACCAAAATTCCAACATTCTTTATTGTCATTACGTGAATCATTTCTTTGGAAATTTCTGCGACCCCTTTGGCTCCCCCTTCCTCGAAATTGTCCTCTTCCTCCTGCATGATTCTGTTGTTTACCTTGGCCTTGGTTATTGTTTCCTCTTCCACTTCCGAAACCTCTACCTCTACCTCTTCCTCTACCGGAGTAGAGTACCTGCTCAGAACTAGGTTTTCCTTGGGAGCTTGAATCCTCACCAAGATTCTTTTCTTCAATAATCAGCATAGATATCAGATCAGCAAAATTTGGAATATTTTCCCTAGTCTGTATAGAAGTTTTGAACTGCTTATATGCAGCTTCTAAACCACGAAGGCATGATTCCACCTTATCATCATCATCTACGTTCACACCAATAGATTTAAGTGACCCACATATGCTTTTGATTTTTAGCGTGTAGCCACTTACCTATTGGAGACCTCTTAATCTCCAAAGGCTTGATCTTTACTGATTTAAGAACACCTCTATATCAATCATAGACCAAACTTTACACAAACGTTACCTTGAGTTACAAAAACATTCACCATCACTTCTCTGAGTGAAGTTTCTTCTTCTTCAAGAAATCTGCTTCAGAATTTAACTTCATTACTTGCTCATAACTTCAAGTTTCTTCAATCTAATGATACACATATCTCTATGCTACCTTTACACAATCATATCATCCATTAGACTTTCAAAAGAATAATTAAAACTCTGATTTGATCATTAAGATCAAAGGTACGTTAGAAACTATCCTCCTGAACAAGCGACTTTGACATAGTCAACTTCTAAGGTTGATTTCTCACAGCACAAGTCTCGTTTTGCTAAATTCTTTTAGCCATAGCTTCCTTACCTTCTAACTTAGATTTTGAATGCTCACTCATCAAAAATTTTACACTGTGCACTGAGATCCAAGCAAAAATTTGTCACGAAAAAATGTGTGACTCTGAGAGGTCTACTTGCAAACTTTACATATACATGTTCCTATTGATCATACACACAACTTGAAAGGAATTAGACCATGGAAATTTGAACATAGCTTGATTTCTAGATTAGATGTGTACTCTTCTTGCATGGACTTCTCCCAATTCTGTTTACCTTTAGGTTCTTCATATGTGGTTGGATCTTCTTCTGTCTTCACAATATAAGCATAATCTTTTGTTGTTAAGAAAGATGTATTATAGCTATACCTGATAGGTTATTTTCTTTCTCTCAAAGATCTTTTGACCTCTGCACTTCTTGAAGGCTCAGCCACATTTGATTTTGGATCAAATCTTGGCCTATCTTCATCATTGCCTTGCAATTTACTTTTTACAATCATCATTATCAATATCTTCTTCATACACCTTTACTTTTGTCTTCCATTTTCTTTGTATTTCTTCAACATCTGCATAAGCATTTGTTGACCATGTATACCAAGTGCTTTGCTCATCAAATGTAACATCCTTTGTAACAAGAAATTTCTTTGTAGATGGACTCCACAACCTATAACCCATATGTCTATCATCGTACCCAATAAACACATACTTCTTTGCTTTGGGTTCTAGCTTATGTCTTAATTGAGAAGGAACATAAGCATATGCCAAACATCCAAATACCTTACAATGATCACGAGTAGGTTTCTTACCCCACCATGCTTCATAAGGTGTTCTACCATCCAAAGCTTTGCAGGGTAACCTATTCACAAGATATGTTGCAGTGTTAATAGCTTCTGCCCATAAATAGTTTGGACAATTCTTCTCTTTCATCATTAATCTTGCAAACTCTACAAGAGTTCTATTTCTTCTTTCTGCAACTCCATTTTGTTGAGGGGAGTACCTGCAAGTTACTTCTATTTTTATACCTGCATTCCACAAATAATCATCAAACTCTTTAGAAAAATATTCTCCCCCTCCATCTGATCTCAACCTCTTGAACTTTTGTCTTGTAATCCTTTCTGCATAAGCATGATAATGTTTGAATGTCTTGAACACTTCAGACTTGTCCTTGATTGCATAAAGTGTAATCCATCTTGTTGCATCATCAACAAACAACACATAATATCTGGATCCATTTATGCTATAGTCCCTTGAAGGACCCCACACATCTGTATGAACCAACTTAAGCATATTTGAATACTTATATCCTGGTTTATTGTATGAACTTCTGTGAGCTTTACCTAATTGACAAGCTTCACACTTGTATACCATGTGTTGACCTTCAACATTTGGCAATCCAAGCACTACATCATTCTTTGACATTTCTTTTATGGCTCTCTCATTGAAATGACCTAACCTTTTATGCCATAGGTCTAACTCAGACATCCTTTGACTTCCATAAGTAAACAATGCATGTCCCACATTACCTTGGACCTTGAGAGTAAAAAGTCTTCTTTCTTTTTGACCTGTAATAATACTTCTATATCCATGATTTGGATCTTATACATAAACACCATCATTTGTGAATCTGACTTCATATCCTTTCTCCACAATTTGTCCTACAGTTATAAGTTTTTAGGAATAGTAGGAACATAAAGTACCTTCCTTAAGAGTGTGCTTCCACTCTTTGTCTTCACTGATCCAATGCTTTCCACTTTATGCTTGGTGTTATCTCCTGTTTGAACTGTATGTCCACTCACCTTTGCTTCCATTTCAGTCATCAATGATATATTGCCACTCAGATGATTGCTACATCCTGAGTCAATATAGAATACCCTTTGATCTTCTCCTATTGCTTCATGTGTTGCATTCAATGAGAGTCATGTCATCCTTCTGATTTGATGCATAATTATAATAGTTGTTATTGTAGGACTGAGATTGAAAACTTCTTCCACCTCCTCTAGCATATGAAGTCCTACCACCTCTTCCTCTGAAGTTACCTCTTTGATTTCTGCCCCCTCTACCTCTTTGATTGAAACTCTGATTATGGCTTCCACCATTTTGATTGTTATACCAACAATCATTTGCCAAATGATTTGTTCTGCCACAAATCCAACAAGCTTTAACATTATCTTTGTTTTACCTCCTCTTCCTTTACTTCTTGAATTCATCTTTCGTCTTGTGAAATTAACTTGGCTTGAAGATACTTCATCATCAGTTGACTGCTTTCTCAAAAGTTAGCATGTGTCCTAGCAATTGATTAAGATAAGGAGTAAAGTCATCTAATGACGATTCTATGGACAATATGAAAGGTTTCCATTTCTCATCTCCTCTCAGACCTGTAAGTATTTGTCTTACCAACTTATCTTCTTCAATATCCTCATCTACTTCTCCCAAGCTATCTGCAATATCCTTCATTCTTGCCACATAATCAGAAATTGATTGTGAACTCTTCTTCTTGAAAGTTGTGAACTCAGCCCATAATGATGACTTCCTTGACTTGGTTGTATTTTGAAAATGCTCTTCCAAAGCATTCCACACATCTGTTACACTTTATAATCCTCTAATATGAGGTAGAAGATAATCATTTACAACCATGTAAATGATGCTCCTAGCTTGAACATCCTTCTTCATCCAGTTCTTCAAATATGCAAGCTCTTCCCTAGTTGGAACACTAGGATCTTCAAACTCAGGCTTTTCTTCTTCTCCTGTGATGAATGCCATCAAATCTTTGCTTATGAGGTGTGCCTCCATCGTCATGGACCAAGCTGGATAGTTCTCCCTATCTAGCTTATCAATCTGCAAGTTTTCTCCCATCTTTGATCTTTGTCTTCTGCAAATATTAAGATGAATGAATATACTTTGTACCTTTAATGTAAAGCTTCAGTCTTTCTGATCCTTTCGAGCTCAATCTTCACACTTCTTCAGATTTTCTTCAAAACTTTGATCTTGTCCACCTTCAATTTGAAGAGACTCCAATGTCTACAACAGTCGGGACTTCAAATGCTCTTTCCTTCACTTTATATTGCACCTCTTGCTCTGATACCACTGTTGGAGACCTCTTAATCTCCAAAGGCTTGATCTATACTGATTTAAGAACACCTCTATATCAATCATAGACCAAACTTTACACAAATGTTACATTGAGTTACAAAAAACATTCACTATCACTTCTCTGAGTGAAGTTTCATCTTCTTCAAGAAGTGTGCTTCAGAATCCAACTTCATTACCTGCTCATAACTTCAAATTTCTTCAATCTAATGATACACATATCTCCATGCTACCTTTGCACAATCATATCATCCATTAGATCTTCAAAAGAATAATTAAAACTCTGATTTGATCATTAAGATCAAAGGTATGTCAGAAACTATCCTCCTGAACAAACGACTTTGACATAGTCAACTTCTAAGGTTGATTTCTCATAGCACGTCCTGTTTTGCTAAATGCTTTCAGCCATAGCTTCCTTACCTTCTAACTTAGATTTTTGAATGCTCACTCATCAAAGACTTTACACTGTGCACTGAGATCCAAGTAAAACATTGTCACGAAAAAATGTGCGACTTTGAGATGTCTACCTGCAAGCTTTACATATACATGTTCCTATTGATCATACGCACAACCTGAAAGGAATTAGACCATGAAACTTTGAACATAGCTTGATTAACTTCTAGATTATATGTGCACAAAAGATTTCTTGATCCACTTGATCACGCTGAGAGAAATCAGAGAAAGACTCGACGCTAACCCATGGAACTAACTCTCTACACATCTATCACATGAAAACTTGGATTCTAATGAATCTCTCTTCTATTTCTTTACATTATTGAATTATATACACATGATTCTAGACTCATCTTGCATCTATTACATTACTCCTTATCATTCTAATAATCATCTATACTCATAGTACAAGAATTTTCATCTCTAATGTACATATGCTACATTTCTGAGATCTCTTCACTTTCTTCCATGACTTCTTTGGCTTGATTTTGTTTTCTAACTTGCTTTAATTTCTTCATAATCACCAATTAGGGATTGCTTTGCTCCAACATTACCGACATGCCCTTCTTCTCCAATGTATGCAACTCATTCTTGAGTTGCAATTTCTGTGCCTTTGTATTGGTCTTATAAAATGTGACCAAGGTGTTCCAAGCCTCTTTTGGACTCTTGGCATTCTCTATGTGTCCAATCATGCTATCTTGTATGCTAACAGATAGCCAATACATTACCTTTCGTGCTCCTTGATTCCATTCTTCATACACTCTTAACTGGTCTACAGTCCGATTCCTCTCTGGAAACTGCGGAGCATTTTCTTTCTCTCCTTCAATGTACTTCCAATAGCCTTTTGCCATCAAGAAATTTGTCATTTTGAATCTCCAAGCATGAAGTTGTTCTTGTCCAGCTTATCACTCATAAGCTAAATTATTCCATCTATGTTTGCCATTTTTGCAGCTATTCACAACACTGCAAAACACTACAAGCATCACTTCTACTTGAACACTGTTGCACTATGCCGTGACAGTTCGATCTTAGAAAAACACAATTTTCGTGTATCAACAGTACGCGGAATTGCTTGAAATCTGGATATGGAATATATGAGTGTTGTCGAACACGACACAAGTTATAGTTTTCGTAACTGACCTGGTTTTTCTGTGGGCCTCACCTCGTGGGCTTGAAACGGAGGTCGAGATGGCTCCAAAACTTTGTCCTGACAAAAAAAAGTGAACCTAAAGGGATAACTCTCAAAAATATTTTGAGTTCTTTAACCTCGACACCAATTTTCGTAGCAATTTGAGGTCGTTTGTGAATCGCGCTTTCTCCATGCCGTCTCGCATACTCTTCACCGGTCGGCCTTCTCCACGAGCTCTCTACAACCACACTGGCTCTGATACCATCCTAGATCATCAAATGTTGAGCTTGATATCTCAACACATCTGTATGTGCATACATACATACATACATACATACATGCATACATGCATGCATACATGCATGTAGTATGTACATACATACATATGTGCATACATACATATGTGCATACATACATATGTGCATACATACATATGTGCATACATATATACATGCATGCATACATGCATGCATACATGCATACATACATACATACATACATACATACATACATACATACATACATACATACACACACACACATACATACATATATACATACATACATACATACATACATACATACATACATACATACATACATACATACATACACACACATACACACACATACATACACACATACATACATATGTGCATACATTCATATGTACATACATTCATATGTACATACATTCATATGTACATACATACATATGTATGTTGGTGCAGACCAATCACCAATTGAAGGCTTGGAAGATCAAATGATGAAGGAAGAATCAATTCCTAAAGTGTGGAAGAAGATTACATTCAGAGGACAAGAGAAGTGTACACATATGTACATTAGTATAGTCATAGATGACTTAGATCTTTTGTTCAGTAAGAATCATGTACAAATTATCTATAAATACTTTGAGAAAAGTCGGGGCATGTATGAGAGCATATGTGACAATAGTTAGAAGTCAAGAATGAGGGAGATAGAAGTTATGAGATAGAGGAAAGTGATTTTGAGTTAGCTCTCATCACTCAGTTGTAATTCTTCTGAGTAAAGAAAAATATTTTGCGCCCGATGTTTCTGCATGTTCTCCTTCTACAGTAGATCAATTGTGAAATGATTTTGTACAAGTCTAAGTTGAGAGTTGCTTGACCTCTGTGCAAAGTTTTAGCTTCCAATTGTAATCAGGCTGAGTGAATTAAGTGTAGGAACATTCATATGTGAAGTGTGTTCACTGGTTCCTAAAACAGGCGCAGATTTCGAAGTCAATGTTTTGGTCATTTCTCCTAGCACAGTTTAAAGTTTTGCATGAGTGAGGGCTTAATCTTTAAGTTGGAAGATAAGCTACTTATGTCTAGAAGCATTTTGTAAAACGGGTTCTATTCAAGGAGAACCAAGTCTTAAAAGTTACAGGTGTAAAGTCGACTGTTCTGAGTAACAGTTTCTGACATAGGTAACTTGAGAAGTTGATTTCTCAAGCTACACTTAATCTTTTGAAGAGATTCAACTTGGAATAGATGCGCAATCTCTAGGAGATACTTCGTACAAAGTTTCATCAAAAACTTTACACGTTTGATAGGTCAATGTGGAGAAATAGTGCAGCAGACTTTTCTGTGTTTCATCTTCTTCACAGATTTGTTAATCTTTTGATAATTAGCAATTGATCCTCTAAATTAGTGGAGTGTTTGACTTACTCTTGGTATAGAGGTGCTCTAATCACAAGAGTAAGTTGTTCTTTTGGAGATTAACATTCTCCATCAGTGGTATCAGAGCAAGAGACATCAATTTGAAGAAAGGAGGATCCCGACTGCTGCAGATTCAAGAAATTCAACACTTGAAGGACTAAGAAGTGAAAGCTTGGAGTCAAAGCTCAAGGAGAAGATTATTTGACATCAAGAAAAGCAAAAGGAGTCCAATTTGAAGTAAAGGTACATACATTGTTTGTAAAGCTTGAAGATTTCAATACACAGGTGGACATAAGATGGGAGAAAGCTTGCAGATTGATAAGCTAGATAGGGAGAACTATCCAGCATGGTCCATGAGGATGGAAGCACACCTCATGAGCAAAGATCTTATATCATTTATTACAGGAGATGAAGAAAAACCTGAGTTTGCAGATCCAAGTATTCCTACTAGGGAAGAGCTTGCAATGTTGAAGACTTGGATGAGAAAGGATGCTCAAGCAAGGAGTATCATCTACATGGCTGTAAATGATTACCTTTTACCTCACATCAGAGGTTTGGAAAGTGCCACAGATGTTTGGAATGCCTTGGAAGAGCATTTTCAAAATACAACTAAGTCAAGGAAGTCCTCACTATGGGCTGAGTTCACAACCTTCAAGAAGAAGAGCTCACAATCAATTTCAGATTATGTGGCAAGGATGAAAGATATTGCAGATAGCTTGGGAGCAGTGGATGAAGATATTGAAGAAGAAAAGTTGGTAAGACAAATACTTACAGGTTTGAGAGGAGATGAGAAGTGGAAGCCTTTCATATTGTCCATAGAGTTGTCACTTGATCACTTTACTCCTGATCTTAATCAATTGCTAGGACACATGCTAACCTTTGAGCAGGATCTTAAAGGAGACAATGATAGAAGTACAAGTCAAGCTATGTACTCCAAGGACAAGAAAAAGAATGGCAAGGGAAAGCAATCAAATGATGATGAAGGGAATTCAAATCAAGCCAACTTCACAAAAGGGAAGACAAATTTCAGAGGTAAAGGAAGAGGAGGTAAGAACAAAGATAATGCTAAAGCTTGTTGGATTTGTGGCAGAACAAATCATTTGGCAAATGATTGTTGGTATAATAATCAAAATGGTGGAAACAATAATCAGAATTATAGTCAAAGAGGTAGAGGAGGCAGAAACCAAAGAGGCAATTTCAGAGGAAGAGGTGGTAGGACATCATATGGTAGAGGAGGTGGAAGAAACTTCCAATCTCAGTCCTACAACAACAATTATTACAATTATGCATCATATCAGAAGGATGACATGACTCTTATCTTGAATGCAACTCATGAATCAATGGGAGAAGATCAAAGAGTGTTTTATATTGACTCAGGGTGTAGCAACCATCTGAGTGGGAATCTATCTTTGATGACTGATATGGAAGCAAGGGTGAATGGACATACAGTTCAAACAGGTGACAATACCAAACATAAAGTGGAGAGCATTGGATCAGTGAAGACAAAGAGTGGAAGTACACTTCTGAGCAAGGTACTTTATGTTCCTACTATTCCTAAAAATCTGATAAGTGTAGGGCAAATTGTGGAGAAAGGATATGAGGTAAGATTCACAAATGATGGTGTTTATGTACAAGATCCAAATCAGGGATATAGAAACATAATTGCAGGTAAAAAGGAAGGAAGATTGTTCACTCTCAAGGTCCAAGGTAATGTGGGACATGCATTATTTACCTATGGAGGTCAAAAGGTGTCTGAATTAGACCTATGGCATAAAAGGCTAGGTCATTTCAATGAGAGAGCTATAAAGGAGATGTCAAAGAATCAGGTGGTGCTTGGATTGCCAAATATTGAAGGGCAACATATGGTGTACAAGTGTGAAGCTTGTCAATTAGGTAAAGCACATAAGAGTTCTTATAACAAATCAGGGTACAAGTATTCAAATATGCTTGAATTGGTTCATACAGATGTATGGGGACCCTCAAGGGACTATAGCATAAATGGATCCAGATATTATGTGTTGTTTGTTGATGATGCAACCAGGTGGATTACTTTGTATGTAATCAAGGATAAATCAGAAGTTTTCAAGACATTCAAACATTTTCATGCTTATGCAGAAAGGATCACAGGACAAAAGCTAAAGAGGTTAAGATCAGATGGAGGGGGAGAGTATTTCTCTAAAGAGTTTGATGATTATTTGTGGAATGCAGGTATCAAAAGAGAAGTAACTTGCAGGTACTCCCCTCAACAGAATGGAGTAGCAGAAAGGAGGAATAGAACTCTTGTAGAGTTTGCAAGAGCCATGATGAAGGAAAAGAATTGTCCAAATTACTTATGGGCAGAAGCCATTAACACTGCAACATACCTTGTGAATAGGTTGCCTTGCAAAGCTTTGGATGGAGGAACCCCTTATGAAGCATGGTGGGGTAAGAAGCCTAGTCTTGATCATTGTAAAGTATTTGGATGTATTGCATATGCTTATGTTCCTTCACAATTAAGACATAAGCTAGAACCAAAAGCAGAGAAGTATGTGTTTATTGGATATGATGATAGACACATGGGTTACAGGTTGTGGAGTCCATCCACAAAGCAATTTCTTGTTACTAAAGATGTGACATTTGATGAGCAAAATATGTGGTATACAGGATCACCAAATGAGTATACAGGTGTTGAAGAAATTCCAAGGAAAGGAAAGGCAAAGGTAAAAGTTTGTGAAGAAATTGTTGATGAAGTTGACTCTAGATGTAGAGTGCAGGATCATGTAGAAGAAGGGCCAAGATTTGATCCAGAATCAAATGAGGCTGAAACTTCAAGAAGTGCAGAAATCAGAAGATCTACAAGGGAAAGGAAAGAACCTATAAGGTATAGTTATGATACATCTTTCCTAACAACAAAAGATTATGCCTACATTGTTAAAACAGAAGAAGATCCAACCACTTATGAAGAAGCCAAAGGTAAACAGAATTGGGAGAAGGCAATGCAAGAAGAGTATGATGCTCTACTTGAAAATGAAACTTGGGAACTAGTACCAAGACCAAAGAATCAGAAGGTCATTGGATGCAAGTGGGTATATAAAACAAAGAGGTTTGCAGATGGTAAGGTGTCTAGATATAAGGCTAGACTTGTGGTCAAAGGTTATGCCCAAACTTATGGGGTAGATTATGATGAAACCTTTAGTCTTGTTGCTAAGATGTCTACAATTAGGACATTGATTGCTATTGCTGCTTACAAGGGATGGAAATTATCACAATTGGATGTGAAAAATGCATTTCTAAATGGATACATTGCAGATGAAGTATATATGGAGCAACCAGAAGGCTTCATGGAATCAATTGGATCAGATTATGTGTGTAAGCTCAAGAGAGCTTTATATGGGTTGAAGCAAGCCCCAAGAGCTTGGAATTACAGATTGGTCAAGTTCTTGAATGAATGTGGATTTCAAGCATCAAAGGCAGATAGTAGCTTGCTAGTGAAGGCAAGTGAAAATGGATACATTTACATGTGCATTTATGTTGATGATATTATTGTTACAGGAACAGATGCTCAAGGAATCAATGAACTCAAGAAGCAAATAGAGAAGGAGTTTAAGATAAGTGACTTGGGAAACTTATCTTATTTTCTAGGAATGCAGATTGTGTATACTCAACATGGAGTATATGTTTCACAAGAGAGATATTTGAAGAATCTTCTAGTCAAGTTTAACATGGAAGATTGCAAGACCTCAACCACACCATTGGAGGTAAATCATAAATTAAGCAGGTATGGAGGTGAAGAGTTCAATGACATGAAGAAATATCAGAGTTTGGTAGGTAGTTTAATCTATGCTACCTTGACAAGGCCAGATCTATCATATGCAGTAGGTGTGTTGTCACAATTCATGCATTGTCCAAAGAAGACTCATTGGATTGCAGCCCAAAGGGTACTCAGATATATCAAAGGAACCCTAAGTGAAGGTTTGTATTATGGTTTCACTTCTGACACAAGAATCAAAGTGTTTAGTGATGCAGATTGGGCAGGTGACTCAGATGATAGAAGATCTACTCATGGATATCTATGTTATGTTGGAGATAAGTTAGTTTCTTGGTGTTCAAAGAAGCAACACACAGTTGCTTTATCATCCACAGAAGCTGAATATAAGGGAATGGTAGAAGCTGCAAAGGAAGTGATATGGTTGAAGACCTTGATGAAAAGTTTTGAGATTGATCATAGTACTCCAATAATTTTTGGAGACAATATGAGTTCTTTGTATTTGGCAGCTAACCCTGTTTTTCATGCCAGGACTAAGCATATAGAGATTCAGTATCATTTCTTGAGGGAAAAGGTACTAGATAAAGAGATTGAAGTGATGTACACTCCAACAAAAGAACAAGTGGCAGATATGATGACAAAGAGTCTGGATGGACCTAAGTTACAAAGGTTCAAAGACATGGCAAGTATAAAGAAGACAGAGAAAACCTCAATTGATGATTGAGGGGGAGCTGTTGGTGCAGACCAATCACCAATTGAAGGCTTGGAAGATCAAATGATGAAGGAAGAATCAATTCCTAAAGTGTGGAAGAAGATTACATTCAGAGGACAAGAGAAGTGTACACATATGTACATTAGTATAGTCATAGATGACTTAGATCTTTTGTTCAGTAAGAATCATGTACAAATTATCTATAAATACTTTGAGAAAAGTTGGGGCATGTATGAGAGCATATGTGACAATAGTTAGAAGTCAAGAATGAGGGAGATAGAAGTTATGAGATAGAGGAAAGTGATTTTGAGTTAGCTCTCATCACTCAATTGTAATTCTTCTGAGTAAAGAAAAATATTTTGCGCCCGATGTTTCTGCGTGTTCTCCTTCTACAGTAGATCAATTGTGAAATGATTTTCTACAAGTCTAAGTTGAGAGTTGCTTGACCTCTGTGCAAAGTTTTAGCTTCCAATTGTAATCAGGCTGAGTGAATTAAGTGTAGGAACATTCATATGTGAAGTGTGTTCACTGGTTCCTAAAACAGGCGCAGATTTCGAAGTCAATGTTTTGGTCATTTCTCCTAGCACAGTTTAAAGTTTTGCATGAGTGAGGGCTTAATCTTTAAGTTGGAAGATAAGCTACTTATGTCTAGAAGCATTTTGTAAAATGGGTTCTATTCAAGGAGAACCAAGTCTTAAAAGTTACAGGTGTAAAGTCGACTGTTCTGAGTAACAGTTTCTGACATAGGTAACTTGAGAAGTTGATTTCTCAAGCTACACTTAATCTTTTGAAGAGATTCAACTTGGAATAGATGCGCAATCTCTAGGAGATACTTCGTACAAAGTTTCATCAAAAACTTTACACGTTTGATAGGTCAATGTGGAGAAATAGTGCAGCAGACTTTTCTGTGTTTCATCTTCTTCACAGATTTGTTAATCTTTTGATAATTAGCAATTGATCCTCTAAATTAGTGGAGTGTTTGACTTACTCTTGGTATAGAGGTGCTCTAATCACAAGAGTAAGTTGTTCTTTTGGAGATTAACATTCTTCATCAATGTACATACATACATATGTACATACATACATATGTACATACATACATAGTACATACATACATACATACATATGTACATACATACATATGTACATACATACATATGTACATACATACATATGTACATACATACATATGTACATACATACAATGTGTACATACATACATACATACATACATACATACATACATACACACACACACATACATAAATACACAAATGCACACATACATACATACAAACAAGGAAATAGATATACATATGTAGATACATCTATACATATGTACATACATAAACACACATGCATGCATGCTATATACGTAAACACATGGATGCATGCATACATACATACATACATACATACATACATACATACATACATACATACATACATATATACATACATACATACATACATACATACATACATACATACATACATACATACATACATACATACATACATACATACATACATACATACATACATACATACATACATACCTACCTATCTACCTACCTAACTAATGCATGCATGCATGCATGCATACATACATACATACATACATACATACATACATACATACATACATACATACATACATACATACATACATACATACATACATACATACCTGCATGCATGCATGCATGCATGCATACATACATACATACATACATACATACATACATACATACATACATACATACATACATACATACATACATACATACATACATACATACATACATACATAGATATGCATGCATGGATATATACATACACACATACACACATACATACACACACACATACACACATATAAATTCACACACAAACATACATAGATACATACATACATACATACATACATACATACATACATACATACATACATACATACATACACACATACACACATACACACATACACACATACATACATACATACATACATACATACAGACATACATACATACATACATACATACATACATGTTGGTGCAATCAAACCCAAGCCCACATACTTGGTTAATTAGCTTATGCTTGATTTATTGGCATAATGTACGCTTCATATGATCAACCTTTTGTAAAAATCCTTTACATTTATCCTTGTAAAAGTGGATTACACCCACGTGGAGTTAGAAAGCTCTAAAATCACGAATCAATTAGTAGTTGAGTGATGAGGGAATCTATCCTACACTTTAGGGTTCACCTTTTAGGTAGAAGTTTGAATTTGAATTCTACTTTGGATCCAAACATGACATAAGAAGAGAATAAAAAGACCCGTGTGTATCTCGAGCTTGGGAGATCATTTTGAAGGACATTTATTGTGAAGTGAGAGGTCATTTCATAGCAATGTATGATTGCCAATGACATTGTATTTGTACATGTTTTAATACATATATGATCATTGCATTCTCATTTCACTTCTCTTTTATAACTCCATCAGAACAGTGATCTTCTTAGAACTTGTTCTCAGTGTGTAGTTGATCATTTTCCATGATTTAAAGCATGTTAGACTCAGCATACTATCTATTATATAGCTATAAAAACTTTCATTAGCATTGCTTATCGGGATCGTGAGATATTAAGATAACTTTGTACACTGGTTTGATGACTGTTGCAGCCCGTGAATGTCGGGATGGAGCTATGATTTGCTAAACTTCTTTCTCTACATGTATGCCATCGTTTTTTATGAAATCACTCATGATTGATAGCTTACTAAGTTAATTAAAGTTCCCCAAAAGGAATTAAGTCAATTGCTACTTTGCTTAGAGAATTGTTTGAAACACTAAACATGTGTAAGAACAAAAATAGTAAGTTTTTTATTCTTGGATCAACTCCAACATATCTGTTTTGATCCATCAATTAGTGGATCATCATCCAAGCAACATATGTGAGCATTTGTGTTCATTATCAAGCTAAAGAGGCCCACTACACTCTTCAGCCATCATTTTTAGCAAGTTTGAAGCAGGATCTAGCAACACCACTTCATCTCTTGTGACTATGCACCATCTCCTCCAACAGTGGTATCAGAGCAACAACAATCAAGATGGGAGATGGATTTCCATCCTTCATTGACAAATTGGACAGGAACAACTACTCAGCATGGTCACTTAGAATGCAAGCGTACCTTCAAGGGAGAAGTCTATATGGATACATCTCAGGAGATGAAGAGATGCCAATCTTCAGGAGCAAGCAACAACCTACAAGGGAAGAGCAAGAAAGGTTGACCGCATGGTGTGCAAAGGATGATCTTGCCAGGTCATATCTACTAAACTCAATCTTTGATTTCTTGTTGCCACATATTAGGAATTGCTAGACCTCCCAAGAGAGTTGGGAAGTACTCTCATCATATTTCTCCTCAAATATAAGAGCTAGGAAGAGTCAATTATGGATGGAATTTACAACTTTATAGAAACAACCAAAGCAAGGAGTGGATGATTATGTAACCAAAATGAAAGTTGTGGCTGACTAGCTTGCAAGCATTGGAGAGCAGATAGAAGAAGAACACATGGTGAGGCAGATCATTAATGAAATCAAGGCTAATGAAAATTGCGAGTCATTCACCACAACAATAGACCTCTACATGGATATGCAAATACCTGATCTCAACACCTTGATGGGGAAACTCTTCACCCATGAGACAAAGCTCAATGAGAATGGTGACAACTCTAGAGGTAAGCAATCTTCTACCCTTTATATAGATAAGAATAAAGCTAAGGATAAAGGTAAAAGCAAGAAGTATGAAGAAGAGGCTAGTACCTTTCAAGCTAATTATGCAGGAAGAGGAAGAGGTGCTAGAGGAAGGGGCAGAGGAGGAAAGCAAGGCAGGGGGAGACCCTACAATAATTCACCTTGCAACATTTGTGGTCTTAACAACCATACCACAAAAGAATGCTTCAAGAATACAAGGAATCAAAGGGGAAGAGGCTTCCATAGAGGTAACTATGGGCAATCAAGAGTCAGATACAACAATGGTGGAGGCCACTACACCCACAACTACAACCAAGGCTACAATATCAACAATTATCAAGGAGGCTTTAGAGGAAGAAGGGACTACAACAAGTATATGGAAGACCAAGATGACTCATTACTCATCATGAACATGACATCCAAGCAAGGTAAAGATGATGAGCATCTTTTCTACATTGATTCAGGTTGTTCCAATCATGTGGCTGGAAATGTAGCTCTATTATCTGATCTTGAAGAACCCAGAGGGAAGCATGAAGTATAAACAGGTGATGATACTAAACACTGAGTCAAGAAAATTGGAAATGTCAAGACATCTGATGGTAGCATGAACCTTTTGAGTAAAGTTCTGTATGTGCCAACTATAACAAAAAACCTAATTAGTGTTGGGCAGATTGTTGAGAAAGGTTTACAAGTCATATTCACTAAGCATGGAGCATACGTGGAAGATCCCCAACAAGGCTTCAAGAGGATTGCTAAAGGTGAGACGTCTGGTAGATTATTCACATTTGAGATTGAAGACACAAGGAACATAGCACTATTCAATTATAGAAATCAAACCTTATCTAAGTTAGAAATATGGCACAAAAGGCTAGGACACATAGGAGAAAGAACTCTGAAGCAAATATGGAGGGATCAAAGTGTGCTTGGCATCCCAATGTGACCAAGCAACATATGATATACAAATGTGGAGCATGCCAATTTGGCAAAGCTCACAGGCAACTATTCAACAGGAAGGGATACATTCATGAAGACTATTTGGAGCTTGTACACATTGATGTGTGGGGTCCTAGAAAAGATCCATCAATCTCAAGTTCAAGGTACTATGTTTCATTTATTGATGATTACAGTAGATGGACAATCCGTTATTTCATGAAGCATAAGGATGAGGTAGTGACATGTTTCAAGAAGTTCTTGGTACTAGTTGAAAATCAAACAGGAAGGAGCTTGAAGAGGATCAGATCTGATGGAGGTGGTGAGTATTATTCACATCATTTTGATTTATTTCTACAAAATAGAGGAATAAAGAGGGGAGTAACAACAAGATACACTCCTGAATTGAATGGAATGGCAAAGAGAAGGAACAAGTTAATTGTTGAAGCTACTAGGTCTATGTCAAATGAGAAGAAGTTACCTAATTACCTATGGGTAGAGGCTATTTTCACAACCACCTACATGATCAAGAGGCTTCCATCCAAATCATTGGATGCTATGACACCCTATGAAGCATGGAATGGTAGGAGACCCTCATTGGACCATTGCAAAATATTTGGATGCATTGCTTATGCACACATCCCCTCACAAATTAGAGGAAAGCTTGACCTTAAGGCTAAGAAATGTATATTTATTGGGTATGATCAGAACCAAAAGGGATATGGGTGTACAACCCACTAACAAAGCATTTATAGTTAGTAGGGATGTAGTATTTGATGAAAATAATTCATGGTTTGAAGATGATTGCAGGAAAGTCAAGTTACCATATGATTTGGAAAATAATTTTCCAACCCTCACTCAAGAAGATCAACACTTAGCAGAAGATATCAACTCAGAGGATGAAGAACAGATTGACTTCAAGGCTTGGAAGTCAAGGGGCAAGATCAAACTCAAGCAATTAGAAGACATACTAGATTCTTCAAATCAAGCACTAAGGAGATCACAAAGACAAAGTAAGAAGCCCATAAGGTATGGATATGATACATCTTTAGTCACCAAGCACTCTATGTATATCACTAAAGACTCTATGGCTAAAGAGCCTTCTTCATTTGAAGAGGCTAGGAAGAAGAAAGAATGGAGAGAAGCTATGCAGGAAGAAGTGGAAGCACTACAGGAAAATCATACTTGGGATCTAGTTCCCAAGAAGCCAGGCATGAAGATAATTGGATCCAGGTGGACATACAAAATAAAAAAGAACTCAGATGGTTCTATAAACAAGTACAAGGCAAGGTTAGTGGCAAAAGGATTTTCCCAAACTCATGGAGTTGACTACGAAGAAACATTTTCACCTATGGAAAAGATGCCAACAATCAAGGTCTTGGTAAGTGTTGCTGCTTCTAAAAATTGGAATCTATATCAGTTAGATGTCAAGAATGCATTCTTAAATGTATGGATATCAGAAGAAGTGTATATGGCACAACCACTAGGTTTTGAAGATGAAGATAAAACAGGTTATGTATGCAAGCTAAGGAAGAAACTCTATGGTCTCAAGCAAGCTCCTAGAGCTTGGAACCATAGATTTGTTACTTATTTACAGGACCAAGGCTTTGTGGCAAGAAAGGCAGATTCTTCTTTATTTGTTAAGAAGAACAAATCAGAAGTTATCTGCTTATGTGTCTATGTAGATGATATCATTATTATAGGGAATGATGCTAATGGCATCAAGCAGGTCAAGGCTCAATTAATGAAGGAATTTAAAATCAGTGAACTTGGTTTATTAACTTACTTTCTTGGCTTAAAGCTTGTGTACACAGATTCTGTTATATTTATCACTCAAAGGAAGTACATACATGACAACTCTATATACCTGAGGAACCCATTGAGTTGTTTTCCTCCTTACAAGATCAACCGCATGTGTTTTGATTTTTTATATTTTCAAGAGCTATGCTTACTTTAAGAATATCCTCGTATTAAGTTTTCTATTGTGTAAGTTTCTTCTACAAGGTTTATTTGAGAATCCTTGTGACACTAAACAAGGATTGTTTTGTGTTCAGTGCCAAGCTTGTTGTAAAATAGTTTTATTAGTAATTCAACAACCATTCATAAAAATATCCTTTATCTCCTCAAGGTTCTGTGTTTGGTGTTAAGTCCATGAACTTCTTCTGAAGACCATGAAGAAGTATTATCATATATGTTGTTCCACCAAGCTACGAATCCACCAACCTCTTAGAATAGTCCTCACTACCCCTATAAATTGAGTAGGAAGATCGTGCATACAATTTTGGCATGCTGCTAGGTGGTTCTCTGTGTGTTAACCTAGAGAGATGATCGACTCTCATGTGGGTATTTCCTTTTTTCACAATCTTTTCAAAATCGACTCCATTAACAACAGAAACCATCTCACTAGTCTTCCCGTGTTACAAGGCTTATTGAATAAGTACAATAAGGCTTGATGATCTATGAAGAACTTGGACTTGTTGGCTAAAAGGTAGTGTATGAATTTCTTTATAGCATACACCATCCCTAAACCTTCTCGCTCCGTAGTTGTATAGTTTCTTTTGACTTGATTCAGTTGTCTGCTTGCATAGGCAATAGGATGGTCCAATTTTCCTTCATCTGCCGGTTGAGCTAAAATGCATCCTATTGCGTAATTGGAAGCATCCACATGAATATGAAAACGCTTGTTCCAGTTGGGTGTTTTTAAAATAGGTGTTGTGCTAAGTTGTTTTTTTAGTTCATTAAATGCTTTCTCGCATTCGTCTGTCCATGTGAATTGAGTCAGCAATCCATACAATGGCTTGGCAATTATAGCATACATGTGGATAAATCAACGATAGTATCCACAATGACCCATAAACGCTTGCATTTCCTTTGCATTTTTTGGTCATGGGAGTTCTAGAATTACTTTGATCTTGTCTTCATCAGTGGATATTCCATTCCTAGATATGATGTGCCCTAGGATTTTTGTCGACTCAATTACCTCTAATTTTGCCCTCAAATGGCCTGATAGGTTCTGGGTGATACCACTCTGCGCGATACCACTCTAGGCGATACCACTCAAACGATACGGTACCAAGTGTTAACGCAATACGATACTGACTTTAGGACGATACGATACCTCTGCATGTGACGATACGATACTTGAACCATAGACGATACGATACTTGTACACTGCACGATACAATACCAACAAGTCAGACGATACGATGCTGAAATTCTCACGATACAATACCAGATGGGTCAGATGATACGATACCACTACATGTGACGATATGATACTTGAACAGTAGACGATACGATACTTGTACACTGCACGATATACCAACAAGTCAGATGATACGATACTGAAACTCTCATGATACGATACCATATGGGTCAAACAATACGATACCACGTCTTGGATGATACGATACTAACTAGGTGATACGATACCGCTCGATCAACGATACAATACCGTGACCGGGATGATACGATACCAAGTGGACTGTGATACGATACCATCACTTGATCATGATCGCGATACCAACTTGACGATACGATACAAGAATGGTATCGTGATACTTCAAGTGGTATGCAGCGATACGATACCAAGCGAGTATCACGATACGAGGGAATTTTGGTATTGCGATACCAAAACTCAACCAACCGTGATACTTCAGCCAAAATCTCCCTAAACTCAAAAATTTTTATGCAAATAAGTTTAGTTCTATTCCCTCCTTACTCTTGACCCTCTGTCTCTCTCATAAAATCTCCCAAAACTCTCTGTCCTACCCCGCGATACCAAAAATGATTCAAATCACGTGTGGTGGTGGTTGTGAATTGATTTTGCTATCAAGAACTTGTGTGGCTTACCTTCAAGTATGCCTCAACCCAAGTGTATGATCCCAACTCCTCTCTTTAGCTCAATTTGCATGATACCAAGCTGACGATACCGATCACTTGTTCGCACACGATACCAGCTCCTGCACTAATGTCCAATGAACTAATTTTTTTGTGGTTTTTATAGTTTTGTGATGCCTGAAGCCTACTCCACACTAATTTTGGCAAATTTTTTGAGATTTTTCTTGATGTTTCCAACTTCCTCCTACTCCACTTCTCTCTCTAACCTAACCCTAACTCTTCCCTCTCTTCCTCACTCCTAACCCTAAACATAAGAACTCATTACACACACCTCAAGGATGTGAAGTAAAAAGTGTTGAAGTGCCTGACTACTTGCCATTGAATGAATTCACCTCTACAAGTATGATTCCTTCACTCCAGAGTTATAACCATCATGAAGGCAGCTTGGTTAAGTTTAATCCCTGACAACGGCACCAAAAACATGTGTACCTAAGTCGTGAAGTCTTAGGGACTTGTGTCAAAGAGACTAAATCTCAATTGCCCCACAAGTGCATATAGTGGTGGATCGATACACGTTTAATTATCAATATGAAGAACCATATGAACCAAGTGTATGAGGACGTGTGCACACATGATGGAAAGTGAAGTGGCTCAGCTTTAATGCATGTGAAAAAACTAAACTACCTCTCCACTCAATAAATCTCTAGAAATGTGTGTCGTGATACCACTTGCAGTAAGCACAAATTCGAATGTTTCTCCCAGCTCCAAACTCTGAATATGGCCAATAGCGGGTTCCTTTCAAGGCTCTAAATGAGATGCATCTATTGGTGGTATTTCACTCCAATCTGACAAACACTCTTTGAGTTATGTGCAAAACAGTGAATGGCGGGAATCACCTACGCTTGCTCCACAACTCTTAATGGTTCACACACACTACAGTGGTTCAATAGTGATGGGAAGGGATAGATAACAGTCATATACACACATTTCAAGCATTACACACACACAAGATGGAAATCAACAGGGAAGAAGCAAATTCAAAATTTCAGTTCTCCTTGATCATAGAGAAGATGGAAATCAACAGGGAAGAAGCAAATTCAAAATTTCAGTTCTCCTTCTTCACAATTGCAAAAAGTCTTTACAAAGAGTCACAAAGTGACTTATATACGTGTGCCCTAAAAATGGTCCTTTCACACATGAGACGGGCACTTTATTGACTAATCTCTAATTTCCTACTACTTTACAAGAGTTATGTTACAAGGATTTGGGGTTATGCATCTAGAGGACTCCTCTAGTGCATTTACATAGCTTCGAGGGAATTTCCTAGGATTTTGAAGAAAAATTTTTATGCCATCAATTTGAAAATTTTGGGGCTCCTCTTTTGTGCTTCTTTTCTCTACAACACCAAGAAACATAAAAATGTTTTATATTATATGAATGATCTACATAGAGAAGTTTATAAATATGGCTTTGCTTGATATTGTATGCGAATAAATGAAGTGAAAGAACATCTAAACATTGACTTTTGCCTTTCGAATTTGTAATTATCTCAAGATGAATGATGAATTTTTTTTGAAAGTTGAATGATGATATGTTTTCAATGTTAAGACATAAATAATCTTTGAACAAGCATGAAGAATTGTTTTGTCAAAATTGTCGATGATATGATACATTTTTTTATTAATCTAATCCATTCTTTGAGTCTCCATTTATCACTTGAGTTTGCTTAAAGCACCCCGCATGTGGTGTCTTTTAGAAGACTCACAGTTGGAGTTGATCCGCCCATCTCAACACTTTAACGACATTTGAACCCGATGTGAAGTGTTCCACTACAACTTGGCAATTCTCAGGTGATGTAAATTCATTTTTTTCATATGCATTGAAAATTTTGTAGGTTTTAAGAGGTAGCCTCTTCTTCATTGGGAGAAGTTGGTTGAAAAAGATTTTGTGAGTTTTTCTTGGTGTCGAGGGCTTATCTTTTTTATCTAACCATTTCCACAAAAGCTTGCAACTATCTTATCCTCATCGCTTCACCTTCTCATCAAAAGAAGTTGTCACTTGCACATATACTCACATAGATTATTTAGGTTTTTCTCCATTCTTTATATTTTTCTCACACTTACACTTTGGAACCTCTTCTTCAAGCCAACTCCACATACTCCTATTTCAAGTTCTTTCCAATTCTTTAATACATATTTTGCACATCAAAACCCATAAAAAATCATTAACATGTCTCAATTTACTTCCATATTTTCACTTCAAAAAGCATAAAAAAATCACGTTCTTTAAAAAAAAATTCATAATTTTCACTTTTAAGTTTGCATATTTGCATTGATAAACTCTTCAAAAACATAAAAGGATTTTTTTCAAAGTTTTGCATATCATATTACCATTTTGAAAACAATCAAAATTCATATTGCTCTGTACTTTAGCATCAATTGAACATTCACTACAAAATATAACTGAACGATGGGCAAGAAGAGCTTCATAAAAAGCACTGCACAAGACATAGAATCTATTGTGGGTGCACTGATTGAAAAGAAGTTTTTAGCATATGATGATCGATTCAAGGAAATGGAGATTAGAAAAAATGCATTGATTCAATCAAAATTTGAAATAATCTTATCTCTAACTTAAAAAATAGGTGGAATTTTTGAAACTAATTGAACAATGCGTACTAATTTAAAAATGTTGAAAGAGACGATTGATCATGAAGTATAAAGTTTGAAAAAAAATTGTGAAATTTTATCCAGTCATGTAAAAGAAATTATTCAAGTGTAAACATGAACATCAAGTACAAAGTATGTCACACTCATATTCTTCATAAAAAACATTCATTTGACCATAGAACATCCACACCTAGGGCTACATATAGAATATTAAACTGACCTTTAAGATGTTTTTGGTGTGATCAATTCAGCCATATGTTTTGCAGTTGTATTGCATATGATTATACTTGTAGACTTAAATTGGTCACTAAAGTTATCCACATACTCATATTTCAAGTTCTTTCCAATTCTTGCATACGTATTTTTCACATCAAACCCATAAAAATTCATTCAAATGTTTATATTTACTTGCATATTTGCACTTGGAAAAGCATTAAAACCATATATCACTTGAGTTTGCTTGAAGCAGCCCGGATGCACCGTCCTTTGGAACACCGACAGTTGGAGTTGATCCATTCACCTGAGCACTTTCACCACACTTGAACCCGACGTGAAATGTTCCATGGCAACCCCACTATTCTCAAGTGATGTAAATTGATTTTTTTGCATATGCATTCAAGATTTTTGTAGGTTTGAAGCAATAGCCTCTGATTTTGTGAGTTTTCCTTGGTGTCGAGGGCTGATCATTATGATTTGAGTGACTCCATGAAAAACTTGCAAGTATCTTATCCTGATCGCTTCACCCTTCTCATCAAAAGAAGTTGCCGCTTGCACATTCACTCACACAAATTCCAACTAATCTAATCCATTCTTTGAATCTCCATCTATCACTTGAGTTTTCTTGAAGCATCCTGCATGCACCCTCTTTTGGAACACCGATAGTTGGAGTTGATCCATTCAACTGAGCATTTTCACAACACTTAAACTCGACATGAAATGTTCCATGGCAACTCCACGATTCTCAAGTGATGTAAATTGATGTTTTTGCATATGTTTTTTGTAGGTTTGAAGTAGTAGCCTCAGATTTTGTGAGTTTTCCTTGGTGTTGAGGGCTAATTGTTATGATTTGAGTGACTCCATGAAACTTGCAAGTATCTTATCCTCATCACTGTTGGAGTTAGACGTCTGCGGAAGCACGCGAACAGCACAAGGAAGCAAAAGAAGCTTGGAGCATAAACACATACTACTGAATGTATTACTAGAGAATGTACAAAGATAAGTAGCCCATTAGGGCAATAGGCATATATACAAGCCGAGGGAAAAAAACCTTCTAAAGAGGGAAAAAAGTGCCCCGACGGTCCTAGTGTGTTCACACACATCACTACCTAAATATATCAACAAATCCCCCTTGGGAGTGATGCGGTGAACAAGTAGCTGGCACTCATGTATAAGGAAGTGCCAAGCTATGTGGAAATCACTCCACAAAAGGAAGTAAGCCCAAACCTTTGCGGAAAGCTTCAAACTTCTCCCTAGGCAGAGCCTTCGTGAAAAGGTCTGCAATGTTCTCCTGCGTGGGCACATATGCCAAGCTAATCTCCCCAGCAGAGAACCTCTCCCTGACATAATGATAATGCACCTCAATGTGCTTAGTGTGAGCATCGAACACAGGGTTCCTCGCAACTGCCAATGTGCTCTGACTGTCAATGAAGATGGTGGTGGCAGAAGTCTGACCAACACCCAAATCAACCATAAGGCGTCTGAGCCACACACACTCAATAGTAGCTGTGAAAGCTGCCCTATACTCAGCCTCACAACTGGAAGTGGCCACAGTAGGCTGCTTCTTGCTCAACCAAGATATACATGAGCTACCAAGCATGAAGCAAAAACCACTGGTGGACACACGAGTGTCATAGCAACCAACCCAATCTGAGTCAGAGAAAGCATGCAAATCTGGCCGTAGTGATCCCCCCTTGGGATAAAACAACCCAAGTAGTTGAGTACCGCTCAAGTAGCGAAAGATGCGCTTAACCGCCTTCCAATGCTTGACTCCTGGGCAATGCATAAACCTGCTCATCTGTGAGAAAGCAAATTGAATATCTGGCCGTGTAATGCATAAGTAAATCAAGCATCCAACAGCCTGCTAATAGAGAACATCATCAAATGCATCTCCAGCATCATGAAGACTCAATCGTAAACCTGTCTCCATAGGAGTGGCAATAGGCTTACAGTCTTCAAGACCAAAACGCTGCAATAATGTGTCAATATGTTTCGTTTGACACAAAGCCATTCCACCATCAACTTGCATAAACAGAATGACCAAATAGTGATGCAAATGCCCCAAATCAGATATCTCAAATGAGGCATGCAAATCAGCCTTGAAATTAGCAATATGCTTCTCAATAGGACCAGTGAGCAGCATATCTCAACATAGACAACAATGATCAGAAGCACATCATTAGCACACTTAACATATAAGGTGCTTTCAGTTGGACTATTCTCAAAACCATGTGCAACCAGATAGGCATGTATCTTCTCATACCAAGCACGTGGTGCTTGCTTTAAACCATATAATGCCTTCTTTAACCTGCACACCCGGTTTTCATGCCCTTTCTGCACAAAGCCACGGGGCTGAAAAACATACACTTCTTCATGCAAGTCACCATTCAGAAATGTTTTTTTAATGTCCAGCTGATGTACATTCCAACCATGATGGGCTGCAAGTGCACAAATGCTCCGAACAGTAGTCATACGGCATGTAGGTGTAAAGGTCTCATCAAAATCAATGTCTCTTTCCTGCGCATAACCCTTTGCAACAAGCCTAGCCTTATACCTGTCAACTGTACCATCAGGTTTACGCTTCAGCTTGTATACCCACTTAGTGCCAATGGCCTTCTTGCCAGGAGGCAAGTCACATAAAGACCATGTACCACTCTTCATTATAGCATCATATTCAGATTGCATAGCAGCCATCCAATTTTCTGAATTCTGTGCTTCATCAAAAGAAACAGGCTCATTCTCATCACAGAGACTAGACGCAGCCATAGCATAGCAATCTGATGCAAAGGAGGCACTATGAGAGCCTGAACGAGTACGATATGACAAAGGTGCATCTAATTTGTTGTCACGCAAAGTCTACACCAACCGTTTTGGCATAGTTTTTGCCTGCTCAATATCAACTCTCTCATCAATAAGTGCATCATGTAAATCTGCATTAGAAATGGAATGATCTGCATCATCATATGAAACCTACAAAGGCTGAGAAGTTGCCTCATTAGGACCAGCACTAGACTGTCCACTTGTAAAAAGAGGCATCAAAGTATCATACATGTCTTTGGAGCTAACATATGTCTCCTTAGTACATGAAAGCAATGGCTGAATAGCATCTTCCACAAAAACAACATCACGGCTAACCAGAATGCGTTTAGTCTGTGGATGATACAGACGATAGCCTTTACTTTCAGAACTGTACCCAACAAAAATAGATTTTACTGCTTTATCATGCAATTTTCTGCGATGTTGTTCAGGCACTAATGCGTATGCCAAACAACCAAAAACACGCAGATGAGCAACAGAAGGCTTGCGATCATGCCAAGCCTCATATGGAGTGATAGACTGCAGTGCTTTAGTGGGACACGTGTTCAGTACATATGCTGCACACATGACAGCCTCAAGCCAGAAACTATGAGGTAAAGCCTGACTCTTGATTGCCATCTCCATGAGAGACCTGTTCTTCCGTTCAGCAACTCCATTCTATTGAGGTGTATACGGCACTGTACACTGGTGTTTTATCCCACGTTCAGCCAGAAATGCATTAAAATCAAAAGACATATATTCCCCCCCTCGATCAGAATGGAAGGTGCCCATTTTACATGCTGACAGATTTTCAGCCAAAACCAAAAACTGTTTAAAGCACATGAACACTTCAAACTTTGCTTTGAGTGGATATACCCATGCATGCCTGGAAAAATCATCAATGAAAGTCACGAAGTAAAGGTAATTTCCAAAAGAGGGTGTCTGCATAGGACCACAGACATCACTATGTACAAGCTGTAATTTCTGTGTAGCCCGAACTGAACCATCTTTTGGAAAGGAGGAATGTTGCATTTTGCCCAAAATACAGCCTTCACAAACATGTTTTCTAGGTGCCTCAAGTTTGGGCAAAGAGGACACCATTTCAGATTTCTGCAGGCGTAGCAAACTAGCAAAATTCAGATGACCAAAGCGTGCATGCCAAAGCTTTGCATCTGACATAGCCTGAGAATCATTTACTGCACATCTGAGTCTATTGCAGACATGCACTGCTCATGAGAAGATGGCTCAAAACTGCAAACAGTAGTAAACGCCCATTCTTCTTCCTGCACAAGATTTGCAGACTCTGTTTTTGGTGTAGAGGCCTCTGCAACAACCATTCCATCCTCTTTCTTCTTTGCCTCTTTAGCAGCCAGTTTTGGACAGTTCTTTATGATATGATCATTCCCTTTACAGTACTTACAAAACAATTTTTGCTTTTCTGATTTCTTCTCATCTTTATCTTCCTTCTTCGAATATGCAGAATTAGCAGATTTCTGCTTACTAGTTGAAGAGCTCCATTTTCCTTTGCCCTTCTGACTAGCTAGGAAAGCTTGATCTGCAACTCGCATAATGGACTTGTTCTGCCTGGACTGATCTTCCTGCAACAGAACAGAGACTAACTCCTCAAATGATAAGGCATTCGGATTTCTCATCATCAAACGAAGAGTAGAAGCAAAACTCTGATATGAATCAGGAAGACCATTCAGAACGGTCTGCACAAGTGAGCTATCTGGTATAACCTCATCAGCAGAAATCAATTGTTCCTTCAAGTCTTTGATCTTCGTTAGGAAACTGTCCATAGAATCACCTTCATTCATGTGCTCACTCTCCAACTGTTTTCGGAGGTAAGCAACACGAGCCTCATTCCTAGCTTGGTACAATGTGGTAAGTGTATCCCAAGCATCCTTAGCTGTTTTGTAAGAGCGAATATGAGGAATAATGGCACGTTTGACAGACAAAGTTATCAATGCATGTGCGTGGGCATCTCTACCATCCCAACAAATCTGCTCTGCAGTAGGTGCAACAAAAACAGCAGCACGAACAGGAATCTGCGGAATATCATCTTCGACACCATCTTCATCAGCTCCAGCACCTGTATTTGTAGTACCTATTGTTGCAGGTGTAACAGGACGTCTTTCAACACCCTGCATAATGTTCCACAATCCTTTTGCAACCAATACATGTTGCATCATATAAGCCCATAATGGGTAGTTGGTACCATCCAACTTATCCTCCACAGCCAACATACGGAATACATCACTGCTTTCAGCCATGGCTGGTGACTAAAATACCTTGATGCAGAAAATTGATTGTATCTCAAAAAGTTGAACAGAATTGCCCAGACGAATTCTGCTAGACCTGTAGCAGACTTTGTGACGCTTATATTGGCAAATAGAAACTGGTATATACCTTTGGCACAAAAAGACGAAATAGCCTGCACAAGCGATGTGATAGTGCGTTGGAGGCCGAAACGAGCTCAGATCGCGATTTTGGCACCACACAGCAAAGCTGTTTTGATCTCGGAAACACGTTGAGTATGCTTACCAAAATTCATGCGATTCTGAGACTGCAAACGGAGGAGTGTCGACGGCACCCTAGATGAAGCGACGACCTGCTCTGATACCAATTGTTGGAGTTAGACGTCTTCGGAAGCACGCGAACAACACAAGGAAGCAGAAGAAGCTTGGAGCACAAACACATACTACTGAATGTATTACTAGAGAATGTACAAAGATAAGTAGTTGTTGGTGCAGTGCTAATTGCGGAATTAGTTTACACCACAGAAACTAAGCTAAAGTGATGTTAGAACACCTCTATAATCATCAATAGCTTAGCAAACTTTCTGAAACTGAAAACTTTATAACTGTATTTAGTGAACACCGAAATTTACTTCACAGAAAAATTCTTGTTTTCTTCAAGCTTCAATTCTGAACTGATTTACTTCAGTCTTTACACTACTGTATTAGCTTACAGTTAAACAATCTTTGTGTCACTTAACTTTGTCAAAATTGTGTTTTGAACTCACCAAAATTCCACCGGAACTTCACCTAACTATCACTGGAATGTTACCGTAATTGTACTAGAATCCTACCGGAATCAACTGTAACTTTGTTTGTAATTACTTCAAATGTGTATACATGAAGTAAGGAAGTGATGCGTGAACTTCCTTCACAGAATGAAATCTATCTGAAGTTTAAGAAAAAACTTCATCAGTTCTGGATACCTCTTTCCGATCAGACTTTGTACTGTGTGTACATATCCATTTCATCGAAATCTTTGATCAGTTTATAGTTGAGACTTATAGCTACAAGATAAGCTATATCTCATACAAAACTTTACACTGTACTTTGAGATCTAACTCATAGAAGTACTGGAAAACCTTTACTGAGAAAAAACTTTAACTGTTAACTAACTTTTCACCGTAACATGAAATCTCTCAGATTTCTTCACATACGAAGAATGCGCTCAACTTCCACATGAACATGTGTTTTCTATTAGAGAAGATGTGTACAAAAATGACTCGGTCTCACTTTGCTCATAGTCATGAGAACTCTCCTATACTGAGTAGTTTCTCCTTACCATCTCTCTGAGATGAATACCTGACTGTTCAGGTTTAATCATTCATCTCTACATACACGATCTCTAGTGTCTTCTACTCATATGTGCACTTCTTTTCTACTCTTCTACACGCTCTACATTCCAGTTCTATGCTCTCTCTTATATACATTTTGATCCGATTTCAATAGACTCTAATTCTGGAAGTTTCTACTGTATATTACAGTCGTGAATTTGTCCCTTCACTAAGGCTTTGGTTTTTCTTCTGAATGCTTTGTTTCTGCTTTCCTTTATCTTCATGTCATTATGCATAATTAGTGAGTGAATCTTCAAGAGTAGCCCATTAGGGCAATAGGCGTATATACAAGCCGAGGGAAAAAAACCTCCTAAAGAGGGAAAAAAGTGCCCCAGCGGTCCTAGTGTGTTCACACACATCACTACCTAAATATATCAACAATCACTTCACCCTTCTCATCAAAAGAATCTGTCACTTGCACATTCACTCACATAAATTCCAACTATATTTAGGTTTTTTCTCCAATTTTGTATATTTTTCTCACATTTCTACACACTATGGAACCTCCTCTACATGCCAACTCCAGGTACTCATATTTCAAGTTCTTTCAAATTCTTGCATACATATTTTTCACATAAAAAACCCATAAAAATCCATTCAAATGCTTCAATTTACTTGCATATTTGCACTTGAAAAAGCATTAAAAAATAACTTTCTTTCAGAAATTTTCATATTTCTCACTTTCAATTTTGCATACTTGCATTGATAAACTCTTCAACTACACAAAAAGATTTTTTCCAAAGTTTTGAATATCATATTAACATCTTTAATTCATTCAAATCTCATATTGCTCTTTACTTTAGCATCAATCGAACATTCACTACAAAATATAAGTGAACGATGGGCAAAAAGGGCTTCATAAAAAACACCACATTAAACATAGAATATAGTGTGGGTGCACTGATTGAAAAGAAGTTTCTATAGTATGATGTGTTGGTGCAAGACAATCAACAATTGCTGACTTTGTCAAAGGATTGAAGTCAAATAATAAAGCAAAGATCAAATTCTGAGGCTTGAAGATTAGTGCATGGTCAGAAGATGAAGACTTGTATATACATGTACATTAAGCTTGAAATTAGTTCACTTATACCTTTGTAATGGTGACGAGTTTGTATATATATGCCTATATATACAAGTATAGATTTGGGAAAAATAGATGAGAGAAGAGATATAGACCAAGTGTAGATGAATAGAAGAAGAATGTATGTGATGAATGAATAAGATTCATCAAATGAGTTGTTTCCATGAGAATAGAAGAAAACTTCTGAAATCTGAGTCGCGATTTTTCCTCCATCTCTCTTTTTGTGCTCGATCATTTTATAAATCCTTTTGTAGATGTATAAGTCTATAGCTAATGCATCTATGATCAAGATTTGAGAGTCTAATTGTAATCAGGCTAAGAGAATTGAAGATAGGAACATTTACATGTGTAAATGTGAAGATGTGAAGGAATGAATAGGTGCAATCCCGACGGCCAATGTTGATCAAATCTCCCTCCATAGTGTAAAGTTTTGAGCAAGTAAGCACTCATTCTTTAACTTGAAAGATAAGCTACTTGTGGCTAAAAGCATTTGAATAAATGGGGTCTAGTTTGGGATAACCATACATTAGAAGTTGTAGGTGTCAAACTTGACTACATAGAAGAGCAGTTTCAGACATAGGTACATTGTTTGAAGCAAATCTCAATATCTACTAAATTGTTTGGAAAGATTTAACTTGGAGAAGGTGCGCAAACTTTAAGAGATACCTTCTAAAAAGTCTCATTGAAAACTTTACACATTTGGTCAGTCATTGAGTGGATTTAGTGTAGCACACTTTCTAAGTAATCAGTTCTTCATAGTTAACTCAAGTCTTGATAAGTTGGCATTAATCTTCCAAAATTGATTGAGGTTTTGAGTTGTTCTTGATATAGAGGTGCTCCAACATCAAGGATAACTTTTTCTTTTGGAGATTAACAATCTCCATCAGTGGTATCAGAATAGGAGTCATCAGAATTGAAGAAAGGAGGACCTCGACTATTGCAGATATACAGAAATCAATCTTTGAAGATTCAAAAGGTGAAAGTTTGAAGTGAAAGCTAGAGAAGAAGGCCTGAAGCTATCAAGAAGATCAAAAAGTCTACATTCGAAGTAAAGGTACATTCATTATTCACAAAGCTTGAAGAATTTATTGTAGAGGTGAAGAAAGGATGGGAAATTCTCTTCAGATAGAGAAATTGGATAGAGAAAACTATCCTACTTGGTCAATGAGGATGGAAGCTCATCTCATGAGCAAAGATCTGTAGGATACATCACAGGTGAAGAAGAAAAACCACAATTTAAATATCCTAGTGTTCCAATTAGGGAAGAGCTCTTAGATTTGAAATGGATGAAGAAGGATGCTCAAGCAAGGAGCATTATCTACATGGGAGTCAATGATTACGTGCTACCTCACATTAGAGGACTTGAAAGTGCAAGTGACATATGGAATGCTTTGGAGGAGCATTTCCAAAACACTACAAAGTCAAGGAAGGCATATTTATGGGCCAAGTTAACCACATTCAAGAAGAAGGCTTCTCAATCTATTTCTGGTTATGTAGCAAGGATGAAGGACATTGCAGATGCATTAGGAACAGTTGATGAAGATATTGAAGAGGACAAATTGGTAAGACAAATTCTCACAGGTTTGAGAGGAGATGAAAAGTGGAAGCCATTCATTCTATCCACTCAATTGTCACTAGATCATTTCACTCCTAATTTGAATCAATTGATAGGACACATGCTAACTTTTGAGCAGGACATCAAAGGTGATGTTGATAAAAGTACAGGTCAAGCAATGTATTCAAAGGACAAGAAGAAGATTAACAAAGGCAAGCAAAAATTGAATGAAGATGAAGGCACTACTAGTCAAGCTAACTTCCTAAGAGGAAGAGGAGGTGGCAAAGGAAGAGGAAGAGGTAGAAGCAATAAAGATGGTGTCAAGGCTTGCTGGATTTATGGTAAGACTAATCGCTTAGCTCATGAATGTTGGCATAATAATTAGAATGGTGGAGGATATAATCAAAATTTTAATTCAAGAGGAAGAGGTAACAACAATCAGAGAGGTAATTTCAGAGGTAGAGGTAGTAGAGGTTTCTTTGGAAGAAATGCAGGTAGAGGCTTTCAAAGTCAATCCTACAACAATACCTACTACAATTATGCTTCACATCAGAAAGAGGATTCAACCTTAATTATGAATGCAACTTGTGAAAGACAAAGTGAAGATCAAAGAATCTTCTACATAGACTCAGGGTGTAGCAATCACCTGAGTGGAAACATAGCTTTGATGACTAATTAGGAGAATAAGGTGAGTAATCATGTAGTTCAAACAGGTGATAGTACACATCACAATGTGAAATCAATTGGGTCAGTAAAGTCCAAGGATGGAAGCACTCTTTTGAGTAAGGTTCTGTATGTTCCTACAATTCCAAAGAATCTGATAAGTGTAGGGCAAATTGTAGAGAAAGGTTATGAATTAAGGTTCACTAATGATGGAGTTTTTGTGGAAGAACCTAGAAATGGGTATAAACAAATTATTTCGGGAATGAAAGAAGGAAGGCTATTCACATTGAAGATTCAAGGCAATTTTGGTCAGGCTTTGTTCACTTATGGAGGACATAAGATCTTTGAGTTAGATCTTTGGCACAAAAGACTTGGACATTTCAATGAAAGAGGTATTAAGGATATGATTAACAATGTTTCAGTGCTTGGATTGCCTAATGTTGCAGGTCAACATATGACATACAAATGTGAAGCATGTCAATTAGGTAAGGCTCATAAGCAATCATATAATAAGCATGGCTTCATGTATTCAGAGAAGTTTGCGTTGTTACATACAAATATGTGGGGACCATCAAAGGACTTTAGCATTAATGGTTCAAGATATTATGTGATTTATGTTGATGATGCTACTAGGTGGATCACAATATATAAGATCAAAGATAAATCAGAGGTGTTCAATACATTCAAACATTATCATGTGTATGCAGAATTATGGAATGCAGGTATAAAAAGGGAAGTTACTTGCAGGTAATCTCCTCAACAAAATGGTGTAGCAGAAAGGAGAAATAGAACTCTTGTTGAGTTAGCAAGGTCAATGATGAAGGAGAAAAATTGTCCTAATTATTTGTGGGTTGAGGCTGTAACTACAGCCACAACTTGGTTAATAGGTTACCTTGTAAAGCTTTGCAGGGTATGACGCCTTATGAGGCATGGTGGGGTAAGAGACTTACCTTGGATCATTGCAAAGTTTTTGGATGCTTGGCTTATGCATATGTGCCATCTCAGTTGAGGCATAAATTGGAACCTAAAGCTGAAAAGTATGTGTTCATTGGTTATGATGATAAGTAGATGGGTTATAGGTTGTGGATTCCATCCACAAAGAAATTTCTTGTGTCAAAAGATGTTACATTTGATGAGCAAGGTACTTGGTATGCAGGTACAATTAATGTTCATGCAGGTGATAAAGAAGTCATGACCCAAAGAAAGGGGAAATCAAAAATTCAAATTCATGATGATGAAGAGGTTGTTGATGCTCAGATTGATAATGAAGAGATGCCAAGGTTTGATCCAGAATATGAAGAACCAGAGACTTCAAAGAGTGGAGAAGCTAGAAGGTCAACAAGGAACAGACAGCAACCCATAAGGTACAGTTATGATACTTCAGTTTTGACCACTAAAGATTATGCTTACATGGTGAAAGTAGAAGAAGATCCTTCTACATATGATGAGGCAAAAGGTAAAGAAAATTGGGAGAAAGCTATGCAGGAGGAGTATGATGCATTGATGGAGAATGAAACATGGGATTTGGTTCCTAAACCAAATAATCAGAAAATCATTGGATGAAAATGGGTCTACAAGATAAAGAGGTATGCAGATGGAAGTGTGTCTAGATATGAAGCTAGACTTGTTGTGAAAGGGTATGCTCAGACATATGGTGTAGATTATGATGAGACTTATAGTCCTCTGGCAAAGATGACAACTATAAGGACTCTCATAGCTATTACTACATGTAAAGGTTGGAAGCTATGTCAATTAGATGTGAAGAATGCTTTTCTAAATGGTTATATTTCATATGATGTTTTCATGGACCAACCAGAAGGTTTCAATGATAAATATTATCCAGAGTATGTGTGTAAGCTCAAGAGAGCTTTGTATGGTTTAAAGCAGGCCCCAAGGGCATGTGTTGCTCTAGCACAATGGTGGGAACCACGTTAAGAAGCTTCACCTCCTTAATGTCAATCCGTGGGAGAGGTAGGAGTGATATGAAGATCGTGAACGTGTGATGATGTGAGAGTGAAGGTGAGAAGCACAATGATGCACACACACATACACACACACAATGAAGAGACAAGCAAGACACAATGGAAGGTGGGAAATTAGTTCTATTGCTCAAGATCACTATTACAAGCTCAAAATAGCTCTAAGCTCTTCTCTACTCCAACAAGCTAACCTCAAAAATGAGCTCTCTAGCTCTTTTTATAGTTTCTAGACTAGTTTTGACCGGTTTCACATCTAGTGACCGGCCTAGTTAAAAAATAGGTCCTAGAGGCTATTTGGAAGGGTAAACGATGTCTAAAAATGACAAAATTTGGTACGAGCATTCTACCTAAGCTCCTCAAGCTCGAGGACTCCTCGGCTTGCACAAAATGGAGCTATGAATTACAAAATGGGATTTTGTCTATATTACATATGTCACTCTAGCACAATGGTGAGTACCAACGTGAGGAGATACACCTCATAAATGTCAATCCGTGGAGACGTGAGGACCGGTATGAAGACCACGAGCAAGTGATGGCACAAGTGCGTGAGTGAAAGCACACAAGCATGCACACCCATACACACACGCGCGCACAAGGTAAGAGCAAAGAGTGGAACAATGGAAAGCTTTGATTACAAAAGAGTTCTCTTACAAAACTGAAATCTACAACAAGCTAACCCCCAAAAATGAGCTCTCCAGCCCTTTTTATAGTTTTTGAGTGGTTTTGGCCCTGTCCAGACCTAGTGTCCGGCCTAGTTAAAAATTATGTTCTAGGGCTTATTTGGGGGCTCAAACGGAATCTAAAAATTATGAAAATTGGTAGTATGATACATCTAATACTCCTCAAGCTCAAGGACTCCTTGGCTTGAACAAAATGGAGTTGTAAAAATAGAAAATGGTATTTACAATGGTTTTTAGTGATAAAAATCACTATTTTTATAGGGATTTCTTCTGAAAATTTGACATGTGAATCTTGGAGCTCCCTACTTGCTCCTTCTTCTCGTGTGTTCACTTCCTTGATGCGCTTCCATGCTTTTTCCTTGATCTTGAGCTGCAACACTCTCCCCCCTCTTGAGTCTGTCGTCCCTGGCAGACCCTTGTTGTAGTGGTTGTTCCATGTATTACATTGAGAGGTTGTTCCATGTGTCAACAGCACCGGTCCATCATTTCAATGCAGCTTGGTCATTTGTCTGGTTCTTCACTTTGTCATTGTTGCCTTTGCATGGACTTCTTCCTTGTATTCCAGTTGCTATTGTCTTTGTGAGCTTTCAAAAATTGTGAGCTACTCAAAAGGGGTTATCACTGTGGATTATGAGTAACTCTCATGGTGCATTGCTTCTACGCTTGTTGTTGTCACCGTGATGTCCGCTGGTTCGTCCAAAGATGGGGTTCCGTGTTTTCATGCCCAGTACTTGTAACCCAGAAATGATGATGGGTAAGTGCTTTAGTGCGTGGGTTGAACAAAACATGTGCCTTGTGCAAGGCCTTGTAATGTGGCCCTACGTATGCGTACTTGGAAAATGCATGGCAAGAAGTATGGTGCAAGAGATTGGGTCTTGAGCTAAGTGCTCAAGGGTATGCTGACGAAGAGGTTTCCTAATCAATCATGGTTATAGTGTTGTTGAAGCATACACGTCTTACCATGGTGAAGGGTCCGTTGATCTTCATCTCTTCGTGTTGTATTCCATCATGGTGTTTGACCATCGGCTTGTTCATTTGTTGATGGATGTCCTTGCTGAAAGTTCGCTGATGAGCATTTTCAAGCACAGTCCTCTTCTTTGCCCCTTCTTTTTTTTTTTTTTTTTTTTTTAATGCACACGATGGCATCAAACAAGAAGAAAGAGGTTAGTATCAATAACATATTTTGCATGTGAAAATTGTGTCTCATGTGCCTGGGATTTCTCATTTGTGTCTATGCACGGCCATGTAAGGTGGCCCTATATTGATGCATACTTTGGAAATGCATGACCTGAATGGTGCAAACGACTGGGTTATGCCAAAGGCACATGGTTGCTGCTGGTCAAGGCTTTTGATGTTACTTGTGTACTGGATGAAGTCTTTGATTGGAGATGTCTATTGGATCTCGAAATGATGTAATCCTCCGGATTGGAACCCATTTTGGAATAGGGTTTGGTACTGTAGAGATCACCTCAGGCCACTTCATCTTTGGATGCTTTCCAAACTTTGGTATCCCGTGTGGTTGGCCTTTTGGTTCTGGGGATGTTGTTGGTGCTTTTGGCTTCCAAACCCATATCCTTGATGATTGCCTGCTTACTTTTGCAGAAGGATTGAGTTTATCTTCGTTTGTTCTTTGTGTTTTGTTCTTCCCCTTTGCTTTCCTTGGCTTCTTTGTTGAGACCTTTTGCATAATGGGGAGCATAGGCCGTTGTGTATGTAAGAGCTTCTTGGGTACCCACATCTGTAATCGCCCGTGTTGAGCTGTAGCTAATGTTTTAGGCACCCAAATTTGTACATGATTGTGGTCGGCCTTCTTTGATAGCTTCGGTATCCAAATTTGTTGGATTCTTCGTGCTTGAGCCTGTCGTAGGTGCTTGGTCCTTCTGTTTTCATGGTCGATCTGGTTGGGTGGGAATCTCTGAGGCAACGTCAATGGTTGCACTCCTTTCTTTACCCAGATCTGCTTCATGCCCATAACTTCTTTTTTCTTGAATTCTGTCTGTCGAGTTGATATAGCAGATGTCATTTTTGCTTGCCTCCTTGGTTGGGTTACACTTGCATTAGTATGTGAAGAAGAAGAGAGATTCGCTGGCCTCTGAGCTTGTGCTTCCATGATTGAGTCCTGTTGCTTCGTAGGGTTATTGATGCACACATCATTAATTTCAGGAGAACTAAGAGAATGTGTGACCTCTGGATTTGTGAGCATGCAATTGTCTAATTCTAATGTAAGGCATTGTTCATGTACCCAAACTTGAAGAAGTTGACTTCTTAGGTTCAAGTTGACTGCATGGCCATAGATCCAATCTTGACCTAGGACAAGTGGCTCTGTAAGGTCTGCATCATGACACACTAGCATTTTGACTTTCATTGGAACATCTTGAAGGTAGATGGGAAGTTCCACCTCGCCTAAACAAGGGGTTTCCACACCTCCCAATCCTATGAGATAGGCTTCTATGGGCTTGATGTCCAATTGCAAGTCTTGGCAGTATGAAAGTCTAACTGCACTAGTTGCTGCACCTGAGTCAATTAATGCTCTCACAGTCTTTGCATTCTTCCCTTGCCCTACCGCTATGGTCACCAATGGACGTCGATCAATTATTTGAGAAGCAGTTAGGTCCGATTTTTGGCACATGTCCATGTGATATTTTGGAGCTTTTGTGTTGACCTCTAGGCCTAATCGTCGTAACTTATTTCTTCTGATGCGCTCTCTCACCTCTGCTTGTGCTTCTTCTCTAACCCTTAACTCCTCTTCTTTTCGCTTCTTAGCAGTGTTGAGTCGCATTAGCATTTCCTCTGTAAGAGGTTCTTGATATAGCTTGACTCGACAACCACTGATATAGTTTGGTAAGACATCGCCTTCTAGTGTGGCCAATTGAACTGCACCGCTAGTGGAAATTCTATTAATGATCATGGGTCCATATCCTCTTTTTTCCAATTTACAGGCGTGTTGCTTTAGTGTATAAACCAACACTAGGTCTCCCTCTTTCAAGCCTTTATCCTTGATATGTGCATCAAAGTATGCTTTTTGCCTTTTCTTAGCAGCATAGATGTCTGCCGCTGCCCGTAGCCTTGTCTCACCTAAGCGTTCTAAATCAAAGATCCTCGAGGATAACTCATGTCCGTTCCAATCATGCTCTTGTGCTACTTTTAAAGTTGGGATTAGGAAATCCAATGGTAGCACAGCATTTTGTCCGAAGACCATCTGAAATGGGGTGGCATTGAGTACCGTTTTATAAGCAACTCGGTAGGCCCAAACAGCATGATGAAGTTGTTTGTCCCAATCAGAGCGTTTGTTATTTACGAGTTTTGTCAATACGTTACATAGGATCTTATTCGTGCTCTCAGCTTGTCCGTTAGCTTGTGGATGATAGGGGGCAGACTTCTTATGTATCACCAAGAACTCTTGGAGGAGATTTTCAATGACATCATTTAAGAAGTGTGTGCCTCTATCACTTACTAACTCTATTGGTAATCCGTATCTAGTGAACACATTCTCAAATAAGAACTTAGCTGTAGTTTGAGCATCGTTCTTTGTTGTGGCTTTGACTTCTACCCACTTTGTGAGATAATCCGTGACTACAATAATGTACTCGGCATGGGAGTTTCTGGCTGGGGGGTTAATAGGACCGACAAAGTCTATGCCCCACTTCGAAAATGCACGTCCTCCCATCATTGGTCTCAAAGGCATCTCATCTTTTCTAATCGGATATTGTGTACGTTGGCATGTGTCACATTTCTTCACATAGGTATGTGCATCCATATGAAGAGTGGGCCACCAAAGTCCTGAGAATAGAATAGTCTTAATTACCCGATCAGGACCAAAATGTCTGCCTGCCACACTGCTATGTGCAGTTTCTAAGACACTCAAATAATCTGATTCATGAACGCACAATCTTAAATAGCCATCTTTGCCTCTTCGGTATAGGTTATCACCTACTAAGGCATAGTCTTTAGCCTCCTGCTCCATACTTCGTTTTCTTGCTAGACTTGCCTCCCTGGGGGATGTTCACGATCTCATGAATTCTACCAATGAAGCACTCCAGTCAGGAATTAACGACACGTGATAAAGGGTAGCATGCTCCACTGGGGTTCGCTCTTTGCACATTGGACAATTCTTTATCCACTCATGAATTTCTTTATCCATACTAGGCCAATACACTCCTAAACGTTTTAGATTTTGCAGTGTTCGTTGTTTAGAATAGTGATTCCCTAGAAATCCTTCATGGGCTTGTTGCAACCAACTACTATGCTCATCATCCTCGACACAACAAGCTAGAACACCTTCCGTGTCTTGTTTATACATGCTTCCTGCCAATATTTGATAGCTTTGTGACCGCACAATTTCATCCCTGTCCGTCTTCACCTTTTTATTTGCGGGTCCAAAGGTTAGGACTGGTACCAACTTATTTGCCCATTTAGGAACAACTTCTAGATTGAACAGATAAGCATCGGGTAATTCATCCGACACTCCTTGCGGTGGCTCTCCTGAAGTGATGCAAGAAAGGTGATCCGCTCTGAGGTGGGTCTTACCTTGCCTAACAACCACTTCAAAGTCATATTCCATTAGTAAGAGGAACCATCTTACTAAGCGTCCAGTATTGCAAGGTTTATTGACCAAGTATAATAAGGCTTGATGATCGGTGAAGAACTTAAACTTGTTGGCCAATAAATAGTGTCTAAATTTCTTTACAGCATATACCATGCCTAAGCCTTCTCTTTCGGTTGTGGTGTAGTTTCGTTCAGCAACATTCAATTGCCTGCTAGCATATGCTATAGGCAAATCTAAATTCCCTTCACCAATTGGTTGTGACAGCACACATCCTATTGCATAATTGGATGCATCCACATGTACGTGGAATGGCTTATTCCAATCAGGAGTCGTCAGTATTGGAGCTGTGCACAAGCGTCTCTTCAACTCATTGAAGGACTTCTCACATTCATCGTTCCACTCAAAATTTGTCAACAAGGCATAAAGAGGTTTAGCTATGATTGCATACATGTGAATGAACCTACGGTAATATCCACAATGGCCCATAAAGGCTTGTACCTCTTTAACATTCCTTGGCCTTGGTAGCTCCGCTATGGCTTTTACTTTGTCCTCATCTGTTGAAATTCCATTTTTAGAAACAATATGACCTAAGATTTTACCTTGACGTACCATGAACACACACTTCTCTGGGTTCAGACACACTCGATAATCTCTACACTTGTTGAAGATTTGTCTGAGCTCAGGGATGTGGTAACTTCTCTATTGGGAATGCGCACATAAATCATCCACATATACTTCTAAGCTCTTCCGCAAGAACTCTTTGAAGACATGACACATGAGCCTTTGGAATGTTGCAGGTGCATTGGTGAGCCCAAATGGCATCACACGAAATGCAAAGATTCCCCATTCTGTGGCAAAAGCTGTTTTGTGTTGATCTTCTGGGGCAATGGCTACTTGGTTGTAACCTGAAAATCCATCAAGGAAGCTATAAACTTCCTTGCCTGCAACACGCTCCAATAAATGTTCAGTGATTGGAAGTGGATAACTATCTCTGATTGTAGCAGCATTAACTCGCAATTTTCCATTCTTTTTGGGCACCACTACAATGGGGGACACCCATTCTGTATGCTCAATCTCATAGATAAATCCAGCTTCAATCAATCTATCAATTTCTTCTTTTATTTTGGCTGCATAAGTGTCATTATATGTGTAGGGCTTATGTTTAGTGGGCTTGGCATCTGCTATCATGGGGATCGTATGAGAACAAATTTCCGGATCTACTCCTTTCAAGTCTTTATAGTGCCATGCAAACACGTCCCTATATTCCCTTAATAACGCTACCAACTCTGCTTCCTCTTCTTTACTTAGGTCGTCTCCTATGTATGTACATCTCTCTTCATTTTCTTCAATGGTGACTACAACTTTTTTGGTCTTTTCTTTGTTATCATATGCTTCTCCCGTCGTGGCCTCTCTCTTAGGCATTCGTACCAAAATTTTTCGGTCTTCCACTTCATATTTCTTGAAATTTTCTGGTACTTCAAATAATTGCTCCTCCTCTCCTTGTTTAACTACTTTTCTTTTCTTTTTCTTTTGACTACCTTCACTCCCATCCTTTGAATTTACCGTTTTGATGCTTGTGAGAGGTTCTTCTTCTTTTTGCGTAAATACTCCTATGTCTTCAAGATAGTGCTCCTCTGAATTAAAGCAGCTATCCATCACAATGGATTCTAGATCATCATCATCCTCTTCTTTTTCTATGAAGTCACTAGGGTCACATTCTTCTAGCAAGGGCTGACACATGAACACTGAAATATCATATCCCTCCTCATCACAATGAGGTGTCCATTGTTCTTCATTGACAGCAATGTCCATGGTGGCTAGGATTTCTGCCCAACCATGAGGCTCAAATTCCTCATCTGGAAATATCATTGGCGTATAGGCTGGGTCTCTAACTGGTCTATCTCCTTGAGAAGTTCCTTTTTCTCTGGCCTTTAAGCGTTTTTCCTCTTCCTTTGCGACCTTGCACATCCACAAATGAGTATCCTCATGCATCCAAGATGTATCAGATGAACTTTTAGAATGCAGAGAGACTGAATCTTCTTGCTCCTTGTGGATAGGATTCCATTGTAGGGGTGGAATATCTCTGAAGGTGTAATCCTTCAAATTTACCTTGGTCGTGACCCCTAAGCGTTGCAAGTATAAGGAATTGGTTCCCCAATCCTGTACCACTTGCAGTTGTCGTAGGAAGGGCCTTCCTAGGATCATCTCGTAGACATTATTTTTTCCAAAGTTACATATAGCAAATGTGTGCTCAAACTCTACTCCACAGGTGGTTAGAGTTATCCCTTCGAGCAATCCTAGAGGTCTTTCCACATGGCCATCAACCATCTGAAGCTTCATTCTAGTTGGTTTTAATGTGGGCTTGCCCCATCGCTTCCACAGGGAGGTGGTTGCAATAGCAGCACCAGCACCTGAGTCTATGATTGCTTTGGTTGTGTAACCTTGGTAGGTGATTGGAAGATAAGTATTACCTTCTTCACCTTCACACATGTCCCCAATTTTATCAAGAGGTATCTCTGGAACTTTCTCTTTAGAGCCTACTTTTGGCATTTTGGAGTCAAGTTCGGGAACTTGATCCTTCACATGATTCCATAGCTCGGGTTTTGCTTTGAGCAGCTCCTCTACCGTGAGATGACACTGAACTTTAGTGTTCTTCACGACATCAGTGTTTCTTGGAATCACCGAGTCTTCATTTCTTACCACAATTGTGGGAGCTCTAATCTGGATAGATTCAGTTTCCCATGGGTCTGTGAACTGTGGCAACTCTTGTAAACAATTAGATTCAAAATCTAACTGTTCATCTTCTTGTTGCACTGTTTCTTCTCCATAAGTAGACGGAATGTCTTGTGGAAACTGATCATGAAGGTCATCAATCTCCAGGATAGGAGGAGGATTATCCTTCTCCTTGGCCCATTTCTCTTCTTGTATTTCCCGCAAGAACGTTTGAGAGTGTTGTTGAATTGAAAGAGGCTCTCTCTCATCTATGGAGTCAGGAACATAGACTTTCTTTGGTGATGAGCTTTCTCTTTCAATAGTTAGTTGAGCCTGTGGAGGTAACGAAACTTGTGGCTTGTTTACCAACTGCTCTAATCTATCTAGTAAGCCCTGGAAGTGCAAACCCGGTGTAATAGCATTCGTCTGATTGAATGATTGATTGGCCTCGAACATAGCTTGAGCTAGTTCCACCATTTTAATGCACATTTTTGTCCGTTCAATCTCTAAATCTGCTCTAGGGTAGCTCTTATCTAGGTTTGCAGGTGTTGGCCCTTCTTGAAGTCGAGCCTGGTATGCTTTGAACATCATGTCCAAGTGTTCTGGGGTTGGATCTGCAAGAACAGACCCCGGTTGTGGTGGTTCATTTACCGTGGTTGGTGAGTGGGGATGAGGTGATGTGGATGGAGTTTGGACTTGTGAGGGGCTTTGAGAGGCAATATCTTCTATTTTTGTTTTTGCATCTTTCACGCTTTCTTCTAGATTGGATAACTTTTTGGTCCACTTACGATTGGCCTTCTCTCTAGTATCCTTCCATGTTCTTGTTCTTCTCTTACTAGGCTCTCCTGATTCACTTGGCTCTGATTGCTCAGCTGGTTTATTTTGTTGTAAGGCTTGTGTCCTAGTAACTGCGTGTATAGGAGCCACATTATCGCTACTGGAACTTGAATCCCTTGCTAGGCCGACAACATTAATGGGTGTAACCTTTGGTACACTAGCGGGATGTCCGGGACAATCTCTCAAAAGCTGTTCTTTGCCACACTCTAGACAGACAACTTGTATCGTGATATTCTGCCCTTGTGTCGGAGCTAGTGTGTGGGGTGGTTTTTGTCTTGGCATAGATTGAGGTTGGCTATTTCCTTCATGTTCATATGGTCTAGTTGCTTCTCGTGGTTCTGGACATGGGCTATACCTAGGAACTTCTCTTCCTTGTTCTGTAGGAGGGTACCCGTATGGTCTATAGTGGGGTGGTACAAATGGTCGCGGCTGTCTATTCATTAGATAGTTTTCATTGTTGTAGTTGGGGTACTTTGGCTCACTATAAGAGTACATGTCAGGCACTTGAGTTGGTCGTCTATCGTACGGGTAGGGTTGTGATAATCCTAATGCTTCTTGGTTGCAGACATGAGATGGATGATCCCCACCGCAAAGTGTGCAACTTCCTAACATTGGCATTCTCAAGGAGGAGTTCTGGTAGTTCTTTGTCCTTGTACTCCTAATTTCTTGGCCACCAACTCTGTCACTTCCTCCACATAACTCAAACTAGAAGTTTCCTTGCTCCTTGTCTCCTCTGATTTGATAGGATCCTGTGTGATTTTGAGATCCTCAGCTAAGTTGTCTTCCAAATCTATGCACTCCTGAAGACACTGACTTAGGGTTTGCAGTCGTTTTACGTATACTAAAACTCTCAATGTTCCATTGGTTAGCCCTTCTAAAAATAGGGATATCATTTTTTGCTGAGAAGGTCTCTCTGTCACAGGGCATCGGGTTACGTATTGCTTAAACCTTCGTGCTGCATTTTTTACTGTCTCATTGGGAGCTTGTTTGAAACTATGTAGTAAGGACGACGAATTGTGCTTGATCCCGCGCTTCGTGAATTCCCAAATAAGTTCTTGGAAGAATTGTTCAATATGTTCAAAGCAATTTGGATCCAGAGATTGAAACCAAGTTAAGGCTATTCCCGTAAGTGTTAGCCCAAAGGATTCATATTGCATGAAAAAGTCATCCACTTGCTCTGCTCGCAACACCTGCTTGAATTCTGCAATGTGGTCATAGGGTTCTCCTGTGCCATCGTAACGATTCCTCATACATTTGGCCAATTGGATTGGTCTCAGTCTTCTGTCGGGTTCTGGGGATCGAGTTATGATGGGGACACCTTGGGGCGGTTCTGTCCTAAAGGTAGGTCTATTCATATTTCCCATCCTCTGACTAGAGTGGCTGTGGGGGTTGATTCTTGGCATGTTGAATTGTTAATGTAGTCTATCGGGTATGCTACCTTGGCTCATTCGTCCTAACGTCACATTTTTTGTTCTTTGTTGGGTTTCAAATGGGTTTTGCGAGGTAGTTTCCTGATCTCGAGCTAACTCTCCTCTTTCATTAATCTGACTAGGACTTTCCGTAACTACATATATCTGGCCCATCTTGTCCATGTAGACTCCATCTTCGTACTTGACAACTGGTCTTGGAATTATTTCAGATTCTATGGTGTTTATCATTCTTGCTACTGATCTGTGTAGACCATCGAGGTAGATGGGTATTCCTTGCAGGTTAGTGAATATGTATTGAAGAGACATCCTATATTCCCCTTCCACTATGGACATAAAATCTTTCCTAGGCACTGAACTTTGCATGTCTTCAGAGGCCAAGAGTCTCTCCCAATTAAATGACATTTTTGACTCACTTGTCTATGAACTCAGCACGTAGTGTTAACCCCTGAGTTGTGAGTCCCTGACTTGATTGTGTGGTTGATCTTAGTTTCAAGTGATATGGTACTTTATCTATCTCTTCCTAGGTATCAACTTGAGCTTAGGTTCATAAGCCTTGTCTACAAGTCCACAATTATCCTTTGATTTTCTCAAAATCTTGTGGAACCCCTTGCTTCCTAGTCCAACCTGAGGGTCAACTTAAAAATACCCTATCTAATAATCCTGGTATTAATATTAACATAACCAGTCGATGTTTTTGTTGTACTCCTCACGAGCTTTCCAACAAAACCAAAATCACAGCAAACGGATTTCGTATGAGAAAGTTATGCCAGTTCAGGGTTTTGGGGTTTAAAACAGGAAAACAGGGTCTCTCAGAAAATGCTTCAAGTCAGGCGATACATGACATTTGTAGGACACGATACTTGATACTTGAGGAACTCGATACACGATACTTGATTATGTATCGCGATACCTGAAGTAGGCGATACACGATCTCCAGCAAGTATCGTGAGCAAACTCCACGATACACGATCTTTGATAGGTATCGCGATCGCTGTATAAAGATACACGATACTTACCTTGTCATGATACACGATAGTTGAGAAATATCGCGATACTTGATATTCACGATACTCGGGCAAAACGATACTTGGCTCAAGACGATACTCGATATTTGGAAGAAAACGATACACGATCTCTGACTTAGGCGATACCCGATCTCTGGTAAATATCGCGATCTTTGACAAACGATACCGATCTCCGACCGAAACGATACCGATCTCTCACAAAACGATCGCTAGACAAAACGATCTTTGACAAAACGATCGCTGGCAAACGATCGCTGACTCAAAACGATACTCGATACTTGCTAGGTATCGCGATCGCTGAACCAAACGATACTCGATCGACGATCTTTGCGAAACGATCGCTGATGAAACGATCTTTGGCAAACGATCTCTCACAAACGATCGCTGGACAAAACAATCACAGGCGAAGTATCGCGATCCGTATGAAACGATACACGATCGGAGGGAAATATCGCGATACTCAACCACAGGAGATTCACGATACTTGTCAGGTATCGCGATACTCGACCGCGGGAGCAAAACGATACTTGACCCTTTGCCAAGATTTTTGCAAGATTTTTTAAGTTTTGTTTTGATTCCCTTGTTTTCCTAGTCCTTCTCCCCTCTCCTCACTCTTTGTATCACCCAAAACTCAACATTTAACCTCTGTAAATCCCAAACGATACTTGACGCAGGTCGACTTTTTTTCTGAAAAAACTTGGATTTCCTGAGAGTTCATGAGTATGAAGTGGGTTTGCTTACCTTTGATACTCTCTTCCAACTCTCCTAGCACCCTATTTTGCTCCGCGTAGCTCCCAAAAGCTTTGTTTCTCAAAAACGATACTTGACGCAGGTTTTAGCACTTCCGAAAATGGCCGCTCAGATTCTTGGTGTTTGGAGAGTGTTTCACGAGTTTTTCTTCAGCGATTCAGTTCTGCACCCCCCTCTAAGCTTCTTGCTCACAACCACAAGTAAAAACAAGGTGAATGTACTCTAAAAAATGGAAAAAACTGAGAAGATGAAGGTGGGTGGAGATGGTGATGATGGTGAAGATGAAGAAGAAGAAAAATTCAAAAACTGAACTAAAAATGATGATTTTTTTACCTTCCAACGTCGCTACTCTACGTTTTACCGTCACACGCTCGTCCTCCAAGCTCTCTCCCCGGCAACGGCGCCAAATTTGGTGTTACTCTAGCACAATGGTGAGTACCAACGTGAGGAGATACACCTCATAAATGTCAATCCGTGGAGACGTGAGGACCGGTATGAAGACCACGAGCAAGTGATGGCACAAGTGCGTGAGTGAAAGCACACAAGCATGCACACCCATACACACACGCGCGCACAAGGTAAGAGCAAAGAGTGGAACAATGGAAAGCTTTGATTACAAAAGAGTTCTCTTACAAAACTGAAATCTACAACAAGCTAACCCCCAAAAATGAGCTCTCCAGCCCTTTTTATAGTTTTTGAGTGGTTTTGGCCTTGTCCAGACCTAGTGTCCGGCCTAGTTAAAAATTATGTTCTAGGGCTTATTTGGGGGCTCAAACGGAATCTAAAAATTATGAAAATTGGTAGTATGATACATCTAATACTCCTCAAGCTCAAGGACTCCTTGGCTTGAACAAAATGGAGTTGTAAAAATAGAAAATGGTATTTACAATGGTTTTTAGTGATAAAAATCACTATTTTTATAGGGATTTCTTCTGAAAATTTGACATGTGAATCTTGGAGCTCCCTACTTGCTCCTTCTTCTCGTGTGTTCACTTCCTTGATGCGCTTCCATGCTTTTTCCTTGATCTTGAGCTGCAACAACATATGTTACAAGAGTGATGAAAATCACTGTTGGATGTTTGAAGAGGTAATAAAAACATAATTGTTTGAAAAAATGATCCGCCTGGCTCCCTGCTCCGTCTTTACATGCTTCCATGTCGTCTGTGCCTCTGACTGTGCCTCTGACTGCTTCCAACACCCCCCTCCCTCTCGCTTCTGTCGTCCTCGACAGAACCTTGTTGTGCGGTCTGCCGGATGTAGTTTTGTAGGAGGTCGTGAGCGAGGGTGTGCTCAGATACTCGAATGCCTCGGGCCAGATCAGCCTCGAGCTTCTCCCAGTCTATCGATTGCGGTTCGTCGGGTGGCGGGAGTTGATAATGCGTGGAATAAACCATTCGCTCACAGGCAAAAAGTTGCAATAAATGTGTGGGCCTGCTGATGAATACCTCGGAATGGTATTCCCAAAACCCGGTGGTGAACATCTCTTCAAAGGTTTGTTTGTAGCATGCCGGGAGGTATTTTATCCTACAGTGCCAGGCATAACACACCCGGAGCGATGGCATTGTGCTCATGTCATATACTAGATCAAAGTTACCATGCTCAAATCCCGGGGTGTTTACATGCGGTGCCTTGACGCGTCGGAAGACTTTAAATATCATTTGCATCATGTCAAAAATTTTGACAGTCATATGCGCTGCGATATCATCCATATGCTTCAGGCGAGGGAGCCAGTGACGGATTGTGGCCATCATATAGCCAACAGTGGGCAACTCGGTAGGTGGCTTGAAGTAGGGGTAATTCAGCCAATCCTGACACTGCCTATTGTTTTGTACTTTGATAGCGAATGCAGTCCAGGAGCGGCGTCGTGGTACTGGTCCCCAGCAAGGATTATACTTTAAATGTAAGGGCGCTTTCACCCATGTGCTCATCATTTCTGGGTACTTCTAGAGGAGGTCTTTGCGCCAATCAGGTTGATGGATTTCTCCTCTTTGCGCATTTGGTGGCAAGTCCGCCGGCTCGAATTGTGTAGCATGCGTGGGTTTCATGCCGGTTTCTTTCTCTATAGCTAGCTGATATTCAGCCATTAACATGAAGTATGGCTTATACTGCAGCTCATGCCCAGATATATAGCGTCGGGGGGCCAAATGAGCAAAGAAGGGGGATTGTAAGATTCTCTCTTCAATCATGGCCATGGCATGTAACTGTGCCTCTACTCTGGCCGAATGTGTCGTTCCAAGTTCTTCGATCGTTTTCATCCACGCGGGGGTAGGAAGTTCATAGGTCATCTGGCCTTTGGCCGTGACTTGTCCGCCTGGGATGGGTATTGGCTCGTATGCTTCTTCAAACGTTTCCTCCACCGGAATGGTGATGTTCTCGTCGTCAGCTGGGATCTCCGGTGGGGAATCAGGCCGTGGTGGTGCTTCGTATACCTCTATGCGTGATTGGAGAGTGGCTACCTGGGCCCGTAATGCGTTGAGTTCCTCTATGAGTTCAGGAGAGGGGTCCACAGGTTCTAGTACTTCTGCTGCCAGTGGTAGTTGTTGTGGTGCCGGTTCTCTGAGCTGTAGTAACTTGTGATCTTCTTTTAGCTTCTGATGCTCTTCGTTCATTCGATCGTAGTCCTCTAGCAGTCGAACGTGGTCATCTAGCAACATCCGCATCGATTCAGATGGGATTGCCTTGAATCTGCTCGGACTTAATGGTTGTTCAGGGTGGTCCAGTGCCGCTTCCAAATTTTCTCTATTCTGCGCTTGGAGTCTCACGTTCTCCTCCTGGGCTGCGGCTAGGTGCCTCCTGAGTAGACCCATATTCCTTGTCAGCGTCGCGTTCCTAATTGTTTGGGCTCGAAGCAGGTTGTCCAGATCAGTAGTGGCTTCTTTTGTCTTCTCTTCACTTTCTAGCTCTAGCTTATGATATGCCTCTCTTAGTTCTTGGTATCGTGTATTTAAAGAGGCATTCTCGATTGATAATGAATTAAGTTGCGACTGTAATTCGTTGGTCGTCCTCTGCAGCTGTTGATAGTTGTTGCCAAGAGATGCAAACTCATCTCGTACTTGTGACATGCATGTGAACATTTGTTGAAGTGCAGTGTCTATGGTTGGCGATAATAGTAATGGAGTGTTAAGTGAGGATGCGGTGGAAGTAGATGCAGCGGGAATGGGGAATGGGGTTGGGAAGGTGGATGCAGTGGTGATCGTGGAAAATTGTGACGTACCTAAATATGATGGTGCTGTGAGTGGAGTGGGTGCTGGTGCGGTGGGTGGTGATATGTCCATGTCATTGGACGTGTCAAGTGCGGTGACTGTGAAAAGCGGTGTGTATGTGGGTGGTTGTGTAGGTGTGAAGACGGGATTTACAAATGTAGAGTAATTTACAGGGGGGATGGCTGGAGTAGCTTGGTGAAAAGGGGATATAGGGGTTATGGTGGGTTGGGGAGGTGAAACTGGTGAGAAGGTTAGTGGGGTTAGAAAGGTGAAAGGGTGTCTGAAAGGTGGGGGAAAGGAAGGGAAGGATGAAGGGGTGAAGGGGTTAACATGTAGACGAGGTGGGGTGGGTGCGGGCATGGTGGCGTGAGTGGGCAGGGTAAAGATTTGGGTTATGTTTCCGTGGACTGGTGTGGATGTGGGAGGAGCAGGTGGGTGTGCTGGGGATACAGGATGGGTTGGTGAAACATGAGGTGAGAGAGGAGTAGAAGGTGTGGATGTTATTTCAAGGATAGTGGTAGTATGTACAACGGTAGTATGTGGTGGGGACTCGACTAGGATGGCTTCTTCGGTGAAGGATCTTTCCGGCCGTAGGCGTGCATCTTGCGCCTGGTGGGATGATTGAGCACCTACTGGAACTCGAATATATTCCCCGGGCTTCGATAGGAGGCGAACTCTGCGAGGGTCATATTGGGGGAGTGGCTTCCTTTGTAAATATCTCAGTGCTTCGACCGGGCCGATGGATTGGACCAGTTCTCTAAACCCTCTGATGTAGACTTCTTCAAATCCTCCGGAGACTAGTTCTTGTTCGATTAGGGCCTGGCTCTCTTCTTCAGTCAATTTCTTCCGTGCCCAGACTTTCTCCATCGTACGATATAATTTCTTGATTGCCAACGTGTAAGCTGCTGCTTCGAAAGTCTCCTCTTCGTGCGTGCTGGTGTCACCGTGTGCATTGGTTTGTTGGCCTTGGCCGTCTGTCTGTCCTTGTTCTTGGGAATCATGCGTGCCCTGGCTGGCTTCGTCATCACCTTCGTCATCGTCGGTGGCTGTTCTTTCGTCATCAGAGCTCGACACAACTTGTTCCTGTGGCAGATCCCGCGGTGTGGTAGGGTAACTGGGGCGTTCATATTCTTGAGAGAACATTTGTGCCTCTGAAAACTGGAATTCATTTGAGAATGCATCAGGCATTTCAAAATCGAATGTTGTGTTTATTGGTTCTGCCTCCATGTGTGGTATTGGGAAAGAAAAGGCTTCCGCACCAATAGTGGTGGGAGCTTCTGCTGTCGTGGTGGTGGGTTCTGTGGTTGCAGCTGCCTGAGGTGTAACGGTACTAGTAGTGCCCTCCGTGACCACTGGTCTAGACAACCTTATGCGAATAGGTTGCACTGTGGGAGCGGCTTCTGTCGGAGATCGCTCTAGAGAGGGTTGTGGTGATGGTGACTCTGGCACTTGAAGGCAAGGAATAGTGCCTCTCATGCGCTTACCTGCCCGTGTTCTACTGGGCTTCCTGGCTTTCTTCGTCGTTCCTTTGAATGCTTTCAGCTCTTCTCCTGTTAATGCGCGTTCAATTGGCAAATCATAGGCTAAGCACATATAAACAATTCTTGTGAGCGCACAACATCCATTAAGCACTTTCTTTCGTTCCCATCTGTGTTGTGCCAAATACATTTGATCAATGATCCAGCTCGCCAGATCAACCGTCTGAGGTCCCGTACATGCCAAGTACAAACCAAACCATATTCTTTTATGGGGCATGGTGAATCTGTCCTGAGCGGGGAATGCGAAGTGTTGCATGCATATCCTTAGTGGCTTTGACAGCTCCGGTGTAATTGCTGAGATCTCCTCCCACTTAGTGACATCCCCACGTTTCATAGGGTCTGGAATTAATCTTTCTCGATCTGTGGGTGTGTGGGTGCCATGAATTTTGATGGCCGCTCTGATTAAATCCTTTGAGAGGTAAAACCTTTTGTAGGGTGGATCATCCACTAAAGAAGGCAAAATAAAAGTTCCGGGGATATCCTTATTTTCTGAGGCCAGCAAAGTAGTGATTAAATAATAACACCTGTAAAAGTCAGGTTTGGGCAGAGGATCACTGAAATACTCCGTGAAGCCTGCTCTGGCCCAAACGTGAGTTAAATCCTGGGTGTTCTGTAGGGCTTCGAACTCTCTGGAGAAGAATTGGTATTTTCCCCAAGTGCGGTCATCAAATGTCAAATTAGATTCAAATATGAAATCCGCGTCCGCTAAGGGTCCTGCAAGTCCCTGAAACCATTGAGAGTTACGGTGTATCTTTTCTGTGTAGCCCATAGGTGGGTTATCGATCGGCATGGGCCCTGGAAATCCTTGGAATTCTGGAGGTGGAGCAGTCGGGTGGGATTCTGCTCGTAACACGTTGAGGGGCACTGCCGCTACACTGGGGCCTGCTCCTGATGGTCCTTCGTCGGTTTGCATGATGACTGGTGTGTTAATGAGAAAGATCTGCTACAAAAGATTAACACATTAGCATGGAAATTAATTATGATCCCATTAAAGTGAGACCGCAATCCCTTTCCATAACTGATGTGTAACCCGTGTAGCCAAGTGCTGTGATGTGATGGATGCAATGCTTCTTGCAGCACTAGTGCAGGTCTCTAGACACCTACACGTTTCAGATCATGCATACATTTCTTGATGAGATGAGATTATGAGTGATGTGTGATGATGGTGGGTGAATTTATACAAGGTTTAAAGTTTAGTGATTTAGTACAAGGTTGTATGTTAGTCGGGGGGGTAGTTTTGTCAGACATGGGGTTGGGGGGAGACAGTTGGACACGCTTCGGTATCCATTTCCTAAGAGTCTTTGAGTGGGTGGTGGGTTTCTGCTGAGCGGCAAGAGGTAGTATCGGGTGGGGTGATATTGAGGGATGGAAAGATTTGTGAAGGGTATATATTACATGGCTTAAGGGTTGAGCTATGATACATGGTTTGGGTACCCAAATCTGTGTGGGTGTGGGTCTATGGATAAGGTATTTCTTGGCGATCCAAATTTGTCGAATGCTCGGACCTGTAGAAGGAGGTCGAGGGGATGGTGGATACTGATTCTGTTTCTGCCCTGCCTTTTGCTTGTCGATCTCTGCTTGGTTGGAGTTCTTCGGTGCTCTTTGTCCTTTTGGCACCCATATTTGTCTGGTGCCGCTTCCTTTGGGTGGCCTAGACTGCTTTCCTTGTTGTGTCTTCTGATACTGCCGTCGGTCTGGGTTCCTTCGTCGTGGGTGACTCTGTTGTTGTTGAGGTTGAGAGGTCGGATGGACGCTCTGCTTTGGAAAAGAAGGGAGTTCCAACACTTGCGTGACCTGCCCATTAGGAAGTGATTCGTTCTTTAACTTTAATCTAGGCCAGTCCGCAACAAGTTTGGAAGGATGAGCACCGCAGGGGGTCGTGCTCATGTGGTCGCTGATGCAACCCACCTGACCGCTGATTGTGTCCATCTGCCCTAGCGGATGGGTAGCTGTCCCTTCTAGTTTGCAGGAAGTCCCAGGGAAGATCTCCTGTCGTCCTTCTGATTGACAACTGTCTATAGCCAAGCCCGAGGGGGTTGGTGTAGACGTAACGTGATTGAGCTGATCAAAGATCCTCCGGTCTTCCGTCGCATGTATTTCGTAGGGTCTAGGGTTACAAACCTCAGTTGGAATGCCGTTAGGGAAGTCAAGCGGTATCACTCGCTTCTGCTCTAAGGTTCCAATCTGTAAGGAGCCTTGTCTAAGATTTAGGTCCACTGAGTGATCGTATAGCCAATCTTGGCCAAGGATTAGGGGTTCTATCAGGTCGTCATCATGGCACACTAGTAGTTTTGTTGTCATGGTCACATCGTTAATGAGGATAGGAAGGTCCACCTCACCCATGCAAGGGGTTTCCATGCCTCCTAGGCCTATGAGGTATGCCTCAATTGGCCGCATTTCTATTCCTCAATCCTTATAGTGGGACCATCTAATCGCACTAGTCGCAGCACCTGAGTCAATTAAAGCCCTGAGTTCTTGGCAATGGTTGCCGTGCTCTAGCCTAACTTTAATGAATGGTCTCTTGTCCACTATGCTAGGATGAGTGGTTGACTTTACTTGACACATGGCCATGGGATATCTGGGTGATGTTTCCAGATGGTTATAATGTTCTCTCCCTAGTCCTTGTCTTCTTAGCTTCATGCGCTTAATGCGTTCTATGGCTTCTGCCTGAGCTTCCGCTCGTATTCTATTTTCTTCCTCCTTACGCTTCTTTGCCAATGTGAGTCGTCTAAGCATATCCTCAGTAAGAGGTTCCTGATATAGCTTGACTCTACAGCCACTAATGTAATTAGGCATTATATCTCCTTCTAAGGTGGCTAACTGTACTGCTCCACTAGTCGAAAGTCTGTTAATGATCATAGGTCCATAACCTCGCTTTTCTAACTTCCGTGCGTGCTGTTTCAGCGTATATACTAGAACTAAATCTCCTTCTTTTAGGCCTTTATCTTTCACATGTGCATCAAAATATGCTTTCTGTCGCTTCTTCGCTGCGTATATTCCTGCTGCTGCTTTCAGCCTGGTTTCTCCTAATCGTTCCAAGTCCATTATTCTTGCTGATAATTCATGGCCGGTCCACTGATGTTCTTGTGCAACCTTAAGTGTCGGTATCAAGAAGTCCAAAGGAAGCACTGCATTCTGACCAAAAACCATCTGAAAGGGAGTTGCATTGAGTACGGTCTTGTAGGCCACTCGATATGCCCAAACAGCGTGGTGTGACTGTTTGTCCCAATTTGAACGTTTGTTGTTCACGAGTTTCGTCAGTACGTTACAAAGTATCTTGTTAGTGCTTTCAGCCTGACCATTGGCCTGAGGATGATATGGTGCAGATTTCTTGTGAATCACCATAAAATCCTGTAACAAATATTCAATGACTTGGTTTAGAAAGTGAGTGCCTCGATCGCTCACTAACTCTATAGGCAATCCATATCTTGTAAAGACATTTTCAAATAAGAATTTTGCAGTCGTGTGAGCATCATTCTTTTTTGTGGCTTTGCCTCTACCCATTTGGTTAGATAATCTGTGGCAACAATAATGTATTCCGCATGTGTACCTTTTGCAGGGGGGTTAATGGGTCCTACAAAGTCTATACCCCACTTTGAAAATGCACGTCCGCCCATCATGGGTTTCAATGGCATTTCATCTCTGCGAGTAGGAAACTGAGTTCTTTGGCACACATCACATCTCTTTACATAGGTATGTGCATCCATGTGAAGAGTGGGCCACCATAATCCTGAAAAGAGGATGGCTTTGATTATACTATCGGGTCCAAAATGACCTCCTGCAACACCTTGGTGTGCAGTCTCTAGTATGCTCAGATAATCGCTCTCATGAACACATTGTCTTAAATATCCATCTCGTCCTCTTTTGTATAAACTATCGCCAATAAGTGAATAGTCTTGAGCTTCCTGCTCTAGACTGCGTTGTCGAGCTAAGGTCATTCCTTGAGGGAATGTGTTCGTCCTCAAGTATGTCACTAAAGGTTCACTCCAGTCTGGTGTGAGAGACACGTGATAGAGTGTAGCATGTTCTACTGGTGGTCTTTCACAACAAACATGGCATTCCTTACACAACTTGTAGACATCTGCTTCCATCGTAGGCCAATATACTCCTAATCTATGTAGAGTCTGTAATGTTTGATGTTTTGGATGATGTTGCTTTAGTGCACCTACGTGTGCTAATTGCAACCAATTCGCATGTTCTGATTCATCTACACAACAGGCAAGAATCTTTTGATTATCCTGTTTATACATGCTTCCTGCCATTATTTGGTACCTCTGAGACTTGGTAATCTCTCCTTCTCTGATCTTTATCCTAGGATTCTTGGGTCCGTATGTCAGAATAGGGACTATTGGTTTAGCCCATTCTGGTGCTATCTCAAGGTTAAACAAGTATGCATCTGGTAATTCATCCGCTACTCCTTGAGGAGCTTCTCCTGAGGTTAATCTTGAAAGGTGGTCAGCTCTAAGATGCGTCTTTCCTTTCCTGACTACTACTTCAAAATCATACTCCATGAGTAATAGAAACCAGCGTATTAATCGTCCTGTGTTACATGGTTTGTTGACTAAGTACAATAGGGCTTGATGATCTGTAAAGAACTTGAATTTGTTGGCCAACAAGTAGTGCCTAAACTTCTTTACTGCGTAGATCATCCCTAATCCTTCTCGTTCCGTCGTGGTATAATTTCTTTCTGCTGCGTTCAATTGTCTGCTAGCGTAGGCTATGGGGAGATCTATGTTACCTTCATTCGTGGGTTGTGCTAACACACATCCTATGGCGTAATTGGATGCATCCACGTGTACATGGAATGGCTTACTCCAATCTGGGGTAGTCAATATAGGTGCTGAGCACAAGCATCGTTTGAGTTCATTGAATGAATTTTCACATTCTTCTGTCCATTCAAAATTGGTTAAAAGAGAGTACAAAGGCTTGGCTATGATTGCATACATGTGTATGAATCTCCTATAATAACCGCAATGGCCCATAAATGCCTGTACCTCTTTCACATTAGTTGGTCTAGGTAATTCTGCAATTACCTTCACCTTTTCCTCGTCCGTAGAGATTCCATTTTTTGACACAATGTGTCGTAGAATTTTGCCTTGTCTGACCATGAAAACGCATTTTTCTGGGTTCAAACAAACCTGATACTCTCGACATTTGTCAAATATTTGTCTTAACTCTGGGATATGTGTCTGCCTTACATTTGAATGTGCACATAAGTCATCGACATAAACTTCCAAGCTCTTGTGTAAGAATTCCTTAAAAACATGACACATGAGTCGCTGGAAAGTGGCGGGTGCATTTGTTAAGCCAAATGGCATTACACGAAATGCAAATATGCCCCACTCAGTGGCAAAAGCCGTCTTGTGTTGATCTTCTGGAGCAATGGCTACTTGGTTATAGCCTGAGAATCCATCAAGAAAGCTGTAAACTTCCTTGCCCGCAACTCTTTCCAATAGGTGTTCCATGATAGGAAGAGGATAACTATCTCTAATCGTGGCGGCATTAACTTTTTTAAGGTTAATACACACACGCAATTTTCCATTCTTCTTGGGCACAACCACAATGGGGGATACCCATTCGGTATGCTCAATTTCGTAAATGAATCCTGCTTCTATCAAGCGATCTATCTCCTCTTTAATCTTCGCAGCGTAGTTATCATTGTACGTGTACGGTTTCTGTTTTGTTGGTTTTGCATCTGGAGTCATAGGGATTCTATGAGAACATATATCTGGATCTACTCCTTTCAAATCTTTGTAACTCCAAGCAAAAACATCTCTATATTCGCGCAATAGGGCAATTAACTCTTCTTCTTCTTCAGTCGTCAAATCATGCCCTATATATGTGCATTTCTCTTCTTCTCCTTCTATGGCAACTATTACTTTCTTGGTTTTCTCTCGGTTATCATATACTTGTCCGTCATTCGCCTTTCTATTGGGCATTCGAACCATGATTCTTCTATCTTCGATTTCATATTTCTTGAAATTCTTGGGTACTTCAAACAAAGATTCTTCTTTTTCTGACATGGTTTCTTTCTTCTTTCTTTTCTTGCCTTCACTCTTGTTAGTCACTTCCATGGCTAACCTCACTTCATTCGTAATTTCCTCATGTCTCTGAGTGTGAGTCTCTATTTCGTAGAAATATTCTTCTTCTGATGCGAATGGAGAGTCCATAATAATTGATTCTAAATCAACATCGCTTGCATCCTCAAATGCATCAGTGTTAGGTTCACACTCTTCTAAAATTGCATCGCCCGTGATTGGCTCTATCGTGAAAACTGAAATGTCATAGCCATCCTCGTCACAGTGGGGTGTCCATTGTTCTTCATTGATGGCTACATCCATGGTTGCTAGTATTTCTGCCCAACCATGGGGTTCAAACTCTTCATCTGGGAATACTACAGGTGCGTAGGCTAGATCTTGAAGGGTTCGTGGATGTTGTTCTGCACCTAAGGTCCTTGCTTCTAATCGTTCTTCCTCTTGTTTAGCTACTTTACACATCCATAAATGGGTATCCTCATGCAACCAAGAAGGATCTGATTCTAATGAGTGCACGGATTCCGTCTCTACTGGTGTCTTATGGATGGTATTCCATTGTATTGGGGGTACATCTCTGTGTGAATAGTCTTTAAGATTCACTTTAGTAGTCACTCCTAAATGTTGCAAGTACAAAGAATTAGTTCCCCAATCTTGTACAATTTGCAACTGACGCATGAATGGTCGTCCCAATATCATCTCATAAGCACGGTTTTTCGCAAAGTCACAAATGGCAAAGGTATGCTCAAATTCCACACCACAAGTGGTGAGGGATATGCCTTCTAGTAGGCCTAATGGTTTTTCTATGTGTCCATCAGCCATTTGTAGCTTCATCCTGGTGGGTCTGAGTGCTGGCTTACCCCAACGTTTCCATAAAGCGGTGGTAGCGATGGCTACTCCGACTCCTGAATCTAAGATGGCTTTCGTGGTGTAGCCCTGATGGGTTATTGGAAGATAGGTGTTACCTTCCTCTCCTTCGCTTACGTCTCCAATCTTTTCCACGGGTATCTCTGGTACCTTCTTATGTGATCCTATTTGAGAGGGTGTGGTAGCAAGCTCAGGGAATTGATTTGCTACGTGCTTCCACAATTCTGGTTTTACCTTTAACAATTCCTCCAGAGTGAGATTACATTGTACTTTCGTATTCTTGATCACTTCCGTGTTCCTAGGGATCACTGATTCTTCATTCCTCACTATTATCGTGGGTGCTCTCATACTAATAGACTTTGCTTCCCAAGGTCCTGTGAACTGAGGTAATTCTTGTAGAGAATTAGATTCAAATCCTGTGGGTTCACTCAGTTGCTCCACCTCTACATCATCATATATAGAGGGGATGTCTTGGGGAAATTGTTCCTGCAAGTCGTCTATTTCTTAAATAGGAGGATGGGTTCCTTGTTCCTTTCTCCATTTCTCTTCTTGTATTTCCCTCAAAAATTCATGTGAGTACCTATGTATGGAAGACAAATTGTCTTGACTTTCTGTATTGGGTACTTGAGACAGGGATGGTGCATTCCTTTCCTGTGTCTCTGGGATAATAGGGTTCCTAGACTGATTTTTTTTAACTTTGCTTTCTATCAAGTGTTCTAGCCTCTCCATTAATCCTTGAAAGTGTAGTTCTGGTTTTGCCATGTTATTCCAATTAAGATATCTAGAGGCTTCGAATAAAGCTTGTGCTAACTCTACCATCTTCATGCAAAGTTTAGTTCTCTCAATTTCTAGATCAGCTCGAGGGTAGTTTTTACTCATTTCCGTTACTTGAGGTCCCTCTTTTATTCTAGCCTGATATGCACGAAACATCATGTCTAAATCTTCTGGTATGGGTTCCGCTAAAACTGATCCTGATTTTTGAGCTGGGTCTTCTTGATTCAATTCTTGTGAAGTCAATTCTTGTATTTTGGCTCTCGACTCTTTTAGACTTCCTTCCAACTCCGTTATCTTTTTACTCCACTTTCTCTTTATTCTTTCTCTGGAATCTTTCCAAGATTTCGTCTTTTTACTACTCGATTCTGCAACTTCACTAGTTCTGGCTACTTTCTCTTGATTAAGCTGTTGGTTTTGTAAGAGCGCCTGGGCTCTGGTTATAGCTTGGATAGGTACGTATGTAGGATTGGATCCATCTGCATTGTTTACAATACCTATCACGTTGATCGGTGTCACATTCGAAGCGTTAACTGGGTTCTTAGGACAATCTTTGATTATGTGCTCTTTGCCACAATCGGCACAAAAGCCTTGTATGTTATAGTACTGTGATTGCCTTGCTATTGGGGGATGTGGACAATCCTTAATGAAGTGATCTCCTTGGCACCTAAAGCATGGTCCTCTAGGACCCTGTGGTCTCTGTTGTCTCAATTGGGGTCGTGGGTTTGGGTTTGCGTACATCACATTAGCATAGTCTGGCTCCCAACTAGGTTCCATTGGTGGACTATCATAATGATATGTCTCCACATGTTCTGGTGACTCCGTGTAATAAGCGGGTGGACTAGTTACATGACTAGAGTCAAAACTGTTTGAGTTCGGGTCACTTTCTGTGATCAAGGGTGAAGAAGGCACTAAGGCCCTACTTAGGTTCTCTTCCGCAGTAGCGTATTTGACTGAGATGACATTCGCTGGTGGGGGTGGCTGCTGAGCTAAGACGGGGTGAGGTCTCTGTTGAGCCTGGTATGGGTAGTTCTGTGGAGGCCTATAGTAATAAGGTTGAGCATTGTATTGGCCTTGATACCTACCTGGCTGCTGGTATGTTTGCGGGTAGTTTTGTCTCACGGTTTGTTTGTTGTATGGGCAGTCCTGAGCCGTGTGATTTGTATATCTCCTCTCAATTGTACAGTATTGGCCACTAGGGTTGGCTTGAGGTTGAGGTGCATTGGGACACACGTTTGCCAAATGATTTCCACCACAAGTGTAACAACGTACGTTTGTTGGTAGCTTGGGCACCTGTTTACTAGAAACTCCTAGTTTCTGGGCCACTTTTTCTGCTAGGTCCTCTATCGAGTTAGACAATTTTGTGGATGCTAGAGAAGAGCAATCTGAGTCCTTATAGACCTTTGAGAGTTCTAATTCATCTCCTAGGTTGTCCTCGATGTCTATACATATTCTTACACACTCCTCTAGCGTTTTGGGTTCTTTTAGGTACACATAGGAGCGTAGTTTAGTGCTCAACAAGCCATCTAGAAACAGTGATACTTGTTTGGCTTGTGAGGGTAGCTCTTGCATTGGACATCGTTCAACATATTGTCTGAATCTACGACCTGCCAGTCTTACTGTTTCCTGAGGGGTCTGTTTAAAGCTATGAATCAACGAAGACGTGTCGTGTCTAATCCCACTTTTAGAGAATTCAGTGATGAATGACTCTAAAAAGTGATGGATGTCTCTAAATTGCCTTTGTTGCAATGGTTGGAACCAAGTTAAAGCGGTATTCTTTAACGTTAGCCCAAATGCGTTGTATTGCGTGAACATGTCCTCGACTTGTTCTGCTCTTAGTACTTGCTTGAATTCTGCGACATGGTCATAGGGATCTCCTGTCCCATCAAAGTAATTCTTCATGGATTTCACTAATTGAGTGGGTCTCAATACTCTTGCGTGTTCACGTGGTCTAGGTAGAGGAAAATCATCTCTACCTCCTAGTATTCCATGATCTCTTTGTCTCTCCGCTCTATTAGTGTTCGTGGTTGTTCTATCTCTCCCTATGGGGTGAGTGAAGCTTACTTCCGGTCTCTCGTTATTTCCTTCTCTTTGATTTCCATGGGCTGAGGATGTTCCTGCCCCTTGTTGACTTGTATTTATGTTCGTTCTAGATGGAGGGAATATCAATTCACCTCTCCATGTGTATGTGTTTTTAGCGCGCTCAGGCACCACAAAGACTCTTTCTGAAGTCTCATCCAGGTATACAACCTTTCTAGGTGTATCTGGGTCCTTGAATTCATAAATTGTAATGATGCCTATCTCACCAGGGTGTTCCTTTCTGTACCTCCAAAAGGCTTCATCTGTCTCTTTATTTACGAACAACTCGGTGCTCCTTTTATCTTGAGGAATCCACTCTGGGATGAGTACTCTTGTTAATACAGATTTCCCTCTAGGTGTTCTAGGTTCTTCTAACGGTTCTTTTCCTTGAAATTTCGCTTCCGTCTCTAATTGAATTGTGCCAAACTCATTAGTATCGTTTGGCTGCGTACTTAGGACGTACATGGTTCCTTCTTTGTCTATGTACGCGTCCCTCTCAAATTTTACCACTGGTCTTTCCAATCCAATGGGTTGATCAGGGTTGTGCAGTTGCACCACTTGCCTTTGCAAACCATCCTCATAGATGCGAGCACCTAATCGGTTGGTTCGGAGAAACTCTAGTTGCGTTCTATAGGGTCCTTCTGGTTTTTCTAGGTATGCTACATGAGACCCTCCTTCTGGTCTGTCTGCGCTAAATGCCATTTCTGATTCGCTAGTATCTGAGCCCTCGTAGGGATAACTGCTATTCAATTGTTGAGCCCAAGATCGTGCAGTAGTCCTTACACTTGCCTCTGATGATCTAAGGCTTCGTCGATCCGACTTACCTATGTGTCTCCCTGATCTAAGGTTCATTAATTTTCTTCCTTGCACACTCAGTACACGCTTAGATCGTCAATAGTTCTTTGTTATTACTTTCTTAATTCTTTTTAATTTTCCTTGGATTCTTGTCTTAATATATGCGTCAGGAATTCGACTTTCCGTTATAATTTTGAGTTCTCGTTCCGTCAGACTTATGTTCTTTCCTTTAGGTTTTCGTCACACACACCTTTATCTTTAGTCTTGAACTTGAAAGAATTAAGTATCTTGAACTTGAGGCGTTCCTATCGACTTAAATCCACAGTGCTAACGTTTAGCCTAAGCTAAGAATTGACTGAGGGGGTTGAGTAATCTTCCAACCTCGAGTCATCTTTTTTGGTTGCTCTGATGCCCTGTTGCCCAAGAAGCCGCGCTTCCCAAGCTTTACTGTCTTCACTGCCTTACTTGCTTGCCCTTTGATTGCCTTTGCTAGACCTGGAAAATTCCAATATTAGACCAATTCACAAGATGATCAAACACTTGAGTATATACACCTTTTTAAGTCCCTTCTCGTTTGCCCAAATTTTCAATATGTGCCCCCTGGCTTCCTAGTCCCAAACTAGGTGAACCTCAAAATAGCTTATCCAAAAATAGATGTATTCTTTATGAAAAAAACAGTTGAGGTCACGTAGTACTCGTGGAGAGCTTTCTAACGAGCTATTAAGCTCAAAAAACGGACTTCGGATGAAAAAGTTATGAGCGTTCAGGCCCTGGGGGGTAAAAACTGACAATCAGGTTTTCCTTCAGATATGAGCTAAGGGGTCTCCTATGAGTCTAATGGTCCAAAAATTTCTCAAAAATACCCTCAAATTTGGTCAAAAATTGGAGCCCAAAATTTGCGATGGGGGTGCACAATCGCGATGGTCTGGGACCGTCGCGATGGCGTGGAATTTGGACAATCGCGATGGTGCGAAAAGGTGAACCGTCGCGATGGTCCAAAAAATGAACCGTCGCGATGGCGTGATCAGGCGGACAATCGCGATGGCGCAAAAAAATGAACCATCGCGATGGCCCGAAGTGAACGATCGCGATGGCGTGAGGTCGAACCGTCGCGATGGCCCGAAGTGAACGATCGCGATGGCGTGGAAATGGACCGTCTCGATGGTCCGAAAAATGAACCGTCGCGATGGCGTGATCAAGCGGACAATCGCGATGGCGCGGTCAACGGTCAAAGGTGGACAATCGCGATGGCACGGTCAACGGTCAAAGGTGGACAATCGCGATGGTCCGAAGTGAACCGTCGCGATGGTCACAAGTGCGATGGCTTGAGCCAATCGCGATGGTCCGATTTTGGGCTGTCGCGATGGTCCGAAAAGTGAACCGTTGCGATGGTCTATCTTAACACGTGGCACTGTCGTGGCGATGGCATGAGCCAATCACGATGGTCCGGGGTCAGCTCAACAATCGCGATGGTCCAAGTGGACCGTCGCGATGGCTCAAGTGAACCGTCGTGATGGTCCGAAAAAGCGAACCGTCGCGATGGTCCGGCCGAGCCGTCGCGATGGCTTGAGCCTATCGCGATGGTGCGACACAATCGCGATGGTCTGAGCCAATCGCGATGGTCCACCAAAGTGATGATTTTTGAGATGCGCCTGTGGATTCGTGCAAGCACAAGGGTCGCCTACCTCGTGGTGTGGTCGCCTACCAAGAATTCCGAAGGTTGCAGACCATCGCGATGGTCCGCCACACTCGGCAGATCTTTGACAGAGAGTAAATTTTTACCTTTTCCAAGCTTTCCTGATGCACTGGAGCTCTGTACCTGCAAGAAAACTCAAGAAAACACAAGCACACACAAGCACAAAAGTTCTCTCTCGCTCTCTCGCATGCACAAATGAGGGGAAATGAGGAGAATGGGTGGATATGGTGAATTTTCTGAATTTTTTTGGAGATGAAGATGATGATGCGATGATGAAGATGGAGTATGGGGAAGGTGAAAAACACTAAAAACTAAGTAAAAACAACAACAAAAACTGAAATTTTTACCTTCCAACGCCACTTCTTGCTATACTCTTACCATCACACATTCGTCCTAGACTCGATCCCCGGCAACGGCGCCAAATTTGGTGTTGCTCTAGCACAATGGTGGGAACCACGTTAAGAAGCTTCACCTCCTTAATGTCAATCCGTGGGAGAGGTAGGAGTGATATGAAGATCGTGAACGTGTGATGATGTGAGAGTGAAGGTGAGAAGCACAATGATGCACACACACATACACACACACAATGAAGAGACAAGCAAGACACAATGGAAGGTGGGAAATTAGTTCTATTGCTCAAGATCACTATTACAAGCTCAAAATAGCTCTAAGCTCTTCTCTACTCCAACAAGCTAACCTCAAAAATGAGCTCTCTAGCTCTTTTTATAGTTTCTAGACTAGTTTTGACCGGTTTCACATCTAGTGACCGGCCTAGTTAAAAAATAGGTCCTAGAGGCTATTTGGAAGGGTAAACGATGTCTAAAAATGACGAAATTTGGTACGAGCATTCTACCTAAGCTCCTCAAGCTCGAGGACTCCTCGGCTTGCACAAAATGGAGCTATGAATTACAAAATGGGATTTTGTCTATATTACATATGTTACAAGAGTGATGAAAATCACTGTTGGATGTTTGAAGAGGTAATAAAAACATAATTGTTTGAAAAAATGATCTGCCTGGCTCCCTGCTCCGTCTTTACATGCTTCCATGTCGTCTGTGCCTCTGACTGTGCCTCTGACTGCTTCCAACAGCATGGAATTATAGACTTTTGAAGTTTTTGAAGGAGCTTGGTTTCCAAGTGTCTAAGGCAAATAGTATCTTGCTTGTTAAAGCAAGTGATGATGGGTTCATTTACATTTGCATATATGTTGATGACATAATTCTTATAGGTATAGATGAGAAGGGCATACAAAGTCTTAAGAAGCAAATGGAGAAAGAGTTCAAGATCAGTGACTTGGGAGATTTGTCATATTTCTTAGGTATGGAGATTTCATATACTCAACATGGAGTATATGTGACTCAAGCAAGGTATTTGAAGAGTTTTCTAATCAAGTTTAAAATGGAAGATTGTAGGGTAGCACCTACTCCAATGGAGGTGAATCATAAATTGAGCAGATATGGACGAGAAGAATTCAAGGACTTGAAGCTATATCAAAGTTTGGTTGGTAGTCTAATCTATGCTACATTAACTAGACCTGATTTGTCATATGTAGTTGGAGTGTTGTCTCAATTCATGCATTGTCCTAGGAAAGAACATTGGATTGCAGGACAAAGGGTGCTAAGATACATTAAGGGTACAATCAAAGAAGGTTTGTATTATGGATTCACATCAAATACAAAGATCAAGATATATAGTGATACAGATTGGGCACGTAATCCTGTTGATAGGAGGTCAACCTATGGGTATCTATGTTATGTGGGAGATAAGTTAATCTCTTGGCGTTCTAAGAAGCAACATACAATTGCTTTGTCATCCACATAAGCAGAGTATAAAGGTATGGTTGAAGCTGCAAAAGAGGTTATGTGGTTGAAGACTCTCATGAAGAGTTTTGATATCATTCAGAGTACACCCACTATTCATGGAGATAATATGAGTTCATTGTATCTAGCTGCTAACCCTGTGTTTCATGCCAGGACTAAACATATTGAGATCAAATATCATTTCTTGAGAGAGAAGGTGATTGATAAAGAAATTGGAGTCATACATACTTCTACAAAAGATCAGATTGCAGACATGTTAATGAAAAGCTTGGATGGACCTAAGTTACAGAGGTTCAAAGACATGGCAAGTATAAAGAAGATGGAGAAGATCACAATTGATGATTAAGGGGGAGCTTTTGGTGCAAGAAAATCAACAATTGATGATTTGGACAACGGATTGAAGTCAAATAATAAAGCAAAGATCAAATTCTGAGGCTTGAAGATTAGAGCATGGTCAGAAGATGAAGACTTGTATATACATGTACATTAAGCTTGAAATTAGTTCACTTATACCTTTGTAATGGTGACGAGTTTGTATATATATGCCTATATATACAAGTATAGAGTCGGGACATAGATGAGAGAAGATATATAGAACAAGTATAGATGAGTAGAAGAAGAATGTATGTGATGAATGAATGAGATTCATCAAATCAGTTGTTTTCATGAGAATATGAAATCTAAGTTGTGATTTTTCCTCCATCTCTCCTTATGTGCTTGACCATTTTATAAATCCTTTTGTAGATGTCTAAGCCCATAGTTGATGCATCTATGATCAAGATTTGAGAGTCTAATTGTAATCAGGCTGAGAGAATTGAAAACAAGAACATTTACATGTGTAAATGTGAAGAAGTGAAGGAATGAAGAGGTGCAATCCCGGTGGTCAATGTTTTGATCACATCTCCCTCCACAGTGTAAAGTTTTGAGCAAGCAAGAACTCATTCTTTAAGTTGAAAGGTAAGCTACTTGTGGCTAAAAGCATTTGAATAAACAGTGTCTAGTTTGGGAGAACCATACATTAGAAGTTGCAGGTGTCAAAGTCGACTACATAGAAGAGCAGTTTCAGACATAGGTACATTGTTTGAAGCAAATCTCAAGATCGACTAAATCTTTTGGAAAGATTTGACTTGGCAAAGGTGCGTGAACTTTAAGAGATACCTTACATAAAGTTTCATTGAAAACCTTACACATTTGGTAGTCAATGAGTGGATTAAGTGTAGTAGACTTTTCTGAGTAATCAATTTCTTCATAGTTAACTCAAGTCTTGATAAGTTGGCATTAATCTTCCAAAATTGGTTGAGGTTTTGAGTTGTTCTTGATATAGAGGTGCTCTAACATCAAGGATAATTTGTTCTTTTGGATATTAACAATCTCCACCATGATGAATGATTCAAAGAAATGGAGATTAGAGAAAACATATTGATTCAATAAAAAATTGAAATAATTTTATATCTAACTCAAGGAATAGGTGAAATTTCTAGAACTAATAAAACAATGGGTACTAGTTTTAAAATATTGAAAGATACGATTGATCATGAAGTTTCAAGTTTGAAAAACAAATATGAAATTTTGTCCAAGCAAGTAAAAGAAATTCAATCATTCAAGTTTATGTTTAAACATCAAGTACAAAGTATGTCCACTCATATTCTTCATAAAAAACATTCATTTGACCACCATATGTTTTGAGATTATAATGCATATGAGAATACTCATAGACTTATATTAGTCACTGAGGAAAATTTTTCATTACCATGACCATTCACCTTTGCACTTGAATTAAGGAAGAGGTGGGATGAAGGAATATTTTAGACAATGAAACAATAATCAGGTTAAACTTTTTGAAAAGAAAAAATTTGAACAAATAAAGTTGGATAAACAAAAAGTTAAAACAATTTTATAAGAGGGATTGAAAGATGATAACTAGGAGATGAAAATATAAATCAATAGAGAACTAAGAAGCATGAAGAATATTATGTAAAATATGATCCAAAGCTTCTAGATAATGATCACTTATTTGATCAAGAGAAGGTTAAAATTTCAAAAGCTCAATTGAACCATGATAATAACAACAATGAAAATAGTCAAAGTGTTCATGAGAATATCAAACAAGAAATTGATGAGGATGAGAGTAGAAATAATGAACAAAAACTAAAAAAAAAAAACAAATCCTTGAAGATGTTATCAAACAAATTGAAAAATATATGAAAAATTTGTTAAAAACTTCTAAACCTCTTAAAAGAAAAAGGGAGTTATTTATGAAAAGAAATTGAAGAAATGATAAAGAAAACTTGATGAATGAATGAAATTTATACGATGATCCAATATGATCAAGTGTTGACAATAAAGATGATAAGATCCAAAGATATGATATGATTCTATGAGAGAAATGTAGTGAGGATTAAATGTAAACATGTTTTTTGCACTCACTTTTTGATGTTTTCATGAGACACAAATTAAACTTGATAAGATTCTTCAAAAATTATCTTTGATGATGATGATGATGATGATGATGATGATGATGATGATGATGATTGAGATCTATTGAGAGCGATGAGATGGGAATATTGAGCATGAAACATTACAATATTTAAATTTCAGATTTTGCACCATGTCAAGTATTTTACACTCAGAACATGCATGAAAGAATGTACATATACATTGCTTTAATTCCCATAGTTTCACATTTAACTGCACTTGTAAATAGCATGAAAACAATTTCAATTCCATTTTTAACCTCATCAATGACAACCATTTACCCTCATATGCATCTTGAATGTTTGAAAGATGCACATAAAGTATGCATGATAGGGTCTCACTACACAACCTTGCATCAAGGCATGTTTTGAGCTTGATAACTATGCTCTATGAGTGATGGAAAGGACTTATGTATATGCACATGAAATGTATGTGAGTACAAGTGCTTTGTCAAGAAGTGTCAAATACCTTATCTTTTGCATCATTTTTACCATGCATTTCAAAGTATGCAATTGATAGGGCTACATCATATAGCCTTGCATAGGAACATTGCTTATCTTCACATGCACTTGAAATTTTTTATTTCAAAATTCAATGTTCATAATAAAATTTGACTTTCTCTTTGAAGATAATTTCAGGATTGGCCCATGAAAGATGATTTAGCACTAAGAAAGCTACATGAAGATGATACAACAAGAAGAATTGAGCCAAGACCAAGAAGATTTGGGAGGATGCAAAATTTAGTGCAATGATTAACATACAATAGCTACATGGCTTGTCATTGTACTTGCATGACCAAGATAATACAAGATGTTGAACCTTCTTGTTTTGAAGATGCGATTGGAAAATGTAGCTTGGGTGAAATTTATGGATGAGGAGATGACTGCACTTTATGGAAATGAAACATAGAATCTGGTTCCATTTTTGCAAATACAAGGCTTTGTAGTGTGGCCCTATACGTGATGCATACTTTAAGTGAAAAGGATTGAATATGGTGTACACTTTAAGTGAAAAGCCTCTCACAAAAATCAAGACATATTCAATCCTTCTAAGTTGCTTGGGAAACGTGAAGTTTTGACGTCATAACCACAGTAGGCAAAGCATGGAGATGGAGTAGAGAGTCTCATACACAAAAAGTCTATTAATCCTTCTGATAGCTATGAAAATCAAAAGTTTACAGGTTCTTTCTCATTCAGAGGAGCTCAACTGTTTCTCAGTCATACAAAATGAACTCTAGATATCAACCTCTCATTCTCACATTCTCTCTCTCTCTCTCTCTCTCGCGTCTGTTGATACAAACTAACTTATATAGATTTTCTCAATCTCGTGGCTTTTGAAAATTCTAGAACTAAAGTTAAGTCTAACTTTACAAATATAATACATGTGTGAAATTGTCCCTTCACATAGGCATGTGCTTTTCTTCTTAGACTTTGACCCTCAAATTTATGTCCAATTTGTGATTGGTTCTCCAACAGCTCCCCCTCAATCACTAATTGACATTCTTTGTTTTTTCATGTCATCTTCTTTTCTTTTTACTCCTACCATACTTTTGAATCTTCTAGTCTTCACTCCATCCAAGCTCTTTGTCATTATGTCTGCTATCTGATCTTTTGTAGAAATGTACTCCACTTCAGTTTCTTTATCCATTACCTTTTCTCTCAAGAAATGATATTGTATCTCTATATGTTCTATTCTTGCATGAAATACTAGATTTGCTACAAGATAAAGTGAACTCATGTTATCTCCATGTATTGTAGGTATACCTTGATCAATGCCCAAGCTTTTGAACAATGTATGCATCCATATGACCTGCTTAGCTGCTTCTACAAGTTCTTTGTACTTAGCTTCAGTTGATGATAATGCTATTGTATGTTGTTTCTTTGAACACCAACTTACAAGCTTATCACCAATGTATATCATGTAGCCATGAGTTGATCTTCTGTCGTCTTGATTACCTGCCCAATCTAAGTCACTATAGGCCCTCAACTTCAAATCTGAAGTAAAGGGATAATATAATCCTTCCTTTATAGTTCCTTTGATATATCTGAGAACTCTTTGACCTACAATCCAATGTGAATCCTTTGGACAATGCATGAATTGTGACAAAACTCTCACTGCATAACTAAGATCGGATCTTGTTAGTGTAGAATAAATCAAACTACCCACAAGAGAATGATACTTCCTCATATCTCTGTATTCTACACCATCATATTTACTGAGCTTGTGATTGACTTCAACTGGATTTGAAGCTTCTCTGCAATTTTCCATACCAAACTTCTTCAATAGGTTCAAAAGATACCTTTCTTATGATACATATATGCCATGATCTGTATAAGTGACTTCCATTCCAAGAAATATGATAACTTTCCTAGGTTGCTGATCTTGCATTCTTTCTCAAGCTATCTCCTTACCTCCTTAATTCCTTCATATGAAGTACCTGTGATTATAATGTCATCTACATAAATACATCATTGAGATACTTCACCAATCTATAGTTCCATGCCCTTGGAGCTTGGTTCAATCCATGGAGTGCTCTTCTCAATCTGTAGAAAAAATTTGGATACCCAAAATCTATAAACCGTTGAGGTTGTTCCATGTATATCTCATCTGATATGTATCCATTCAAGAATGCATTCTTTATATCCAGTTGACTCATATTCCATTCTTTTGAAGCTACAATAGCAATGATTGTCCTTATAGTTGACATCTTAGCTACATGACTGAATGTCTCATCATAATCTATGCCATAAGTTTGGGCATAGCCTTTCACCACTAGTCTAGCTTTGTATTTGGCTATACTTCCATCTGCAAGCTTCTTCACTTTATAAACCCATTTATTTACAATTACCTTCTTACCATTTGGTTTAGAAAGAAGTTCCCAAGTCTTGTTCTCCTCTAGTGCATTGAATTATTCCTTCATTGCTTCTTCCCATTGCTTCTTACCTTTTGCTTCATCATAGTTATGAGGTTCTTCATCATCTTTGACCATACATGCATAGTTCTCCTGAGTTATGTAAGAAGTATCATAAGAATACCTTTCTCGTTCCCTTCTTGTCCTACTTGACCTCCTTCGTTCACATTCTTCATGTGTGTTTGGATACACCTCTTCATCAAATATAGGAGCTTCTTCATTTCTTCTTGTTAATCCACTTCTGTATGTACTTGCTTGCATATACTCTTCATCTCCATTCACTTGCACACTTGATTTTCCTTTCTCACATCTTCTTACCTCTTCTTCAAATTCTTCAATTGTATGACTTTGATCTTCATACCAACTTTTTTGTTCATCAAATGTGACATCTCTAGAAACAAGAAATCGTTTGGTTAGAGGATTCCACAACTTGTAACCCATCTGCTTTTCATCATAACCAATGAACACATATTTTTATGCCTTTGTTTCAAGTCTATGTCTAAGTTGTGATGGCACATAAGCATATGCAATTGATCCAAACACTTTACAATGATCTAGTGTTGGTTTCTTACCCCACCAAGGATCATATGGAGTCATTCCATTTAGAGCTGTACAGGGTAATCTATTCACATGATATGTGGCTGTATTTATAGATTCAGCCCAAAGATAATTTGGACAATTCTTCTCCTTCAGCATAGCTCTAACAAACTCAACCAAAGTCTGGTTTCTTCTTTCTACTACACCATTATGTTGTGGTATGTACCTGCAAACTATTTCTCTCTTAATACCTGCATTTCAAAGATAATCATTGAACTCTTGGGAGAAGTATTCTCCCCCTCCATCAGACATCAGTCTCTTAAGCTTTTGACATGTGACTCTCTTTGCATATACATGAAAATGCTTGAAAGCTCCAAACACTTATGTTCTTTCCTTCAAAACATACAGAGTTATCCATCTTGTAACATCATCAATGAAAAGAACATAATACCTTGAGCCACTGATAGATCCTTCTTTTTTTGGTCCCCATACATCTGTATGAATAAGCTCTAGTACTCTATCATATTTGAATCCTTTCTTCTGAAATGGTAACCTCTGTGCTTTTCCATTCGACATGCTTCACATTTATAAATCATATGTTGACTTTGCACATTTGGTAATCCTCGTACAGACTGCTTTGCAACCATAGCTTTAATTCCTCTTCAATTGAAATGACCTAATCTCTTATGCTAGAGATCAATTTCTGTAATCACTCCTTCACCATGTGTGAGCAAAGCTTGACCAATGTTCCCTTGCACTCTTAAAGTAAAGATTCTACCTTCTACCACAAAAAATCTGATTATATACATTCTCTAGATCTTCAACAAATACTCCTTCATTTGTAAACCTGACTTGAAAACCTTTTTCAACTATCTGTCCCACACTAATCAAGTTTTTAGGTATTGTGGGAACATATGGAACATTGGTTAGAAAATCTACTCCACTCTTGCATTTCACTTTTCCAATTGACTCTACACTATGTTTTGTATTATCACTTGTTTGAATTGTATGACTAGAAATGCTTTTTAACAATTCTAACATCAATTCTATGTTTCATGACAAATGATTAGAACATCTAGAGTCAATGTAAAATACCTTTAGATCTTCTTTATTTGATTTGCTGATTGAATTCATCATCAATGATGTATGACTTTCATTCTGTGTGTCATTTGCATAATTGTAGTAGGTGGTGTTGTAGGATTGATTCTGTCCCCAACTTCTTCCTCCACCTCTACCATAACCTCCTCTTTGATTTTGTCTACTTCTCTGAGAATAACTTTGATATCTTCCACCTTTACCTCTTCTATTGTTATTTTGATTTTGATTTGATCCTTGCTAATTATGCCAACAATCATGAGCCAAATGGCTACTCAATCCGTAGATCTAGCAAGCCTTCTTATTGTTATTTTGATTACCTCTTCCTCTTCCAAAACCTCTTGCTCTTCCTTCTTCAGTGCTTCTACCTTTTGCATAATAAACTTGAGAACTCGATTCCTCTTCATCCTTTTCTTTATCTTCATTCAAATCTGGAACATAATGATTCAAAGAAATTTTTGTTGAAAATACAAAATGTTTCCACTTTTCATCTCCTCTCAAACCTACAAGCAATCGAGCAATCAATCTGTGATCCTCAATATCTTCATCTATGGGTCCAAGACTATCTGCTAGATCCTTCATCTTAGTGACATAATCACTAATACTTTGAATTGGCTTCTTCTTGAACGTTGTAAACTTTGACCATAGGCTTGCTTTCCTTGCTTTGGTGGTACTTTGGAAATGATACTCCAATGCATTCCAAATATCTTCAGTTGATTCCAATCCTCTGATGTGTGGTAGCAAATGATCTGAAATTGTATTATAGATGTAGGCCTTTGCACTTGCATCCTTCTTCTACCAATGCTTTAAAGGATCAAGTTCCTCTTTCTTTGGTCGGCTTTCATCTTCAAATACTAGTTTCTCTTCTTCACCTGTTATGTACACCATGAGATCCTTACTTATAAGTAAGGCTTCCATTCTCATTACCCATGCAGGATAATTATCTCTGTCCAATTTGTCAATGGAGAATGATTTGCCATGATTCTTTGCTTTTGCTTTAGCCTATGAGTTTAAAGGATAAAGAATAATACCTTTTGGAGTTCTTTCTGTATGAAGATACTTTTAAAATAATCTTCCGATGCCTTTGTCTTTTAATGCTTCAACTTTCAAACTTTAATGAAAAATTTCCAAAATTTCTCGTAGCTTTGATGCCTTTTGCTCTCTAGGACCTTTCTTCTCTGATACCACTTGTTGATGTATGAAACATCAAAAGAAATGAATTAATGTGACACTAGAAAACCTCTATGGTCACCATTAACTCAATGCTTCTCCAAAATTTGGAAAATGATAGCCAAAAACTGAGAACTTTACTTCTTCAAAAATTTCCAATCACTAAAATGACATACCTTCACTCTTTTGCTTATTTCTCTTAGAACAAAGATTATCTTGGCAAGATCTTCTGGTAGATGAAAGTAGAAGAGAAGAGCTTTCCAAGAAGCTATTATTGTTGCGAACTTGCAAAGCAGCACCAATGGTGATCTCCTACTACAAGCGCAAGTGCAAACAGTGAGAGAGACTCTCGTATGCGCTAATACAGAAGATCTAAAAGATAAGATAGAGTGAGAGTGAAGAAACTCTCTCCATACATGTATATGCACGAATATGACAGGAATGTGCCTTACTTTTTCATTCCAAAAGGTATGTCTTTATACAACTTCATGTGGCTCTTGGGCCAATCATAAAAGGGATAAGGTGAGGATAAGATTACCCTCTATTTAGGATAGGGGTCACATGGGAATACAAGCTCATTTCCAACAATCCCCCCTTTGAGCTTGATTGTATATAGCTCTTTAGGGATTATTCCTTCCCTACATACAATGAGAGTGGTAAAGATCCTTCCCATGTATAAAAGAGAGTGGTACAATATTTTGGCTTCCTTCTCTCAAACTAATGGGTGGAACAATGTGTTTTTTATCCTTCTCTCACCCTAGGGTGGTACATGTATATCCTCCTTCCCTAGGACAAAGTAGGGTGGTACAAAGGATTGAAGGGCTTCTACCATTCTTTTGTTGACATTGTTATCATTGTTTTGTTGTTGTTGTTGTCGTTGTCCTTGTTGTTGTTGTTGTAATCCCATCCCCTTCTTCAGCTTCTTGTTTTGTCTTGCACTTGGTTGCTTGAATATTTTTCAATTTGTTGTAGGCACTTGAGAAAATTTGAGGATACAAGAACATCTAGAAAACAACTTGGGAAAGGTCCTTCCCTCTTTCTTGAGGGGGTGTCTAATTCCCATACATAGAAAAGGGCATGCTTAGACCTATTGAATAGGAGTGATTACAAAGCATTAAAGGCTTTTGACAAGATTTTTTTTTATTGGCTTTGCAATTGATGGATGTGTGGTTATTGCTCCTTGATTGTTGTTGCACTTTTCTTTGTTCAAAGTAGATGCGTGGAATATTCTCAAAGTAATGTGTATTCAAATACAACGGTTTTGTTTCCCAACATCCAAAAAACAAATTTGTGTTGGATCCCCAAAATAGGAGATGAGGCAATTCCTACTAAACTTTGTGATATCTAGAAAACATGAAGTTTGTTTTGTGGCCATGTGTTGATCTCATATGTTTCATTACTTTTTCATCTTAGATTAAATGTAGCATATGGCATTATTGAACCAACTAGCCTAGCTCGTTAGACTGTGCATAGTAGCAACTTTACAGATGTGTCGTTTACAATGTCAGCAAGCACATTCTTACATGTTATACGTTTAATCTGGCAGGTGTTGATTATCAACCAACTGAAGACATTATGAAACAAAGAAACTCAAAGAGATCATAAACATTTCATTTCCAATCGTATATGTTGCTCTAGCTTATCATGGGAGGAAGCTAATCCAAAGCAATGTAAGATTCTGCCCATACATAGCCACTGACAAAGTGCATCGAACAGAAATAGCGTTCCTCCGCATCAAGTGGTGACAATCCCGTGCTTCTGATTGTGGCCATCCAAGCAGCAAAAGATATTATAATTTCAGGGTCTCCTTGTTGGTGCTTGGCTCATCAGATCTAACACCAAAGAAGCCCATGGTGCTTCTCGAGAGTGAGACATCAGAGTATCTTCATGTCTTTAAACTGTTCTAAACACTGTTCTGAACTACTTGTTGCTATGAACAATAGCAATAGTGTATGCACTAACAAGACTCAAGCCGTCATTTAAACACATAATTTCTTTAATTTTGATGAGCTCTTGCATGTTGTGCGATGACTTAAATAGAGCTCGAATGACTGTCCATCTTCATTTCATGATCAATGGAGGATTATAATGCATGCGCTAGGCACATAGAACAAGACACTCACCACCGCTCTAACCGAAACTCTATGTTGGACAGCTGTGCGCATAGCCAAGTGATTGAACTTCAAGTTACTGCAGACATGTCCATTTCTGCATGCGCTAAAACAAGGTGTGGTTGCACTGCGATCAGCTTCTTGTCTTTGAGATGATTGCTTGCTTTTGAGAGTCGCACAGAGGTTTCATTTCTTCATGTGCTTCAGCAGACACAATGAAAACAAGCACAAGGGGCGGGTCTACTGAGACGAAGATAACACGAGAAGAGGATATGATGATAATCTCTGGTAAAGATAGCAAACGGCTGCGGAGAACTCCTGATGCTCTGATACCATGTGTTGCGAACTTGCAAAGCAGCACCAATGGTGATCTCCTACTACAAGCGCAAGTGCGAACAATGAGAGAGACTCTTGTATGCACTAATACAGAAGATCTAAAAGATAAGATAGAGAGAGAGTGAAGAAACTCTCTCCATACATGTATATGCACGAATATGACAGGAATGTGCCTTACTTTTTCATTCCAAAAGGTATGTCTTTATACAACTTCATGTGGCTCTTGGGCCAATCATAAAAGGGATAAGGGGAGGATAAGATTACCCTCTATTTAGGATAGGGTCACATGGGAATACAAGCTCATTTCCAACAATTATTTGCTAAAAACTTTGCACCAAACACCAAGTTATGCTCTTCACAAGCTACCAAAATAGGAAATCTTGCATGTTTTAGTAAAAACGCTTGTCTAAATATAAAACTTTTCAACTTGGCATCGACTTCCCACAAAAGTTGATGCTTGGCATCGACTTTGTGCATAAAACTCCACTTTTTCAGCACCTGAAATACCCTATGAACCACATGTATGATGAAAACCATTTTTATGTTGGAATTCAATGCTAGGCATCAACTTTACGTCGAAATTCGATGTCAAGAATTGAGTTGCTTCATAAACCTCACGTTTTTAAGGAGATTCAACAGTAGATAAAAAATCAGAGAATGAAACAAGAATTCAGCACAAACTCGATGCCAGGCATTGAGTTGCTTGGGAACTTGAAGTTTTTAAGTCATTACCACAATAAGCAAAGCATGAAGATGGAGTAGAGAGTCTCATACATAGAAATTCTATTAATCCTTATGATAGCCATGGAAACTCAAAAAGTTTACAGGTCCTTCCTGTTGCACTATCAGCACTCTTTCATGTTGAGGTAAGTCCTTCCTGTTGCACTATCAGCACTCTTTTTCCCCATGAAGAGGTCTCAGAATCATGTAAAGGCCCCATTTATCTCAGTTCTCCTTGCTGTTGTCTCGAACCACCTCAAACTTGCAACGATGCTACTCTCCTCCCCTTCCCTAACAATCGAATGGTGCCAGCAGGGACTCCTCCCCTAAACCTAAGTGAAGAACAGTAGAGAAAAACCCCCCCCCGCCTTGTTGATCTACGCGAACAGGCAAAGAATGATAGCGCTGCCACCCCCCGATCTCCCTCTTTTCCAAAAAATTGCATTGCTTTTTTTTCCCATATGCCCCAAGCGTGTGTCATGAAGGGACACTTCCTATTGTCCTCCTCTTCTGACAGTCTTCCAGGACAACCACCACCATTTCCCCAGCCCAAGAACAGAAAAGAATTCCCAAAAAACAAGGTCTTGCCTTATCCTTGCTCGTTTGAATGGAGATTAAATTGGACTCCCCCAAAAATGTAAGGTCTCCTCTCGAACCCTTCATGTCGAAGTTGCTCAAAGCATGGAAATGTTCCTATGAGTGCCCAATTTTTTCATTCCCAAGCTGTAATTGATCCGAACATCCAAGGACCTCCTGAATACATTTTCTATATAGCCTTCTGATTCCATTTGCTCAAAGCACATCAGAGCTTCATCACCACAACCATGGTCCACATAGCCTTCCACATGCTAGTATTCTGCAGGTTGGAAGTTTCTACCCTTCTTTCAAGTGAGTGACATCAATGGCCCCTCATTGCAATTAAAGTTTTAAGTTACAATCAAAGCATTTGATCAGCAAAAATGAGCACCAAAAATAGCCATTTGCATCGCTAACATACTCTCCCCTTTTGCTCGTGAAGTCGTCCTCGACGAGCCACTCCATCCAATAGACTTTGTCTTTCCTGATCCTCTTGGCCGATGTCCTACCATCTGCATCATCACGTATACCCATACATACTTCCTTCGCCAAACCCCGGCTCAAATGCTCGCACACTTGCTCATGCCCAGTCATATGCTACTCCATTTTATCTTGCAATAAAAATTGAGCAAAGCACATCATCGCAACATCATCACAGAATCAAAAAGCAAGATTTCATCTCAAATTGGATCCTCGCTAGGTCGTCCTATAACATAACTCAACAAAATCATATGATTCACATGCGTCACTTAATCCACAATGGTAATACAAACCATAAGACCAATGAGACTCTCGCATTCAAATCATGAATCTCCCACTCCAAGAGCATCCTATAAACCTGTAGACAACCAACGAACCACATTACTCTTCAAAAAATGTGCATACCAAAGGTACCTTGGCCAAACTATCCTTCGTCATCGCATCCATGTCATCTGCATCTCGACAAAATGGCTAGTCCAAAAAATATGACAACGGGGAATCAAAAACATATATATCTGTGCATAAAAAGCTCATATACTTGTCGCATAGATGCCTATGCAAGAATGAGGCTGCCCGAAACGTCGCCTCACACACTCCCAAAAACCTGATCACTCACGGCGAGACGAGACACAAGCAGAGAATCCTCAAGATGCACCCACACCATTACAAGCTTTCGAAACGGACCTATCAGTAACATAGGAAAATCCAAGTCCAACAAGTTGCTTACCACTACCTAGTTAGGTATATATAATGGCTATGTCGTCGTCAACATCGGATCTCAGTAGCCAGTCGTTCAATATCTCGAATACATACATGCAAAAACATATAACATACCCATCCGAGCAATCACCGCCCTCCGCCTCTTTGTCTCTCCCCCTCAGGAGTGGGAACCTTCCTTTTTTTTTTCTCTCTTTATTCATTTTTACTTGCACGAGTTGGCCTATGTTGCAATTGGATGCAACTCGTGGACATCTCCACCCAGCCGGGTTGGTTCCACCCATCTACCAACACAACATAGCACGCAACGACATATACACACAAAATATACATGCATACATATGTGCTAGCCCATAATGAAGCTAGGTGCAGCTCATGGTCTCGTCCGCTCAGGTGAGATGGCTCCACTTACCTACCAACCCGCTATGGCACGAAGCACCAAAACAGATATACACGCACAACTGTCCCGGCCTATGAAGAAACTAGCATCGGCTCGCAGTCCTGACCACCCGGCCAGGAGGACTCCGCCCACCTACTAGCCTGTCATAGCACATGGGCACACATACATATATATACATTTTTACTTGCTTTTCTTTTTCTATCTTTTTCTTTTTTCCAGTTTTCCCATCTCCCATGTCTTGAGAGTTAGGGAGAGGTAGAAAGGAGAATCTCCCCAACCCGTCCTGCACATCATGCAACCAAAACACACAAAAATACAAAAACGTATACGTGAAGCTAATAGATCGATCATCCGTCAGCTTACTTACTCTGGCATAACGATTATATACGACACGATGGACTAGTCGCAAACAAACCTCTCAGTCTAGATTCCCCTATCCTACCTCTAAGTCCCTTCTTCAGTCGTAACGTCGCATGATGACCTCAAGAATCCCTACTTCGCCTCACTCACCGCAAGCGGTCAATGCTCTCCAAGAGGTGATTCAGGCTCTACCTGAGGAGCCTTATCATCACTGCGTATGACTAGTTGATCTGCCCATGCCTAATACATATCAATTACCTCGTTAGGCAGTTCCCTCGTGCTGTCGTAGTAGAAGTACCGATCCTCGGCATATCTAGCCCTGCCAAGTAGATACTCCTTGAATTGGGGAAACGGGAAGTCAATGTCCAAACCTTGATTCCAAACGCATACAAGCCAGTGTGCCTCCTCCACGTCGTAATCTGTCCGCAAGCCCTCATCCGATATCTCCATGCTTTCTAACACTTGATCTAAAAAATACACTACAAGGTCGAATAGAGCATTTTGGTATACTTGATCAGCCATCAATCACCTAGTCCTCAGTGATCCTATATGACAACACACTTGGTCTAGCAGTTTCTCTGATTCTTGCAAACAGAAGGTAAACTCTGGAACAGTAGAGAAAGCCCTTCTTGCTTCATTCTCATACCCAACCACACATCGCTCGTAAGAACATCCAAATCACGCAAAGAAGTGTCGTCGTCCAACAACTCACTCGAAGTCCTCTTCGTGCATAATCCTCTATCGACCCTTGTACGCTCTGCTTGCTATCCTGACATTTATTCCTACCAGACCTCGATCGGATAACTCTGTCATGTTTGGCACGAGCCAATCCTCACTCCTTCAGGTCCTTCTTCAATCCGTCACGTATGGGAATTCTCGTTGCCCAACTATCTTGGCTCTCTTTATCATTACCTTTCAGGAGGTTTTCCTTTTGATCAACCAATTCCTTACTGGAGCTATCGTGGTCCACACACCACTTTTCTCTCCTAGATCCACCTTTGCCATCGTGGTCTCCCTTGCATCTATCTTTGTCCATGGCATCCTGCACTCTCTTTGTGCCAGAAAACAAATGACTGTCTTGGTTCCTTATCAATGTTTTTGATTGCGAATCCCAGAAGAGCTGCTCTCTTTTTCCGAAAAGTTTTCCTTCCTTTCATGAGGATCAACCACCTGACTTGTTTCCGTCTCTTTCTCTGTGATTCCCCTTTCTACTATCTCTTCTCCATTCGTCATGGCTCCTTCTTGTTCTAATAACAAGCATGCAACACTAGTCAACCATTTTTGGGCTTTGCTTTCTCGCTTCAAAATTGCTTCCCCTGACTCAACTCTCGCATCCCGTTCTTGTGCATTTGGTTTCTTCATTCTCGGGCATATGCCATCAAGCTCGGCTTTCAAAGCTTCAACTTTTTCCTTCATGTGTCTTGTTTCCACCACGGTGGTCAATTCCAAAGATGACCCCCTTCCGAGGCTTTTTCCTTCAAGCTGATCATTAGTCTCAGCTTCCTTCAGGTCTATGTGTATCATATAGCACTCAGCCTCACCTGTACCTACCAACCACCCTAACAACTCTTGATCAGAGTCATCTTTGTACTCTAATGGGTTCTTGTACTCTCCCATGTTCACATTCTGGAACTTGAATAATTGCATATTAAATCCATCCTGAAGAAGGTCCTTGTGGGTTTCTGTGTGCAAGGCAAATCATACCCACACCATTTCTTGCCTGACCTTTTCCTTTGCTTTTCTCTCCATTTCCTCAACTTTCGTTGACTTCTTGCCAATCGAGTTCGGAGACACTTGAATTTGTATTCGATCAGTCTTTGGTCTGATTGTAATGAATCCTGTGCACCAGTCATGCACACATTCGGCTTGCACAAGCCATGGCCATTTGAGTAGAATCGAGAAGGTAGCTTCTGAGGTTCTTGATCTGACCATCAAGTAGTCGATATTAAACTTCAGTCCTCCCACAACTGTGCTTACATTCCTTAGAAGACCTGCCGGCTTCACTTGTGTTTGGTCTGCCATCCTCAAGGACATTGGAGTTTCTTCCATATGGTTTAGGCCAAGAGCCTTCATCATGTACTCCGTTATCAAATTGACAGCGGCTCCACTATCCAATTGAGCACTTGGGATTGCATATCCCTTAATCTCGACTGTCATAACTGGAGCATTTGAGTCGATTTGCATTGTGATGCTCTGAATAAGACCTTGTACGTCTTTTTCATGTCTCTTCTTATCTCAAGCTTTCTTTGGTTTCTTGATATATTCGTTGTAAGATTGCTTCCTATATGTTGGGGAACATCTCAGTAAGGTGCTAGTGTCCAATGTGAGTTTTGTTTCTGCCAACAATTTTGCAATGTCAACTTCCTCTGAGCTTTGCTTTTCCTTTCGACATTTCGGAGCCTTCAGCCTCTCAGGGAATGGGACAATGTTGGGCACGAAATTCTTTGACACTGGTGGGAGTATCTCCACTTTGTCTCTTTCTTCTAGCTTTGGTTGCCCTCGGGGTCCTGTTATTTCCTATTCTTCACTATGCTCACGTGCCTTTCCTTTATTGGCATTTTCAATTCTTTTCTCCCCATTCTTTTTCAAATATTCTTGCGTCCAGGTGACCACTACCACAGTTGGCTCTTCTCGTGCATCCTTGCCCTGGTTAGCCTCTATGAAGTGCATTGATGAACTGGATCCCTCTTGAGGATTTGGTGTCCTAAACACCACTCCAATCGTGGGAACTAGCTCTTGTGCTCTAGGCATAGGATGTGTCTGGGTATCCACATAATTGGAAGATTCAACTCTCTCTTTCCCTTTTCTAGCGTCAGCTCTCTTTTTTGGGCAATCTTCATCAAAATGGCCCTCTCCACTGCAATACCTACACATCGGAAGTATGCTCCCCCGTATTTATTGATTGCATGTTTCAGCTTTCATAAGATATCTTATGATAACACCGGTTCTCTGTGTGATTTGTCCTACCACAGAATGTGCAAAGCATCCTAGGTGGTGATCTTTCCACGAATACTCTCAAGACCCTAGGGCACTCCGAAGCCATATGACCATAACCATGGCACTTCCCACACTAGGTGTGGGTTCTAAGCACATCTTGATTCGAGGGTATGGTTGTCACCTTCTCCCTCTGTACCCACCTCCAACTCGCTCACTCTATCTCATACTATCTCATCCTCTTTCTCTCTGATTCCCACCTACTCTCCACCTTACTCTTCCACTCTACACCCATTTTTCTACTCCCATCTCCTTACTTTCACTTCTTCACTCTCTCTCCCCACCCGCACACTCACACATATGTTCATGCATACACACCCAACCCCATCTATCTCTTCCTCTCCTTTTTATTTTCACTTTCTCTTCACCTCATTCTCACTCCTCACTCACCAATTCTATAAACTCACACCATCACTAACTCGCCCTCTCTTCCTATCCAAATCACCTTTAACCCAAACACTCTCCCACGCACACACTCTTACTCACCCCCACACTCGTACTCTATTTTTTCTCTCCATCCCTTCTCTTACCCACTTTCTGACTATCCCCTTTTGTGAGTGCATATAAAGAAACATTGATTACCCACTTAGATACAAGGAGCAATAAAGGTGAGTTCATACAGAGCTGACCCCTTGAATTAGGATTCATACACACCAAAACACAATTTTTTTAGACCAAAAGGGTGACTCATATGAACGAAAACCGATGTAAGGAAACATGAGCCCATTTTTTCGTCAGTTGTAGCATGACCTTAAATTGTTTCTTAAATAATAGATGAAGACAAAAATGCCCCACCTATTACGCAATCCTTGAAAGCTTTGCAAATATTAAATTACAGGTAAGCATTCAAGACAGGGAAGCCATTCCTAAGAAATTAGAGTTCAGGAAGTGGATGATGATGGTCGGCCATAACACATGAGAAACTTGAGATCTTAACCCTTCTTTCTACTTGGATAAGCATGTTTTTACATGCACCATTGCATATCCTGCAAGCCTATGGGCATTCTTTACAAGTATTAAGTGCACTGTATTCAAACAACATTCATTGCAAACATCCTGGAAGACCCTATACATCATACACTCACCCTTTTACGAATATAAAGGAACGACTGTACTAGCAACTAAACTTGCATGAATGTCTGTAAACTCATATTGCAGGATATCATGTATGTCTGTAAACTCATACTGCATGGATGTCTGTAAACTCATACTGCAGGATATCATGTAGTCGACTTCATGTATTTTCTGCAGTTACAATCTTGACAGGATCAGCGCATATGAACTTCATCATCAATTCCTACCACACTTGCCTGCAATATATATATATATATATATATATATATATATATATATATATATATATATATATATATATATATATATATATATATATATATATATATATATAATTTTTTGTCAACGACTTCCCATTGACAGAACAACATCACCTTGAATCGTTCCTCTATTCCATTCGATTCTCATGGATTCCTTCTCAGATCACAGGAATTATTGCTGTCTTTAAGTCCTCGCTTCCTTCTTAGTTCAGAGGCTATCCATGGGAAAGAGCCCTTTTTCTTTTGAGTTAAGTCTTTCCTGTTGCACTATCAACACTCTTTTTCCCCATGAAAAGGTATCAGAATCATGTGAAGGCCCCATTCATCTCAGTTCTCCTTGTTGTTGTCTCAAACCACCTGAGATGCTTGCAACGATGCTGCTCTCCTCCCCTTCCCTAACAATCGAATGATGCCAGCAAGGACTCCTACCCTGAAGGGAAGTGAAGAACAGCAAAAAAAAAACCCCCTTGTATGAGCAAGAACCCTCTCTCCGAAAAAACCTCCCATTCCCTGTTGCTATGCGAGAACATGCAAAGAATGACAACGCTACCAACCCCCCGATCTCCCTCTTTTCCAAAAAATTGCATTGCTTTTTTTTTTTCATATGCCCCCTTGTATGAAAAAGAACCCTCCCTGTGAAAAAACCTCCCATTCCCTGTTGCTATGCGAGAACAGGCAAAGAATGACAACGCTACCAACCCCCCGATCTCCCTCTTTTCCAAAAAATTGCATTGCTTTTTTTTTCCATATGCCCCAAGCGTGTGTCATGAAGGGCCACTTCCTATTGTCCTCCTCTTCTGATAGTCTTCTAGAACGACAACTGCCATTTCCCCAGCCCAAGAACGGAAAAGAATTCCCAACAAACAAGGTCCTGCCTTATCCTTGCTCGTATGAATGCAGATTAAATTGGATTCCCCCAAAAATGTAAGGTCTCCTCTCGACCCCTTCATGTTGAAGTTTCTCGAAGCATGGAAATGTTTCCATGAGCGCCCAATTTTTTAGTGCCTCAAGCTGTAATGATCTGAGCATCCAAGGACCTCCTAAAATCATTTTCTGTATAGCCTTCTGATTCCATTTGCTCAAAGCACATCAGAGCTTCATCACCACAACCATGGTCCACATAGCCTTCCACATGCTAGTATTTTGCAGGTTGGAAATTTCTACCCTTCTTTCAAGCGAGTGACATCAGTGGCCCCTCATTCCAATTAAGCTTTTAAGCTGCAATAAAAGCATTTGATCAACAAAAATGAGCACCAAAAATAGCCATTTGCGCTACTAACACCATTTGAATGTATCTCCTAATGACACAACTTCTTATGTCTGTAGGTTTTGGATGGGGATACTGACCATTCCATTTTTTATGTAGATATACATGATGCACTGACTAATGAAAGAGTGGATATTGATGGTGTAAATTTTATGCCAAAATGGTTGATGCAAAATTTGGAAGATAGCAAGTTAGATATGTCTTTGAGTTCTAGCACTTTTTCAAGTTCCCATGGTACTTTTGCATCAAATTTCTATGCAATGAATGTTTATAGTCTATTTGATAAGAATGAACCTATTGATGAAGAAAAATAATTAAAAAATTGGTGGCTATCATGCAATCAAAATTTGACGCTACTATGAGGAATGGTACCTACTCTTTATGAAAATTACTTCTTGAAAAGATGGCCATCGACACTAAAGTTTTCTATAAGTTGAAACAAAAACCTTGGTGTTAATGTTGATCATTAGAAAGTTAGACTTGTAGCCAAAGAAAAAGGTATCAATTTTGAATGTTCATGAAAAAGATATCAATTTTGATGAGATATTTGCTCCTGCATGTCGTATGACATTCATTTATAGCATCTATGCACTTTTCAATCACAATGCTTGGAATGTACTCCAACTGAAAATAAAAAATACAATTTTTAATGGGGAATTGTATGAAGAAGTATATGTTTTTCAAACCCATTATTTTGTGGAAAAAGAGAGTGAAAACGAAGTATTTTGTTAAAGAAGGCATTGTATGAATTGAAACAATTACTAATGCATGCCATGAAAAAATACATGGCTACTTATTGGCACACGGATTTCATAATAACCCAATTAAAAAAACCTTCCATGAAAAAATACATGGCTACAACTACAACTTATTGCAGACACACGGATTTCATGTAGAAATTGTAAGTTATAGGTTATGTACTTCTAATCATTGCTTTTTATGTTGATGATATATTGCTCATTATTCTAATGAGATGCATATTTCTAGTTTAAATCTAATTTGCATTCTTCTTTTGAAACGTAATATTTGAGATTTTTGCATATTTATTGGGGCGTTCTCTTTATGAAAGTTTATATTGGCACTTCTTTTGTAAAAAAATACATTGACACTTTATTGTAGCATTTTGGCCATGAGGATTGTAAACTCATTACAACTCATGAGATAGTTTATGAGGATTTTAAAGTCATAACAACTCTATGGAGATAGGTTTACAATTGAGTGTGCATGATGTAGAAGATGCATTTGATGTTGGTCTCTATGAGAAAGTTGTTGTATGCCTTATTTATGTATGCATTACTTGGCTAACATTTAGTTTTTTTTGTCTCTTAGATGGACAGATTTATGCATAGCCCATGCATTGCGCACTCGCAGGTCGAGCTTATCTTTTGCTACTTATGTGGTATTGAACAATTTGGGTTGTTCTAGCTCAAGGGGTATTGGCATTAGTATATTCACATGTTTTTGTTGACTTTAATTTTATTGTTTGTTATGGAAGTCAATTGCTCACAAATTTAATTTTATTGTTTGTTATGGAAGTCAATTGCTCACAAATGGTCTTTGCTTCGTATTTAATGCTCCATGCACATCTTGGTTGAGCATGAAGAAGCCTATTGTGGACGCTTCTAGTTGTGAGGTAAATTATATGAAAGCTTTCCTAGCTCCTTTTGAGTGTATGTGGCTCAAATGACTTATGGATGATGTGGCTGTTGGTTAGAATATCTCGACCACCATACTTATTGGAGCACATTGAAAGTTGCAAGGAACCCAATTTTCCATGTTCACATCAAACACATTAAGGTGCACTATCATTATGTAAGAGAAAGACTCTCTATTAGAAAGAATAGTTTGACTTGTGTGTCCACATTAATGTTGCATACATTTTCACAAAGGCTTTTCACAAAACTTTGGGATTAGTAACTTTTTGGATTGATATTATTCCACATTGGTTAGTACCTCCTTATACATGAGCGCTAGCTCCTTTTCATGAACTCGCTCCAAGGGGCATTAGTTGGATTACTTTGGTAGTGATGTGTGAACACACGAACTACTACGATATTTTTTTCTTCAATTTAGGATTTTTTTTTTAATAAAATCTCCCTTGCATATACTCTCATAACCTTTATGTATTCCACACTTAGTGATACATTTTGTGTTGTGTTGCCAACCTTATTATTATTATTATTATTATTATGATTATTATTATTCATGTTGTTTGTGTGCATTCATAGTCCCCAAAATCCAATAAAGTAGATTTAGCTAAAGTCCAAGTCGACCTTTGTTGATTATTTAGACTTTGATGATCTAGATTGAGATGATGTCTATCTCAGTTATGGATTCCTTTTCAGAATTCTTATTCCTTTCTAGAATTCTTGGATCATTAGTGCATGGATGCTACTCCTTGATATTACAATCAATGGATTTTGCAAAAACTTCTACTTCCTAATGTAGATAGATGGCAAACATATGAATGGGATTTCCAATTTAGGATAAAAATAATTGAGAGTAACTTGAAACTCGCTTTGATGTACTATTAAACCCATGTATTATAAAACCACTTTTTAGCACGCCTTTACTTCGTTTATAGAGTTATGGAAACTTTTTTTGTTATGCCATTGTTTGTGCATGGAAAGTTATTACTCAAACTCATTGTACAGGAGGCTTGGGAGATCTTATTGACCATATACATGCTCATTGGTGCAATGCTATTTGGAATTTCATGTAACTTTCTCACATTTGGGCTATGCCTATGCATAATTTCATTTCCACTCTTGTTTTTTACTTCAGAGGTATCCATGATCTAGATCTTTGGTCCAATCTATTCTCCCATGTTCTCTTGAAAGTAAAATTTCCATTGCAACTCTTTTTATTCACCTTTTGAGCGAATTTCTCCCGTTTCCATATCTTCATTGAGATGGTAAGCTACCACAAACTGCCCCAAGACATTTTCGCTTGAAGTTCAATTTTCTCTCTTGTTCCTTAGTCTGTGTGAAGACACATCCGGAGATCGTTTCAACCTTTCTATTTTTCCGACTGACTCTCCATCCTTTCCACTCTTCCGACTGAAACAGGATGGTTTCACCTGTTACTTTCCGAGCCCCTGTCTGAAAGGAGTCTAATTTGCCTCAGCGTGAACTTCATAAGTTCACTGGCGTGAATTTCATAAGCTCACTTAAACATACGAAGATAAGCTAGCCACCAAAGATGTTGCAAAGCATTTGCTTCTCGTCATTCGCAATCAAGTCAGCGATCAGCGCCATGCACAGCACAGATTGGCTGCCTAGTATTAATGTGGACGCCTCAGACCCTTATCACATGGGGTGGCAGATCGGTCAAAGGTTCAAGGGTCTCATCAAGAGCAGGATGTCTAAAGACCCTTTCCTGTATTCCCAACTTTTGCCATACGCTGCTACGCACGATGGCCAGCAGCTCGTGGACGCTCTTTCAGCTTCTAATAAGTATGTTTTACAGCTGCTCCCATTTAAACACCACAGACAAATCCATTTGGGTGATTTCTTTTATGTTTGACGGCCTTGGAGTAAAGCTGCCTTGCTGGACGTATACAGTTGGAGTATCCAACACGAGGCTGGCATTAAGCTAATCGCATGTTTAGGACTGCATCCAGCTAGATATTTAGCCCGATTAAACTGAAGGCCATGATTACATCCTTCGACGAGGCTTCATTCCCGTTACTAGATGGTTTAGTGCCTCCTTCTCGACTCTTTCTATGTGTACAGTTTTTGGACTAGGCTAGTCTTCCCTAATCCCTTGTGCGAACTAGGTAATTTAGTGCTTCCTTCTTGTCTGTCTCTAATATTGCAGTCGAACCATTCCTCAGGGCCAAAACAGAAGGCCATGATTACATCCTTCGACGAGGCTTCATGTCCCCGTTACTAGATGGTTTAGTGCCTCCTTCTCGACTCTTTCTATGTGTACAGTTTTTGGACTAGGCTAGTCTTCCCTTATCCCTTGTCCGAACTAGGTAATTTAGTGCTTCCTTCTTGTCTGTCTCTAATGTTGCAGTCGAACCGTTGGGTCTTGGACAGACTCGAAAGCAAACTAAATTATAATTTAGTGCTTCCTTCTTGTCTGTCTCTAATGTTGCAGTCGAACCATTGGGTCTTGGACAGACTCGAAAGCAAACTAAATTATTGGAGAGGTATGCAAATCAATCTTGCTGGTCGTGCAATGGTCATCAACTCGTTCCTCATCTCTTCAACCATTTACTTTCTCTCTTGTTGGAGACCGAAAGAGCAAGAGCCACCAAGTCTTCACGTTGTTCCACAACAAGCTAAAACCCAAGTGGATCCCGCATGAGGGTGATGAGAAGATGATTAAGCTCTTTTGTAATGCCCTCTAAACTCTATAAAAACCACCCCTGCACTGTGGGATTTGGGGGATCCAGTGGGCACTAGTCCCTTCACTTGTACTTTTCTTTCTTTTTTAATACAAGCCCAGGAGAGTAGGTTAAGGCAGAACTTCTTTTACTTAAAAAAAAAAAAAAATATTGCAGTCGAAAAGGGACGACTTCTCGATAATGTCAGTTTAAAGGATCTTCATTTGGTCACTTTAGTGTCTCAGATTATTTGCAAGATCCTACGCGTGCAAAAAAGTTGCGTTTATATTCTGATAATAAGGTTACGTAAAATAACGGTTTGAACTGCAGTTCTGAATACTAGAAATTGTCTTGAAGTTCTTGGAATGTTATATGAGCAGATTTTGGTAGTTTTTCTTGCCACTAATGTCGGGGTCAATATTATTTCACAACTTGCAGGAACCTCTATCCAAGATACTGGAGCGAGCTACAGGGCATAGCAGATGGCAGCTACACTTCTTTGCTCGAGGTTTGACAGTACATTCCAAAAATTGACTGCCTTTTCCAAACCTCCCCAATTTATTTCAGCGGATGTAGGAGCTTGTTTTCTGGTTTTTCTGTTTGCCATAGAAGCTAAATTATTCAAGAGAGGAATTGTTTCTCAGCGATATGTGTTAACAGTCAAGTGAGGAACATTGCATAAATGAAATGATTGAAGATTCACATTTGTTTTTGAGAGAGAGAGAGAGAGAGAGAGAGAGAGAGAGAGAGAGAGAGAGAGAGAGAGAGAGAGAGAGAGAGAGAGAGAGAGAGAGAGAGAGAGAGAGAGAGAGAGAGAGAGAGAGAGAGAGAGAGAGAGAGAGAGAGAGAGAGAGAGAGAGAGAGAGAGAGAGTTGGTTGATTATCCTTTTGCTCACACGGCTGTAGAGAGGCTAGAGATTATCATCCATTGCATAGTAAAATGAGGTGCTGAAGCTCCCTCATAGGAGCTTTAAAGCCCTCTCAAGGACGCGACACACATGAACACATAGAGAGCAAGGTGTAGGAGAGCTATGGGATGCTCATGAAGCTAGCTAGTCTGCCCATGTGAATCCCAAGGTGTATACAAGGAGAGGAGGTCATCTCCTTCTTCCTCATCTCTTGTAGAAAACTCTTGGCTAAGGAGGCTGCTATATGGTCCAAAAATTTCATTTGTTTGCTCACATATCAGATTAAGAAACTTACCCACATGAAATTATGGTCTCTCTTAAGTTTTGTGTGAGCCTAAAGGTTCCTCTTCCCCTTTTTGGAGTTTCAATTCCCTTCATATACCCTTTGCGAGAGGTGTTTTGGGCATACATAGGACATCTGTATGGGTCCTGTAGTTAGTGTATGACCAAGTTTGAACTGGCCACCCATTGTGGACTGGGTCACCTCCTCATTTGACCCTATAATGGGCTCATTTGTGAGACATTCGTTCCTCACATGAGGCACTTGGACTCTTGGACGTTTGACAGAGCCTCATCACCCATATTGGTGAGAGCTCACATCTTCCTTCTTTTGTTTGTGAATATGGCTTTTGACTTGACTTGTCCAGCAGGGAGGATCTAACATTGGTATGGGATGCTTCCAATGGGAGGAAGGAGCAAGTGGAGCACATGCAAGCCAGTGGTTGGAGAGCAGATGTAAGCTTTCCACCTTGTTTGTGATTTTTATGGAGGTAGGGGGCTGGATGACTGGCATCCTTCATGTCCATGCATACACACCATGGCTGGAGTTTTCTCTCTCTATTGCAGAAGGAAGTAGAGACATCCATGATCCCATGCTCATGAGTGAATACAAGTAGGGACTGCTGGTGAAGGGGGGTTGTGTGGGAGCAGCCACCTGAATAGGTATGGGAATGATGGAGCATGTGCCCATGACATCTCAGCACTTCATGGCTGATCCTCATCCATGTAGCTCTTTCATGAACAAGGGTGGTGGCTGTAGCAGCTCCACCGTCCTTTTGAGGGGAGACATGGTGGGAGGCCCATTTTCTTCAGAAATAGGGCAGATATGGATGGTGCATGGCTGTGTGCTGGTTCTAGCTGGATCGGGCATCCATAAAAGGGGGAAGATTGCTGAAATCACAGCCTATTGGTTGGGCAAAAACTCCAAGAAGCCCCTCAGCCTGCTGGGGTTAAGGGCTAGTTATGTGACACCTTGGAAAGGGTGGCCAGATGTGGTTCTCCTCCAAAAAAAGAGGATTCTCTGCATGCTGGATGCCTTCAAGGTTGTTCGCACAAGTTTACTTCACCTCTTCGTACTTTTCTCTCAATGGAACATCCAAAAGATGGATGATTTTATGGAAGCTTGCATCATCAGCATGCATAGGGATGTTCCTTGGGAAGCAAGGCAATTATTTGGGTACCAAGGCAGTTACTTGGGCACCAATGTAATTACTTGGGAAGCAAGGATACTTCCATTAGGGGCTTAATAGAAATCTGCCACATGGAACCATTTTGGAGCATATCAATTTTGGATAGACAAGATTTCATTGTTGAAAATATTTGAATCGAATCACCTTTATAACTAAATAATAACATCAATAATAATATGAAACAGGAGACAATAAAAAAGACATTTTTTTTGAAATAAATGTACAGAGATGTCATCATATATTCTCGGCAAAATTGTGAAGCTGAGCTAGATGTAATTGTGGCTGAAGATGTTGGTGTCATTGATGATAATGATCATAACATACGTCATGCCCATAAACTCCTAAAGTAGAAGAATATGATGAAGAAGCTCATATAAGTTGGTGTTGATACTGCTGATGTGGAACATGCAGCTGAATGTGAAGACAATCATGTAGATGAGATACCATAGGAGAACATAGAAGATATATAATTGCTCAATATATGAACTGGCTATACCATCTGAGGAACAAGCCATGGCTGTAGTAAACTTTTGAGCTTAGCATCCAGTAGAGTTCCAACATGATGATTGCTGAGAAAACATGCATCAGCTCCTCCAAATTAAAAGTCGAAGCTGCTCTAACCTACAATTTCTACATCTAAGAGAGGTAAAATTGTTGCTGCAACTTGCTTTATATAATAACTGATTAAAAATCTGTTTTGCTTGCATTCACTTAAAAAAAAAAAGAAAAACAAAGCGTTTATGATTTCATAGGTCAAACAATTTACTTAAAAATTAAATAAAATAGACTATTTGTTTTATTAAGAAATTTTCTAATTGTTAGTTACAAACTTTTACATCGATTTGGATTTTCATATGAGCCTTGATCAAGTCATTTGTGATGAAGTTTATCTCTTTAGCATATGGTTGTATACTCAGCTGCTGTTAAGCTTGCAGAAGGTTCTTTCCCCCTTCACAGGTGTTGCTGTTAAATTTTCGGAAGGAGATTATGCCCTTTATAACTTGTCGTACCAAAAATGAAGTATATGATGCAGAGGAATGCTCAGATGTTGCAATCTGCAGTTCTTTGGCAGCTTTAGGACACAATGAGGATGCAAATGTTTCTGTACAAGATCACATGTAAGCATCGATTAACTCAGCTTTTCAATATGTAATGCTACTTTTCATATTGCAAAGGAACATTCATACTCACTCAATTAATTTTACATGAATTGGCTTGTGTGATGTGAAATTTTGGCATGTGGTCTTAGCAATGCAATTAACTAAGCTCAGGCCTTCTCTGATTGCCAAAGAAAATTAGCAAACGGATAATCTACTGTTTCCTTAATCAGTTAAATGAATTCTTGTATCCTTGTAGATAAAGCAGTTTGTTGAAATCTGATAATTTCTTTTTGCTTTTTTTCTCTGTGCATCCTTGAAAAGCAGCTTTTTGGTGCATGCTAGTCTTTCTTCAGAAGCATCATTTACAGCATTCACTCTTGCTGGGGAATTGCCAAGCTGTGCCTTTGGTTTCAACTCTTATGGTGTGGTATATACTTTACTTTTCTCTTGAAGATAGCATAGCATTGCATTGAGAACGTGAAAAATCTTCAAGAATGCAGGGTTTCACTTTAAATGCAGTCCCTCCACTTCCTGATGAAGTTGTTGCTGGTGGCATTGGGAGAAACTTTGTTTCTCGTGACTTACTGGAATCAACCTGCTTGGAAGTTGCACTTCAGGTTGGAATATTGCTTTCTAAATCATATAGCTGCCTTCTTCATATATATATATTTTTTTTCTCAAATAATTTCTCATAAAGCTTGTGTTGCAGTGTGTCCAACTTAAGAATTTGGCAGTAGGGCATAGCTACAACATTTTCGATATTTGTTCACGTAAGATTGTAAATGTGGAGACAGCTTCCAGGGGAAGGTTCTCTGTAAAAGAAATCGGGGCAACGCCCTTCTTTCATGCAAACATGTACAGACACCTTGATATATCCCAGGTATAAATCAAATTTTATTCTACCAAACTTCTGAGCTCATCATTTATGTGTTCATCAGAAGATTGATATGGTTAAAAGTCTGGAGAAGCTATGTGGACATTACTATTCCTAGTCCATAGGATCCTTAATTTAGACACTGGAGGTGATCCAACTATTATATACCCTGATAGTTACAGGAAGGTATGAATGGAAATGTGAAAAGGAAAGGTGCTTGCAGTCTGAGCTATTGAAGTTATGAATTAAGCAATATCCAAGGCTTGAATTAAAAGGGCCTTGGTGTGTCTCTTTACCTTTATCACTTATGGGGGTTATTTTCGCTTGTCCAAGTTGTAGATGCAAAGTACTTGGCCTATCTACACTTATGGAACATATAAAGAGTGCTTCCCCTTCATATTTGACATAGAAAAACTGGTGGATGCTCATCCAACCAAGGAAAGAACAAGCCAATCTTAAGAGGATCATAATATGATGGCTCCAAGGATGCAATGGGATCAAAGATGGAAGCTGGCAAGTCTATGTTGAGTTCTTCTAAAGAAGGAATCATGATGTCATAACTAGAGAGTGACTCACGGAGTGACCCCTCAAGCACATGTCATCCAAATCACCATTGAAGCTATCGGAAGTGCATGGGTGGACAAAAAAATCTCTCGTTTTTGGTTAATCTCTTGGAAAATTTGGTGATTTTATTTTTGAGTTCTTTTGGTCTCTCTCTCTCTCTCTCGCGTGTTTTGTTCTTTTCATATGTGAACTATTTATTTTATGGTATTAAAGCCATAATTGGTATCTTAGCTGAAAAAGCATGACGAGTATTCAATCAACAAGACTCACTTTTTATGAAAACTTGCTTTGATTATTAATGGGAGGCCCCTTGATGCAAAGAAGCTCTTTGTTTGTAAAAATTCAGTCTCTAATTTAGAAGATGACTTTATAGTAGAGCAAAGATGTGCTTTTGAGCATTGTTAATGAGAATTGGATAGTGGACATCATGGAGGTTCACAAGCTTGCATTGATTAAGAAAGAAATGTCTTGCCGAAAATGGGGAGCTCATGTTGGAAATCAATGTCACATCAGTCCAAAATCCTATTAGGGTAGGAACCCTAATTTTGGTACTTTAAGTCATTTTTGGCACAAAATTTGGGTAAAATTTTTATGAGCCTATCATGAAGAGCTTGAAGAGAGCTTTCTAATGGTACATGACATGCAGTCATTAGAGATCATATTTGGAAAAAAAACCCTAACCCTAATTTTCTGTTGATTTAGGGTTTTTACCTCATTTGGTAGTTCTCAACATGCAGATCATAAAAATGTCAACAGTTCATCTATCAGGTGGTCAAAATGTGGAAAAAGCAGGTCAAAAGGGTGTTTTTAGCAATAGCTAAAAACAACATTAAAATAAAGCAGATGTTGTAAAAAAAGCAATGGAGTTTTTAAAAACTCACGATCTCAGTTTTATTCGCAAAAAATCAGCTTTTCAAGTGATAGTGCTTTATTTTTAACGCATGGAACTTGTAGCCTATAAAAGAGAGGCTTGCGATCACTTTGAAGATTATCGAACGCCAATCAACGCCAATTCTTGGTGGAGTTTGAGGTGGTTGTGCTGTAGCACTCACGGGGCAGCCATGGTGCACATATGGGAAGCTATGGAGCAGCTTATGAAGCACATAAGGAGCAGCTATGAAGTTCTTCTTGGAGAAGAGTGTGCTCACACTCTTGCTTATGGAGAAAACTTACCTATTGGCAGCTTGGTGGTTTGGATAAGCCACTACTTGATGTATTTGGAGGTTGTCTTCTACATGAAGATTATGGAGTACTTCAAAGACATTGGATGGAGCTTAACATAAGATTGAATCTTATGTTAACTATTCAGGTACATATTCTCTTATGCACACAGGTACTACTTGGAGCTTATGGAGGCGGTGGCATCCATATCTGGAGGAGTCCTATTTGGCATACATGGAGGCAATGGCATCCATAAAGGAGAATTAGTACATACATGCTACATGCATCAGATGAGGTGTTAGAGAAGGTGTTTCCATATGAGTATGAGGATTTATGTCAGCAGCATGTTAGCATTCTATGCTAGTTTTGTAAGTATGTGATCTTTCACACACACACATCTGATTTAAGGTCTTCGATAGCCTAAATTGAGATTAGGGTTTGCTGAGTATCAGTTTCAAACTGATCTTTCCTCTTTCTGTCACTCATATTCACTTTTCTACAACCTATCAGGCCATACATCTCATACATATTCAGTTTTCTGTCCCTACATCTGAATATTCTTGTAAATTCCGTACATACACTCTTCCATCTATTTCTGTTCACATAGAGTGGTTTAGGTTTTGACTCCCACACTGTAAATTGACATTTGTAATATATGATAGTGTGAGTAAACAGTGGCTTACGTAACACTTTGAACATGTTGTCTAATCTCTCTCTATCTTTGTCTCATCTTTGTATGATTAAGTGTGGTATGTTCATGATTGTCAATTTTGGAAGATACTAGAATCTATGTTGTAGATCTTGGACCTATGGGACCTGTGGAATTAGTTATGGGCCTACTTAATTTTCAACATTTGGTATCAGAGCTTTTAGACTACCAACATATGGTTTCAGAGCATCTTCTAACATTTGACATATGACATACACACTTAATCTAAATGAGTAAAGATTTGAGAATTAGACAATTCAGTCACATGTTTATTGATCAGTACGGAGTATGAGGTTGATGATCTGTTAGCAACCAAATACTTTTGGAAGAGTAAAGATACTTTACAGAAGTATTGCTTGAAGACCAAGACTTGATGAAGAGAAGGCTACTTCAAATCCAAGGAAAAACAATGGTTTGGAGAAGATGAAGGAACCAGATCAACATCAAATAACAGGTATTAGTTCCTACTATCAGATTGTCATTTGCAGGTCATATCTTAGAAGAGCAGTTATGAAGAGATTTGAAGGATTCAAGAAGTGCTTTTAAACACTTTCATTCTTTGAAAGTTAAAGCATTAGCTACATCATGTATCTAGAAGTTGTTCTTGACAGTTTTTGATAGAAGATCTCTTTCATGGCAAGAAAGCTTATCGAAGAAGACAAATTTGGACATTAGATCAGTTTTGTTTTCAGCCAATACAAGGTTGGAAGTGTTTTTGATCAGATTTTGTACCTAGAGAGGTAATTCAGCATTCAGCCAACTCTAGGAAAAGGTTGGTGAATTCAGACACATCCGTCACATTTGAAGCAGAGTGTTTATTCAACATATGAGGAGATGGTAGAAGCATGTTTTATCTTCTATGTTTACTTCCATTTATATACCATGTTTGTTTTGTCTCTTACCCTTAGCACTAAAGGAAGAGAAAAATTCATTTGAAGAAGTTAAGAGTGCTTGCTACTTCAAGATTAAGAGAACAAAAGGTATGGAAGAGAAGTTTGAAGATGTTGACATAATGAGGAGGAAGAAAGATATAGAAGAAGAAAGTCCAACAATTCCAAAGGGAAAGTAAGACTTCTTCACAAAATTCCACTCTATGGAAAGATGTCATGCGCGCCTATCTCTATACGAACCTCCTTCATGAAGTAGTAGACGAGACAGACCCCGAACCCAATAGGGATACCAACTTAGACAATTGGCATGTGTGGAATGTCAAGGACAAAAGAGCTTTAGGTCAGCTATTACTTGCCTGCGACGAACTGACAAAAGGACATATCACTGCTTGCAAGACGTCCAAGGATGCTTGGGATACGTTAGCCGCTTTGTATGAAGACAAGACTCCTTCAAAAATATATGCATTAGAGGCCGAGTTTCATAATTTGACCATTAGGCCACACGACACAATTACCAAGGTCATAGCCCAATTTGAGGATTACCAGCGTAAATTAGCACTATGTGGTAGGCAGATCTCTAGTGAAGACATGGCCATTAGGCTTCTTAACAAGTTACCTAAGTCATACGAGACATTTGTCACAACCTTGTATAATCGCGGCCAAGTCTTATCTTGGGAAGAGGTTCGTCGACATTGCTCCTTCACGACTTGCGAGCCAAATCGACTTCCTCACAAGAGTCAGCCATGAAGGCCAAAGGCCCATTCACTAAAGGCAAATCCTCAAGTCATCAGGCTAGCAATGGATCTAAGCAAGGATCGCATAATTCATCGAAGAAATTCACTTGCAATTTTTGTGGCAAGCCTGGCCACATTGAAAAATATTGCTTCAAGAAAAAGAACCAGGACAAGTCTAAGTCTAATTCAAAGAGTGAACATCATTCTCACTCCACAAGTGAAGACCTATTTTTCACACGTGAACACAAAGCACTTATGGAAACCACTCCCAAGAAAGAATGGATTTTTGGTAGTGGTGCTTCATCCCACATGTGCCATGACAAAGATGATTTCCATGAGTTTGTAGAGCATCAAGGACAAGTTTACCTTGGAGACAACAAGTGCATTGAAATCCAAGGAAGAGGAAAAGTTCAAGTCATCAACTCTGAAGGCGAGGCTAAGTGATTAAAAGATGTTCTTTATGTACCAAGCCTCTGTAAGAATCTTCTTTCAGTCAAATCCATCACAAAGTGCAATATGACGGTTCAGTTCGATCACAACAAAGTTCAAGTCATTGATCGCGAAACTAATGAAGTGATAGCTCAAAGATATGAAGATAAGGGTCTCTACAAGCTTTCAAGTTTTATGGCCAAGGATTCAAGTCTCAACTTGTGGCATTATAGATTTGGACATAGCTCTTGCTTAGCTAAGATCTCTTCCAATCATCTTGTCAAAGGTCTACCCAAGATTGCACAAGTGGAATTGCATTGCAAAGCATGTGACAAGCAATCAACTTTCTCTTTGCCTAAAGAAGCATCCATTTTTGCAAATAAACCCTTAGCATTAGTCCATATTGATATTTGTGGACCAATGAGTACACCTTTTCTAAGTGGGTCAATTTACTTCTTCCTGATTGTAGATGACTTCACTAGATACACATGGGTTTATTCACTCAAGCATAAAGAAGATGCCATTTCCAAGTTTAAGGAGTGGACAAAAACAGTTGAAGAAGACCTTCCAAGTTCTTTGAAGATCATCCGATCTAATGGAGATAGTAGTCACGATTTCTCCAAGTACTTGAAGCAACATGGAATCAAGTATCAAGCCAAGCAAGATACTCAACCAAGTATTGCATTACAAAAGAGTCGAAGTGTGATCCAAATGGACAAAGTTATGCTTAGACAAAAGTAACTTCCACTAAAGTATTGGGGTGAAGCAGTACAGACAACAGTACACATTCAAAATCGAGGTTTTTCAGATGTTTTGAAGAACAAAACACCATTTGAGGCTTACTTTCAACAGAAGCCAAGTATAAGCTATTTCCGCGTCTTTGGTAGTGATGCCTATGTCCAAGGTCATGATAATGATCGGCCTAAGCAGTACATTTTCATCGGGTACAGTTAGCGACAAAAGGCATACAAACTCTATGATCCAAAGAGTCACTCAGTTACAGTAACCAAAGACTGCACCTTTGATGAATACTCTAAGTATTCATCCCTTTTGGATCCTCCCATTTCCGATTCAAAGGGGGATCATTCCCATTCTGAACAATCACACTATGTGGAGCATGCTCTCTTTGTACATGACTTTCCCGATCATGATACAGTTTTGGAGAAGGAGGAATCAGAGATATCATCTCAGCTTATACCTTAGATGGATATACCTATCGTACCATCGAAGACTTATATTTCCCCTCAGCTTCAGTTGGGCATTACTCCAGGATCAGTGACTCGTCATTTTCCATTTCTATCTTCGAGAGTCCACTTACCTCGTCTACAACAGCATTTTGAGCATGTACTTTTCCATTCATGGAGTCCAACATCTTTTCACTTACCACAGGATACTCCTGCATCTACCTGGATTCATCACTCAGTTGGATCCTATTTTGAGCCAGCTTCTCAGTTCAGAGGGGGCTTCCATGGTTCTACCGACACACAACAGGACTTTGTACACTTCATGGAGGCTTACAACATACAGATGTACTACCATGTGACTTTGATTTTATGCTTCATGCTTTATGTTTCACTCTTGCAGGATCTACTTCTTGGCACTACACATAGTGTGGTGGACATGGTGAAAGCTTTGGAGGTTCCGACATACCACATGGAGTCATCCTACCTATCTCGCATGGAGGTGATCTCGTCAAGTGAGATCTTGTTCCGCTCGTGTACCTCGTTGGTGGCATACCTGTGGAGCATCCGCTTGATCCATTTGGTGGACATATTATGGAGTACCTTGCGATCCCGCATGGTCGATACCACTTGGCGGCTATGGATTCCCAGACATCGACTTCCTGGTGCTCGTGCTGCTACTGCTGATACATTCTTGGTGGACCTTTCTCACATACCCTAGCAGCCTTCATACACTCCAAAATGGAGCTGCAAAGGGGGTGTTGTCGACATGATTGCTCCTACTTCATCTACATTTGTATCCGCATGAGTGCATCTCCATTTTGTATCCAGGAGGCACTCCGTTTTTAGTCTATTTCCATTTTATATTATATTTGGGTATCTTGCCATGTGCTTCTACCAGTTGTATTCATTCTCCTTTCAGGAGACTTATCCCACATATGATGTACTTTTGAGAGCCCCTCCCAAATCTATATAAGGAGGGCCTCTCCCCTCATTTGTACTTTGTTAGAAGTTTGAGGAGCCTACTCCATGCTCTTGGCAAGCTCATTTCTAATCCACATGAGTTTACCCATTTCATGGTCTACTCATTTTGTGTTTCACACATTCTTTGTTTTGTGAGAGTACTTTACGTTTCATTTTGCTTCCGCATGTGTACTCTCTACACCATCATCGTCACCATAGATGTGTAGAGTCTCCTCTTCATAAAGTTGAACCTCCATGTCCTTTCTTCAAGTCCTTCATTTTCATGGACTCTTCAAATCTTCACCTCCAAAGACCTCAACACAAGAGACTCCTTGATATGATAAAATGATCTTCCTTGATCTTCAGTGATAATGCTCCTTCTTCCTCCAATCGTCCATCATCGAATATACTTGGAGGCTTGCATTGGTGTTGAAGGATTGGAGGAAGAAGGAGCGTTATCATTGAAGATCAAGGAAGATCATCTTATCATATCAAGGAGTCTCTTGCATTGAGGGCATTGAAGGTGAATATTTGAAGAGTCTATGAAGATGAAGGACTTGAAGGAAGGACTTGAAGGAAGGACATGGAGGTTCAACTTTATGAAGAGGAGACTCTACACATCTCTGGTGATGATGATGGTTCTAAACCCATGATTGATGATGATCTTGAAGCTTAATGGACATTATGAATCAACATTATGAACCAATCCACCCAACTGAGCCCCTTCACGACACCGTAATTTCAGGATCTGAACTTGAAAGGCAGATTTTAAAGTAAAAAGCATGTGCCAAGTGTTATAATTCTATTGGATAACTTAGTTCAAGTGAACCAATCATATGAAGAAATGTGGCAAAAAAAAAGCAAAAAGAAGGGTTCTAGATTTTGCGCCGCAAATTGCGACGAAAATTGTGGAATGTTATTTTAGAGTTTTTTTGGACAACTTTTTTATTTGTCAAGCTATGCCTATATAAGAAATAGGCTAGCGAGCATCAAAACAATCATCTTCTACCATTGATCTTGTGAGTGTTCTTGGTTTCAAGTCTTTGGAGTTGATCTTGAGAAATTTTTGTGGAGCTTTCTAGGTCTTGTGGAAGCTTTTGAAGAGTTTTGAAGTAGAGGGAAGCTTCTTCATCCTTAGCCTCTTCATCAGCAACCATAGCTTCTTCATACTTAGCCTCTTCATCAACAACCATAGCTTCTTCATCCTTAGCCTCTTCATCAACAACCATGGATGGCTCTCTTTGGATGGTGTGAGATGGGGTTTTGTTTCTTTTCCGTACTCTCTTGTACATATACATTCCTTTTGTTGGATTTGTAGTTAATGTCGTTATTTTTTGACATTATCTAGCACTTCGTGTGTTTTGTGCTCTTTTATCTTGTATCTATCCTTGTGCTATTTGCCAACAAATAGGTTCTAATGGAACATCACAAGTAAATCCTCCAAGCTTCTCGACTCCTCTGAAGGTATCCCCATACCATCCGACACGAGCCACTTCTCCAAGAAGCTTTTGTGCTATATTGGTGCTTTGATCCCTCAAGAAAAATCAAGCTTGTTGGCTACCCTTGGAGTCCTCTAAGCATCTAAATTCCTCCTTAGATATCACCAAGTCGTCCTATCTAAGCCACTTCTCCAAATGGCTTTAGTGCAATACAACATCTGTGATTCTTGGAGGCAAATCTAGCTCGTAGAGCACTCCTAGTTACCTTCATTGTGAACTATGAAGGACCACACCCGTGGAAGATAACTCCCTGCATGTCAATTTCGAAACATATCAAGCACACAAGACTAATGGTGTAGTATGACATGAACACAACATAGTGCTAAGCTATCTTCTAAGAGGACAACAAAGTGCAAGGTAGTCTTCACACTCTTCCCTCTCGCTCTTTGTAGTATTTGCATCCCTGCATAAATCATACAGACACTAAACATGTCTCTTGTGAATCCAGTGGCAATTAATAAGCTATTCATGCAGATCCCTCAATGCCCAGGTCCCACTCGCTAGCCAATGTGAATTATCACCAAGAGCAAGTTACATGCAGTGAGGGTTACTCACCCAGTCAGATTGTACATAGGGGAAGTATGTCAGGTATGTCCAGATACCATGGGCGGGCACAACTGTGGAGTGGATTAATGTGGGCAACGTCTTCCAGGTAATTACTGAGAGAGCTAGGAACACACATAAGGCACTAGAAGGGCTACCAACATGGGCAACATCATCCATAAAATCCGGCTTCAACCTTGTTGTGTCTGCATAAGTATTTGGAGGGCTATGCCATCCATGATCTTCATGCTTCAGAAAAGGCATGATCATGTTCTCCTTACATATCCTCCATTGTCTCAAACGTGTACTCAGTCCATCCCTTGGGAATGATGTGAAGGCAAGAAGTGGCATAGACTTAACATGAAGCTCAAGCATGATCTTCAAGAAACCAAAGTAGAGGTGTGGGGCACTTCCATGACAAATTTTGAGTGGCCAATTTTCAGCTTTAGCAGTTGAGGACAGTCTTCCATGAGCAAAATTCTGCCATGACAGCTAGGTGGACATTTTGCCTTGTTTATATGGCATAGAATCTTCAAAATCTTCAAGGGATGGCTCAAAAACCTCCATGCTTCAGCTTCAACACTTCAGAAAGTCTGTAAAAACCTCCTAAAAACCACAGAAAATGCTTTCAACAGTCCTTGAAATGAAGAAAAGAAGAGCTAGAAAGAGGCAAAACAGCCTATAGAAAGAAAATAATGCTTTCAAGTGATCCTCGATAGAAAGTGTGTCATAATGCTGTAAAATTCCATTGAAGGTCAAAGCATATACATATCAAGCTCTTATGACATGAGACACATGCCACTAGAGGAATGCTTCCTCTTGTTCTCACTAGATTATTGGCAATCTGGCATGTTCAAGTGGGCACTTTCTTTGTGCACGTGGGCACTTTGAAATGAGTATTTTGTCACCTTAAGAGTTCTGACTCCTCACATGCATCCTATAAAAATCACATACAAGAGGGCACCATTGAAAAGCACATGAGATATGCACCACCAAAGGATTGTGGGCACTCCCATGTGTGTAGGTGGTCGTTTTCTTAGTGCATGAGTAGGAGAATGCTACAATGTAGGTACTAGTTTTTTTGCATAATGTGTTGTAACTACAGGGACAACATTGCTACTCACTTCTACACAAAGTAACTATGTGAAGTCTCCACTTTATTGCATTATTCAAGGTCTCCACTTTATTGCATTATTCAAGGTCTTGTTAACTCACGTTTGAACATGGAAGTGCATCTATGTGCCACTCGGCTCGACCATGCTTCAACACACATAAGGGCATGCTCCTATACATGGAACGTTATCACATAATGTCATATATGTCGATAGAGTGGATCATTGTTGTAAAGGCACTTAGTTCATAGGGTGACGGGTTCCCAATTTAGAGAGTGGAATTATGATGGCATTTTTGTAAAGGTACTCAGAAAATAGGATCCCCAATTTAGAGAGTAGAATTATGATAGCATTGTTGTAGAGGCACTTAGTCCATAGGATCCCCAATTCACACAGTGGAATTGGTTTAGTCATTGTGGACCTTGATGATATGGATGAAAATGTGAAAGGGGAAAGTTTTGAAAGCTGAGCCGTTGGATAAATGATGCATGCAAGGCTTGCATCAAGCAAGATCAAGGGCTGAGATACCCCTAAGTTTTTCTGAAGTTGTTGGGGCAAAAGTACTAGGCTGACATACACTTATGGGGATGTGAAAGTACCACCATTTCCTTCATATTTGGCATAGATCAATTCACATATGCACATTCTATCATGGGCAGGTTAAAGCAATGCTCAAGAGGACATGATGGCTCTTAAGGAATCAGGATGTGATGAGACTCAAGGAGGAAGTTGTGGAGGCTATCTTGAGTTCTCTAAAGGAGACATTACTACATTAACAAATAGTGGATCATTGAGTCATCCATTTCACTGTTGAAGCACCAAGGACTGCACTGGTGAATGAAGCCACCCACCATTTATTATATCTCTTTGCAAGTTTGCTAACACACTTTTGGAGCTCTCCTTGTCTTTTTTTCATCTTGCTCTTATCTTCATCTGCACATTTTTTTTTCATATTACTGTGTTTTACTGAAGAGCGTAGTTTGCTCTGTGCTTGTATGAAGACACTGGCTCCGAATCAGGATGTGATGGGACTCACAAAGGAAGTTGCAGAAGTTAACTTGAGTTCTCTAAAAAAGGGATTACTAGATCAGCAAATAGTGGATCATTGAGTCATCCATTTGATCATTGAAGCACTAATGAGTGCACTAATGATGGAAGCCACCCACCATTTATTTTAGTAGACTCCCTTTGAGGGTGGCATGGGTTCAAGCCCTGTGGGCTGTGTTGGCAGGATATCCCTCATCCACTTGTAGTGGTGAGAAGAAAACCGATTCCCCTCAGGGATTAATGGGCCTTCGGCCAATCTTATTGTACCCTGTCATGGTGGCAAGGGCTGTGCTCGCCTCAATAGATTTAAACGATTCTCCTCGTTTGACCTTAGGACCATCCCTACCCAGTCTCTACCCTTCGCGGGCCTTCAGGCTGTGTCATTCCTGGTAGATGCTAGGCATTCAACCCCTGCTTGTTTGGGATTTGGGGGTCCCATGCGAGCCATGCCCTTCACTGTTGTACTTTCGATTAATTCAAGCTATCAGGAAGAGTAGATTGCAAGATTGAACTTTCTTCAAAAAACAAAGCTTTGAAGCTCTCTTGGTCTTTATCTCGTCTTACTGTTACTTCAAAAAACAAAGCTTTGAAGCTCTCTTGGTCTTTATCTCGTCTTACTGTTACTTCAAAAAACAAAGCTTTGAAGCTCTCTTGGTCTTTATCTCGTCTTTCTGTTACTTCAAAAAACAAAGCTTTGAAGCTCTCTTGGTCTTTATCTCGTCTTACTGTTACTTCAAAAAACAAAGCTTTGAAGCTCTCTTGGTCTTTATCTCGTCTTACTGTTACTTCAAAAAACAAAGCTTTGAAGCTCTCTTGGTCTTTATCTCGTCTTTCCTATTTGTTTGTTTTATTGGAGAGCATATTTTGTTCTGTGCTTGTATAAAAACATTTCTTTTTGCAAACTCATAAACTTATTACGTAGCGAAATGAATGTGGAAATAATTTGTTCTGGTCAGTTTTACTGGAGAGAATGGTTTGTTCTATTTTGAACTTGCATGTACATATACAATTAATCTGTTTTGGTTTCTCACTTAAATTAATTGTTTGGTCATGCAAATCTGAGAAGCCCTTCCTGTATGCTCAATGAGTTACACACTTGCATGATTTAAGTGCCCAGAAGGTCAAATCCATGCCATTGTACCCATGGGCTACAATCTACACAATCCACGCGGGCAACAATCAGAAAAGTTTCTTAAGTCTGAAGATTTAAGGCATTGCATCGAATTCCAAATTTCAATAATCAATAATTAAGCTCAAGTTTTTCAATTAATTTCGAACCTCACATATGTTCCCAATAAATTAAAAAATTGGTTTGCATGCAACTTATTAAAGCCATCAAATAAAATGTGTAAATTATGTTTCTGTGGGTGTATGATATCATTGATGATTTTTTTTTTTTGTTTTTTTCCTTTTCTACTCGTTTCACACTTTTATACCCATATGTGTATATTGCATGGTTCACATATGAAAAAACCATGCCTCACATTGCTGGAGGTTGTTTGAACCTCCGGGTATCCAGATTCCAGAATATCAAACAATTTGTATTTTTGAAAATCGACTACCTGTATAGCAAGAGAGCTTTTTGTACAAGAGCTGTTAAATTTAACTATTTATGCAGCACTTACAATATTTGCACTCCATTGTATAGGAATTGTATAAACATTTTGTAAGACATCAGTATGATAATCAACACAGTCAAAAAATCTCATGATTTTTCCAAAATAAAAACCTTTTAAATCTCTCGTGATTTAAAACTTAGGGAATGAAAGTTTTTGACTTTTTTTTATAACAAAAATTTTATTATGTTATTCTATTCTTGCACTCAATAAAGATTGATAAATCAATGAAATCTATTAAACCTAGATAAAGTTTCTTGTGTTCGTGATTGTAGGTAAACTACTTAAGTAGGTAGTGTTTTATAAATACATATATAGAGATAGATAGTAGACCATAGATACGTGAGTAATTTCTTTCCAAAGTCTTACTAATTTCCTTTTTTTTCCTCTTTTTCTGTTTCAATTAAAGTCTTCATTTTCTTGTTGTATTCTTATATTCCATAAACATTAATAAATAATATTTCCTATTTTCTTGAGTCAAATACTAGGCTAGTGGATTCTGTTGTAAATACATAGACAGAGATAGATAGTAGACCATCAATAGGGAGTCAATAGATGGACAGAAACAAAGAAAGGTCAATGAAAATTATTAGATAGATAAATAGATAAATGTATAGATGGATGGATGGATAGGCAGGTAGGAAGTACTAGTTAGGCTAGTAGATAAATAAATAGATAAATAGTTAGAGAGATAGACAGGTAGACGAAAATATCAAAACCTATCATTGATTGATGCAAGGTAGATAGACAGATATGTCTTTACATATTCGATGGATATTTGTACCAAGGATGTAAAAGGGTACTTACCCTATATTGCATATACTCTAGGCAAAAATGCTAAAGATAGAAATCTAGGGGTGAATAAAATATCGATTTTTATTCTGGATTTTTTAAGCCTGTACAATTTAAACAATTTAAATCTTGATTTAAATCTACAACTCAAACCTCACTATGATAATTAACAAGCTGTTTCCTTGTAAGTTGTGGTTAGGAATCCTAATAGCTAATGGAGGCTTGACAGTTACATACTTGTATGCCTACATGACCAACACAGAAGTATTTTCTGATTATTGTTAGTGTTTTTTTTCCTTTTTGACAAACAACACTTTCAAAGGTTCAAGATGAAAGTTCACTTCATAGGCATGCCAGAGCTGCAGATCTTCCAAAGTTCACAAAAGATGAGATTTTGTCATTATTGGGTGATACTGAGGATGAGCTATACCCCATATACATGCAAGGTATGATTCAGAAGTGCATGATAAACATGGATGCTCCTCTCCTATCTTCAAGCATGTACCAACATTTGGTTACTTTAAAAATTGAAGGCATTGTTCTATGATGAAACAGGTCCTGTTTTACATACCCTCTGTACAATTTGGGTAGATGTAGATGCTAGGAAGCTGACAATCTACAGTGGAAGGCCCTCTTCGATTGAAAGAGAAAGATCAGCATTGGTGTTTGATTTGACAGCACAGTAATGCAGTTATCTTCCCATGGATCACAAAAGTTGATGGAGAATTGTACACACGATATCACCTGATGATGGGGATATGGATATTGATGTTAGAGAATGATGATCTACTTGAAAGACATTCTCGAGCTGAAAGAGAGATTGGAATCTGTTTGATTTGGCAGGACCATAATGCAGACATCTTCCAGAGGAGTGTACGATTTGAGGAAGAAATGTATACTGATGGTGCTTCCTGAATATGTAGGGGCGCAGTAATAAAAGATGGTCAGGATCTTTCATTCTTGATGTCGAGAATCCTAATTTTCATTTCCAATGCATGGACTCATGCAAAGACGATGTCTTTGTGCTGTACAGATGTGGCAGAAATTTTAAACAATTCCCATTGGGTGATTATGTGCTGAATTGCAGGGTGATTCAGTGTCTGTATCAGTGATTTAAAGGTCATGTGCTTTCAGTTAAAAATGTCAACTTATCTAATTCTTTTCAGCTTTATATCGACAATTTCGAAGGGCTGATGTTAGTGCCAATCTAACTTAAATGTTAGACAATCTTACTAATGAAAGAAGCCAACTAATTCTTCATACTTGAAACTTGGTTTTACTTGGAAACTTTGTAAGGAACCACACTTCAATAGATGATCGCAATCAAAGGTACAATAAGAAGTACAAGATACAAACACTGAACCCCTCTTCCCCTAAGTTTGGTGTCCTTTGTTGAACAAAGGACCAAAGTATCAAGTAATATCAGCTGTCCTTTCTGAATGCCAAATGAGATAGTTTGCTCAGGTGTGAAGGAGGAAATACCTTGTCATGATAATCATCTTGATGTCAGGTAACTAATACCCTTTTTGTGCAACTGGGAACAATACCACATCTGACACAATATCCACCTTCTTGGTGACTGTTATATTCAAGATGGGTTGTTTGTTCTTGGATAGAGGATCCATCTCAATGTTTGTAGCTAGAATATCAAAATTTGAAGGAGATGGGGTGGATGATGAAGATTTTTACCTCTCCACCACCATCAAATGCCTATCATTTTAGAGTGTTATGAAGAAATGATAGGCAAGAGATGGTTGAAACACACCCTAAAAGGAAGGATTAGGAAGTAATCCTCCCTCTTAGGGTGTGGTTCAACCATCTCCTTCTTGTCATTTCTTATATAGCCTAAAATTAGGGCCCTACAAAATTTTTGATACAACTATATTCTCAATGTAATGGAGTCTAATTGTAGAGTCTAAGTCGGATTGCAGGAATATTAATTTTCAGAATTGATTTAAGGCAATAGAAGAAATCAATTTCACAAATTGGTCTTTTTCAAAATTTGTCCAACTCAAGCGGAAGAGACCAACTTCACAAATTGGTCTAATGCAGTAGAAGGGACTAATTTCACAAGGGAAGAAAAGAGTCAATTCTAGGAATTGGTCTAAGGACTAATTTTTCCAGATAGGATTAGTTCCCCAAATTCGTTTGAGGTTGGATCTCAAATTTGTCCCATCTCAAATTTGTCCAAGGTTGGATCACTGAAACTTAAAGAGAAGAACCAAGGCTGGATCACTGGAAACTTAAAGAGAAGGACCGACCGAAAGCGGATGAAGAGAGAAAGTGAGTGGAGACCGGAGTACCGGATTTGGCAGAGCACATAGAGTACGAGACTTGGCAGAGTACGAGAAAAGTGAGAGTGAAGGAGACAGAGTGGTGGAGTAACCGCTTGGCAGAGAGAAGCTTATATAAAGAAAAAGATTCAAGTATCGAGGGATACTAGGTATCATATCATACACCATATGAGATCTATTAGAGATCATAGCTCATAGGGAGAGACCTTATCACGAAGAGTAAGGGTATTTGAGTGAAGTACATCACTACTCTCAAGCTTCAACAGCTTAGTCGAGGAGTTAGACAAGAGGCTTTGGTCTTGTCATTGAGGGTGGACAAGCAAGTCTACAAGGGCTGAGTGCTTAGCAAGAGACTTGCATGCTTCATTAGTACCTTGAGCTTAGCTTCTGTGGTTAAACTGTGAGGTTGTGAGGTGTTTGCTTCTTTCACCTATGAGTGAATTGCCTATTTTGTACACTGCCATGCTTGATGCTAGTAAAGTAATGCTTTTGTGACTAGTAATCTTGGCTCCTACTTTGTCTCATCTTGTAATCTTCTTGTGGTTGTGCAAAGCAAATACATACTACATATTGCACTGAGAAAAAGAATCCACCTCGAGCATAAGAGAACAAGAATTCCTCTACAAGTGCTCAATTTGGCACGCCCGGTGGGACCTTGATTTGCATTTTCTCTCCACTATTCTTCATTTTACTATTTGTAGTATCTATTTTTCAGAATTAGTCTCTTGTTTTTAGAGTTAGTCTCTCAAAATAAGTATGAGCTAGAATTAGTCCAAATTTTTCATCCACATTTTTAGTCCAATTTCTTTTCATCTAAGATGGTCCTTAGTCCTTAGCCAAAGTTCAATTTTTTTTTTCGTCCAGCTTTTTAGTCCACTTTTTTGTCGAAGGTTTTAGACCAATTTCTTAGTCCATCTTTTTGGTTTAAATTTTTGGACCATTTTTTTCGTCAAGTTTTTTAAACCAATTTATTTGTCTAACTTTTTAGTCCTTAGCCCAAATATTAGTCCAATTATTTTAGTCCAAGTTTTAAGTCCATTTTGATCAAGTCATTTTAGTCCAATTTCTCATCATATATATGAGTTCATACAGAGGGATAGTCTATGACTGATACCTGATCTCATAAAGGAGGATCTCTCAGTCCGGTTAAAAGACCCATCAAGAGTTACCACGGAAGGACTATTCACTATACTCCTCCTCGGATACCTCCCAACCCTCTACCACTACCATCTAGCTCTTCATCTTCATCTTCATCTTTCGAGGAAGTACTTGTCCACAACAGTAACACCAGAAGGATGGTTGACGATTTAGAAGCTCTTCTCTCTAGAATTAACATAAAGTTCTCAACTTTCAAAGGAGCTTCCCAGACACTATCGCACATCTCCAACAAGAGGTGGAGGAGCCGAAAGTTGAAAAGGATATAAAAGCTTTCATATGGTGCACAATATGTAATAAACCAAGTCATAGCAATCAGGAATGTCTGGAGAAGACCACATGCTAGTTCTATGGAAAAACTGGCCATGAGGCAAGAGATTGGTACTTCCTCAAAGGGATTCAAACCTATTGGATTCAGGTCCCATGAATACAGTTTAACCAAAACACCCAAGGGCATCCAAAAGAAGTGATGTATATCACTCTTCAGTTCAACAACAGTGGTTCTCAATTCAACAAAAGTAACTAGAGAAAACCAATCAATAAGAAGAAGCCTATCATGTGCTATTGGTGTGGTGAGCATGGGCATTTCTAGAGTTGATGTCCTCTTCCCAAAGGTTCACCTCCATGCAAACTTTGTCTAGAAGCCTGAATCACTACTTGAAGGATTGTCCAAAGTTGTGGTCGAGTACAAGCCAAGGAGGACTAGGTGGGAAGCAACCAGGGAGTTCCTCCTACCAAGTGGACATGATCTTAGTAAAAGGGGAAAGCATTCCAAAATGGGGAGACCTCGCATATATGGATAATCTAGGTAACCTGAATTTTGTAGATAGGGAGAATTCGAAAATTGATCCGTATTTTGGAGATAAGGCGAATGCAAAAATGCAGCCCCATTTTGGAATTGGTCCATACAAACAAATTTAAAAAATTAGAACAATTTTTGGGAAAGGACCAATTTCAGAAATTGGACTAATTTAAAAAGGAGGACCAATTTTTGAAACTGGACCAATTCCAAAAATTGGACCAACCTAGAGTGTGAAACCAATTTCAGATGGATGAAATCTAGCAGTAAGAACAATTCCAAAAATTGGACCAATCTTGAAATTGGATCAACTCTAAGAATGAGACCAATCCCAGATGGATGAATTACATCAATCTAAGATAGACAAATTCCAATAATCTTAGATGGAAGAATTGGATTAAATTCAAGAATGGGACCAAACTCAGATGGATGATTTCAAACAATCTGAGATGAACAAATTCCAAGGGTGAGACTAGTTAAAAAAAATGGATCAAAGACAAACTAATTTCAGAAGTTTCAAAAGTTGGACCAATTCTAAGAGTGTTTCAGAAAGTGGACCCGTTGCTTCGATTAGACCGATTCTTGAAATTAGACCAAGATCAATTTTTGCTGAGTAGCCAATAATGGGGCAAGCCAATTCAGAATCTCTTGTAGCAAATGTGGTATCATTATAGGAAATCCACACTACAAAAATAGATGCTAGTCCTTATGCATGCTGAGAAGAAGTTACAAGATCAAAGTCAAGACCAATTTCCAGGAAGAGGCAGGGTATAGCCTGAAGACTCCTTATTTTGAAGGAAGAGGAGAAGAGGTGGATAAGGCTTACAAAGACACAATGAGGGAACTACATGATTCATTAGAAGAACGAGATTCAGATTCTGCCATCATCAACATAGAAAATCTTCTAAAGAACACCTACAAGCAAATATCTCTATATGACCTCTTAAAATGGATGAAAGGTTTAGAAGTGATGTCTTAGGTATAATTGATACATTTCCTCTACCACCCCCTGAGATCACAATTAGTGGTGGGCATGTGCAGACCAATATGATCATGATAGAGAAAACACCTACTACTGACTCTAGAAGTCCAACAGTCACTTTGACCATTCGAGGCAAGACTTTTACAAGGGTGATTATCAATGGAGGCTCAAGCATTAATCTAATGCCCTACTATACTATGATTTCATTGGGCTTGTTTTGCTATACCCCTTGCAGATCAAAGTAGAGTCCAACACTTGGGAATAGTAGATCAAGCAACTGTGCTCATCTAGAAGATCCAATTTTTCTTAAGTTTTGTTGTGGTTGATGTTCCTTGCATGGATGGGGGCTATCCACTCCTCATTGGAAGACCTTGGTTGAGGCATCATCATGCGGTTCATGATTGGAGCAACCACACCCTATTGGTCAACAGTACTAGGCACTCAAGAGAGTACCTACATGTTAACAACAAGGATCAAGAGCAACATGAAGGTAACACACATTCCTCTTCCATTCATAAGGAAAAAGAATTAGAAGTAGAAGATGATCGACCTTCAACAATGGATAGAAACCCAAGATGCATTTCCTTGCTATGGGGTTAAAATCACAAAAAGTTAAGAAGAAATAGAAACAATTCGACTAGGAGAACCAATACTTGACTATAGAAGGGGAAAGGATAAAGTGTGTAGGTACTACTAGGAAGAACCTCAAGATAAAAAGGAGATATAAACATGCAAACAAGAGCCTTCAAAAGAGCTCAACGAGGAGCTTTCGTAGGAGGATGAGCTAGGAAGCGGATGAATTAAAAAGAAGAAAACCAATATCATTCTGGATGAATCTTCATGTTATCAGATGCTCTTTTCTCCCAAGATTATACAAAGTCGATTTTGACTTCCAAACTTGTGAGACAAGTTAACTTGGGAACGGAAGAAAAGCCTCAACCAGTTCTCCTCACATCCTGGCTATGGGAGTATCCTATTATAGTCACAGAGGTAATTAATTTTATGCATTTTTTTTTTTGCATTGATGTATGAAGACCTAGAAGGGATAGCTCCACATTTAGGAGAGCTCACCATCCCTCTTGACGTATGAAGACCTAGAAGGGATAGCTCCACATTTAGGAGAGCCTATTAGGGGAAGGATATACAAACGCAATCCAAATATGTAGCTGTGAAAAAAAAGATTAAAAATATGGAAGAAGCAAAGATAATTTACCAGTAGAGCATTCACAATGGCTATCATCCATGGTCATAGCATCCAAGAAGGAGTCCAATGAAATTAGAATTTGTGTTGACTTTAGGGCTCTCAATAAGGTAACAATTCCTCACAAATTCCCTACCCCTTTCTTTGAACAAGTGGTGGAAGATGTGGCTGGACATTCTCTATACAACTTTATGGATGGATTTAGTGGGTACAATCAAGTACCAATTCATCATGTAGATCAATCAACGACTATATTTGTCACTCCTTAGGATACGTACGTGTACAACAAAATGGCCTTTGGACTACGGAATGCCCTTGCATCCCTTGACTGAGTGGTCTACACCACATTTAGGCTACTTCTAAATTTCTTAAGAATTTTTATGGATGATTTTTCTACCTTCTCAGGTGCAAGATCTTCCTCTTCTATCATAAATTTTACAAAACACCTTTCTGAGCTGTAAGAAGTATTTGAACTATGTAGAGGTGCAAAACTAAAGTTGAACCCAAATAAATGTCATTTTTTGTTCACAGAAGGTACACTTCTTGGGCATGTGGTTTCTTCAAAAGATATTACTCATGACCTTGACAAGGTCCTACCCTATCAATGCAAAAAATTACAAAGCTTCTTAGGACACACTAGGTATCATAGGAAGTTCATTAAGGTGAATGAAGATGTAGCAAGGTCACTGTCGAAACTAATAGGAAAATTAGTCCAATTCATATGGACTCAAGAAGAGGAAATATCATTTGAACTGCTCAAGAAGAAATTGATGAGTGCTCCCATTCTCATTGTTCCAGACTGGGAAGTAACTTTTCACGTACATGTAGGTGCAAGCTCTACTGTTGTAGGGGAAATTCTCAGACAATCCAACAAATAATATAAATTGGACTGGCCAATTCATTATGCTAGTCGAATTCTCACCAACGTCAAACAAAACTACAACAAAACAGAAATGGAAGCATTGGCCATTGTGTTTGCCTTGAGAAAGTTTAGAAATTTCCTCTTGGGTGTTCATTTTGTGGTAATCACATATCATCAAGCAGTCAAGTACTTGCTCAACAAACCTAATATTTTCTGACACATTTGGAGATGGTTACTACTTTTTCAAGAGTTTGATTTTGAGGTTGTGCAAAGGCCTCACAAACACCATGTAATGGAGGATCAACTATCTAGGATACAAGTAAGTAGTGAAGTCAAAGGAGTGGATGATGATCTTCCATACCATCATCTCTTTCAGGTAAACACTTATCCCTCATGGTATAGTGAATTGGTCATTTTTTGTCTTCTAACATTTGTCCCTCCCACATGATAACATTAGAAAAGAGGAGACTCTTTATCAAAAGTAGAAGCTTCACTCTGATTGGTGGGCATCTCTTCAAAGTCGGACCAGATGGAATAATTAGAAGGTGTGTTTATCTTGAACAAGTTTAGGCCATTTTAGAGTCAAAGCCTGTTGGACCATCTTCATGTCATTACCTAGGTCACATCATTGCATACAAAGTGCTTTGAAGTGGACTTTGGTGGCCCCTATCTTTTTAGAGATTCATGTAATATGGTAAAAATTTGTGATACATGCCAACGATGTGGTCCTAAAACAATAGGCCGCTAAAAGTTTCAACAACATGGCAACCTTTGAAAGATGGGGATTGGATTTTTTGGGCCCCATCTATCCCATGGCTCACCCCTCAAGAGCTAAGTATCTACTGATAGCAACAAACTATGCTACTAAGTGGGCAAAGGTCATGGCATCAGTGGACTACACATCCGATACAATAGAATCATTCCTCTATGAGCATATCTTCTATCAATATGGTTGCCCAATTGAAGTTACTATTGACCAAGTACTCACTTTGTCAATAAGACTTTAACTACAATTTTTATGAAGTACCAAATCTTCCACAACAAATCATGTACACAGTATCCTAGAGCTAATGGTCAGGCCACCTTATGGGGAATCACATATCTGGGAGTCCATTGGGCTTACAGAATGGATTACAAAGCAACAAATGGACACACACCATTCCAACATCTCTATGGTATTGAGGCTATAGATCCTCTGGAATTCATTCAAGGCTCAATAAGAGTAGGATTGACGAAAGTTGTTCACTAGACTAAGAAAGCACGAAATTCTAGAGTTCATTTTGTTGAGGAACTCATCAGGCCAAAAGATACTATAAATGTGTGTGAACACACTAGGACTATCAGGGCACTTTTTTCCCTCTTTAGTTCATGTGCTTCCTAGACGTCTAACTCCAACAGTTGGTATCAGAGAAGGTCATTGCTTCATCTAGGGTGTCACTGACAACGCTTTGATCACACTCTCAGAATCCAGATTTGAGCTCGTTTCGACCCCCGAATGCACTATCATAGTGCTTGCGGGCTATTTTGTCTTTTTTGTGCCAAAGATATATACAGGTTTCGGTTTGCCAGTATAAGCATCTCGAAGTCTGCTACAAGTCTAGCAGAACTTGTCAGGATACTTATGTTCAACTTTTTCAGATACAATCATTTTTTCTGCATCACGGTATTTTAGTCAGTGGCCATGGCTGAAAGAAGTGATGTATTCCCTATGTTGGCTATTGAGGATAAGTTGGACGGTACCAATTACCCATTATGGACTTATATGATGTGACATGTATTGGTTGCAAAAGGACTCTGGAACATTGTGCAGGGTGTTGAAAAACGTCCTATTACACCTGCAAATACAGGTCTTGAAGCTGATGCGAATGGCATTGAAGATGCTGATATTCTTCAGATTCCTATTCGTGCTGTGATTTTTGTTGCACCTACTATAGAGAAAATTCGTTGGGATGGCAAAGATGCTCAAACACATGCACTGATAGCCTTGTTTGTCAAATGTGCCATTATTCCTCACATTCACTCTTGCAGAATAGCTAAGGATGCTTGGGATACACTTACCACATTGTAATAGGCTAGAAATGAGGCTCGTGTTGCTTACCTCCGAAAACAATTGGAAACTGAGCATATGAATGAAGGTGATTCCATGGACAATTTTCTAACAAAGATCAAAGACTTGAAGGAACAATTGATTTTTGCTGATGAAGTTATACTAGATAGCTCACTTGTGCAGACTGTTCTGAATGGTCTTCCTGAATCATATCAGAGTTTTACTTCTACTCTTCGTTTGATGATGAAAGGAAATCCAAATGCCTTGTCATTTGAGGAGTTAGTCTCTGTTCTATTGCAGAAAGATTAGTTCAGGCAGATTAGGTCTATTATGCATGTTGTAGATCAAGCTTTTGTGGCTAGTCAAAAGGGCAAAGGAAAATGGAGCTCTTCAACTAGTAAGTAGAAATCTGCTAATTTTGCACAATTGAAGAGAGAAGACAAAGACGAAAAGAAATCAGAAAAGTAGAAATTGTTTTGCAAATACTATAAAGGAAATAATCATATCATAAAGAACTATCCAAAACTGACTGCTAAAGAGGCAAAGAAGAAAGAGATTGGAATGGTTGTTGCAGAGGCCTCTACACCAAAAACAGAGTCTGCTAATCTTTGCAGGAAGAAGAATGGGCATTTACTACTGTTTGCAATTTTGACCCATCCTCTCATGATCAATGCATGTGTGTAGTAGACTCAAATGTTTGGTACTTTGATAGTGGGGCAACCAAACATATCACCTCACAATGCAGTTTCTTCTCTTCACTCGAGCTTGCCCCTACAAGGAATACTGTCACATGCGCCAACAACTCCTCTTATCTTGTCGTGGGAGTTGGTAAGATTATTTTGACTACTATTGATGGTAGTTCTTTCACTTTGTCAGATGCTTTGTTTGTGCCAGGATCAAGAAAAATCTATTATTAGTTTTTGCATTAGCCAAGATTGCCTTGGTTGTGAAATTTGTTGATGATAGATATACAGTTCATGATCTATCAAATGGCAACGTCATTATTGCTTCTAGCATTTTGTGTTGTGGGTTGTATAAGCTCATAGACTATGAAAGATCTATAAATGATTCGGCATGTGTAGTACATGATTCTCAGACTATGTCAGATGCAAAGCTTTGGCATGCACGCTTTGGTCATCTGAATTTTGCGAGTTTGCTACGCCTGTAGAAATCTGAAATGGTGTCCTCTTTGCCCAAACTTGAGGCATCTGGAAAACATGTTTGTGAAGGCTGTATTTTGGGCAAAATGCAGCATTCCTCATTTCCAAAAGATGGTTCAGTTCGGGCTACTCAGAAATTGCAGCTTGTACATTGTGATGTCTATGGTCCTATGCAGAAACCTTCTTTTGGAATTTATCTTTACTTCATGACTTTCATTGATGAATTTTCCAGGCATGCATGCGTATATCCATTGAAAGCAAAGTCCGAAGTGTTCATGTGCTTCAAACAGTTTTTGGTTTTGGCTGAAAATCTATCATCATGTAAAATGTGCACCCTCCATTTTGATCGAGGGGGGAATATACGTCTTCTGATTTTAATGCATTTCTGGCTGAACGTGGGATAAAACACCAGTGTATAGTGCCCTATACACCTCAACAAAATGGAGTTGCTGAACGAAAGAATAGGTCACTCATGGAGATGGTGAGGTGTATGGTCAAGAGTTAGGCTTTACCACATAGTTTCTCGCTTGAGGCTGTGATGTGTGCAACATATGTACTTAACAGGTGTTCCACTTAAGCACTGCAGTTTATCACTCCATATGAGGCTTGGCATGATCACAAGCCATGTGTTGCTCATCTGTGTGTTTTTGATTGTCTGGCATATGCATTAGTGCCTGAACAACATTGCAGGAAATTGGATGATAAAGGAGTAAAATGTATTTTTGTTGGGTACAGTTCTGAAAGTAAAGGCTATCGCCTGTATCACCAAAAGACTAAACACATTCTGGTTAGCCCTGATGTTGTTTTTGTGGAAGATGCTATTCAACCCTTACTTTCATGTACGAAGGAGACATCTATTAGCTCCAAACACATGTATGATACATTGCTGCCTCTTTTTATAGGTGGACAGCCTAGTGCTGGTCCTAATGAGGCAACTTTTCAGCCTTTGTAGGTTTCATGTGATGATGTAGATCATTCCATTTCTGATGCAGATTTACATGATGCACTTGTTGATGAGAGAGCTGATATTGAGCAGGCAAAAACTATGCCAAAATGGCCGGTGTAGACTTTGCATGACAACAAATTAGATGCACCTCTATCATATCATACTTGTTCAGGCTCTCATAGTGCCTCTTTTGCATTAGATTGCTATGATATGGTTGCATCTAGTCTCTGTGATGAGAATGAGCCTATTTCATTTGATGAAGCACAAAATTCAAGAAATTGGATGGCTGCTATGCAATCTGAATATGATGCTATAATGAAGAATGGTACTTGGTCTTTATGTGACTTGCCTCCTGGCAAGAAGGCCATTGGTACTAAGTGGGTATACAAGCTGAAGCCTAATCATGATGGTAGAGTTGACAGGTATAAGGCTAGGCTTGTTGCAAAGGGTTATGCGTAGGAAAAAGGCATTGATTTTGATGAAACCTTTGTTCCTACTTGCAGAATGACTACTTTTCGTAGCATCTGTGCACTTGCAGCTTATCATGGTTGGAATGTACATCAATTGGACATTAAAACAACATTTCTGAATGGTGATTTGCATGAAGAAGTGTATGTTTTTTTCCCCGTGGCTTTGTGCAAAAAAGGAATGAAAACAAGGTGTGTAGGTTAAGAAAGGCTTTATATGGTTTGAAACAAGCACCACGTGCTTGGTATGAAAAGATACATGACTATCTGATTGCACATGGTTTTGCGAACACTCCAACTAAAATCACCTTATATGTTAAGCATGCTAATGATGTACTTCGGACCATTGTGGTGTAGGTTGATGACGTGCTACTCACTGGTCCTCATGACATGCATATTGCTGATTTTAAGGCTGATTTGCATGCCTCATTTAAGATGTCTGATTTGGGGGCATTTGCATCATTATTTGGGCATTCAGTTTATGCACATTGATGGTGGAATGGATTTGTGTCAAACAAAATATATTGACACATTATTGCAGCATTTTGGCCTTGAAGACTGCAAGCCTATTGCCACTCCTATGGAGATAGGTTTACATTTGAGTCTTCATGATGCTGGAGATGCATTTGATGTTGTTCTCTATCAGCAGGCTGTTGGATGCCTGATTTACTTATGCATTACTCGGCCAGATATTTAGTTTGCTGTCTCACAGATGAGCAGGTTTATGCATTGCCCAGGTGTCAAACATTGGCAGGTAGTTAAGCGCATCTTTCACTACCTAAGTGGTACCCGGCTACTTGGGTTGTTTTATCCCAAGGGGGGATCATTACCACAAGATTTGCATGCTTTTTCTGACTCTGACTAGGCTAGTTGCTATGACACTTGTGTGTCTACTAGTGGTTTTTGCGTCATGCTTGGTAGCTCATGCATATCTTGGCTGAATAAGAAGTAGCCTACTGTGGCCACTTATAGTTGTGAGACTGAGTATAGGACATCTTTCATAGTGACTGTTGAGTGTGTGTGGCTCAGATGGCTTATGGCTGATTTGGGTGTTGGTTAGTCGTCTACCACCACCATCTTCATTGACAGTTAGAGCGCATTGGCAGTTGCGAGGAACCCTGTGTTCCATGCTCACACTAAGCACATTGAGGTGCATTACCATTATGTCAGGGAGAGGTTCTCTGTTGGAGAGATCATCTTGGCATATGTGCCCATGCAAGAGAACATTGCAAACCTTTTCACGAAGGCTCTGCCTAGGGAGAAGTTTGAAGCTTTCCGCAAAGCTTTGGGCTTACTTCCTTTTGTGGAGTGATTTCCACACATCTTGGCACTTCCTTATACATGAATGCCAGTGCCTTGTTCACTGCATCATTCCTAGGGGGGATTTGTTGATATATTTAGGTAGTGATGTGTGTGAACACACTAGGAACACCACGACACTTTTTTCCCTCTTTAGGAGGTTTTTTCGTCCGGCTCGTATATACACCTATTGCCCTAACGGGCTACTTATCTTTGTAAATTCTAGTGGTAATACATTCAATATTGTGTGTTGTGATCCAAGCTTCTTTTTTCTTCCTTGTTCTGTTTGCGTGCTTTCGCAGACGTCTAACTCCACAACATCTATTAGCTCCAAAGACATGTATGATACTTTACTACCTCTTTTTATAGGTGGATATTCTAGTGCTGATCCTAATGGGGCAACTTCTCAACCATTGTAGGTTTCATGTGATGATGCAGATCATTCCATTTCTGATGTAGATTTGCATGGTGCACTTATTGATGAGAGAGTTGATATTGAGGAGGAAAAAACTATGCCAAAATGGCTAGTAGAGACTTTGCATGATAGAAAATTAGATGCACCTCTGTCATATCCTACTCGTTCAAGCTCTCATAGTGCCTCTTTTGCATCAGATTGCTATGCTATGGCTGCCTCTACTCTCTGTGATGAGACTAAGCCTGTTTTGTTTGATGAAGCACAAAATTCTAAACATTGGATGGCTGCAATGCAATCTAAATATGATGCTACCATGAAAAATGGTACCTAGTCTTTATGTGACTTGCCTCCTGGCAAGAAGGCAATTGGCACTAAGTGGGTATACAATCTGAAGCATAACCCTAATGGAGCAGTTGAAAGTATAAGGCTAGGCTTGTTGCAAAGGGTTATGCTCAGGAAAGAGGCATTGATTTTGATGATACCTTTGCTCCTACTTGCCAAATGACTACTGTTTGTAGCATCTGTGCACTTGCAGCTCATCACATTTGGAATGTACATCATTTGGACATTAAATTAGCATTTTTGAATGGTGATTTGCATGAAGAAGTGTATGTTTTTCAGCCCTGTGGCTTTGTTCAGAAAGGACATGAAAACCAGGTGTGCAGATTAAAGAAGGCATTATATGGTTTAAAGCAAGCACCACGTGCTTGGTATGAAAAGCTACATGCCTATCTGATTGCACATGGTTTTGAGAAGAATCCAATTGAAAGCACCTTATATGTTAAGCATGCTAATGATGTACTTCTGATCATTGTTGTGTATGTTGATGACATGCTGCTCATTGGTCCTCATGAGAAGCATATCGCTCATTTCAAGGCTAACTTGCATGTCTCATTTGAGATGTGTGATTTGGGGAATTTGCATCATCATTTGGGCATGTACTGTATGCACATTGATGGTGGAATGGCTTTGTGTCAAATGAAATATATTGACCCATTATTGCAGTGTTTTTGCCTTGAAGACTATAAACCTATTGCCACTCTTATGGAGACAGGTTTACGATTGAGTCTTCATGATGCTAGAGATGCATTTGATGTTGTTCTCTATCAATAGGCTATTGGATGCTTGATTTAATTATGCATTATTCGACCAGACATTTAGTTTGCTGTCTCACAGATGAGCAAGTTTATGCATTGCCCAGATGTCAAGCATTGACAGGCAGTTAAGTGCATCTTTCGCTACTTGAGTGGTATCCGGCTACTTGGGTTGTTTACCACCAGATTTGCATGCTTTTTCTGACTTTGACTGGGCTAGTTGCTATGACACTCATGTGTCCACTAATGGTTTTTGCTTCATGCTTGGTAGCTCATGCATATCTTGGCTAAGCAAGAAGCAACCTACTGTGGCCATTTCGAGTTGTGATGCTCAGTATAGGGCAACTTTCACAGCGACTATTGAGTGTGTGTGGCTCAGATGTCTTATGGTTGATTTGGGTGTTGGTCAGTCTTCTGCCACCACCATCTTCACTGGCAGTCAGAGCACATTGGTAGTTGTGAGGAACCCTGTGTTCCATGCTTGCACTAAGCACATCAAGGTGCATTATCATTATGTCAGGGAGAGGTTCTGTGATGGAGAGATCAGTTTGGCATATGTGCCCACACAGGAGAACATTGCAGACCTTTTATGAAGGCTCTACCTAGAGAGAAGTTTGAAGCTTTGGGCTTACTTCCTTTTGTGGATTGATTCCACATAGCTTGGCACTTCCTTATACATGAGTGCCAACTCCTTGTTCATTGCATCACTTCCAGGGTAGTGATGCGTGTGAACACACTAGGACTGTTAGGGCACTTTTTCCTCTCTTTAGGAGGGTTTTTGCCCCCGGCTTGTATATATCCCCGTAGCCCTAAAAGGTTGCTTATTGTTGTACATTCTAGTGGTAATACATCCAGTATTGTGTGTTGTGCTCCAAGCTTCTTCTTATTCCTTGTGCTATTCACATGCTTCCACAAACGTCTAACTCTAACAAGACTAACCAACTAAAAATGAAGGAATACCATGATCAAAACCTCTGGAAGAGATCAATACAACAAAGTTCCTTGGTACTGTTATATCAACCAAGTTTGGCCAACAAGAAGGAAAAGAAGCTTTTCATAGGATGGAGAGGACCATACAAAGTGATCCAAATGCTTCCACAGGGGCCATCCAACTTTCAACCTTGGAAGGGGTACTCCTACCCTTGGTGAATGCTTCTAGAGTAAAAACTTATGAATAGTAATGTTTCCATCTACGCTCATTGTACATATCAGTCCTTTCTTTTGTTGTTAGTAGGCACATATGCTAGTAGTCACTCTTTGTTGTTAGAAGGACATTTCTCTTTGATAATAAAGTTAGTAGGACGTTTCTCTTTAATTGTTAATTGTCTGAATATGAACGTTGCAGAGTCATACACAATCTAAGTGGTAGTGGCATCGATTCTCTTTCTTTCATTGCTACCCTCAAATAAACCTCTACTTGTACAAATATTCGTCCCTAGAGGTTAGTTTTTGAGATTTTTAGATATTAGTCCATTACCACTCTTGTATAACTAGAAATCATCCCAACTTCACATATATTTGTCCCTAGAAGTTTTGTTTGGAATTTTTCGACCTTGGAACTTTTTTCGTCCCTCACCAAGCATGGATTTCATTGCATTAATTGGTATCTTGCAGATTCGCCTTTGCTCATCTTATCCAAACTTTGTCCCCATTTCCTCCTCCAAATTTGTCCTTTTAACCCTTTTACTTATCTATATTCGTTCCCTTAGCCATGAAATCTTCTACTTCATTTTTTTTCATGAATCCAAATCCGTCCAACAATGAGTCCTAATATTGTGGTCGTAACACCAAATCCTCCATAATAAGGTCATGTAAAAATTCTTCCAATTTGCATCATGGTAGAATTCGTACCCAATCTCCCATCCACACTATATTCTACTATGATTCTTACCATCCTCATCAACCTTACGTAACTCAAATTTGCCCTTTGCCCAGATTCACCTAGACCAATCTCAGTAATACCAAGCAAACTCGTCCTCACTTCATACATACAATTTTGATTCATTCATATCCCCCAACTCCGATACATTAATATCCCCTCATCTGTGCCTCGGGTACAAATACAAATTAGCCTTGGACTTTGTTCTTTAGTAATTCACCCTCCAATCAAAATTCTTTTTTCGTCCCTAGAGCAATTTGTCCTCACTTCATACATACAACTCCAATACATTCATATTCCTCAAAATCATCTGAACTCGTTCACATTATCAGTCTACCAACTTGTTCTTCTGTCTTTGTCCTCTAAAATTCATCCCCTATTGTGTGGTCCTCTTACTCCTAAATTTTTTTTCCCTTACTATGTGGTCTCTAAAACTTGCTCCTATTATGTGTAAAATTCATCCCCAACAGATCCCTCTTACCAATTCAATTCGTTAATTTGGATATTCACCCTCTGACTAATCACAAATTTGCCCTTACAGATTCTCGCCATAAAGAGCATCACAAAGCGTGCAACAATAGTCCAGATGATAAAAATCTTAGTAATCACCACCTAATTCATCACAACCTCAACCTAATTCATATGTATTTTCCTCATCAACTTATCCAAATTTGTCTCCATATCAACCCATCAAAATTCACCTCCATATCAAGCCATCCAAATTTGTGACCATCCAAATTCATCACTATAGAAACATATCCTAAAATTCTCCTTGTTTTCATATTGCCCTTCTTGTCCTAATGTTTTGTTCAGCCCACATCGCTACAGTTATAAGAATTTTTTTCCCATTAACCTTCATACATTCACATGCTTTCATATTCATCCCCCATCTCAAAGAATTTTTCCAACTCACCAATTCCATTAAAGGTCGATTCAGACTACCGAATCTAACCCAACCCTCTTATGCTCAACCCCGATAACGTTCCATCCAGCCCGCTTCTAACCATCAAATTCTTCTTCCCAAAACTCGTCTCTTCCATGAAATTTGTCTCAAGCACAATCATTCCATAGTGTAATTCGGCTCCCATCACCTCTTGTTATTCGATGACCAATTCCCACGTTATTTCTCATAGCATTTAGATTTTTCCCATTAAATATTTGCCTCGTTATCGGCTTTGCATAGTCACCTAACCAAACATCAATTTTGTCCCTTCCATGAAAACACAGAAAACACAGTACACAAGGCGCACGAAGACAGACTTCTTAGGTCTCACAAATGCGGTCAAACATACAGTCTCTGGCTGACCAGGCCACTATATGTTTTATTAAAGAACATATACAAAGAAGTGTCCAGTGGCCATTTGCCCTTTCACATGCACACTAACGGTAACAATCTCCCACTAAAGGCCAATACGGCCAAAATAACTATGGGAGAAAAAATAAAGAATGATAAAGAATACTTGAGTGTAAGTATACAAACTATACCTTCCACCTAATGGGCATGTTACACAGTAGACAAGTGACTGTGTAAGATGAGGAATCAAGTAACCCCCATCAAGTGACAACAATGTCGAAAACTATCCTCTAGTAGAGCTTTAGTCAAAGCATCTGCAACATTATCGAGTGTGAACCTTCTCAAGAATAATGTGCTCAGTGGCTAAGCAATCTCTAATGAAGTGATACCTCACCTCAATGTGCTTGGTCTTTGCATGATAGACCGGATTCTTAGCCAAAGCAATGGCACTCTGACTATCACTAAGAAAATGAGGTACATGCTGAGGTAAACCCATATCACAAGCAAGAAGAGAAAGCCACAATACTTCCTTACATGCCTCACTTGCTACAACATACTCTGCTTCTGTGGTGGAAACACGTGTACATTCTTGAAGACGAGATCTCCAAGAGATAGCACCTCCATCAAAATGAAAAATGTACCTCGATGTAGACTTACGATTGTCTACACAACCAGCATAGTTAGAATCTGTGTAACCAATGATGGATGCTTTCCCTCTACCTAAGCATAGACACTTGTCCGTAGTGCCACTTAGATATCTTATCTTGACCGCTTCCCAATGTTTCTTGCCAGGATTAGACATATATCTTCTCACAACTCCCATTGCAAATGCAATGTCTTGTCTCGTAGCTACCATAGCATACATGAGACTACCAACAGTAGACTGACAGGGAATTTTGGTCATGAATTCCTTTTCCGCATCTGATTTGGGGCAATCATCCTTGCTCAGTTTCACATATGTGGGTAAAGGTGTACTCAATGCCTTTCCACCCTGCATATTGAACCTGTGAAGTACTTTGGATATGTACTCACTTTGAGACAAGTATATGCATATTTTACTCCTATCATGAGTAATGTGCATGCCAAGAATATGTTTGGCATCCCTCAAATCCTTCATATCAAATGTCTGACTCAACTTCTTTTTGAGAATTGACAAATCATAAGAGGACTTCCCATCAATCAACATATCATCGACATAAAGTATCAAGCATATCAAGCTGCCATCTGAGCATCTCTTTGTGTAGAGACAATGATCCTCATTACTTTGAGAATAGCCTTGAGACTTCATAAAAGCATCAAACTTTTGGTACCATTGTCTAGGGGATTGTTTAAGTCCATACAAGCTCTTCTTAAGCTTACAAACTAAAATTTCCTTGCCAAGAACTACATAACCCTCTGGTTGCTCCATATAGATCTCATCTGTAAGATCTCCAAGCAAGAAAGCAGTTTTCACATCCATTTGGACTACCTCTAAGTCCTCCATTGCAACGAATCCAAGCAACATGCACAAGGTAGTCATCTTGACCAGTGGAGAGAAGATTTCCTCGAAATCAACACCATGTTGTTGCTTAAAAAACTTTGCAACAAGTTGTGCTTTATACTTTGGAGAAGCACTATCTAATGTGAATTTCAGCTTATATACCCATTTACATGGTAAAGCTTTCCTGCCATTTGGCAAAGGTACTAAATCCCAAGTACCATTCTTGTGAATAGAATCCAACTCACTCTTCATGGCACGCTCCCACTTGACATGATCCTCTATCTGCATAGCCTCTCTGTAGCAAGAAGGCTCACCGACATCTATTCACATAACAAAATCTAAACCTGGAACATATCTATCAGGATGTGAGACACGTGCAAAATGTCTCAATGGTTGCTGATAAGGGACACGTGCAGACTGATCTGAATGGACATTCTCTTGAACATCCCTATGTGCAACATTTTTATGCATGTTAACTGGAGGACCAGTGTCCTCAAACACCACTCTTCTCACTTCAACCTCCTTAATGGGCTGTTTATGCATCTTAGACTCTGTTAAACGTCGCTTGCCATCAGAAGCGCGTTTAAACATCTAGTCAGGTTCTTGGGAGTGGAAGGGGTCTGTTAAACAGAGGCCCTATGCTTGATTTTCCCAAAATAACCACTTCACACACAGCAATATACTAATGCTCAAGAACTCTATCAAGAATCTGTTTACACTTCACAATCTTACTATCTGTAATCGGACTCTTGTAAAGCTTACCGAACACATTCCAGTTAATGCTCTTCGTAGTGTACAATGCAGGCAATATTCAATACCGTAATACAGGATTACTTTGTCGAGCTTAAAGAACTGATCCAATACAACTACCGTACACAACAGAGTCAGTAACAGTAACTCAATCTGTACCATGTAGGTGCGGATAATCGACCAAAACAGAAGGCGCAGGATGATTCAGAATTCTCAACCACACAGTACTGAACTGTCATTACTGGATCATGGGCTTCATCAAACAACTTACAGAACATCAACAAAATAGAGAGACGCAACAGTACGTAACATTATCAGAACAATCATAATGGAAAACTACACAGAACAATTCGTTTAGACATACAGTTTGACGATCTTCTAGTCGTCTATGTAAATCACAAACGAACAGTTATCGATAACTAAACAAGACAGAGACGCAAACAGAATACTTAGAATTACTCAAACGCACACCACAGTAACGTTACATATCAATCACCCAGATAGACAGTTTGGTGATCCCACTAATCGTCACCGAAGCGTCTCTTTTTTTTTTGATTTATATAAATATTACAAACATCTTTGTAACAACCTTTCGTTCGTGCGGAATATGAAAAGATTTAGTCTTTACAATTGCCAATCCGGCGGCCGACTAACACTGGAATGCACGGTGGACTCGAACCCGCAGGTATACAAAAACGCTTAGGGCTCATCAACTATTCCTTCTAGATACATAGATCTGGCTAATCTAAATGTCCGGGCAATTTTCTTCTTAATTGATTCTAACATTTGCTTCAAAATGTCTGGTTCTACCAGCTGAGCGTCTGTACGTACTGCACTTAAAGAAACAACCTGGGACATCAAAACTTCTGCTTGAGTCTGCAAAAAAGCTTCCTGTAAATAGAATTCATTCGATAGAGCCGCATCTCTGCTAACCTTCATATCTGCTATCTGTTTATCAATTCTGGAGAGTTTCTCTTTCTGTACATCTAGTTGATACTCCCTTCTTTCTATCTCCTGATTTTGAAATTGGATTGTCTTGTAATAGGCGTCACACTCTCGTCTGATTCCTGATATCTCTTTCTGTAATTGAGCTTCTACATTCAATTTGCGTTTAAGAATATTGTTGACGTTAGATAAATCAATCTTGGTTCTCTAAAGTTCTTCATTAGTCTTCTGAACTAAATTGCCCTCTTTGTACCACTTCATCAAGTTGCTGTGAAGTTTCTTCTAACAGATCACCTAGTGCTATACGTGCATCCTCCTTGTCTTGGGCTAATTGTTTCAAATGCACAATTTCTGCATCAGTAGCACACAACAAATCTTCCTTTGTTCTGACTTTGGCCAAGGCAGCATCTCTCTGATTTATAATTGTCTCCTGTTCGGCAAGTCGGGCTTGTAATTCCTTAATCTGTTCATTTGGATTATGATTTTTTGCTTTGACTTCGGCAAGTTCTTCTTGGAGTGGGCTAATATCGGCTTCCAAAACGTCAACCTTATGTTGTAACTCATCCCGGATGTTATCAGTCACTTCCTTCATTTGAATAGGTAGTTGTTGCGATAGTTGGATCAGCATTTGACCCATGGATGCAAGCTTGGAAAATATGGGAATTGAAGAAATCGGAATATGAGGACGGGGTTGAGATGAAGAGGCTGTGAGGGGCTGATGGGACTTTGGTGGAGAGTAATTTGGTGATGAGGATGAAGAAGCGATAGGTTCCTTAGTGACAATGGGTGGGACAGGGACAATGGGTGGAACATGTGGAGAAGTTAGAAGAACAAAGTTAGGTTCAACTACCTGTTCGGTGGTTTGTTGCGTAGTATCCAGAGGGTCGGCAGCTGTAGACTCCACTGCTCTAATCAGTTCTTCGAAAAATTCTTTAATGATCGGTTCTCCATCATCTTGCTTTTCCTGCTCAGATTACTGTTTAAATTCTTCTTTTGACGAGCTCGTTTCAGAATCGATGGTAGCATCCTGTTGTTGTTGCTTTTCTGAAGAAGACTGTGCTGATGAGTCATGATGCATGGATGTTGCGGTGTCATGGAAAGTTTCTTCTTCCTGTCGATCTTCTTCTTTGTCATCTGCTTTATCACCTGCGGCAGACCCTTGTATTTGACTATCCGATGAACTAATTTTGATATTTTTCCGGCGGAGGAGGTGGAAATCTCTTCGTCATCCTCTTCATCATCTTCCAATACCTGTGCAGACTCTTCATGGTGCAAAACGGGTCCTCGGGGTGGTGGTTGTGCTGCTTGGAGTACCGGAAATAGGAAACTAAGAATGTGTGGTAACCTTGATCGTGGCATATCGCCCTTGTTGACCTGTTTGATGATTGAAACGCATTCTCTGTGAATGCGGCCGAAAAAGTATGATGCAAAATTTACAGGCTCTCTCGCAGCCATATCTATTGCCGAATAGAAAGGGCGAGAGATGCCATATGTGCGTTTCTGCAGGTTGAGAATGGCTACTAAGAACTGTAATGCAGATCTCTCAGGCCTCAGGGCAACAAAGAATAGCGTATTCGTTAGAAGAGTGCCTAGGGAATAATTGATTCATTGTGGCAATCGGCAGATTAGGGCCATTCTCCTTACCTTGCAGAGAGAGCCGAAACGCATCAGAAAAGGTCTGGAGAGTGATTACAGTACGGGATGGTAGGGAAGTGATAGGCCAACTCTACTCTGTAGCAGGTGTGGCAGCGATGGCGGCGATGATTTGTGCATAGAAAGGGTGGAAATCCACTGAATGCCAAGGCAATTCAGCGAAATTGACTAACCCTCGGATGCACAGGAACTCACCTACATCAGCAGGGAGTCCCTCACGGAAGGCGGTGAAGTTTGCTAGAGCTTCCATGTTGCGTTCACGAATAGCAAGCAAACATAGGGATACAGAGAGCACAATCACACAAATCACACAGACACAATAGCGATTATCAGCGAAAAAAAGAAGATTAAGTAATAGTCGGTAGCGGGAAGCAATCGAAATTACTAATCATCGCGCGACGTTGAGATGATAACTTCATAACTTCGGTGTGCATGCATGAGCAGAATCGATAATGCAAGGCGGCTGCTAATCATAATTAGGTATCAAAACGAGGATATTTATAGACTTATTTTATTAAGCACGCAAAAACAAAAAAAGAAAATAAAGAACACGAAAAAATGTAGAACACGTCAGCGAGAGTTAGATGCTTGATGATACGGCCGCAAATTTGAACCATTGATGACTTTCGGAAGAGGAATTCCGGTCAAAGTAGTCAACCAAAAAGTAGCAGGGCCTACTTGTTTAGTAATTTGGTAGGGGCCAAACCATCGTAACTTGAATTTTCCAGCAGAACGATTTGATTTTGCATTGTAAAAGAGCACAAGTTGTCCTACCGTAAAAACTGGAGTTTTAAGATACCGGTCATGAGTACGAGCTTGTCTTAACTGCACTTCTTGAATAGTTAGAAAAATTTCCCAGCGTTGCTCATCTAGTTCTCTGAGTGTATCCAACCGAAATGACAGAGATTCTTTAGGTAACAGTTTCTTAGTGATGGCTACACGTAAACTTGGCACAACAATCTCCATTGGTGCTATGGCTTCTAGTTCGTAAGCCAGTTTGAAATGTGTTAGTCCTTTTGCTACCTTGTATGTAGTCCGGTACGCCCATAATACTGCAGGTAACAATTGATCCCATCTTTTCGGTGATTCCAGAATCAGTTTTCGAAGCATATTTAACAAGGTTTTGTTTGTACTCTCAGCCAAACCATTAGCACGAGGATAATAAGGAGAACTGAATTTATGTATAATCTAAAAAGAATGTGTGAGTACTTTCATTAAACTGTTAACAAAATGCGTGCCTTGATCTGTAACAAGCTCTAGAGGTAAGCCAAAACACGGAAAAACATCTTTCATTAGACACTTTGCCATCAAAACAGCTGTGGCGGACCTTAAAGCCCATGCTTCTGCCCATCTGGTAGCATAATCTGTACATGTCAGAATATAACGATTATTACTGAGGATTGCTGGAGGTGTAATAGGTCCAATAAAATCAAGACCCCACTTCTGGAAAAGTTCTAAAGGTAAGACAGGTTGTAGAGGGAAAAAATGGCGTTGTAACGGCTGTACAGACCTCTGACAATTATCACATTGTTTGACAAACTAAGATACATCCCTATACATAGTAGGCCACCATAGTCCGCTTTGCAAAAATTTCCGGTACGTTAAATCTGCTGCAAAATGCCCACCGAAAGGTATTGAATGTGCTAGAGCTATAACGGAGTTTACTTCATGTGGAGGGATACAACGAAGTAAGACTCGAGTGTGATCCATATAGTACAATTCTCCAGCAATTAACCAGAATCTGCGACTGTACACTGCAATCTTCCTACGCATTGTAGGAGAGGTCTGAGCAGGAATACATCCATCAGTAAGAAAAATTAATATTTGATCATAATATGTAGATGGCATAGGTAGTTCTGCAGATTCATCATTAGTTGGTTCAGTAACATAAATCGCTGGTGTGGTGTCATCTACACCGACCGGAGCTTCACCGGAATCTAAGCGAGAAAGGAAATCTGCTAATGCATGTGAATTGCCGGGCTGATGAATTACTTTGTAATCAAACTCTTGTAAAAGTAGAACCCAACGCGCTAATCGACCACCTAAATGCTGCTTCCATACTAGATAAACAAGTGCAGCATGATCTACATGAAAAGTAAATTTGCGGCCAAGTAAATAATGCTTGAATTTCTTTAAAGAATATACTAAACCCAAGTATTCTCTTTCATTTACAGAGTAATTCTTTTCAGCAGGAGAAAGCCTTCGACTTGCATAGTAAACAGGTCTGAACCACTTATGAGTTTGTTGCATTAACACACTTCCAATGGCTATATCTGATGCGTCTACGAAAACATGAAATGGACGTTCCCAATCAGGTGGTTGTAAAATTGGGACCTACGTTAATAAACATTTTAGACGATCAAATGCTGTTTGACATTCCTGAGTCCAATCAAACTGTTTAGGAGTACTCGTGATTAAACGATTGAGTGGAATGGCTAAATGAGCGAGCCACCGTAAATGGCGACCATGCCATCTCACTTGACCCATGAAACGCATTACTTCCTTTGGTGTAGTAGGTACAGGTGCTTCTAGCACAGCTGCAACCTTATCTAGGTCGACTTGTATGCCATGTGCAGATACAATATGGCCAAGTAACTTACCACATGAAACCGCAAACACAGATTTGTTTGGGTTCAGGTAGAGTCTGTATTCTCTGCATTTCTCAAAGCAACACTGTAAATGGAACAAGTGTGCTACCATCCTACCGAATAAAGAGAAATCATCAAGATATAATTGCATAAAAGAGGTAAGATAAGGGAAGAATATTTCCTGCATACACCTCTGGAAAGTACTAGGGGCATTTCTTAATCCAAACCACATAACAGTACAAGCAAAAACACCCCGATTGGTAATGAACGCTGTTTTTGGTATATCTTGTTCAGCTATTCTGACTTGATTATACCCACTGTATCCATCTAAGAATGAGTACATTTCATGTCTTGCTACTCTGTCAAGCATCGTGTCAAGAAAAAGTAGAGGAAACGGATCAAGCACCGTAGCTGCATTCAGTTTTTGGTAATCCATACATATTCGTAGTTGCTTATTCTTTTTAGGAACAATAACAATTGGTGAGATCCATTCAGCGTGCTCTACTGGTACAATGAATCCGACTTTTAGTAACCTATCAAGCTCTGCCTTTACCTGTGCTGCATAGTTTGGATTCATCCGGTAGCTGGGTTGTTTGATTGGTTTTGCTTCCGGCTTCAGCATGACCCTATGTTGATAAATGCGAGGGTCCAAACCTTTCATATCTTTGTAATCCCATGCAAAAACATCAGAGAACTCTCGAAGTAGCTGGATTAAATCTGCTTGAAACACTTCAGGTAAATTTTCCTTTATCTTGACAGGACGCGGATTTTCTTTATCTCCTAAATTATAGGTGATCAACTGATCTTCTGGAACATAGAATTGTTGGGACTTCTCTGTATTATCAGCTGGCTTTAAAAGTTGTTGTAGATCAGCATCATCTATAGCAGCAGTATCTTCTGTCTTGTCTTCTTCAGTCACAGGCATCACCGTACAGGCTGCCGGACTCCAGTTATCTACAACAGATTGCAAATCTACAGTGCCTAAGGAGATCAAATCAATGTTATTTTTAAAAAATTCTTCTTCTTCATCATCGGATAAACCATCCAACATGTGGACTGGTTCTGCAACATAAGGTCTAGCATGTAATTCACAAGGCTGGATAGCATCTAACTTGACAACATATTTACGATTATTGTCTTTGAAAGTGAGTTCTTGTGCGGACCAATCTTGTATCACCTTGGCTTGTTTCAACCAAGGACGGCCGAAAAGAAGATTATAATCCAAGCTAGACTCTAGTAGTTCTAAGACGACAAACGTCATCTTAAATGTTGTACCTTGCAAAGTTATGGGAACATCTCGTACTAGTCCCACCGGATGGACTTTGGACTGATCAGCCATCCTTACAAAAAACTGGACAGGCTCAATTTTCGTCCATCCTAACTTTTTACACAGTGCGGCAATAGCAATGTTTACACCAGACCCTCCATCAATTAGTACTTGATTAATTTTATGATTTTTGTACCATACCGTAATCAATGGGACCGAATGATCCATCGTAGAGTCAGTTTCTGGTTGTACTGTTGCCGTTGCTGGAATGCAAGCAGACTCAGTACTAAACTGTTGCTGGAATTGTTGACGGATTCCTGGTACTAGTGCAAGTAATTGTCCAACAAGAAGAGTAATGGACGCTTTAGATAAAATTTCCCATGCTTGATTTACTTGACTTGTACTTTTCATCGATTCTGAAGATGATGCATCTGTTATTGGAGTGGACTCTTGTTCCTGCGATCCTTCATTTGGCAGTGAAACTTGGGTCACCAAAGTTGGATCTGGGAAGATTGGAAGTTCTGTGATGGTCCACTGACTAGCTTTGTCATACATTCTATGTTGTTCACGTATACCTGGTTCAAACACTTCAGCTGCTGGTTGCAGTGGCTTACCGGATCTGTTCTGAACTACTACAGCTTGTGTTTCTATGGGTGTGATCTGAACCATATTTGTCATAGGATTCTAGCGCTCCTTCTTCCTTTGATCATATTCGGCCGCATCTTTACAAAATCTTCGAATGTGTCCTAATTCACCACAGAAATGACAACAAGGGGGTGGCAAAGAATTACCTTCTTGTGATGGACCTGTCTGCCAACGGTTTGCATTGTAGTTATTATTTCTCTGTCCTCGATAATTTCGGTAGCCTTGCTGCTGGTTGTTTCTCATTTGAGGAGGTACATAGTGATTGGCAGGCTGCCTTGGTTCTTGTATAATTGCATTTACTGTTGCTGTTCCCTGCACTTTGGCGCTGTATGCACAATTTTCGGTGGAATGTCCGGTCATATTGCAGATAGCGCAAAACAACTGATTAAGGGCACAAGTGGCACTGGTATGCCCTGAATTCTTGCACGTGGTGCAGTACATCTGTCTGATAGGATCTTCTGCAATATTTTTACTCGCTTTTAACCATTCCAGGTCTTCTGTAAATCCTCCTACCTTATTCTCGAGCTACAAAGCCATTACAATAACCGCATCTAATGTCATAGCTCCCACACAGTGGATGATCATAATCTGTCAGAGCTGCGGAGTTAACCCATTAATAAACCATTGAGTGATGACATCATCCGATAGGTTTGCATGGGCCAGCAATAGTTGCCTCAAATGCATTCGGAACAGGGTAGCATATTCCTGCATAGTCTGGTGCAGTTTCTGTTTGTTGTTCTGTAAATAATCAAAAATTTTGGTTGGGTTTTTCTTTAAGCGGAATCTCTGCAAAAATGCATCCCTTACTGCTTCATAAGTCACAAAATGATTAAAATCATATTATGTAAGCCATCTGGCTACCTCATTAACCAATGTAGACTGGAATACAATAGCTTTGTATGCCGGATCAGGGGGATGATTTAATACTGCATAACTAATTTCAAAAGTACGCACATGGGCATCAGGATCATCACCTGGAAACCCACCGAATTTGGTGTATGTTACTCCTGTTAGAGCCGGTCAGGGTGGAAATGTATGTTGTTGCTGCTGTTGCTGTTGTTGTTGTTGTTGTTGTTGTTTCCCACTCATCGTGCTGGCGGTTGTATTGTTACTATCTTCTGAGTCCCGAGGCTGAATATCTGAACCGTTAGAACCTGTATCATCAGCCTGTGCACTTTTCGACTTGATAATATCGTTCAATATCTTTCTGATTTCAGTTTTGAATAAGCTACCTTCCTCCTTAATATCAAATGTAGGGAAACTTACTCCAAATAGGGGTGACCAGAATGAAGATTCACCAGGAAATGGTAAACCGTCACCAAAAAATTGTGAACTCTCGGCAACGGGTACCGAAGTATCACCGAAATTTGTCGTATTTTCACCAGAACAAGGTAATGTTTCACCTTCCCTGATTTTGTTGGCCAACACGCTTCTATCCTTAGACAAATTTGAATCTTGACCAGGTGGTGTTAAGTTAATTGCATACTGCGTCCTGATAGATTCTGGAGTGACTATATCTTCGATAGACTGTGCCAAAATCGCACTGGAATCTATCGAAATTGTAGTACATTCCACCGAATTTCTATCGGAATCGTTACTAGCGTTCTTCACTTTCTTGATAACTGGGTTAAACTTATCTGTGCTTCTTCCTCCTGGAGGCGTCCTTAGCAAATTAGGTATCGCCCAAGACTGTTGGTTTCTTCTATACTTCGGGTATGATTCATCGGAACGAGTAACCGGCATATACTTCATTTGCACTACTTTGCGTACTATTCTTCCTTACGGTCGATTCACAATCTATGACCACTTTCACAATCAATCAACGAACACTCTGGTTGCCACTTTCCGCAATTAGCTCGCAACACTCTTGATGCCACATTCCCACAGACGGCACCAGTGTTAAACGTCGCTTGCCGTCAGAAGCGCATTTAAACATCTATTCGGGTTCTTGGGAGTGGAAGGGGTCTGTTAAACAGAGGCCCTATGCTTGATTTTCCCAAAATAACCACTTCACACACAACAATATACTAATGCTCAAGAACTCTATCAAGAATCTGTTTACACTTCACAATCTTACTATATGTAATCGGACTCTTCCAAAGCTTACCGAACATATTCCAGTTAATGCTCTTCGCAGCGTACAGTGCAGGAAATATTCAATACCGTAATACATGATTACTTTGTCGAGCTTAAAGAACTGATCCAATACAACCACCGTACACAACAGAGTCAGTAACAATAACTCAATCTGTACCATGCAGGTGCGGATAATCGACCAAAACAGAAGATGCAGGATGATTCAGAATTCTCAACCACACAGTACTGAACTATCATTACTGGATCATGGGCTTCATCAAACAACTTACAGAACATCAATAAAATAGAGAGACGCAACAGTACACAACATTATCAAAACAATCATAACGGAAAACTACACAGAACAATTCGTTCAGACAGACAGTCTGACGATCTTCTGGTCGTCTATGTAAATCACAAACTGAATAGGTATCGATAAACAAACAAGAGAGAGACACGAACAGAATACTCAGAATTACTCAAACACACACCACAATAACATTACAGATCAATCACCCAGACAGACAGTCTGGTGATCCCACTGATCATCACCGACGCGTCTCTTTTTTTTGATTTATATAATGATTACAAACATCTTTGTAACAATCTTTCGTTCGTGCGGAATATGAAAAGATTCAGTCTTTACAATTGCCAATCCGGCGGCCGACTAACAATTCATTGAAAATGACATCACTACTTCTGATCACTGATTGTGTTTTAGGATCCCATAAGCGATATCCAAATTATCCTTCTTGACCATATCCAAGAAAAATGCATTTCTTTGACTTATGGTCCAACTTTTGTATAAGATTCTTAGGTATATGAACATATCTCAATCACTAATTGACATTCTCTATTTTTTCATATCATCTTCTTCTCTTTTACTCCTACCATGCTTTTGAATCTACTGGTCTTCACACCATCCAAGCTCTTTGTCATTATGTCTGCTATCTGATCTTTTGTAGAATGTACTCCACTTCAATTTCTTTCTCCATTACCTTTTTTCTCAGGAAATGGTAATGTATCTCTATATTTTTTGTTCTTGCATGAAATACTGGATTTGCTACAAGATGAAGTGAACTCACTTCAGTTGATGATAATGCTACTGTATGTTGTTTCTTTGAACACCAACTTACAAGCTTATCACCAATGTGTATCATGTAGCCATGAGTTCTGTCATCCTGGTTACCTGCCCAGTCTGAGTCGCTGTAGGCTCTCAACTTCAAATCTGGTGTAAAAGGATAATATAATCCTTCCTTTATAGTTCCTTTGATATATCTGAGAACTCTTTGACCTGCAATCCAATGTGGGTCCTTTGGACAATGCATGAATTGTGACAAAACTCCCACTGCATAACTAAGATCAGGTCTTGTTAGTGTAGCATAAATCAAACTACCCACAAGAGATTGATCCTTCCTCATATCTTTGTATTATGCACCATCATATTTACTAAGCTTGTGATTAACTTCAAGTGGAGTTGAAGCTTCTCTGCAATTTTCCATATCAAACTTCTTCAATAGATTCAGAAGATACCTTTCTTGTGATACATATATGCCATGATCTGTATAAGTGACTTCCATTCCAAGAAAGTATGACAACTTTCCTAGATCACTGATCTTGAATTATTTTTCAAGTAATCTCTTTACCTCCTTGATTCCTTCATCTGAAGTACCTGTGATTATAATGTCATCTACATAAATACAAATGTAGATTGTACATTCCTCTGTTCTTTTGATGAGTAGACCTGGATCTGCTTTTGAACTTTGATATCCAAGATCATTGAGATACTTCACCAGTATGTAGTTCCATGCTCTTGGAGCTTGCTTCAATCCATAGAGTGCTCTTCTCAACCTGCAAACAAAATTTGGATACCTGGAATCTATAAACCCTTGAGGTTGTTCCATGTATACCTCATCTGATATGTATCCATTCAAGAATGCATTCTTTATATCCAATTGACTTAGGGTCCATCCTTTTGAAGCTGCAATAGCAATCATTGTCCTTATAGTTGACATCTTAGCTACAGGACTGAATGTCTCATCATAATCTATGCCATAGGTTTGGGCATAGCCTTTCACCACCAGTCTAGCTTTGTATCTGGCTATACTTCCATCTGCAAGCTTCTTCACTTTATAAACCCATTTATTTCCAATTACTTTCTTACCATTTGGTTTAGGAACAAGTTCAGATGTCTTGTTCTCCTGCTGTGCATTGAATTCTTCCTTGATTGCTTCTTCCCATTGCTTCTTACTTTTAGCTTCATCATAGTTATGAGGTTCTTCATCATCTTTGACCATATATGCATAGTTATGTAAGAAGTATCATAAGAATACCTTTCTTGTTGTCTTCTTGTCCTGCTTGACCTTCTTGGTTCACATTCTTCATAAGTGTCTGGATACACTTCTTCATCAAATATAGGAGCTTCTTCATTCCTTCTTGTTAATCCACTTCTAGATGTACTTGCTTGCATATAGTCTTCATCTCTATTCACCTGCACAATTGATTTTCCTTTCTCACATCTTCTTACCTCTTCTTCAAATTCTTCAGTTGTATGACTTTGATCTGCATACCAACTTTTTTGTTCATCAAATGTAACATCTCTAGAAACAATAAATTGTTTTGTTAGAGGATTCCACAACCTGTAACCCATCTTCTTTTCATCATAACCAATGAACATATATTTTTCTGCCTTTGGTTCAAGTTTATGTTTAAGTTGTGATGGCACATAAGCATATGCAATTGATCCAAACACTCTACAATGATCTAGTGTTGGTTTCTTACCCCTCCATTAGACCTCAGTCTCTTAAGCTTTTGATCTGTGACTCTCTCTGCATATGCATGAAAATGCTTGAAATCTCCAAACACTTCTGATCTCTCCTTTAAAACATATAATGTTATCCATCTTGTAGCATCATCAACAAAAAGAAGATAGTACCTTGAGCCACTGATAGATCCTTCTTTTGTTGGTCCCATACATGTGTATGAATGAGCTCTAGTAATCCATCATGTTTGAATCCTTTCTTTTGAAATGGTAACCTGTGTGCTTTTCCCATTTGACATGCTTCACATTTATAAACCATATGTTGGCTCTGCACATTTGGTAGTCCTAGTACAGACTGATTAGCAACCATAGTTTTAATTCCTCTTTCATTGAAATGACCTAATCTCTTATGCCAGAGATCAAGTTCTATAATCACTCCTTCACCATGTGTGAGCAAAGCTTGACCAATGTTCGCTTGCACTCTTAAAGTAAAGAGTCTACCTTCTTTCTTACCAGAGACAATCTGATTATATCCATTCTCTGGAACTTCAACAAATACTCCTTCATTTGTAAACCTGACTTGAAAACCTTTTTCAACTATCTGTCCCACACTAATCAAGTTTTTAGGTATTGTGGGAAGATACAAAACATTGGTTAGCAAATCTGCTCCACTCTTGCATTTCACTTTTCCAATTGAATGTACACTATGTCTTGTATTATCACTTGTTTGAACTATATGACTAGAAATACCTTTTTCCAATTCTGACATCAATTCTATGTTTCCTAACAAATGATTAGAACATCCAGAGTCAATGTAAAATACCTTTAGATATTCTTTATCTGATGTACTGGTTGAATTCATCATCAATGATGTATGACTTTCATTCTGTGTGTCATTTGCATAATTGTAATAGGTGGTGTTGTAGGATTGATTCTGTCCCCAACTTCTTCCTCCACCTCTACCATAGCCTCCTCTTGGATTTTGTCTCCCTCTTTGAAAATTACTTTGATATCTTCCACCTCTGCCTCTGCTATTGTTATTCTGATTTTGATTTGATCCTTGTTGATTATTCCAACAATCATGAGCCAAATGATTACTCAATCCATAGATCCAGCAAGCCTTCTTATTGTTATTCTGATTACCTCTACCTCTTCCAAAACCTCTTGGTCTTCCTCTACTTGTGCCTTTACCTCTTGCATAATAAACTTGAGAAGTTGGCTCTTCTTCATCCTTTGCTTTACCTTTATCTCCTTTCTTCTTATTCTTCATGTACATTGCAGAACTTTGTCCTTTATCTCCATCTCCCTTCAAGTCTTGCTCATATGTGAGCATCAAACCAAGTAATTGATTCAAATCTAGAACATAATGATTTAATGAAAGTTCTGTTGATAAGACAAAAGGTTTCCAGCTTTCATCCCCTCTCAATCCTGCAAGTAGTTGAGCAATCAATCTGTGATCTTCCATCTTCATCTATGGATCCAAGACTATCTGCTAGATCCTTCATCTTAGTGACATAATCACTAATACTTTGACTTGGCTTCTTCTTGAATGTTGTAAAATCTGACCATAGACTTGCTTTCCTTGCTTTGGTAGTACTTTGGAAATGATATTCCAATGCATTCCATATATCTTCAGATGATTCCAATCCTCTGATGTGTGGTAGCAAATGATCAGAGATTGTATTATAGATGTAGGCTTTTGCACTTGCATCCTTCTTCTGCCAATGCTTTAAAGCATCTAGTTCTTCTTTCTTTGGTCGGCTTTCATCTTCAAATACTGGCTTCTCTTCTTCACCTGTTACATATACCATGAGATTCTTACTCATAAGTAAGGCTTCCATTCTCATTACCCATGCGGGATAACTATCTCTGTCGAGTTTGTCAATGGAGATATGATCTGCCATACTCCTTCCCTTCTGCTGCAACCTGTGAGCTTAAAGGATAAAGGATAATACCTTTTGAAGTTCTTTGTGTATGAGGATACTTCGAAAGTAATCTTTTGATGCCTTGTGTCTTCAAATGCTTCACCTTTCAAACTTTAATGGAAAACTTCCCAAAACTTCTTGTACCTTTGCCGCCTTCTGCTCTTTAGGACCTTTCTGCTCTGACTTGTTGATGTGTAAAACACCACAAGAAATGAATTAATGTGACACTAGAACACCTCTATGGTCACCATTAACTCATTGCCACTCAAAACTTTGAGAAATGATAGCCAAAACCAAGAACTTTACTTCTTCAGATTTTCTAGTCACTGAAAATGACATACCTTCAGTATTTTGCTAATTTCTCTTAACCCAAATAATATTTGTCCAAGATCTGTTGATGGATGAAAGTAGAAGAGAAGAGCTTTCCAAGAAGATATTATCTGCAAGAAACGGATCTATAGAAATCAAGTTATGGCCTTCACAAGGTCACCCTGTATGACTTTCCAAAATTGGAAATTTTGCCTGTTTTAGTAAAAAGCGCCTGTCTAAAAATGGAATTCGATGCCTAGCATCGGTTTGCAACAAGAATTCGATGCGGGGCATCGACTTGGGGTGTTTTTGGCCACTTTTCAGCAGAGATTTGATGCCAGGCATCGACTTCCCGCATAAAACCTGAAGCTTTCAGATACCAAAAGAATAGGTGATTTCATGCACACTTAGAATATGACTTATCAACTGGAATTTGATGCCAGGCATCGAGTTGCTCCAAAAACTTCATAATTTGCAAACACTTTAGCACTGACTGAGAAAGATAAATGAAAATATGACTTATCAGTAGAGATTCGATGCCAGGCATCGAGTTGCTTGGAAAACTTGATCTTTTGAACTCATCACACAGTAGGTAATCATGGAGATGATGGAGAGAGGCTCATACACAGAACTTTACTTAGTTCTTCTCATAACTATAAAAAACTCAGAAGTTTTACAGATGCTTTCTCACTCAGAGAAGCCCGGCTATACTCAGTCATACAAAATGAACTCCTTCTCACATTCTATCACTCTCTTCCACTTCTTCTCTCTCATCGCGTTAGTTGATACAAGCTAGCTTATATAGATTTTCTCATTCTCGTGACTTTTAAAAAACTTCTAGAACTAAAGTGAACTAACTTTACAAATATAATACACTTGTGAATTTGTCCCTTCACATAGGCATGTGTTTTTCTTCTAAAGCTTTGACCTTCAAATATATGTCCAATTAGTGAGTGTTGTTAGTATATGATCAATGTCTACCCCTCATGATTGTATGCACATTTTGTAAGGCCCCCTTTATGAGGAGAAGCCAAGCGTGCATTACCCAATTGATGGGAATCCCAACTTGAATGTTGGATGAAGGTCATATTGGACCATGTAAGATATTATAAGGAAAGGGAGTTACCAGGGTCCCCAATTGTGGGGTCCGGGGCAGCGGTGAGCAGCCCCAGCTTGGGGGTCCAAGGGGGCCACCGGGCCCCCTGGTGGGGGTCCGGGGGCAGCGCCCCCGGCGCGACGGTAAAGGGAATATTCCATGGAATATTCCCTGTCGGAGTCAGAAATCATTTATATTTGTTAGGTTGGTTCAACCAGTCTAAGCCGTGTATGGCAATTACGCGGGCGATGGCCGCCCACGCTCTACCGCCCATGTATAGCCGTCCATGGCAGGCCACCCATGATCCTATATATACATGACTTCTACACTACCTAAGACACCAAGTTGAGCCAGCATACCTCTACCTTGTATCTCCCTATCTAGAGTTGTCTAGATCACCATTTAAGCTCTACCTTGAGAGCGCACGTGTGGACAACGCCATCATCTTTGTACTTGCTGCTAGTAGAAAATTGTTGAGATTCTCCTATATCTGTTATCTTCTGTGCTATTGCTCCTGTGTTATATTGCGTAACTATTGTCTTACATGGTATCAGAGCTGTAAGGTTCGAATAGCTTGAGAAGTATCATTATTTTAGCCTACTAGCAGACTAGAATATCAATAGATTATTCGAGTGATTACATGATGGCTTCATCGTCGAACAGTAGTCTTGGTGCTTCAGCTAATGTTAATGCTGCACCTATTCGAATTCGTCCACCTGCATTCACTGAAGGGAAGCTGGATGGAACCAACTATACACTCTGGAAGTTCAAAATTTCTGCAATTTTGGACTCCTATGAATTACTTGACACTGTCATGGGACCGATGGGATTGGATCCAGAGCCTATACCAGTTGAAGATCCAGCAAATTCAAGATTGATGATTCAGCCAGATCCAGATCTTCTACGAGCTTGGAAGAGGCGGAATGCTGATGCATTATGTGCGATTGTCACTAGTGTAAGTGATTCTGTGCTTACTTTAGTTCAACATACTACTAAAGCACATGAGGCTTGGGGCATATTGGCTCGACAATATGAGACCAAGAGCCACACTAGGATACAGAATTTAGAAAATCAGTTGGCAAATGAAAAGCATTCTGATTCTGAAAAGGCTGAAGATTTTATCAAACGGATAAAGCATCTTCAAGATCAATTGGCTACAGTTGGTGTTGTTATAACACCAGAAGAGCTGGCTCGAAGATCTGTACGTGTTCTTCCAGCAAAGTATGATGGATTAGTAACAGCCCTTAACACTCAGGTAAGGCCAACTCCTCTTACATTTGAAGAGTTTTGTGCCATGCTTTTAGAAGAAGAGATGCGGCTGAAGAATCGGCAAAGTACAACTGATGCTGCATTCTCAGCAAATGCAAAAGGTAAAGGCTCTTCAGAGGGATCAAAGAAGAAGCCAAAGAAGAAAAAGTTCACTTGAAGTTGCTTCTATTGTGAAAAGAAAGGCCATGCCATCAAGGATTGCAGAAAGAAGCAAGCTGATGAACGGAATGGGACTGTAAAATCATCATGGAAGAACAAAGAGTCTGCAAACAACACAGAGCTGGAACTTTGGGTAGCTATTGAAGAGGTATGTTCATCTGCTCAAGCTCGTGTTGATGAACCATGGATTTTAGATAGTGGAGCTTCTCGCCATATGACTAGTAAAAAGGATTGGTATAGTTCCCTAGTGCCTCTGCGGGAATCCATCAATGTAGTGGTGGGAAATGACTCCAAGTGTCCAGCTGAAGGAACTGGAACCATCTCTTTTATCACTTCTCCAGGTGTTGAGAAAAAGTTATCCGATGTTCTCTATGTACCTACACTCAAAAGAAATTTGTTGTCAGTTTCTGCAATAACAGATCGTGGACTCGAAGTTCACTTCAATAAGAGTGGTGCGGAAATCATGGATTCATCAGGTAATGTTGTAGGTAAAGGCATACGACGTGATAACTTGTATGAGTTAAGTGCTTTAACTGCTACAGAAGATAAAGATGTAAGCAGGTTATGGCACCGACGATTTGGGCATCTCGGATTTGCAGTTTTGAAGGAGATGCAACGAACAGGGATGGTTGCTCATATGCCTGCATTTTCAGAGTTGCAGGAACCTTGTGAAGCTTGTATGATGGGCAAGCAACAATGAAAGGCATTTCCAAGAGAGACCAGCAATCGATCTCAAGCTCCTCTAGAGTTGGTACATGCTGATCTCTGCGGTAAAATGTCTACACCTGCTTTAGGAGGATCTTTCTACTTCTTGCTGTTAGTCGACGATTATAGTAGAAAGATGTGGGTTTATTTCATTCGCGAGAAGGCTGATGCTTTTGAAAAATTTAAAACGTGGCATAAGTATGTAGAAAATGAATCAGGAAGGAAACTGAAGAAATTTAGAACAGATAGAGGAGGTGAATTCTTGTCAACAGAATTCAACAATTACTGTAAGGAGCATGGTGTGAAAAGGCAACTTACCACAGCTCATACACCCCAACAAAATGGCGTTGTTGAGCGCAGGAACAGGACAGTAGTTGAAATGGCTCGTTGTATGTTGAAGGCTCAAGACATGCCTGATTCATTCTGGGCAGAAGCAGTCAATACAGCAGTCTACATCCTCAATCGAAGCTACACAAAAGCACTAAAGGGGATGACTCCTCAAGAAGCATATTCTGGTAAAAAGCCTTCAGTTTTGCATTTCAGAATTTTTGGTTGTTTATGTTATGCACATATTCCTGATTCAACAAGATCAAAGTTGGATTCAAAAAGCAAAAAGTGTGTCTTCCTAGGATATAGTGAAGAGTCTAAAGCATACAGGTTATGGGATCCTGAGGCAAGGAAGATTTTTGTCAGCCGAGATGTGGTGTTTGATGAACGACCACACTTAGTAGAAGATAAAGGTAAATCTACTATCTCATCAAGCGGAGAAATATCTCACCTTGTGCCTATCAAAAGACAGGTTAAAGTTGAGGAGGAGGAAACATCTGATGGAGAAATTTCCTCAATAAAAAGCCAACCAGTTGTAGCTGCACAGCGTAAGCCACTACCGAAGTGGGCACAACAGCTCTTTGATGATCACAATCCACATGTAGATGTACCAGAATCATCATCGGATGGATTACGAAGATCAAAGAGAATAGAGGAGCAAAGAAGAGCCTCAGAACACATTGTTAACATGGCTCTAATGGCAGATATCATGGGTTCGATAAAGGAACCTACCACCATTGACGAAGCCATTGATGATCCAGATTGGAGAGCGGCAATGCAGTCTGAGTATGATAGTATACTAAAAAATGATACATGGGATCTAGTCGACTTGCCGCCAAAGAAGAAGGTAATAGGTACTAAATGGATTTGGAAAGCTAAGTATAAAGCTGATGCAACATTAGAAAAGTATAAGGCACGATTAGTTGCACAAGGTTTTTTACAGATTGAAGGATTTGATGTTCAAGAAACTTTTGCACCAACAGCACGCATGACAACTATTCGGACGGTACTTGCAGTAGCTGCACAAAAGTCTTGGCCTATTTTCCAGATGGATGTCAAATCTGCATTTTTGAATGGTCACCTCAAGGAGGAGGTATATGTATCTCAACCACCAGGTTTTGAGGTGCCCAATTCAGAAAATAAAGTTTGCAGGTTGAAGAAAGCTTTGTATGGACTTAAGCAAGCTCCACGGGCTTGGTACCAATGAATAGATCATTTTTTCAAAAATATGGGTTTTGAAAGAAGTACTTCTGATGCTAACTTGTATGTAACGAAAAGGGATAGCAAGCTAGTTGTTGTCATTGTATATGTAGATGATTTGATCATTACAGGAGATCATCAAGAACTCATCAATCAAACTCGGATCAGCTTGGGAACTGAGTTTGAAATGACAGACTTAGGTCTACTCCATTTTTGTCTGGGAATTGAAGTATGGCAAAGGAAGGATGGTATTTTCATCTCACAACAAAAATATTCCAAAGAAATTCTCAAGGCATTTGGAATGATGGACTGCAAACCAACTAGCACACCTATGGAGGTAAATCATAAGCTATCTATGGATGATAACATGCCTGATGTAGATGCTAAGAAGTATAGGAAGCTCGTTGGAAGTCTTATTTTTCTGTGCAACACTAGACCAGACATTTGCTATGCTGTTGGAGTGTTAAGCAGGTTTTCCAACAAACCTAAGGAGAGTCACTGGAATGCTGGAATGCGAATTCTAAGGTACATTGCAGGAACCTTGGATTTTGGTATTTTGTATACCACATGTGATACACTCCAAGGATATTGTGATTCAGATTGGGCTGGAGATTGTGATTCTAGAAAATCAGTTTCTGGATATTGTTTCTCACTTGGTTCAAGAATATTTTCTTGGGTAAGTAGGAAGCAACCAACTCTCGCACTCTCCTCCACTGAAGCAGAGTACAAAGCAGCTTGTTTTGCTTCTTGTGAGGCAGTCTGGTTAAGGAGAATTCTTGCAGATCTAGGCTTTCCATCAAATATGCCAACTGTACTCAAGTGTGATAATCAAAGTTGTATGGCTATTGCAAAGAACCCAGTATTTCATGCTCGCACCAAGCACATAGAAGTACAGTACCATTACATTCGTGAGCTAATTGAAGATGAAATTGTGGAGCTAGAATATTGCCCAACAGAGGCAAATTGTGCTGACATATTCACTAAAGCACTTGGAAGAGAGCAGCTCAACAAGCATCTTCAACAGATGGGCATAGGACCGAGACCTACTTGATTTATCATCGGTAAACATTGAGGGGGGGTGTTAGTATATGATCAATGTCTACCCCTCATGATTGTATGCACATTTTGTAAGGTCCCCTTTATGAGGAGAAGCCAAGCGTGCATTACCCAATTGATGGGAATCCCAACTTGAATGTTGGATGAAGGTCATATTGGACCATGTAAGATATCATAAGGAAAGGGAGTTACCAGGGTCCCCAATTGTGGGGTCCGGGGCAGCGGTGAGCAGCCTCGGCTGGGGGGTCCAAGGGGGCCAGCGGGCCCCCTGGCTGGGGGGTCCCAGGGGGCCAACGGGCCCCCTGGTGGGGGTCCGGGGGCAGCGCCCCTGGCGCGACGATAAAGGGAATATTCCATGGAATATTCCCCGTCGGAGTCAGAAATCATTTATATTTGTTAGGTCGGTTCAACCAGTCTAAGCCGTGTATGGCAATTATGCGGGCGGTGGCCGCCCATGCTCTACCGCCCATGTATAGCCGTCCATGGCAGGCCACCCATGATCCTATATATACATGACTTCTACACTACCTAAGACACCAAGTTGAGCCAACATACCTCTACCTTGTATCTCCCTATCTAGAGTTGTCTAGATCACCATTTAAGCTCTACCTTGAGAGCGCACGGGTGGACAACGCCATCATCTTTGTACTTGCTGCTAGTAGAAAATTGTTGAGATTCTCCTATATCTGTTATCTTCTGTGCTATTGCTCCTGTGTTATATTGCGTAACTATTGTCTTACAAGTGTTTCTCCAACAATGAACATATGCTTCATACCCACAAACTCAAAGATGATCATAATATGGTGGCTTCCCTATCCATAACTCTTGTGCCACTTTCATACCTTTGGCAATACTAGGTGAAAGGTTAATCACATGAACTGCAGTCAATACTGCTTCTGCCCAAAAGCCTTGTGAGAGGTTTGCATGATGCAACATAGAGACTACTCTATCTTGAATAGTTCTATTCATCCTCTCAGATACACCATTCTGTACTGGGGTATAAGGAGCTGTAAACTCTCTACAGATCCCTCTAGACTGACAGAAAAGGTTGAATTCATGTCAGGTAAACTCACCCCCATTATCTCAACATAAAGCCTTAAGCTTAGTTCCTTTTTTAGTCTCAACTGAAGCAATCCTTTTCTGAAAGTAGGCAATACCTCATCCTTCGATTGGATAGGATATACCCAAATTTTTCTAATAGTATCATCTATGAAAGTGACAAAGTAGAGAGAACTACCTAAGGACCTAGTGGGCATGGTCCACAAACATTTGTATGAAGGAGATCTAAAGGCTGAATTGAAGAGTCAATGTGCATTCTATGCACATTTCTGGTTTGTTTTCCATATTGACAATGCTCACAAAATGAAAAATCGAAGAAAGATAACACAGGTAAGTAGCATGAACGAGAAAGATTTTCCATTCCATTACGAGATATATGGACCAAACGATGATGCCAAATACAAGCCATAGGCTGTTCAGTAACAGCTAACAAGTGTTCTTTCTGTGATACAAATAAAGGATAAAGTGAACCTACTTTGCTTCCTTTTGCAATAACCATATTGGCCTTTGATATGCGAAAAGACTGAGCATATAAGAGCACCTTGTAACCAAGGTCATCAAGTTGACCAACTGACATCAAACTACGTGATAACTGAGGTACATGGCGTACATTATTCATAGTAAATTTTGAACCATCAATGAACTGCACAACCACATCTCCAATCCCCACAACATCACACTGGTAAGAGTCACTAAGTCTCACGGTACCAAGAGACTTTGTTGCATAATTAGAGAACCATTCTCTGTGTGATGTCACATAATACTGTAAAGTAAACATTATCTGCCAGGTGCAAGCAAATGGTAGACCTGGCCATTTCACCTAACTCATCCCAATCATCTTCATCCATGTCAATAGGCTTCTTTGAAATCCCATTTACTGTCTTCCATTGCCTCCTTTGAATCAGCACATCTTTAATCTGATTCTTCCATGGAGCAAAGTTTGTGCCATCAAATTTTTGGATCTCAAAATGGTATTTGCCCTGCAAGTTATAACTCCTCTTTGGAACACTAGCACTAGATCCTGATCCACTGGATGTGCCTGAGACCTCTGATGCCATGATGTTAGAGAATTGAATGGAATGATAATGGAGCTAGAAGAGTTTGAACACCAATGAATAAGTGTATCGAGGAGTAAATCGACCACTATATAGTTGACAAAACCAAAAATATAGAAAAATTTTGCTAGAGTATCCTCTGCAAAATGAGCATATGACCAATGTTAAAATATCATAAAACTCCAAGTATTGACATGTTTGCCTACATAGTGAATCACTGACTCCACTGCATATAATCAATTACCCAATAGAAGCCAACTAGACTTATTAAGCACCTATGAACAACTATCATACATCTCCTATGGTGAGGCTAGGTAAGCCGTCCACTTGCATCACCGAAGAGACCCTAACATCTAGGTGTCTCCCAGTTAAGAAAACCTCACCACGACCCTCTTTATCAAACATAAAAGGCTTTATGCAAGGAACGTAACCGCTATATCAATGACCACATGGACGTACATAAGCAATATCCACAGAAGCATACATGATGTGTATGTGCTCAATATATGCAGTAAAATGACAGTAAAAGGCTGAATGCACAACCCAAAAACTAGCCAATAACTTCGGCAAGTGTCTGTCAACTCTGATGTTTTTGGCTCAAAAAACCTGCATAAATTTACAGCCGCTCCTCCCCCCTTCTTCAGACACCACAAGAGTGTAGCTTAGTGGCAAGAGATTGTCACGGTTAAGCGAGCTTTGGGGGGAACAGTACTAGGATGGGTGACCTCCCGAGAAGTACCGAGAACCTCTATCTTCCTTGATCGTTGAGGTCCTCCCTTGCGTGCAGCCAATGGCGCCAACGGTGACTTCAGTGACTCGAATGACAAGGTATGCCAAGGTCTATGCCTTGGTTGCTACCTTAGTCATAAGCCTTGGGGGGGGGGGGTGCTCGCTTTGCTCACACAAAAGGAACAAATATTTTTGTGTCGAACTGCTCTGATACCAGTGAAGAATTTCAACGACGATGCACCATAGTGCACTCTCCTTCTCGAGAGATCGATGATGATATGCTCATAGTAGAAAACCGAGCTCCTGAGGCTGCACATAGTACTTCACACGGATGATGCAGAATACTCACAAATGCAGTCGAACATACAGTCTGTGGCTGACCAGGCCACTAAATGTTTTATTAAAGAACATATACAAAGAAGTGTCCAGTAGCCATTTGGCCTTTCACATGGGCACTAACGGTAACAGGTACATTGTCATTCACTCATAAGTCATAAGGGGACAATGGCATCCTAATCCATGCTCATTCCAATATATGGAATGCAAGGGAAACACTTCAACTCTTCTTCTCATATGATTAGCTAAAGGATATGGGACTCAAAATTTGTAATTAGTTCCCCTGTCATTCGAGCCAAATCACATGGAGGTAATAGAATTCTTCCAATCTTTTCCAAAATTCTTTGGTGATGTCTTGACCATGTAGATACTATCTTCAGCCATGGGCACTGTTAGTGTTGTACACCATGGGCACTCTTACTTTTGTACTCCTTGCTGGAGTATCCACTTTCTCAGGTATCCCAAAAAACCTTTTAACTAAAAAATGCAAAGCAGCATTTGAGGAAAAACTAGCTTCTCTAGCTACTGCTCTAATACTATGTGCTTTCAAGTTCTACTTTATGCTACAAAAAATGAAAGCTAAGCTCTCCTTTATTATGATGTCTATGTGTGATCTACTATGTTTACTTACCTTGAAGCCATATCCATATCACCAAATCCTTGGCATTCCATGTTGGATAAGCGAAAGTGATTTGTAGCCCAAGCCAATAGAGGAGCTACCAAATTTCATGTCTATTCACCATGCATATTAACTTGGGTTTCTACACTTCTAGCCTTATATCTTGAGCTTGAATCTTCACATCCTAGTTAGAGTCACATCGCAAGGCAATTGTCCTTCTCTCGACACATTACACTAGGCACTACTACACCTATGTACCCTACTACTGCCACCACCATTGATGCGACGACTCCTACTACGACACCCATTCACACTACCACTAGTAACAACATTGGCAATCCACCACCCATTCACACTACCACTACTAACACCAATGCCAATCCATCACCTATGACTTCATCCACATGCACCACTACACAATCTACTCCCTATTACCCTACCTCATTCTCCAAAGCCTAACCCTCCATCTCTACAACCCCTTTCCCCTTTAACAAGTATCCCACCCATGTTTGCCACCACATTCACTCCAATATTTAGTCTTCTTACCATCCTCTTCCCTAATTGCTACATCCTCACCACTTACACTCCCATTACACCCCTACACCTACAACTTCTATCACTATTCCTTCTATCCCCATAACCCATTCTATTCCCCCACTAGTTGTTTCCATTCCCCCACAAATTCACTAGAAACTCAATAGGCAGCCTTTGACAAGCGCCAAATGTATACCACAACTATCCACACTTTAGTACAATCAATGGAATGATACAATCGAGAGGTGCACAATCAGATGTATTACATGCACAATTACTTACAATGACACACCATGAGCAGCAAACCCTCAAGTTGTAGAAGGAAATTGATGAAGCCAAGATAAAGGTGGCATTCTACAAGGAGAAGTAAGAGAGAGCAAAAACCTTGCACAATGGTAGTAGATTTATTCTAAGCTAGAGAATCAGCACGGGATCCTTCCTCTAGCAGCTAGAATACTTCATGAATTTAGTTCAATTTTTATTCACTATCTTTTCAGCTGCATTGTAGTTCATTTTTAGTATGAGTTGTATCATTGATCATGCCATTTTGGGCACATTATTTATTTACTTTCTTCCCTTTTTACTCTCTTTTTATACTATTGTAGTAAAAAAAAACAAAAGAACTTTACAACAAGGCACTCTTCGAGATGGAGAATGAAGTAGTGGCGGGAAACTTGCATAGCCTAAAATTAGTGCCCTACATTTTTTTTGATACAACTACATTCTAATGGTAATGGAGTCTAATTGCAGAGTCTAAATAATTTGGATTGTAGGATATGAATAATGTTTAGAATTGGTCTAAGGTAGCAAAAGAAACCAATTTCACAAATTAGTCTTTTTCAGAATTTGTCTAGCTCAAGCAGAAGAGACTAATTTCACAAATTGCTCTAATGCAACAGAAGGGACTAATTTCACAAGGCAAGAAAAGAGATCAATTCGAGGAATTGATATAAGGACTAATTTTTGTAGATAGGACCGATCCCTCAAATTCATTCAAGGCTGGATCTCAAATTCATCCCATCTCAAATTTGTCTAAGGCTAGATCAATGGAAACTTAAAGAGAAGGACCTTGTGAGTCGTCCAAGGCTGGGTCACTAGAAACTTAAAGAGAACGACCTACCAAAAGTGGATGAACAAATAAAGAGAGTGGAGACTAAAGTACCGGATTTGGCAGAGTGCATATTGTACCAAACTTGGTAGAGCAGAAGAAAAGTGACAGTGAAGGAGACAGAGTCGTGGAGTAACTGCTTGGTAGAGAGCAACTTATATAAAGAAAGGGAATTAGTACTAAAGGATACGATATATCATATCATACATCATATGAGATCTATCAAAGATCATAGCTCATAGAGGAGAGACATTTTCATAAAGAGTAAGGGTACTTGAATGAAGTACACTACTGTCAAGCTTCAACAACTCAATCAAGGAGTTAGACAAGAGGCTCTGGTCTTGTCACCAAGGGTGGACAAGTGGAGTAAGTCTACAAGGACTGAGTGCTTAGCAAGAGACTTGCATGCTTCATTAGTACCCTGATCTTAGCTTTTATGGTTAGATTGTGAGGTTGTGTGGTGCTTGCTTCTTTCACCCATGAGTGAACCATCTATTTTGCACACTTCCATGCTTGATGCTAATAGAGTAATGCTTTTGTGACTAGTAATATTGGCTCTTACTTTGTGTCATCTTGTAATCTTCTTGTGGTTGTGCAAAGCAAATGCATAAGTGCATATTGCACTGAGAAAAAGAACTCATTTCGAGCACAAGAGAACAAGAATTTCCTTTACATTTCTTGAGTCTAACAAATTGCACGGTCAATGATCTTCCAATTGCATGGTCAATAAAGATCATAGACAATTAATTACAAACAATCAACCACTAAAATGATCGCAACTTTTGTCCACCAAATCAAATGTTTGATTGCTCAAAACAAAGCTGCAAGGATAGCTACAAGTTGTGCAAGCATAAATGCAATGCACATTTACACACATAGCATAGTTCTGCTGGAATCTACTAATTCAAGTGCATTCACATGCATAACTCACAAATTAGAGCACTGAAATATGAGAAATGATCATAACAGAGAAGCTCAAGGATAGGCACCATACTAGCAAGGAATTATCAAGAATCATAAGCACTTGGACATGCAAGAATCACACTGAGAAGTCAACATTGATCATATGCAAAGATTTTTCAAGAAGGAGAAAAAGCTCACTTTGCTCAATGGCAAAAAACCCCTACATAGTGAGGGAATGTGTTTTTTGTAGTGGTCCCCACAACACTTTACATCAATTTTAAAAATATAAAAAAATCCAAAAAAATCAATTAATCTCTTAGTCTCTTCCTATCTTCTTCTTTTACATGACTCATAGAAAAGATCTTCCCTCATTTACAAGAATACAAAAAGATTTACTCTTTAAAAATAAGACACCTACATTAAAAAATTACATAAAAAACTATGATCTTTCTTGTGTATGGATTGCCATGTGCTCACTCATGTGTATAATTACCAAGAGAGCCCCTCTCCTAAAGATTTTCATCCTTGATGAGACCCTAATATATAAATACTCTTGGTTTTATCCATGATTTGGAGTGCTCTTACTTTCTCTTGAATTGTTTGTTCTCAAGAATCTTGGAGTTTCTCTATGTATTGGTACAACCTGTAAGACAATAGTTACGCAATATAACACAAGAGCAGTAGCAGAGAAGATAATAGATATAGGAGAATCTCAACAATTTTTCTACTAACAGCAAGTACAAAGACGATGGCATTATCCACCCGTGCGCTCTCAAGGTAGAGCTTAAATGGTGATCTAAACAACTCTAGATAGGGAGATACAAGGTAGAGGTATGTTGGCTCAATTCGATGTCTTAGGTAGTGCAAAAGTCATGTATATATAGGATCATGGGTGGCCTTCCATGGAAGGCTATACATGGGTGGTAGAGCGTGGGGGGCCACCACCCGTGTAATTGCCATACACGGCTTAGGCCGGTTCAACCGACCTAACAAAGATAAATGATTTCTGACTCAGATAGGGAATATTCCATGGAATATTCCCTTTATTGTCACGTCAGGGGTGCTGCCACCGAGCCCCCACCAGGGGGCCCGCTGGCCCCCTGGGACCCCCCAGCTAGGTGGCCCATTGGCCTTGTTGGCCCCCTTGGACCTCCCAACCGGGGCTGCTCACCGCTACCCTGGACCCCACAATTGGGGACCCTGGTAACTCCCTTTCCTTACAATACCCTACATGGTCCAATATGACCTTCATCAATTGGGTAATGCACGCTTGGCATCTCCTCATAATGGGGGCCTTACAAAATGTGCATACAATCATGAGGGGTAGACATTGATCGTATACTAACACTTTCTATGTAGTGTTGGTGATCTTTCTAGCTCTATTTTATTTTGCGTAGAGGCCATCATTGCTTGTGATGTGAGTGATTTGGAAGAGAAGATGCTCTAACTTGAAGGAACCTGTTTTAAATTGATTTTCAAATATTTGTAGATACTGTGATCTTCAAAATATCAGCTATGAGTAATAAGAAAATAGTCACTTTCAGCTCAATGCTTGGTTCAATTGAAAAAAGAAGACATTTAGGATTACTTTGGATCTGATTCCATCCAAAACTGATATCTTGAGGATTTGTAAACTTATACTTCCAATATGTGAAATCATTTTGATCACAATATTTGGCATTTTGCAACACATCCTATAAGATTACTTAATAATTTTGAGTATATATACGAAAGCCAACTCTTTGTCCTTTGGGATATGTAATAGAGAATAAAAAAGCCATTGCTTATTGATGATGCACTCTGTAGCTCAGTGATGAGTAGCACCTCCTTTAATGTCAATCCGGGAAGACGTGAGGATGGTATGAAGACCTCAAGCAAGTGGCGGCACAAGTGCGTGAGTGAGAGGCACACAAACATGCACACACATACACACACACGCGCACACACGGCAAGACAAAGAGAGAGAATCAATGGAGTTCTTTAGATTACTTTCAAAAGCTCTTACAAGTCCGTTTCAATTACCATCTAACCTCAAAAATGAGCTCTCTAGCTCTTTTTATAGTTTTTGGCTAAGTTTTGGCCCTGTCCAGACCTAGTGTCCGGCCTAGTTAAAAATTAGGTTCCAGGGCTTATTTGAGGGCTCAAACGATATCTAAAAAATACGAAATTTGGCAGGTAGATACTTCTAATGCTCCTCAAGCTCAAGGACTCCTTGGCTTGCACAAAATGGAGCTACAAAAAGATGAAATGATATTTACAATGGTGCTTAGTGATGATAATCACTTTTAATGGGTGTAGAGGTTTTGAAAGATTAAGGTTGCCTTAGTGCTAAATCTGCGTGAATGTTCATAAGTGCTTCTTCTTGAAAAATTGTTGGCCTACTTGCCGGGTCTTCGTTGACTTCCTTGTCTGCTTGTGCTGTCCCTTCGCTCTGACTCCCTTCTTTGACTTTCACGTCTTGTAAGTCCTGGTGTACCAAGGCTACTGCCAACACCCCCCCCACTCTCGCGTCTGTCGCCCCTGACAGACCCTTGTCTAGCTGCTTTTTGGACGTAGTATTGTACAACATCGGCGGCGAGGTGGTGTTCTTCTAACCTGAGTCCCCTTGCTAGATCTGTCAGCAATGCATCCCAATTGACTGGCCCTGGGACATCTGGATGTGGCACCCGTAACTGTTCTGAGTGAATGGTTCGCTCCACAGCAAATAAATGGAGGAGATGTGAGGGTCTGGGTACAAATATTTCTGAGTGGTATTCCCAGAACCCTGTTATGAACATCTCTTCGAATGTTTGTTTAAAGCAGGCTGGGAGGTATTTTATTCTGGCGTGCCAAGCATATATCACCTCTATGGAAGGAGTGGTGCTCATGTCATAAACTAAATCTTGGTTTCCTGTAAGGAATCCGACGCCTGAGAAGTGTGGGTCCTTGATATTCTTGAATGTCCTGAATGTAATAAGCATTAACTCAAAAATTTTCATGCACATCTGGGCCATTACATCAGGGGTATTCCTTAATCGGATGCTCCAGTGCCGTATAGTGGAAATCATGTAATTGACGGTGGGAGGCCCTTGAGGAGGTGCTAGATAGACGTAGTTTAACCATTTGGCGCATCCCTTGATATTCTTGACTGCAATGGTAAACTCTGGCCATGTGCGTCTGCGGAGTACAGGAACATAACAAGGGTTATATTTAATAAAAAGAGGCATATTCGTCCAGGTGCGAACCATCTCCGGGTAGGTTTCGAGGAGTCGGATCCTCCAAGTGGGTTGATGAATGGATCCTTTTTGAGCGCTCTCTGGGATGTCATCTGGCCCAAATTGTGTAGCAAACGTTGGAGGTTTGCCACATCTGTGTTGGATTTCTGCATTGTAGTCCGCCAGGAGTATACAATATGGCACGTATTGATCATCATTGGTTCCTATCCATCTATGGTGGGACATGCTGCAGAAGTATTCTGATTTAATAATAGTGTCCTCTATCTTTGCCATAGATTGGATTTGAACGGCCACTCGATCTTCATGAGTTGATGCTGTTTTCTCTAGTGTTTGGAGCCACTCAGGTACTTCAATTTCTAATGTATCCATTCCTTCTGCGGTTTGCTCACCACCTGGCATTGGCATAGGAACGTAAGGTTCCTCATACGTCTCATCTACCTCGATGGGTACCAAATCCTCGGGTTCTGGTTCGACAACTGGAGAGGGTTGCCTTTCATGTGTGAGTAATCGTGCCTGTAATTCGGCCACCTGCTCTTTCAATGTCTTGACTTCCTCTGAAGCCGTGGCCGTTTCTGTGATTTTGGGTGCTGTCTGTTGCTCTTGGAGTTGATTGCGCAGCACATCACGTTCCCTTTCCAAGTCATCATGAGCTTCTAATAGATCTGCATAGCTGTCCAAGATGGTCTTCATTGTCTCTGAGGGCACAGCTTTAAACTGCTCTGGATCAATTTCGTGTGGAGAGCCTTCCATTGCTGCTTCTAGATTTGCTTCATTTTGCTGCTGCAGTCTCTTGTTTTCTTCAAGGGCGGCCGCCATGTGTTTTCTGAGAAGTGCCAGGTTACGCCGGACTTTGAGATTATCGGCTTGGTATACCTCGAGCAAAGCTTCTAGTTGTTTGACACCTAATTCTGTCGATGGTTGAGGTGCCTCCAATAATGTTTGGTGAGCCTGCTCAAGCGTCGTGTAGCGTTGATTCAATTCTGCATTTTCTATTTGTAGAATGTGAAATTGTCTTTGTAAGTTCTGATGGTGCGTTTCCAGTTGCTGATACCGGTTGTCCAGAGCTTTGTACTCATTCTGGAGCTGGTATACACATTGGTTTAATGCTAAAAATATGTTATTTACATTAAATAATGCTGGGAGGGGTGAAGATGCAGGGGGAATGGGGGCGGGAATGGGAGAGGTGAATGATGTGGATGTAAGTGGAGATGTGGGTGGAGGGGGTATGGGTGATGAAGGTGGCATGGGGGGAGGGAGTGGTGCTGTGGCAGGTGATGTTTCCATCGTGTCAACTGTTTGAGTGACGGTGTAGATGGGAATCGTGGGTGGAGTGGATGTGACATCGGTGAACAGGGTGGTGAAGGTGGGCATGGTGACTCCCCCAAATTGGATTCCCGGAGAGAGTGGAATGCCCATGACAATGGTAGTGGTAGTGAACGTGGCAGTGCTAGTGCCCTGTGGTGGGGTAAATTGGGTAGTGCGAGGTGGGGATGGTGGTGACAACGGTGCTTCTTGATATTCTTCTGATTGCGTTGCCTCGCCTGGTGCTAATGTATTGATGTGAATTTGCTTCCCGGACCTCCTGGGACGAACGGGAACCCTTTTCTCAAACCTGTGAATGTAGGCCACTGCCTCATGAATGGCCTCATCCAGTCCTACGACGTCGGCATGAAGGTTCATGGACTCAATGAACAACTCGTCCACGCCTTCCTCAGCTAGCAAGTCGTTCATGAGTCTTTTGCCCTGTTCTAGAGACATCTGATGCTGTTCCTGAACCAGTCGCATGGTTCGATATAGTCTCTTGATTTGTGCCGAATATGCTGGGGCACTTGCTAACTCGGAGAGTTCGTCATATTCTTGATGTTGTTCTTCGTCGGCTTCTTCTTCGTCTCCTCCTGCCTCTTGTTCATCTACATCGACTTCTACAACTTGTGGTTGGGTGGGGGCCGATGTTGTTGTTTGGGGTTGTGGTTCCTGAGCTCGCTCTGCTTCAGCTTCGAGGTTAGAGTCATAGATTAATCTGGCAATTTCTTCATCCGTGAGGTCCTCGAGAGTAAATCCCTGTGGAAATTCCAAATCTGATGGAATGGGTGGAAACACCAGATTAGGTCCCTCTGTGCTTGGTCTTGGTAGCCGGATTGTGAATGGCCTAACTCGTCGTGTCTGGGGAGGGGTGATTTCTGGTGTAGTGGTAGCTCCCCTTGGTTGAGCACAGGGTAGTTGGACTCCCCCCCTCATCTTCTTTGATGGGGGACCTGCTGCTGATAGTCTTCTCTGGAATTCTTGGACTCGCGACCATACGAGTGCCCGCTGAACAGGCACGTCATAAGCCAAGCATCTATAAATTATTCTGGTCAGAGCACAACACCCGTGGAGCACATTCTTCTGTTTCTTGTTCCACCTTTGATGGGCTAGGTGGATCTGATCTATGATCCAGTGTGGCACATTGATGGGCAGGCTTTCTGTCTCTGCTAGATACAAGCTGAACCATATTTTCTTCGGAGGCACTGTGAATCGTTCTTGGGCGGGAAAAGCAAAATGTTGCATGTGTTGGGGCTTCACTCACTAATTAGGCATGCATATATGAAGACATATGGAGATATATGATGGAGGAAAGAAGAAGTGAAGAAAAGACCTACAGAAAATCAAGCCTAAGTGAAGGGACAATTTCACTATTGTAAATTAGTGCAAAATTAGAGTCTAGATTTGTAATTGATCTTTAGAACTTACGAGTTCAAGTCTAGATGTATGTAAACCATAGGTATATAAGTTAATTTGAGTCAGAAACATGTATGAGAGAACTCAATTTTGTAGTTTGAGGGAGTAGAGAAAAGTCGTGTAATTTCTGAGAGAGATGGTGAGAGAAAACTTCTGAGTCTGAGAGAGTTTTCCATGGCTGTGAGCAAAATTAGGCCAAGCCATTTTGTACACACCTTCTCTGATAATCAACACATGTTTGTGTAGAAGCATTGTGTCTAATTCCTATTGTACATTGAGTCTCAAGTCATTTCATATGACTATGAAAGTTAGTTGACAGTTACGACTTTTCTGGCGCACATTTGACTGATCTTCTGAAGATCAGATCTCGAAGCATGGTGTAAAGTTTTTGGTAAGTGATAGCTCGTTGGAAAGCTATAATCCTCAACTACATTTGGTCAAAAGATCTTTGAGAAACGGGACGCGTACTCAGAGAAATCAGTTTAAGAGTGAAGGTATGTCAAATCGATGAAGTACATTTTCAGTTTTCAGACATAGTGTAAAGGTTGATACAAAATCAGAGGATTGTGAAGTTATTGCTTGAAAGTTTTGTTTGTTATGTGTTGCTTAACACTAGCAAGAACTTCTCTTAGCAAGTAATCAAAAGATTTGGCAAAGATTGAGCTAATACAGGTCAGATTGAAGGATTGAAGAAAAGGCGCAGATTTCTGTGAAGTGAAGTTTTGATTTTCACTAAGTTCAGAGATGAAGACTCATAATGTGAGTGTTGCTAAGCTAATGATGGTTATGGAGGTCTTCTAATACCACATTAGTTTAGTTCTTGTGGTGTTTTACACACCAACAAGTGGTATCAGAGCAGATAAGGTCCTCGAGAATAAAAGGAGTGCAGATACAAGAAGATTTGAAGAGTTCTTTATCAAAGAAGGAGGAAGCTGAGGTGTTCAACAATCAAAAGTTATCAGAAGAGTATTTCGAAGTTGCTCCCAAGAGTAAAGGTCTACAAAAGGTATCATTCTTTAACCTTACACTTACAGGTTGAAGCAGAAGCAAGGATACCATGGTAGATCATGTTTCCATTGACAAATTGGACAGAGATAACTATCCTGCTTGGGTAATGAGGATGGAGGCCTTACTTATGAGTAAGGACTTAATGGTATATGTGACAGGTGAAGAGGAGAAGCCTAAATTTGAAGATGAAAGTCATCCAAGGAAGGAAGAGCTAGAAGCTTTGAAGCTATGGCAGAAGAGAGATGCAAGTGCAAGAGCTTATATATACAACACTATTACAGATCACTTGTTGCCACATATCAGAGGTTTAGAAACAGCTGAAGATATTTGGAATGCTTTGGAAGACCACTTCCAAAACACCACTAAAGCTAGAAAAGCTAGCTTATGGTCAGAGTTCACCACATTCAAGAAGAAGCAAAATCAAAACATTAGTGATTATGTCACTAAGATGAAAGACTTGGCAGATAGCCTTGGATCTATTGATGAGGATATTGAAGATCATAGGTTGATAGCTCAATTACTTGCAGGTTTAAGAGGTGATGAGAGATGGAAGCCCTTTGTACTTTCAACAGAACTTTCATTAAATCATTATGTGCCAGAATTAAATCAATTACTTGGATTGATGCTCACATTTGAGCAAGACTTAAAGTCAGATGGAGACAAAGGTCAAAGTTCTGCAATGTATGTGAAGAACAAAAAGAAAGGAGATAAAGGCAAAGCAAAGGATGAAGAAGAGTCAACAACTCAAGCAAATTATGCAAGAGGAAGAGGTTTTGGCAGAGGTAAAGGTCGAGGTAATGGAAGAGGTAGAGGTAATCAGAACAATAACAAGAAGACATGTTGGATTTGTGGATTGAGCAATCATCTAGCATATGATTGTTGGCACAATCAACAAGGAGCAAGCCAAAATCAGAACAACAATGGCAGAGGAAGAGGTGGAAGGTTTCAGAATCAATTTCAAAGAGGAAGACATAATTCAAGAGGAAGTTTTGGTAGAGGTGGTGGAAGAAATTGGAATCAGAACCAATCATATAACACTACATATTACAATTATGCAAATGATACACAGAATGACAACCATACAACATTGATGATGAATTCAATTAGTTCATCAGAGAAGGAGGATCTCAAGGTATTTTATATTGACTCTGGTTGTTCAAATCATTTATCAGGTAATATAGAATTATTGTCAGAATTGGAAGAAGGAAATTCAAGTCATACAGTACAAACAGGTGACAGTACAAAACATAATGTGCATTCAATTGGAAAGGTGAAGTGCAGGAGTGGAGCTGATTTATTAACAAATGTTTTGTATGTTCCAACATTACCAAAGAATCTGATTAGTGTTGGACAAATAGTGGAAAAAGGTTTTCAAGTCAGATTTACAAATGAAGGGGTATTTGTTGAAGATCCAGAGGATGCATACAAACCCATTGTTTGTGGTAAGAAGGAAGGTAGACTTTTTACTCTCAAAGTGCAAGGAAATGTTGGTCAAGCCCTAATCACACATGGTGATGAAGTAATTACAGAGTTAGATCTTTGGCATAAAAGATTGGGACATTTCAATGAAAGAGGAATCAAAACTATGGTGGAGAATCAATCTGTATTGGGACTACCAAATGTAAAGAATCAACATATGATATACAAGTGTGAAGCTTGTCAGATGGGAAAAGCTCATAGACAACCATTTCAGAAGAAAGGTTTCAAGCATGATGGTTTGCTTGAACTCATACATACAGATGTATGGGGACCAACAAAAGAAGGTTCAATAAATGGATCTAGGTATTATGTTTTGTTTATTGATGATGCTACAAGGTGGATAACCCTTTATGTTCTAAAGGAAAGATCAGAAGTCTTTGGAGCCTTCAAACATTTTCATGCTTATGCAGAAAGAGTTACAGGTCACAAACTCAAGAGGCTAAGGTCTGATGGAGGGGGAGAATACTTCTCCCAAGAGTTTAATGACTATCTTTGGAATGCAGGTATCAAGAGAGAGATAACTTGCAGGTATACACCTCAACATAATGGGGTGGCAGAAAGGAGGAATAGAACATTGGTTGAATTTGCAAGAGCAATGTTAAAAGAAAAGAATTGCCCTAATTATCTTTGGGCTGAGGCTGTAAATACAGCCACATACCTTGTGAATAGGTTACCATGTGGAGCTTTGAATGGTATGACCCCTTATGAAGCTTGGTGGGGTAAGAAACCAACACTTGACCATTGTAAAGTGTTTGGGTCAATTGCTTATGCTTATGTACCATCACAACTCAGACATAAGCTTGAACCAAAGGCAGAAAGATATGTGTTTATTGGGTATGATGAAAAGCAAATGGGTTATAGGCTATGGAGTCCTTTAACTAAACATTTTATTGTTTCCAGAGATGTGACTTTTGATGAACAGAAGAATTGGTATGCAGATAAAGAATGTGAGCTTGAAACATTTGAAGAAGAGATAAGAAGGAGTGCAAGAGGTAAGTCACATATGCAGATAGATGGAGATGAAGAACATATGCAAGCAAGCACATCAAGAGTTGGATCATATAGAAGGAATGAAGATGGACCAATATTTGATGAAGAAGTACATCCAGATAGACATGAAGAGTGTGAACTAAGAAGGTCAACCAGAATAAGGAATCAACCTACAAGGTATTCATATGACACTTCTTACTTGACTCAGAAAAATTATGCTTACATGGTTAAGGAAGATGAAGAACCTCAAAGCTATGATGAAGCAAAGGGTAAGAGACATTGGGAAGTAGCAATGAAGGAAGAATTTGATGCTCTTGAAGAGAACAAAACTTGGGAACTTGTTCCAAAACCTAATGGTAAGAAAGTGATTGGAAACAAATGGGTTTACAAAGTTAAGAAGCATGCAGATGGAACTATAGCTAGATACAAAGCTAGATTGGTGGTTAAAGGCTATGCTCAAACATTTGGCATAGATTATGATGAGACATTCAGTCCTGTGGCAAAGATGTCAACCATAAGAACAATCATTGCCATTGCAGCATCAAAAGGATGGACATTGAGTCAATTGGACATTAAGAATGCATTTTTGAATGGATATATATCAGATGAGGTTTACATGGAACAACCTCAAGGGTTTGCAGATCATAAGTTTCCAAATTATGTCTGCAGGTTGAGAAGAGCCCTTTATGGTTTGAAGCAAGCTCCAAGAGCTTGGAATTATAGACTTGTAAAGTATCTTAATGACCTTGGATATCAAAGTTCAAAGGCAGATGCAAGCTTACTTATCAAAAGAACAGATGAAGGTATGATCTACATTTGTATATATGTAGATGACATTATAATTACAGGTACCTCAAATGAAGGAATCAAGGAGGTGAAGAAGCTACTTGAAAGAGAATTCAAGATAAGTGATCTAGGAAAATTGTCATATTTTCTTGGAATGGAAATCACTTATGCAGAGCATGGCATTTATGTATCACAAGAAAGGTATCTTTTGAATCTTCTAAAGAAGTTCAACATGGAGAATTGCAGAGAGGCATCTACACCATTAGAAGTCAATCACAAACTCAGTAGATATGATGGTGCAGAGTTCAAAGACATGAGGAAGTACCAATCTCTAGTTGGAAGTTTGATTTATGCAACTCTAACAAGGCCTGATCTTAGTTATGCAGTTGGTGTCCTTTCCCAATTCATGCATTGTCCAAAGGATCCACATTGGATTGCAGGTCAAAGAGTCCTTAGATATATCAAAGGGACCTTGAAAGAAGGATTGTATTATCCTTTTACATCAGATATAAGATTGAGAGCCTATAGTGATTCAGATTGGGCAGGAAGTCAAGATGACAGAAGGTCTACTCATGGCTACATGATATACATTGGAGATAAGCTTGTGAGTTGGTGTTCAAAGAAACAACACACAGTGGCCTTATCATCAACTGAAGCTGAATACAAAGGACTTGTAGAAGCAGCAAAGGAAGTCATATGGATGCAGACATTATTCAAAAGCTTGGGAATTGATCAAGGTATACCCATCATTCATGGAGATAACATGAGTTCATTATATCTTGCAGCAAATCCTGTGTTTCATGCAAGGACAAAGCACATAGAGATACAGTACCATTTTCTTAGAGAAAAGGTAATGGAGAAAGAGATTGAAGTGGTGTATACTTCCACAAAAGATCAGATTGCAGATATTATGACAAAAAGCTTGGATGGAGTAAAGACAAGTAAGTTCAAGGAGATGGCAGGAATAAAAGAGAAGGAGACTATGTGAAGAAGTCAAATTATGCTAATTAGTGATTGAGGGGGAGCTGTTGGGGCTTCACTCACTAATTAGGCATGCATATATGAAGACATATGGAGATATATGATGGAGGAAAGAAGAAGTGAAGAAAAGACCTACAGAAAATCAAGCCTAAGTGAAGGGACAATTTCACTATTGTAAATTAGTGCAAAATTAGAGTCTAGATTTGTAATTGATCTTTAGAACTTACGAGTTCAAGTCTAGATGTATGTAAACCATAGGTATATAAGTTAATTTGAGTCAGAAACATGTATGAGAGAACTCAATTTTGTAGTTTGAGGGAGTAGAGAAAAGTCGTGTAATTTCTGAGAGAGATGGTGAGAGAAAACTTCTGAGTCTGAGAGAGTTTTCCATGGCTGTGAGCAAAATTAGGCCAAGCCATTTTGTACACACCTTCTCTGATAATCAACACATGTTTGTGTAGAAGCATTGTGTCTAATTCCTATTGTACATTGAGTCTCAAGTCATTTCATATGACTATGAAAGTTAGTTGACAGTTACGACTTTTCTGGCGCACATTTGACTGATCTTCTGAAGATCAGATCTCGAAGCATGGTGTAAAGTTTTTGGTAAGTGATAGCTCGTTGGAAAGCTATAATCCTCAACTACATTTGGTCAAAAGATCTTTGAGAAACGGGATGCGTACTCAGAGAAATCAGTTTAAGAGTGAAGGTATGTCAAATCGATGAAGTACATTTTCAGTTTTCAGACATAGTGTAAAGGTTGATACAAAATCAGAGGATTGTGAAGTTATTGCTTGAAAGTTTTGTTTGTTATGTGTTGCTTAACACTAGCAAGAACTTCTCTTAGCAAGTAATCAAAAGATTTGGCAAAGATTGAGCTAATACAGGTCAGATTGAAGGATTGAAGAAAAGGCGCAGATTTCTGTGAAGTGAAGTTTTGATTTTCACTAAGTTCAGAGATGAAGACTCATAATGTGAGTGTTGCTAAGCTAATGATGGTTATGGAGGTCTTCTAATACCACATTAGTTTAGTTCTTGTGGTGTTTTACACACCAACAGCATGATGGTTCGCAGGTGAAGCGCAATGGTAGGTGTCATCGCTACCATGTCCTTCAACTTATTAAGATCTTTGTGCTTCATTCGACCTGGAACCATGGTTTCCTTTTCTGTTGGGATGTGCATGCCATACATGCCCAATGCTTCTCTTACCAGATTGAGGGTCAACTTGAATCTTTTAAGCTCATTACCCGGCAGCAGTGATGGCAAGACAAAGGTGCTGTCGCCTCCTTTGGCCCTGCTTGGCGTGATGGTACTGATCAGATATGAACATCGTAAAAAATCCGGCTTTGGTAAGTGAGCCCTGAAATAACTGTCCACACCCGCTTTGATCCATACTGATCTCATGACTTCGGCGTTTTGATAGCTTTCAAACTCGCGTGTGAAAAAGTGGTATCGACCCCATTTGCCATTGAATTCCAATTCTGCTTCCCAGAAATAGGTTCCATCGCCCAGTGGTCCCGCAACATCACTGAACCAATGCGCATGCTTACCTACTTGAGAAGTGTGCCCTTGAGGAGGATCTTGAATGGGGAGCACATGCACGGCTTGAAGCTCTTGCGGTCTTGCGGTGAGACGTGGCTCAAGGAGAAGTGTTTCTATGTCCACAATCTGGGCACCAGATCCGGCTTGAGAACTGGTACCTGCTTCTGCCATGGCCTTGTTCGCTGGTTGGTTCTGTGAGAATATAGAACCAAGTGTTAACATCGTAATGGACAGAATAAATCCGTTGTTGTCCCCGTTACAACATTAACATGAGGTGGATGGTGAGTTAGTGGTTAGTAAGTGCATGAAGACAGTGTGTGTAGTTAGTGCTTGTGTTGTCCTAGGAGACTACTGCCGTTAGTAAGTGGGTATGAATTTACAAATTGGGGTCGGGGGGTTTATTACAGGCCCTAGGCTGCCAAATGCAGTGAGTGGGCTTTGCCTTCGGTTTCGGAGAGTCTCTACAGAGCCTTCTCGGTGTCGTGGTTTGAAAACGAGGCCTTTTTGGGACCCATTTACAATTGATTACATGTACGCTCTTGGGTTTTGGTGTGTACATGAGTGTCGAGAACGAGTGAAATCTGGCAGTATGCGTCGCTGCGTTATGCTGTTTAGGTTGTGGCCTCAGCGTAGCTACTTGTGCCATCAAGCAAGCCTTAGGCACCCAAATTTGTCTTGATTGTGGGCTTGCCTTCATCGACTTCTTGGGCACCCAAATAGATTTTACTTTAGCAGAAGAATTTCTGAAAGACTTCTTATTAGCGTTGTGTTGTTGGTCACTAATAAGAGGCTTTGCCCCTGTAGTTGACGGTGGTGCAACCAGTCGTTCGCCTTTCCGCACCCATACCTGGTTTATTTTCTGGGCCATTCTGCTGCGCAGGTACTTTTGATCTTGGACATAGGTAGTACCCTGCTTCTTCTGCCTTTGATCCACCTTGGGTTGCTGCCTCCTTCTAGCCTTTGGAAAAGGAGGGAGTTCCGTTGCATTCCTGACTCCTTTTTTGCGAATATCATTCCTCTGCAACACATAGTTTTGGACAAGAACAACATGGTCATCTTCATGTGTACCCCTGGAAGGACCAGGAGTCTGTGCCTTTCCTAGTTCCTTGAGTGCTCCATTGTCTAATTCTACTGTAACTCGACTATGATTGACCCAAACCTGGAGAAGTCCACTTCTTAGGTTTAGATTGACTGCTTGGTCATAGATCCAATCCTGACCCAAGACGAGAGGTTCAGTGAGATCCTCATCTTGACACACTAGTACTTTAACGGTCATTGCCTCCTCGTGAATGTAGAGGGGAAGTTCCACCTCGCCCATGCAAGGGGTTTCCACGCCTCCCAATCCTATGAGGTATGCTTCCACAGGATGGACAGTTAACTGTAACTCTTGACAGTAAGACAACTTAACAGCGCTAGTGGCAGCACCTGAGTCAATCAAGGCTCTTACGGTCCTTGTACTCTTTCCTTCTCCTATGTCTATGGTTATGAAAGGACGTCTATCAATTATTCTATTCGAGCTTGTTCCTGCAACTTCACACATGGCTATGGGAAATCCTTGGTCTGCATAGTCATTCGCTCCAGGCTGATCTCTACCTTGCCTTCGTAATTTCATCCTTCTGATGCGTTCTAAAGCCTCTGCTTGAGCTTCTTCTCTAATTCTCTTTTCTTCCTCTTTGCGTTTCTTAGCAGTGTTGAGTCGGCTCAGCATTTCCTCCGTGAGGGGTTCCTGATACAACTTGACTCTGCATCCGCTAATATAGTTAGGGAGAACATCACCCTCTAATGTGGCCAATTGTACTGCTCCACTTGTGGAGATCCTATTGATGATCATAGGTCCGTAGCCTCTCTTTTCTAGCTTCCTCGCGTGTTGTTTCAGTGTATAGACTAAGACTAGATCTCCCGCTTTCAAGCCTTTATCCTTCACATGGGCATCGAAGTATGCCTTCTGTCTCTTCTTGGCTGCATATATTCCTGCAGCGGCTCTCAGTCTTGTTTCTCCTAATCGTTCAAGATCAAAGATCCTAGAGGAGAGCTCATGACCTGTCCATTCATACTCTTGTGCTACTCTCAATGTAGGAATCAGGAAGTCCAAGGGTAGCACAGCGTTTTGACCGAATACCATCTGAAAGGGGGTGGCTTGGAGTACCGTTTTGTAGGCAACTCGGTATGCCCAAACAGCATGGTGTAGCTGTTTGTCCCAGTCAGAGCGTTTAGTGTTCACTAATTTCGTCAGTACATTGCATAAAATCTTATTAGTGCTCTCAGCTTGTCCATTAGCTTGAGGGTGATAGGGGGCAGACTTCTTGTGTATTACCAAGAATTCTTGGAGTAGATTTTCAATCACTTCATTTAAGAAATGAGTGCCTCTATCACTTACTAGTTCTATGGGTAGCCCATATCTTGTGAACACATTCTCAAACAAGAATTTGGCAGTTGTCTGAGCATCGTTCTTTGTTGTAGCCTTTACCTCTACCCACTTGGTGAGATAGTCTGTTGCCACAATGATGTATTCCGCATGAGAACCTTTGGCTGGAGGATTAATAGGACCTACGAAGTCTATTCCCCACTTAGAGAATGCACGTCCACCCATCATAGGTTTCAGTGGCATCTCATCTTTGCGTATGGGATACTGAGTCCTCTGACAGACATCACACCGTTTCACATAGGTATGTGCATCCATGTGAAGGGTAGGCCACCAGAAGCCCGCAAATAGTATTGCCTTGATCACCCGATCTGGTCCAAAGTGTCCTCCTGCTACACCTTGGTGAGCAGTTTCTAAGATCTTAAGATACTCACTTTCATGGACACACAGTCTCAGGTAACCATCCTTACCGCGCTTGTATAGATTATCGCCAACGAGTGAATAATCCTGGGCTTCTTGTTCCAAACTCCTTTTTCTAGCTAGAGTCATGTCTGGAGGGAATGTGTTTGTCCTCAAGAATGATACTAGTGGTTCGCTCCAATCTGGCACAATGGATACTTGATAGAGAGTGGCATGTTCCACAGGTGGTTTAGTGCAACAGATTGGGCATTCCTTGCACAACTTTTGGACATCCGCTTCCATAGTTGGCCAGTGCACTCCGAATCTCTTTAGAGTCTGTAAAGTTCGTTGTTTTGAATGGTGTTGCTCTAATGCACCTACATGTGCTAATTGCAACCATTTAGCGTACTCATCCTCTTCTACGCAACAAGCCAAGATCCCTTGATCTGTGTGCTTGTACATGCTTCCGGCCATGATGTGATACTTTTGGGCTTTTACAATCTCTCTATTCCGTGTGTTTACCACTGGATGGTTAGGCCCGTATGTCAAGACTGGTACCAATGGCTTAGCCCACTGCGGCACCACCTCCAAATTAAATAGGTAAGCATCAGGAAGGTCATCTGATACTCCTTGTGGGGCTTCTCCAGACGTGAGTCTAGAGAGATGATCTGCTCTCAAATGAGTCCTCCCTTTTCTTACCACGACCTCAAAATCATATTCCATTAGCAAGAGAAACCATCTTACTAATCTTCCCGTATTGCATGGCTTGTTTACTAGGTATAACAATGCCTGATGATCAGTAAAAAATTTAAACTTATTTGCAAGCAAATAGTGTCTAAATTTCTTGACTGCATATACCATGCCTAATCCTTCGCGCTCTGTAGTGGTGTAATTCCATTCAGCCGCATTCAATTGTCTACTGGCATAGGCAATTGGAAGATCCATATTACCTTCACCAGTAGGTTGTGCAAGCACACATCCAATGGCATAATTGGATGCATCCACATGAACATGGAATGGCTTATTCCAATCTGGTGTGGTCAAGATTGGTGCTGAACATAATCTTCGTTTAAGTTCCTGGAAGGAATTCTCACATTCATCCGTCCACTCAAAGTTTGTCAGAAGTCCGTACATGGGCTTTGCAATGACAGCATACATGTGTATAAATCGTCGGTAATAACCACAGTGCCCCATGAAAGCTTGTACTTCCTTGACATTCTTTGGCCTAGGTAGCTCTGCTATGGCTCTCACTTTCTCTTCGTCAGTAGATATGCCATTCTTTGACACTATGTGTCCTAGAATCTTACCTTGCCTTACCATAAAAACGCACTTTTCTGGGTTCAGGCAGACTTGGTATTCTCTACATTTGTCAAAGATTTGTCTGAGTTCAGGAATATGGGTTTGTCTAACCTTGGAATGAGCACAAAGATCATCAACATAGACTTCTAAACTCTTCCTCAGGAACTCCTTAAACACATGGCACATCAGCCTCTGGAAGGTAGCTGGTGCATTGGTAAGCCCAAATGGCATTACTCTAAAAGCAAAAATGCCCCATTCCGTGGCAAAGGCTGTCTTATGCTGATCCTCTGGAGCTATGGCCACTTGATTGTAGCCCGAAAATCCATCAAGGAAGCTGTACACTTCCTTGCCTGCCACTCTTTCTAAGAGATGCTCTGTGATGGGAAGCGGATAGTTATCTCGAATTGTGGCGGCATTAACCTTTTTCAAGTTAATGCACACACGCAGCTTGCCATTCTTCTTGGGCACCACTACGATGGGGGATACCCATTCAGTGTGCTCAATTTCATAGATAAATCCAGCTTCGACCAATCTATCTATCTCTTCCTTGATCTTAGCAGCGTAATTATCATTATATGTATAAGGCTTTTGCTTAGAGGGTTTGGCATCTGAGGTCATGGGGATAGTGTGTGAGCATATGTCAGGGTCAACACCTTTCAAGTCCTTGTAACTCCAAGCGAATACATCTCTGTATTCTCTTAGCAAGGCAATCAATTTGTGCTCTTCTTCCGCTGTTAGGTCATGACCTATGTACGTACATCTCTCCTCTCCTTCTTCTAGGGCCACTACAATTTTCTTGGTAGTTTCTTTGTTATCATAGGCCTCTCCTGCTTGTGCCTCTCGTTTAGGCATTCTTATCATGACTCTCCTGTCATCTATCTCATACTTCTTAAAATTTTCTGGGACCTCAAACAAAGATTCTTCCTCCTCTGGTGAGACTTCTTTCTTCTTTCGTTTCTTTCCTTCTTCCTTCGGGGTCATATGTGTTGCTAATCTTACATCATTTGTAACCTCTCCATGCCTCTGGGGTTGAAATTCTACTTCATGGAAATATTCCTCATCTGATGCAAATGGTGGGTCCATAATGATTGACTCTAGATCGGAGTCACTTGCATCCTCAAATGCATCAGGGCTAGGTTCGCATTCTTCTAGAACTGCCTCTCCCATGATTGGCTCTATGGAGAAGATTGAAATGTCATAGCCATCCTCATCACAGTGAGGTGTCCATTGTTCTTCATTGATGGCTACGTCCATTGTTGCTAAAATTTCTGCCCAACCGTGAGGTTCAAATTCTTCGTCTGGAAAAACTACAGGTGCATAGGCTGGGTCTTGGATTGATCTCTGGGTTTCTTTCGCACCTACCTCTCTGGCTTTCTCTCTCTTCTCTTCCTCTACTGCTACCTTGCACATCCATAAGTGAGTATCTTCATGCATCCATGAGGATCCGGACCCTATGGAATGCACCGATTCTGTATCATCTTTGGCTCTATGGATGGGATTCCACTGGATAGGAGGTACATCCCTATGAGAGTAATCTTTGAGATTGACTTTGGTCGTAACACCTAAGTGCTGTAGGTACAAAGAATTGGTTCCCCAATCCTGTACCACTTGCAACTGTCGCATAAATGGTCTTCCCAAAATCATCTCATAGGCATGATTTTTGCTGAAGTCACATATAGCAAAACTATGCTCAAACTCGACACCACAAGTGGTGAGAGTTATTCCTTCGAGCAATCCTAGGGGTCTTTCAATATGACCATCGGCCATCTGCAATTTCATTCTCGTTGGCCTGAGTGCAGGCTTGCCCCAACGCTTCCAAAGGGAAGTAGTGGCAATTGCAACTCCTGCACCTGAGTCCAAAATTGCCTTTGTGGTGTAGTCCTGGTAGGTGATGGGAAGATAGGTGTTCCCTTCTTCACCTTCACACATATCTCCTATCTTGTCCAAGGGAATTTATGGCACTGTCCTATGGGATCCTACCTTGGAACAAGGTTTTGCAACTTCAGTTACCTGACTGGCTACATATTTTCGCGCTTCTGGTCTATCCTTGGGCAGTTCTTCCAAAGTGGAATCGCGCTGCACCTTGGTGTTCTTTACTACCTCCGTGTTCCTTGATATGACCGAGTCATCGTTCCTTACCATGACTGTGGGTGCTCTCATACATGTGGACTTTGCTTCCCATGGGCCTGTGAAGTGGGGTAGCTCTTGTATGGAATTAGACTCAAAGTCCAATCTCTCATGAGACTGAGTACTCTCATGTTCCCCGTAAATGGATGGGATGTCTTGTGGGAATTGGTCGTGTGCATCGTCCACAAGTTCAAATGGAGGGGCGACCTCACTTTCGTTATCCCATTTGTCTTCTTGAATCTCTCGTAGGAAATCTGGTGCAAACCGATTCATAGAAGAAGAAGTGTCTGGCTCCGTAGAATTGGGCACATAAGCAACCTGGGAAGGAGGGCTTATTCTATCGTTGGCTCTCTCCTCGTTCCCATAGATGGCTGGAGCACAAGCTTCTTGGGGAGGATTACTTATTCTATTACTTTTCCTAACAGGCTCATACGCTCTCTGAGAAGGAATGTAGGTCACCTGTGGAGGTACGTAAGCTTTCGAGGGAGGCTCATGTGACTTTTGGGGGGGAAGATAAGCTTCTTGAGGAGGCACATGGGCTTCCTGAAGAGGCTGGCTTATCCGTTCTCTTGCCCTTTCCTCTCTTTGAGGGGCAGGTTCCTTCTCTGATTGTGCAATTAGCTTCTCTATTCGTTCTAGCAGTCCATTAAAGTGTAACTGCATCTTAGCTGAGCTAGAGATATTAAAGAGGCGGCTGGCTTCAAACATGGTCTGAGCCAATTCCACCATTTTGGCACAAATTTTGGTTCGTTCAAGCTCTAGCTCGGCTCTAGGGTAGCATTTTTCATGATCGGTTATGGTTGGCCCTTCTTGGATTCTGGCCTGATATGCTTTCAGCATCATATTTAGGTCTTCGGGAGTGGGATCTGCTAGGACTGATCCTACTCTAGGGGGTGGTGGGATTTGATGAGGCGGTGGGGGAGGTGGTGGGTCGGATGGAGATGGGAGTGGTGGAGGCGGGGTAATGTGAGAGGGAGTTTGAGTTGTGAGTTCAGTTATCCTCGCTTTGGTTTCTCTTATGCTTTCCTCAAGCTCACTCATCTTTTTAGCCCATTGTCTTTTCATTCTTTCTCGACTATCTTTCCACGCTCTAGTCCTTTTCTTTGTCACGCTCTCGGTTTCACTAGCCTCTGGGCCCTTTTCCTGGCTTGCCTCTTGGTTTTGCTGCAATGCCTGAGCTCTAGTAACCACCTGCACTGGTGTAGTGGAAGTGACACTTCCTGAGGCATCCACAACCAACCCAATCACATTGATAGGAGTGATTTTTGGCATATTATTGGGGTTCTTTGGGCAATCTCGTAAGAGATGCTCTTTTCCACAATCTTGGCAAAAGCCTTGGATCGTCACGGACTGATTTTGTGTAGGTGGAGGTAAGGGACAATCACGAATGAAGTGATCTCCCTGACATCGGTAGCATGGTCCTCTAGGAAATGGTGGTCGTACCTGCCTAGGTTGAGGCCTAGGGTTGGGGTTTGCATACATGACATTTGTGTAGTCTGACTCCCAACTAGGTTCACTCGGTTCTTCACTATAGTAGGACTCACCATGTTCTGGAGACTACATGTAGTAAGCCTGGGGACTATCGACATGTGTAGAATCAAAGCTATGGTCACTCGGGTCACTTTCTGAGATCAATGGGGTTACTGGTACTATGGCCCTATTCAGGTTTTCTTCTGCCACAGCATACTTTACTGGAATCACGTTAGCGGGGTTTGGAGGCTGTTGAGCTAGCACCGGTTGGGGTCTCTGTTGGGCCTGATATTGTGGTTGGTAGGTTTGTTGGGGTCTAGCATATTGTGGTGGTGGAGGGTATTGGTTCTGGTATCTGCCTTGTTGGTAGGGCTGAGGGTAGGGTTGCCTAACAGCCTGCTTGTTGTATGGGCAATCTTGTGCAGTGTGGTTTGTGTACTTCCGTTCTATGGTGCAATATTGGCTATTTGGATTGACCTGGGGTTGAGCCATAATGGGGCACACGTTTGCCATGTGGTCGCCACCGCATGTATAGCACCTCTTCGCTGGAGCAAACCTTGGGATTTGTTTGCTAGTTACACCTAATTTCTGAGCTACTTTTTCGGCAAGTTCCTCAATTGATGTGGACTGCGTGGAAGAGTGACTAGATGCACTATCTGAATCTTTGTAGATTTTGGAAAGCTCTAGTTCTTCCCCTAGGTTATCTTCAATGTCAATGCACATGCGTACACACTCTTCTATAGTCCTAGGGTCCTTCAGATACACATAGGATCTCAATTTCGTACTCAACAATCCATCAAGGAATAAGGCTACTTGTTTAGCGGATGTGGGTAGCTCCGAAATAGGGCACCTTTCAAGATATTGTCTAAATCTCCTTCCGGCCAATCTGACAGTCTCTTGGGGGGTCTGTTTGAAGCTGTGAATCAATGAGGATGTATTGTGTCTTATGCCGCTCTTAGAGAACTCTACAATGAATGCCTCTAGGAGTTGGTCTATGCTCCTGAACTGACGCTCATCTAATGGCTGAAACCATGTAAGTGCTGTATTCCTAAGGGTTAGACCGAAGGCATTGTACTGCGTGAACAGATCTTCCACTTGTTCAGCTCTCAAGACTTGCTTGAATTCCGCCACATGATCATAGGGATCTCCTGTGCCGTCAAAGTAATTCTTCATGGACTTAACTAGCTGGGTGGGTCTCAAAGTTCTTGTGTGCTCTCTAGGCCTCGGCAGAGGGAATCCATCTACATTTCTTTGGTTCCTGTGGGCTCTATGCATCTCAGGTTCTACCCTATTCGTCTCTGTTCTCGTTCTTTCTCTGCCCACGGGGTTGGCGAAACTTACTTCTGGTTTATCCCTACTTCTATCTCTTTGCGTACCATGAGCTTGGGAAGTTCCAGCCCCAGGGTGACCATAGGATACATTTGATCTTGGTTGGGGGAAAATGAATTCACCCTTCCAAGTGTAGGCATGCCTATCATTTTCTGTCACCACAAAGATCCGTTCTGAAGCATGATCTAAGTAGGTCACTCTGCCTGGGCTATCCGGATCCTTAAGCTCATAGATCATGATATTTCCTATGTCTGTTGGCTGATTAGACTTATACCTCCAAAAGGCTTCATCAGTTTCTCGATTGAGGAGCAACTCTATGCTCTTGTTGTCTTGGGGGACCCATTCAGGCGTGATAATCCTAGTGAGAATTGATTTACCTCGAGGGGTTCTAGGTTCCGCACCCATGTTCCCTTGTTCCAGGTCACCTAAGTCCGCTTCTGAGATTACATTCCCAAAGTCATCTGTCCTATCCGGGTGACTAGTGACTACATATATAGTTCCTTCCTTGTCCAGGTATGCACCATTTTCAAACTTGACAGCTGGGTGCTCTAGTCCTATGGATTGGTCAGAGTTTTTAATCTGGACCACGGATCTTCCTAGGCCGTCCTCATAGATGCTAGCACCTAATCGGTTGGTCCTAAGATATTCCAGCTGTGTTTTGTAAGGGCCTTCTATCCTGTACAAATAAGGCACTCCTGAACTTCCCGTGGGTCTGTCCATACCTTGAGACATCCCTGATTCACTGGTATCAGAGCTGGGCTAGTGAGAGTGGTGGCTCAACTGCTGGGCCCAAGACCTTGCAGTGTGATTGACACTAGCCTCTGAAGACCTAAGGCTTTGTCTTTCCCTTGCTAAATGTCGTCCTGATCTAAGGTTCATATGCCTAACTGATTAGTCCAATTTTTTTGCCCAGAGTACAACCTCGTTGCCGATCAATTGGTATTAGTTACTTGATTCTTTTTTAGTTAATTATTGTGTTTATGGTCTTGTCTGATATCACGTCGTCAGGAATACTTGAATGTTCTTCGTGCTTTTGATGGAGAGTGTTAATCTCCAAAAGAACAACTTATTCTTGTGATTAGAACACCTCTATACCAAGAATAAGTCAAACACTCCACTAATTTAGAGGATCAATTGCTAATTACCAAAAGATTAACAAATCTGTGAAGAAGATGAAACACAGAAAAGTCTGCTGCACTATTTTTCCACATTGACCTATCAAACGTGTAAAGTTTTTGATGAAACTTTGTACGAAGTATCTCCTATAGATTGCGCATCTACTCCAAGTTGAATCACTTCAAAAGATTAAGTATAACTTGAGAAATTGATTTCACAAGTTACCTATGTCAGAAACTGTTACTCAGAACAGTCGACTTTACACCTGTAACTTTTAAGACTTGGTTCTCCTTGAATAGAACCCGTTTTACAAAATGCTTCTAGACATAAGTAGCTTATCTTCCAACTTAAAGATTAAGCCCTCACTCATGCAAAACTTTAAACTGTGCTAGGAGAAATGACCAAAACATTGACTTCGAAATATGCGCCTGTTTTAGGAACCTGTGAGCACACTTCACATATGAATGTTCCTACACTTAATTCACTCAGCCTGATTACAATTGGAAGCTAAAACTTTGCACAGAGGTCAAGCAACTCTCAACTTAGACTTGTACAAAAGCATTTCACAATTGATCTACTGTAGAAGGAGAACACGCAGAAACATCGGGTGCAAAAATTTTCATTTACTCAGAGAAAATACAACTGAGTGATGAGAGCTAACACAACTAACTTTTTCTCTATCACATGACTTCTATCTCCCTCATTCTTAACTTCTAACTAATGTCACATATGCTCTCATATATGCCCCGACTTTTCTCAAAGTATTTATAGATAATTTGTACATGATTCTTACTGAACAAAAGATCTAAGTCATCTATGACTATGCTAATGTACATATATGTACACTTCTCTTGTCCTCTGAATGTAATCTTCTTCCACACTTTAGGAATTGATTCTTCCTTCATCATTTGATCTCCCAAGCCTTCAATTGGTGATTGGTCTGCACCAACAGCTTTCAGATTGATCGCTCCACGTTAGGTTCTTTTCCTTTATGTTATGGACAGTACAGTAACTCAGTTTTTAGCTTGAACTTGAGTTTTTAGATAGTCTTCAACTTGATAACTGCCTATCGTCCACCTGACTTACTCCTACCTCTTCTCGTTCTTAGCTTGAGCTAGGAAATGACAGAGGGGGTTGAGAATATTCCAACCTTACTTGTTGATCCCTTGCTTTATGGTGCTCAAGAACCCGGTTCTCAAGCTTGCAAAGAAACCTTGCTTTGTATGATCTCCGTTGCTCTCAATGAACCTATAAAAGTCCCACGGTTAGCTCAATGCTTAGATTCAAAGGACACAACCAACCACTTTCATTCATGTAACACAAACACACATTTGCATTGTGACTTTTAGGAAAATAATTCTAAAGACCCCTGACTTTGATCCCACTGGGTATGGTCAACTTCAAAATACCCTCTCTGAAAATCAGCGCATTATCTTTATAAAAAACAGTTGAGGGCGTGTAGTATATGCCACGAGCTTTCCAACAAGCCCAAGAGCTCAAAAATTGGATTTCGTATGAAAAAGTTATGACTGTTCAGGGTTTAGGGAGTTAAATCAGGATTCAATACAAGCTAACAGTCAAACAGGAATACTCGAGTAGCTTGTGGCACGGCCTCGCGATGCAATACTACACCCTAGTGTTTGTCCCACACTCAATCAAAATTTAGACCAATGATTTTGCCTTGAAAATTTGACCTAATTTGCCCTTCTAACGCGTTCGCAAAGTCTGTCGGTCGCGATTGACAGGTCAGTCACGATCGACGTGTCGATCGCGATTGACAGGTCCGTCGTGGCTGTCAGTCGCGATTGACTGGTCAGTCGCGATTGACACATGGCCGAAAAGTCAATCAATCGTGGTCAAAGCGTCGTTGACTCTGTCGGTCGCGATTGATGAGTCGATCGGGATTGACAGGTCGGTCGCGAGGGTCTGTCGATCGTGGTCAAACAGTCGTTGACTGTGTCGGTCGCGATTGACAGAGCCGTCGTGGTCTGTCCGTCGTGGTCAAACAGTTGTTGACTGTGTCGGTCGCGATTGATGAGTCGGTCGCGATTGATGACTCGATCGCGATTGACACGTGTCACGCGTATGGTCAGTCGGTCGTGGTCAATCGGTCGTTGACCCTGTCGGTCGCGATTGACAGAGCCGTCGTGGGCTGTCGATCGCGATTGACGTGTCGATCGCGATTGACGTGTCGATCGCGATTGACAGGTCTGTCCGTCGTGGTTTGTCGGTCGCGATTGACAGAGCGATCGCGATTGACAGAAATCTGTGGAATTTCAAAAAACTAAACACATTTTTGGGAAGCTCTAGGCCTGTAGGTCATGGATATGCACTTTGTTTAGCAATTAGAGCAATTTTTCTATCGGTCGCGATTGACAGAGCTCGGCGACACACAGACAGTTACTCAGATTTTCGTACCTGCGCAGGGTGCTGGGGATGATGATGCGGCCTGTACCTGCAAAATGCTCACAAAACATGCAAAAAATAGCACATGCAAATTCGCTCTCTCGCTCTCTCTCACAAGTGAAATGAGGGAAAGGAGGTGGAGATGGGGATATAGTCAAAAAACTGAAATTTTTGCGATGATGGAGATGGACGTGGGAGATGGTGATGATGATGATGGTGATGATGATAGCGAAGAAAGTAAAAGAAAATCGATGAGCGTGAAGAAAATACCTACAACTCCAACGCGTCAACTCTACGTCTTACCATCACACGCTCGTCCTCAAAGCTCGATCCCCGGCAACGGCGCCAAAATTTGGTGTAGCTCAGTGATGAGTAGCACCTCCTTTAATGTCAATCCAGGAAGACGTGAGGTTGGTATGAAGACCTCGAGCAAGTGGCGGCACAAGTGCGTGAGTGAGAGGCACACAAACATGCACACACATACACACACACGCGCACACACGGCAAGACAAAGAGAGAGAATCAATGGAGTTCTTTAGATTACTTTCAAAAGCTCTTACAAGCCCGTTTCAATTACCATCTAACCTCAAAAATGAGCTCTCTAGCTCTTTTTATAGTTTTTGGCTAAGTTTTGGCCCTGTCCAGACCTAGTGTCCGGCCTAGTTAAAAATTAGGTTCCAGGGCTTATTTGAGGGCTCAAACGATATCTAAAAAATACGAAATTTGGCAGGTAGATACTTCTAATGCTCCTCAAGCTCAAGGACTCCTTGGCTTGCACAAAATGGAGCTACAAAAAGATGAAATGATATTTACAATGGTGCTTAGTGATGATAATCACTTTTAATGGGTGTAGAGGTTTTGAAAGATTAAGGTTGCCTTAGTGCTAAATCTGCGTGAATGTTCATAAGTGCTTCTTCTTGAAAAATTGTTGGCCTACTTGCCGGGTCTTCGTTGACTTCCTTGTCTGCTTGTGCTGTCCCTTCGCTCTGACTCCCTTCTTTGACTTTCACGTCTTGTAAGTCCTGGTGTACCAAGGCTACTGCCAACACACTCCCTTTTGAGGCCCAAGAGCTATTGGTGCTCCCTTCTATAAGTGACTAGATAATCACTTGGATTTCCTCAAAGATAAGGAGGCAAAGCTTCAATGATTCACCAAAAGTTTGGATTGTTTGATAAGAAAGAATCCTTCCATGGGGAACCATACATATCCTTGGTATTATCACTCAAATCATTAATACTATACATGAGGTTGAATTTGGGAGGCTTCCCAAATCTTTGAGTGAGGTACATTTGAAGTTTCTCTTTCATGACCATATATGAAGGTGGAATAAGATGTAACAAATTGCCTGCCTTCTTTAGAGCTAATTTTGGTACTATATTATGTGTAAGGATTTCTCTCTCAAGCTGAAAGTAAAATTCCTCCACACCTTCAATGCATAGCCCCCTAGTCTTTGTTTCTAGGATCTCAAGTGGTTTGTCATGTGTATCTTTACTAGAAACCTATTCTTTCTTTGCTTGCAATTCTTCTTATTGGGTCTTATTTCTATGATTTATGGAATGAGAATGTAATGACCATGATGCCAAATCTTATACTGTGGTGAAGTCATCCTCTTGATCTCACAATTGATCCTATAATTTTGTTATCGGATCTCTATATTTGAATGTAGCATCCTAAGTTTCTTCCACTTGTGTGATCCTTTTCACTATGCCTTGTGGATCTTCATTAATTCTTGTGCTAAGTTAGATACTCTACTTGTTATTTTCCTATATTTCTTATAGTTGTGCTAGCAACTCTTATTCTATTTTTTAGGACTCTTCCTTAGTGTCTTGAATTGATCTTCATGCTCTTTATGTTTGGAAATCTTCTTGAGATGTGTGATTGAATCAAGATGATTGATAGAGGTTTTCATGGAAAGAGACACTAATCTTCCACTAAGTTATTTTGAAGCATGTCATCGTTCTTCTTTCTAAGTCATGCCACTTCTTCAATCTTTGCTTGGAGGCTTTCTAAATGTGTTCTCTCTTGATGCCATTATTTAAGTGTGCTTTCAGTTTTGATTGCAAATCTATAAGAGATTGCATCACTTATGCTAGATTGGATGAATTAGCACATTATTCTTCTAGAAATTGCTTTACCTACAAAATTTCTTGATCTTTTGTTGCTAATATTTTATCCATTTGCAAGGCCTTTTCCTTCTACATATAGCACTAAGTAGGATAGTTAGAAAGCTATTGAATGATCCCTAATCTTTTATCATAGGATAACTTAGAGTTTGAGGAGTGGGAATGGACAAAATAACACAAAAAAGAAGAATCTTAAAATGTAGAGTGTATTATTGAGTGTAAAATATACAAAGGAAAGTATATTTTATTTCAATTTCTTAAATTGTCTGCGTCCTCCATATATACTTTGATTTGGGTTTCAAGCAGCTTACTTTTGGCATTCATTTTTTGCTTTCTCTGCTTCACCAGCTTTAAATTTCTTTGTAGCTCTTTGAGTTGATCTTGGAGCTTCTGGTTTTCTGTTGTTAGCATGGTGCATTTTTCCTTGGCTTCTTTGGCTTCTGAATCCTTGGCTGAGAGTGCCTATTGAACTTGAATTAATTGTGCAAACAAATTTTCACTTATTACCTGGAATTGGCTTTTCTCTCTCATAGCCTTGTCATATTCTGCATCCGCTTTGAGCATTTGTTGTTGAGTGTCCATAGCTGTTTATATCATTTGCTTTACTATAGGCTGTAATTGAGCCACATCTACATTCAGCCATGTTTTGGGGATACTTGGTTCTTCCCCTATTCGTACATCTTTGCCTTGTTCCACGTGTATAGTTTCATTGTGCGGTTGTCTTATTTGAAGGTGCACTTCTCTCTCTTTTTCCTCTTCCTTGTTTGTGGTTGACTTGTAGCACTTCCTTGAAAGGTAACATCAAAATTAGAAGGTTTCGCTACCACCCTGATTGGAGTGAATGGTTTGGGCTCCTCCACTGCTTCTTGTTCTTTCTCTTGCTTTGGTCGCTTTAAGGGGGCTTCTCCATCTAAGCGAGTCTCCGTGATTTGAAGCGTCATCTCTTCATTCATTTTGAATACATGAACTGCTTCTCTAGATGATTCTTGCCTTCTAGTGTCCGTGATAGTGTCATCAAGAGTTTGGTCTATCTTTGTACCTTCCACTCCAAAGTCATCCGTGACTTGATTTAATTCCTCCCAATTACCATCATCTTTTGAGTCACTTTTAATATCCACATTCATCATAGATGGTTCCTGCTCTTCTTGCGTATCGAAAGATGAACTAGAGTTGGTCGTCTTTAGTAATTGGTTTGGGGTCCTCAATTTTAGTCCTTGGAAGTATATGTATCCTCTTTGAAGCTAGAAGTGCTTCTTTTGCCTTCATCATTTTAGTCCTTGGAAGCATATGTATCCTCTTTGAAGCTATAAGTGCTTCTTCTGCCTTTAGTAATTGGTTTGGGGTCCTCAGTTGTATTCCTTGGAAGTATATGCATCCTCTTTGAAGCTAGAAATGCTTCTTCTGCCTTCATCATTTTAGTCCTTCGAAGTATATGTATCCTCTCATTCTTGGTTGTGAGCTGGTCTGGGCTTCTTCCATCACTTTTACTCCTTTCTTTTTCCTTGGAACCATGGCTAACTTAACATACTTAGCCATCTCTGAAGATAAGGGCATCTCTTTCAAATGTTCCTGGATACCTAATGCATGGTAGATAAGTATTGTAAGTGCGATGCTTCCATTCAAGAAATTTTTATGGTTCCATTGTTTATTAGCTTCAAAAAGATGCTCTTGGATGTATGGCATCATGTTCACTTGATTCCCAATCTATTTGATAGCATGAGATAGCATCTTCACTATGATCTTTTGCGGTGCTGTGTATCCATGCATATTTGGAAAGCAAAAATGTTGATGAATCAAAAGAACTTCTTCTTCTATATCTATATGATTGATGTCCATGAATGTTCGTGTCTTAGTCCCTCGGCTTTCATCTTTCAAAACTATGTTTCCATCCTTTTCCCATCCGAAAGCTTCTTTGATTAAGTCATGAGTGAATTGGATGATTACCCATTCTCCTGCTACATCTAGAACTCTTGCTTCTGGCACTAATGGGTCATGTAAATCCGGTTGGAGGGTATTCATCACCTAAGTACATCCAATTTGGTTTGTAGATTGGTAGTTCGAAGTATTTCTGAATACTTGCCTTAGTCATTATGTCTACAGTTGATGGGAGTTCATGTACAACTTTGAAAATCTTGAGACATGACTGGGAACTGATGGTCAGTGTCCATAATCTTTATTGTCACTAAGAAAAGATAATCTCGAGTAGGTTGATCCTCGCGAAACCAATGACCTTTGGCTTTGGTCACACTGTGTAATGGAAACTCTAGCACCTCTTCTTGCACATTTGCTTCGGAATCCTCAGAAGCCATTTGCACTTGTAATAAAGAGAATTATCTTCTAGTAGAAATCAAATCATGTGTTATGTGTGGCTTAGTGTTATTTTGTTTCCTTCGTTACTCCGTTTCTCCTTGCTTAAGTAATTAAGGTATCTTACCACACTTCTTTTGATTTATATTCCTAAAAGAAAACAAAAGTTAGTTCTAGCCGAAGCATTTATTTATTTACATTGAAGATCATTCATATGGCAGTAGAAACTAAGACATATTCCAATGATGGAAATGTGCACCGCTAATTTCATCAAGAAGGCAGTGTGCCGAATGCATGGCCTTGTAATGCAGCCCTATCATGCATACTCTAGGTGCATTGGACTCTTCATGAGTGCAAGTGGAATCTAGTTGAGTAGGCCATTCTTATCCTTGCTCCTTCTTGAGTCTCCATATCCATTTTGTAGTTGGTGTTTGAGGTATTTGGTTCCGTCATTCTTGTCGCTCTCTCTTCCTTGTTGCCTCCTTTCTTGAAGTCTGACTGGTTGATGTCATGTTTCTTTTGTACCTTTGTTGATTCGTTTTGGCCCTCCTTGTTTCACTTTGCTGGCATAATATCTCATTGAGCTTGTCTAGTTCTTGGTTCGCAGTCTGTCTGACCTCCTTTGGGATCCACATATATCGGTATGTCTTTTGGGCTGCTGCTAGTGATTTTGGAAGCCATACACTTAGGAGCCTTTGTGACTCTGATTGTAATGAAGAGGATTGGTTGTTCCTCCTTGCCTTCCTTGGATGGCTGACCTACTTTTGTGTTGGCTTCTCTAGTTCTATCATTTGATCCTTGCGGACCCATTGCAAACGAGTGTTCCATGGATATGATGCTCGAGTAGTAAAATTCCATGTGGATGTTCTTCTCTTTGAGTAGGTTAATTTAGAAGAATTGTCCTCACTTGCTCTCTTGGATTCATCTCTCATGGGAAGCGTGATTATATCATCATGCAACACATCCTTGTTTGCAAGCACTTCTAGACTAGGGCATTCTTTGGGCATGCTCTCTCTTGATTCATCTTCTATCTCCTTTTCTAGGGTTTCTTTCTCAAGCTTGATAAATTCATGAACATGAGAAGGTCTTTCTTCTAACAAGATAAAATTTCTTTATGTCCTATTTTGGCAGATATGTATCCTTGTGTTAGATGAATGCTCACTTAGGATCAAATTTTCTATTAAGTCCTCGTCTTTGCATACAAAAACTCATTGCTCCATAGTTGAATTTCCTAATTGGAGAGAGATTAAGGCTTCTCCAACACATTCTATGACTTGGCCTCCAATTGCTACCATACACACTTTAGTCGGACTTATGGTTGTTTGAATTTATGTGATTAACGTCTTTCTTACACAGCTTAGGGCTGCCCCTGAGTCAATTAGAGCGTCTATTAATTGGTATTCAATGGTTCCAATCCCTAGGTTTAAATATGGTTGGGATATCCTCAGGCTCTCCTTGTCGGCTTTATGGACTTGGTAATTGGCCATGGGTATGGGTTCTTCCCCCTGTAATATCGTTCATCCCTTTGTTTTATCCACTCCTTTGGTTTCTTGTATGCTCTAGGGCTTCTTGGCGTGCTTCTTCTCGAATCGCCTCCTCTTCTTTCTTTTGATTCTGAGCTCGTACAAGTCATTCTAACATCTGATCCGTCAATGGCTCCATATATCATTTTACTCGACAACCACTTATGAAGTATATCTCCATCTAATGTGGCTAGATTCACTGCGCCGCTAGTTGAGATTCTATTAATCAACAATGGTCCGTATTCGTGCTTCTGCAGTTTCTTCGCAGGTAGTTTCAATGTATATACCAAGAATAAATGTCCTTCTTTCAAGCCTTTATCTTTGATGTGCACATCGTAATATGCTTTTTGTCTCCTTTTAGCGGCATAAATTCCTGCAACTGCTTGTAGTCTTGTTTCGTGTAACTTCTCAATCTTCCCAAGTTGCTTAGGTAACTCATGTCTTGTCCACTCATACTATTGTGCTACTCGTAAAGTAGGTACCAAAAAGCCGATTGGCAAGATTGCATTTTGTCCATCAACTAGGTTAAAAGGAGTAGTTCCAATGGCTATCTTGAAAGCCACACGAAAAGCCCAAATTGCATGATGCAATTGTTTGTCCCAATCTCACTTTCCATTATTGACTATCTTTGTCAACACTATACACAACACCTTATTGGAACTTTCTGTTTGAGCATTGGCTTGAGTGTGATAAGGGGCTGATTTTTTATGAATCACAAGGAATCCATTCATCAAGGACTCTATCACTTCGTTAATGAAATGCGTTCCTCAATCACTTACTATCTCTATAGGTAGTCCAAAACGACTGAAAATGTTCTCAAAGAGGAACTTAGCGGTCATCTAAGCATCATTCTTTTTAGTTGCTTTTGCTTCTACCCATTTGGTTAGATAATCTGTTGCCACTATTAACAGCTTGATGGTGAGGATCGGCCATCTACATGGTGTATTTAAAGATTATCTTCTACAGGAAGATATTAGGTTGAAGATTGTCTTCTACAAGAAGATGTCTGGCTACTTCAAAGACATTGGATGGGGCCATCTACATGGTGTATTTGAAGATTATCTTCTACAGGAAGATATTAGGTTGAATATTGTCTTCTACAAGAAGATGTCGGGCTACTTCAAAGACATTAGATGGTGATTAACATAAGATTCACATCTTATGTTAAGTATTCAGGTACATATTCTCTTTATGCACACAGGTACTACTTGAAGTTTATGGAGGCTGTGGCGTTCATATCAGAAGGAGTCCTATTCGACATAGGTACAAGAGAATCAGTACTTATATGCTTTATGCATATTTTTATGAGGTGTTTGAGAAGGTGTGTTCACATGAGTTTGAGGATTTCCTGCAGCAAACTTGTTAACATTCTATGCTACTTTATAAGTATGTGATCTTTTCACACACGTATCTGACTTAGGATCTTCCATAGCCTAAGTTCAGATGAGGGTTTGTTGATTATCAGTTTCACACTGATCCTTCCTCTTTCAGTCACTCATATTCACTCTTCTATAACCTATAAGGTCACACATCTCATGTATATTCAGATTACTGCCCACACATCTGAATATGTTTGTTACATTGTACATTCACTCATTCATCTATTTCTCATCACATAGAGTGGTTGAGAGTTTTGCTTCCACATTGTACATTGAACATTGGTATATATGATACTATGAGTAAGCGATGGCTTACGTAACACCTTACACATGTCGTCTATTCTTTCTCTATCTTTGTCTCATCATTTGTATGATTAAGTTGTGGTATGTTCATGTTTTGTCAATATGGAAGATTGCTGGAATTAATGTTGTACATGACTGGAACTAGGGAACCATGGACCTTTGACATGAGCCTAAGGGCCTACCTCACTTCCAACATTTGGTATCAGAGCACTAAGGTTTTGGTTACAGAACTTTAGATCTTTGGCATCAATGCATTAAGGCTCATTCATATCTCAGGTTCCCAGAATTCCAGATTTACAACATATGATTTGAAAGCATCTTCTAATATTTGACATTTGACATACACACTTAATCTAGATGAGTAGAGATTTGAGAATTAGACAATTCAGTTACATGTGTATTTATCAGTGTGGAGTATGAAGTTGATGATCTGTTAGCAGCCGAATATTTTTGGAAGAGTATGCAAATACTTTACAAAAGTATTGTTTGAAGACCCAGACTTGATGAAGAGAAGACTACTTCAAATTCAAGGAAGAACAATGGTTTAGAGAAGATGAAGGAATCAAATCAACATCAAATCACAGGTATCAATGTTTACTATCAGATTATCATTTGCAAGTCATATCTTAGAAGAGCAGTTATGAAGAGATTTGAAGAAATTCAAGGAATGCTTTTATACGCTTTCATCATTTGAACATTAATGGCTACATCAAAACAGGTATCTAGAGGTTTTTCTAGAGAGTTTTGAGAAATCTCTTTCATGACAAGAAAGTTCATCTAAGAAGACAAATGCAAAAATGGGATGAGTTTTTCAGCCAATTTTCTATTGTAAGTTGGTTGGATATCAAGGTACAAATGTATCTAGAGAAGGTAACTCTAGAAGGGTAATTCATCATTCAGACAACGATTGGTGAATTTAGTCGTTTGAGACATTTGAAGCAGAATTTTGATTCATATATATGAGGAGATGATAAAACATGATTCTATATTCACTTCCATTTGTATACCGTGTTTGTTTTATCTCTTACTCTTAGCATTAGAGGAAGAGAAAAGTTCATTCGAAGAAGTCCAGAGTATTTGCTACTTCAAGATGAAAAGAAAAAAAGGTATGGAACAGAAGTTTGAAGATGTTGACATCATCATCAGGTGGAAGAAAGATGCAGAAGAAGAAAGTACATCATTTCCAAAAGAAAAGTTAGGCTTCCTTTTCTCATATATTTTCCATATACTTTTCCTATTTTATCCTCTACATCCAAAGACAAGTCTACGAGAACATCTTGTTTAAAGAAGAAGCAGGTTCTTGTTTTGCATTACACTTGGTCACGATTTAGTAGATTTGACAAAGAATTGCATCGAGAGAAACAAAAGCACTCATATGTGTATGAGTTATGTTGAAGCTTTTTAAGCAGGCAGCTTATATGTTCCCTCAAAGAATTCTTGGAGTGTCAATACAGAGCTACTTGGTATATGACAAGTTGCAGAAAAGTATATTTCTTCTTTTTTCTAACTCAATGAGGTAAAAGAGTTTTGTAAGCAGATGTTGAACATTTGGGTTGAGGTTTTATGTTTGGAAAAGGTTACCTCATATTCAATATTTTCAGAAAACTTCAGAAAATTCAGACTTGTTGATGTACCAGTCAGTTGAAGAATCTACTTTTTATGATTGTCTAGATTTTTGGATACATGTTTGTATTCCAAAAGGTGTTCCATCATATCCTATCACTTGATTGAGAAGTGGAGTTAGCCAAAAGAAAACCAAGCAGATACTATCACATTTCACCCGGGTAAAATATGAAAGTTATGAAGTATCAACTTGCAGCTTTTGGAGTTCTCAAGGTGAGAAGTTTTTGTCCACTTATGTTTCAAGTAAGAATTGCAGATTCTTGGAAAGGCTTTGTTTGAAGAAAAGTTTAACAACTTTTTTGAGAAGCATGGACACTTGAAGACATTCAGGTAGCAAATCAAACATTGAGTCATGAAGGTTTGATGATAGCAGATTCTACACAAGAGAGATCTTCTTGTATGGTCTTATATGATCTTGAGTTTTTATGATTCAGTTGTCTATCCTTTGTTTGGTAAGGTTCTTAACATTGGAAGAAGTAAGTCAAAGATTCAGATTCTATCAGATTTGTGTTTCAGAGAGATAGAAATACTTGTTATGTGCAGAAGGGTATGAATCCTAAAATACTTTCAGCAAGGTTTTATCAGCTAACCTTATTCTACAATATGGGAAGCTGAAGACTTACAGTAAAATCTATTAGCAACTGCAGTGCTAATAAAAAGGGTTCAGAGATTTTGTTTCAGATACAGGTATTGATCACTGAACATCAGATTTATGAAGGAAGACGTTCCACATTTCATAAAGTCTGATATACTTTGAAGAATTCTGGATAATAGTGTTAAGTCATCCAGGGGGGTGATGAAACATGAAGACTTATTTTCAGCCATATGTAAAAGAATGCAAAGTCATACCTATAGGTATTCCTATATTTCCTTTGTTAGGTTCTCTTTATGTTCCAGCTTTGAAAGAAGAAGGAAGAAGAAGAATGTTTGGAGAAAGTTCCTTTTCAGGAGAAGGTTCCAAAATTCTATTGAAGAGAAGCTTGATATTTTAGAAAGGTATATTTCAAAAGTGCGCACATATATGTTTATACCAAGTTCTGAAGGAAAGAAGTATGAAGGATTTAAAGGATGAAGACATGATGACATCATAGATTTTTTGACTCATATTGACTTGAGTACAGTCAGAGATGAACCAATAGTGTTAATAATACACTAAGTTGTGAGTTTTCAGTCACAGGTTCCAGGATTCAGTTCTTGTTTAGTGTATTTACATGACACAGTAGAAGTACATTGAGAAACCTTTTTTTTGGAAGGTAAATGCAAATATATGGATCCTAGTGTTTGTTTTCAGGTTTTTGAAAACAGGAGATAGCAGGTTCGGAGATAGTTCATGCTATATTTGTTGTCAAGCAGTGATTGCTTGATAAGTTCACTATTGGATATCTAGTTTGCATATTTTCTCAAGTATTATGGTTCATATTCAGCAAGTTCAGATTTTTTGAAGGAAAGTCAAATTCAGTTTTGAAGAAGACTTCTTCTGAAGTATCGGAAGTACAAGCTTGAAGCTTGTGGTAATTTGCAGATTATAAAGTTTGCAGATTCAATTCAGATTGTACCAATTTGACATTGCAGGGGGGATTGTTGGAAACAATGCCAATTGGTCAAGAATTGTTCACAGATAATAGCATGTGTACTTGCTCTTCTTATTCTTTCAAGACAAGTAGACGGGCGGTTAGAACAGCATGTACTGTTTACTTTTATATTCCTTGTACAACAAATGGCATTGGGCGCCTTGGATAAGTCAACTGCCTCTCAACCCACCCGCCTGGGTTCGAGTCCCGTCGCAGGCAACTCAAAAACGCGAAAGAATTTTTAAGCTTTTGCTTTAATTAAACTCAATAGCGGACATCATTTTTTCTGATATTTTTTGGATTACGAAGACGACGGAGATAGATTTTTAGACTATCGCATAGCGATCGCTTATGCTTTATTGAGCAATTGCTTTATTATCAGCTTTTCAAGATGGACAATCTACTATATAAGAAGCACCTTGGGTCTCTTCTATGCATCCTTCACCTAGGATCAACACAAGCTTTCTAGAGCTTGGACCTCAGTAGAGGTGGTGTTTCTTCTAGCACATGGGGCAGCCATGGTGCTAACTTGAAGCATGTTGAGGAGCAGCTATGGAGTTCTTCTTGGTGATTCTTCTTGGAGAAGATGAAGGGTGTGCTCACACTCTACCTCATGGAGAGGAGGTTACCTCTTGTTCATGGCAAGAAGACTTGCTCATTAGCAGCTTGATGGTGAGGATCGGCCATCTACATGGTGTATTTGAAGATTATCTTCTACAGGAAGATATTAGGTTGAAGATTGTCTTCTACAAGAAGATGTCTGGCTACTTCAAAGACATTGGATGGGGCCATCTACATGGTGTATTTGAAGATTATCTTCTACAGGAAGATATTAGGTTGAAGATTGTCTTCTACAAGAAGATGTTGGGCTACTTCAAAGACATTAGATGGTGATTAACATAAGATTCACATCTTATGTTAAGTATTCAGGTACATATTCTCTTTATGCACACAGGTACTACTTGAAGTTTATGGAGGCTGTGGCGTTCATATCAGAAGGAGTCCTATTCGGCATAGGTACAAGAGAATCAGTACTTATATGCTTTATGCATATTTTTATGAGGTGTTTGAGAAGGTGTGTTCACATGAGTTTGAGGATTTCCTGCAGCAAACTTGTTAACATTCTATGCTACTTTATAAGTATGTGATCTTTTCACACACGTATCTGACTTAGGGTCTTCCATAGCCTAAGTTCAGATGAGGGTTTGTTGATTATCAGTTTCACACTGATCCTTCCTCTTTCAGTCACTCATATTCACTCTTCTATAACCTATAAGGTCACACATCTCATGTATATTCAGATTACTGCCCACACATCTGAATATGTTTGTTACATTGTACATTCACTCATTCATCTATTTCTCATCACATAGAGTGGCTGAGAGTTTTGCTCCCACATTGTACATTGAACATTGGTATATATGATACTATGAGTAAGCGATGGCTTACGTAACACCTTACACATGTCGTCTATTCTTTCTCTATCTTTGTCTCATCATTTGTATGATTAAGTTGTGGTATGTTCATGTTTTGTCAATATGGAAGATTGCTGGAATTAATGTTGTACATGACTGGAACTATGGAACCATGGACCTTTGACATGAGCCTAAGGGCCTACCTCACTTCCAACAATGTGTCCTAGGATTTTTCCTTGTCTCACCATGAAGACGCATTTCTCAGGATTCAGGCACACTCTATATTGTCGACACTTCTCAAATATCCTTCACAACTCTGGAATGTGCTCTTGTCTCCGATCTGAGTACGTGCATAACTCATCTACATACACTTCCATACTCTTCCTTAGAAATTATTTAAAGATGTGACACATCAGCCTTTGGAAAGTAGTAGGGGCATTCGTGAGTCCAAAAGGCATCACCCTAAAAGCATAGACTCCCCATTCAGTTGCGAATACGGTCTTATGTTGGTCCTATGTAATGATAGCTACTTGGTTGTATCCAGAGAATCCATTGAGGAAGCTATAGACTTCCTTACCTGTGACTCTTTCCAAGAGGTGATCAGTGATAGGTAATGGATAGCATCACGAATTGTGGTTGTGTTCACTTTCTTCAAGTTAATACACACTCTTAACTTCCCATTCTTTTTGGGTACGACTACTAATGGTGACACCCATTCAATGTGTTCTATCTCGTAAATGAACCCGGCTACTAATAGCTTGTCTATCTCCTCCTTAATTTTTGCTGAATAGACATCAATATAAGTGTAAGGGTGTTGCATCGATGGTTTTTCATCAGGTGTCATCGGTATTCGATGAGAACAAATGGATGGGTCTACACCTTTGAGGTCCTTGTAGGTCCATGCAAACACGTCCGGATACTCTTGAATCCGTCTTATCAATTCTTCTTCCTCCTCATGTGACACATCTTTTTCTATGTACATACATCTTTCCTCCCCATCTTCCATGGTCATTATTACTTTCTTCGTTTGTTCCTTGTTGTCATATGCTTCTCCTTCTCTTGCCTCTCTCTTAGGCATCTGAATGGCTATCTTCCTCTCCTCTACTTCATATCTTTTGAAGTGCTCTGGGACTTCATGGTTTGGTCTCTTTTGAGCTGCACCTATTGCTATTAGCTTGAGTGTTCCTTCTTCGTCATCGGCTTGAATTGCTTCTAAATACCGTTCCTCTGAATCAAACTCTGGTTGCATCTCTATGCTTTCATACTCTTCCTGCCTGCTTCTACTTCCTGAAGGACTACCACGTAAAAAATTACATCATAACCCTCTTCATCTACGCATCCATTCATGCTTAATAACTCTTCATTTATGCATACATCCAAGGTGGTTAGAATCTCCATCCAACCGTGTGGTTCGAATGCTTCATCTGGGAAGACTTGAGGCATATACATAGGATCATCTAGTGGTCGATAATTTTGATGTCCAATAGGCCATATTTGAGGTTTTTTCTCTTCTCTCTTTGCTTCCTTACACATCCATAGTTGAGCATCTTCGTGCATCCATGATTGTTCGCTTGAACTGGAGCTATGAATTGATACGTCATCCTCTTCCTTGTGTACGAGATTCCATTGTAGTGGTTGTACGTACCTATATAAGAATGTATGCAAATTTATCTTGGTAGTAGTTCCTTGATGTTGTAGGTATAAAGCATCTCTTCCCTAGTCTTGCACTACTCTGAGTTGTCTCATGAATGGTCATCCTAATATCATTTCATAGTTATTCGCTTTTCCAAATTGGTATACAACTAGTGTGTGCTCAAACTCCACTCCATAGGTAGTTAACTTAATTTTCTCCAGTATTCCTAGGGGTTTCTCTACATGGCCATCTGCTAGTTGAAGATTCATACGTGTTGGTTGCAAGGCTTTCTTTCCCCATTTCTCCCAAATCTCTTTGGTGGCTATGCCTACTCCTACTCCTGTATCTAGAATGGCTTTAGTCATGTATCCATTATATGTGATGGGTGAACATGTATTGCCCTCGTCTCCTTCACTAAATTCTCTGACTTTATCCACAGGGGATTCGTATGGTAGAAGGGGCTTCAGTTTCTTTACTTTCCTTTTTATTCTCCTCATTCTCTAACTTCAACTGTCTCACTAACTATTTCCATATTTGCAGCTTGGCTCATAGTAATTCTTCCACGGTCAACTGACATTGCACCTTCGTCATCTTGAGTTTTGCTAGATTGTGAGAGGTCTTACCTGAAGACTCATTTTCCTTTCCTTGCACTGTGGGAGCATGGAAGATTATCGATCCTTTCTCATATTCTCCCATGTAGTTCGGTAGGGTAGAAATGTTGTGTACTTCCTCCTTATTTCGGTCTAACATGGAAACCTCTTCATATACTCCATCCAGATTTGGGGTTGGCTGGTGGTCCTTGTTGAAAGTTTTTCAAGCTCAAGAGTGTGGGAACATGCCCCAAATTGAACCTTCCACATCATCCACAATCAAAGGAGGCTGATTTCCACGAGTTTGAGGCATCCAATTATGCCCATAATGGAAAGAAGTTGATTAGAGAAGATTTAGCTCACCTCTTGATGTGATTGGACCTCACTTTTGACATGTATATGTTTTTGATTGGTTAAAGAGGTTAGTAGGTGGTCTTTAAAACCTCTAATGAGTTGTATTATGATTTAGAGTCGTGGAAATACGTGCCCAAGCTGCCCCCTTGCTTAAGCACACCCCCTACTAGCTGTTCTCTGCATATTTTGCAGAAATTTCACTTTTACACTCTATCTATCTAGATGTTTTTGGCAGACCCCCCGGTCTTGTAATTGTTGTTTCTCCTTCATCCGGAATCCATTTGCAATGATTTTTGTCTTGTTTGAAAGCTTATAAGTTCTACTTTGTCTGCTATAAGTCTCAGGTTCAGTGCCTGCGCATGTGCAGAGAAATGTCCAGAATAGTGTCTGTCTAGTTAGCTCATACTCTGTGAAGAGATCAAGTTATCTGTTTTGTTGCAGCTGGTTGAGGCATCATCCAATATCCAAATGGAGTGATTTTACTCTCATTTGAAAGCTCTTAAAGTCTAGTTTATGCCTGCAAAATTTCAATTTCAATCTGTGCATATAAGAGAAACTCAGAAAATACAGAGCCTATGTCTGAAAAATTTCAGGATCCTAGGAGGGTTCATTTGCTTTTGTTGTGCACATAGGAGTGTTTATCCTCCAACAGTCCTCAACATCTAATTCCTCAAAGGGTGGTCTTGAATTCCCATTCTTTTTCCATCGGTCTTCCCGAATCCTAGCCCACAACTCTCTTGGCCAATTGGCCTCCAGTTCTAGTATTTTAGAAGTTGCTCCTCTTTACTATCTTTCTCTTTTGGTTTTTGATCATTCTCGTTAAAACACTCATTGTATTGATTCTCAGATATTCTTGTCTCTAGGAGGACTAGGATAGTCTTTTCTAGAGTGGCTTGAGCTACTTCTACGAGCTTTCTACATATCACAAGTCTCTCCTTTTCTAACTCCCCTTGTGGGTAGAGTTTCTCATGTTGCTCTATGTTTGGTCCAGTCGTGATTCTAGCTTGGTAAGCTTTCAACCACATGTCCAGGTTGTCTAGTCTTGGGTCTTTTAAGATTGATCCTGGTTTTTTTAGTTCCTCTGTATGAGACGTAAATGGTGTATTCTCTTGAATTTCCGGTTTCTCAGGTTTCTTATCGTCTTTCACGTTCTTCTTGTCCTCCTTACTTTTGTTTTTCATGTTTTTCCCTTCTGTCCTTCCAACTTTGGGTCCTCTTTGTTTGGGTACTCTCATGTGGGTCTTCAGAATCTTCCACAACCTGTATTTTGGGTTCTAGGGTTTTATCCTTTTCTTGTTCAGAGTCTACTTTCTTTCTCTCTTGTCCTTTGGATTGGGCTCGTGTGATAGCTTTTAATGGTACAGTGTACTCCTTATCACTTCTCGAGGATTCAATTACCTGAATCAAATTAATTTGTGTTGTATTATGAGTCTTATTGGGATTCCTCGGACAATCTCTAAATAGGTGTTCCTTTCCACATTCATTGCAATACCATTCCCAAGTCCTTGGAGGTGGTAGGTTATATGGCATAGTGCATTCTCTTATGAAGTGGTCTCCTCCAAATCTATAGCGTGGTCCTTTTGGCAGAGGTGCTCTAATGGGAGGTCTCATGGGTGCTGGTGGGTGCGTTGTACATTAGAGTTGCAAACTCCAGACCATAGGTGTTGTCATATCCCTCATAATCGTAGTATTGTTGCTCATAAGTTTGGTCATACTCCATTAGACTGGTGTCATAGGGATAGTATTCTCCTTGGGTTTGCTCGTATCCCTGATTTGTTGATTCTATACTAGTTAATGCGATGGCTCTCTCCATGTTTTCCTCTAGTTGAGTGTATTTAACTGACACTATGTTATGTGGAAGGGGTGGTTGTTGTCCTAACACTGGCTGAGGTTGTCCATATTGCCCTTGTTCACATGGTCTAGGTGCCCTTGTGGGCCTGGATATGGGTTATATCTTGGGATCTCTCTTCCTGGCTCTCTAGGAGGATATCCATAGGGCCTATAATGAGCTTGAATCATGGGCCTTGACTACCTGTTAAATGGACAGTTTTCTGCTCTATATGACAGTATAGGTTGGTTCCTTGAAGTGGCTACCTATTGTATGGATATGCTTGAGGCATGCCTATTCCTCCTCTTGTGCACATGTGAGATGGGTGATCTCCACCACATAGACTGCGTCGTTGTAACATGGGGATCCTCATTGCTGGGTGCTGATAATTCCTCTGTTCGTGGACTCCTCACTTCTTGGCTACCAGTTCTACTAGCTCCTCTACATTACTAGAGTTCGATGTCACTGTACTTCTAGTGTCTTCTGATTTAGTGGGGCTTGGTGTACTTTTGAGATCGTTAGCTAGGTTGTCCTCTAGGTCAATACATTCTTGAAGTCACTCACTCAATGTCTAGAGTCACGAAACCCAATGTTTCATGCACGGACCAAACATATTGAGGTGCATTATCACTATGTCAGAGAGCGCCTTCATGCAGGAGATATTGATTTGGTATATGTGCCTACACAAGGTAATGTGGAAGACATATTCACCAAAGCTCTTCCACAGGAAAAGTTTGAAGCTTTTTGCAAAGCTTTAGGCTTATTACCTTGTGGGAGCTGATCTATCACTCCCTGTATGTGTTCACATCATTCGCTCCAGGGGGGTTTGTTACACTTATGTGTTCCTTGAGTATCTTTGATGTGAACCTTTTCCCTATACATGGGCACTTTTTACTCTAGTGCTGGCTAGAGGTTTTTTCCCCATGTTACCACATACTTGATACTCTCATATGTGGTGGTACTTTGTACTTAGGGATATCATTCAACTCTTACTTCAGTTTAGTTCATTATCAATAGAGGGAGCTATTCCAGCCATCATCTTCTCCGTGTATCTTGCTGTGTTTGTCATCTTTGTGTGTGCTTCTCGTGTGTCTCTTGCACTTCTACACACACCCTACAAAGATGTTGCCCACATCTTCTTTGATTGACCCAACTCCAATAGGATCTAATAGATTGTCAAAAAGAAAATTAGACTTTAGAAACATATCAGCTAGAATCAAGCTCTGATGGGAGAAGTGATCGGCTGCTCCACGACTCTCTCAAATGCCATCAGAGGAGAGGTCCTATGGAAGATTTGGTGAGAGATATGTTCTTATAACTTTGGCAACTACCCCAAAGAGTGGTCAATTGATAAATCATTGTTCCTCCTGGGCAAAAGAATTGCTAATTGTAAGAAACCCCACCCCCCACCCTTTAGACATCATCAAGTGCTCCTTCTGATCAACAACAAGCTTAAATCCAAGTGGGCCCCACATGAGGGTGATGAGAGGGTTATTCCTTCTTTGCAATGCCATCTAAACTCTATAAAATCTACCCCTGCTCTGTGGGATTTGGGGGATCCCATGGGCACTAGTCCCCTTGTACTTTTCGTTTAACTAATTCAAGTCTAGGAGAGTAGGCTTAGGCCAAACTTCCTTTATATTAAAAAAATTCAAAATGGTGTCCTCTCCACCCAAACTTGAGGCACCTTGTAAACATGTATGTGAAGGCTGTACTTTGGGAAAAATGTAGCATCCATACTTCCCTAAAGATGGTTTAGTTTGAGCTGCCCATAAATTGCACTTTGTTCATAGTGATGTCGGTGATCCTATGCAGACACCTTCTTTTAGGAACTTATACCTTTACTTCGTGACTTTTATTGATGATTTTTCAGGCATGCATGGGTGTATCCACTGAAAGCAAACTGTGAAGTGTTTATGTGCTTCAAACAGTTTTTTGGTTATGGCACTCTCAGTTCTGATCGAGGTGGGAATACATGTCTTCTGATTTAATGCATTTCTTTCTGAGTATGGGATAAAACATCAATGGATAGTGCCAATTATAGCTCAAAAAAATGGAGTTTCAAAAAGAAAGAACAGGTCTCTCATGGAGATGGCAAGGTGTATGAGAAAAAGTCAAGCTTTACCACATATCTCTTGGCTTGAGATTGTTATGTACTTAATAGATGTCCCACCAAATCAGTGCAATCTATCACTCCATATGAGGCTTGGCATGGTCAAAATCCATTTATTGCTCATCTACGTGTCTTTGGTTGTCTTGCATATGCATTAGTGCCTGAACAATAGTGTAGGAAATTGGATGACAAAGCATTGACCTTTATTTTTGTTGAGTATATTTTTGAAAGCAAGTCTCTATATGAGTTTCCTCCACGAAAGAAGGTCATTGACACTAAACGGGTATACATGCTGAAGCATAAACTTGATGGAACAATTGGTATGTATAAAGCTAGGCTTTTGCAAAAGGTTATCTCAAGAGAGAGGCATTGATTTTGATGAGACCTTTGCACCCACATGTCAAATAACCACCGTTCGTAGCATCTATGCACTTGTTGCTCATCATGGTTGGAATGTAAATTAGTTGTACATTAAGATTGCATGTTTGAATGGTGACTTACATGAAGAAGTGTATGTATCTCAGCCCTATGGTTTTATACAGAAAGGGCATGAAAACAAAGTATGCAGACTGAAAAAGACATTATATGGGTTGAAGCAAGCACCATGTGCTTGGTATGAAAAGATACATGCCTACTTGATTGCACATGGTTTTGAAAATAGTACAATTGAGAGCACCTTATATGTTTAGTGTGCAGATGATGTTCTTTTGATCATTGTTGTGTATGTTGATGACATGTTGTTCACTAGTCCTAATGAGAAGCATATTGATAAATTTAAGGCTGACTTGGATGCCTATTTTGAGATGTCATATTTGGGGCATTTGCACCATTATTTGGGTATTCACATTATGCATATTGATGGAGGAATAGCTTTATGTCAAGCAAAATATACTGATACACTATTCCAACAATTGGCCTTGAACATTCCAAACCTATTTCCACTCCTATGAAAATAAGTTTACAATTGAGTCTTCATGATGTTAAAGATGAATTTTATGTTTTTCTCTATCATGAGGCTATTGGATCCTTGATTTACGTATGCATAACTCGGCTTGATATTCAGTTTGTTGTCTCTAAGATGATCAAGTTTATGCATTGCCTAGGTGTCAAGTATTGGTAGGTGGTTAAGCTCATCTTTTGCTAATTGAGTGATATCCAACTACTTGGATTGTTTTATCTTGAGGGGGATCCCTACCAACAGATTTTACACGCTTTTTATAACTCTAATTGGGTTAGCCGCTATGAAACTTGTATGTCCACTCATGGTTCTTGCTTCATGTTTCGTAGCTCATGCATGTCTTGGTTGAGCAACAAGCAGCCTATCGTGGCCACTTTTGGTTATGAAGCTATGTATAGGGTAGCCTTCACAATGATTGTTGTGGCTCAGATGCCTTTTGTTTGACTCCTCTAGGTACTCTCCGGCATACAAGAATGAATAAATGAAATTCTTCTATAGACTTATGTACCTAGCAAGTTATTTTTATAGAAGTGGACATGGAAGACCCTTATAGACAATTTGATGTCGAACCTATCAAGATATTGGAATATCAAAAATTCTAAAAAATTATAATTGTAGATTTCCGATCAAGTTTCTTCTTGCTTACATCCTAATATGTGGATATGAAGTCAATGCACCTTTGTCCAAATGATTGATCAACTTTTGTAAATAATCGTATAGTTTTAGGTGAGTCCAAGATCTAAGTAATGGTTGCTCTTTATGGACTTTCCCAAATTCATATGAAAGATAGATCATATAAGCATGATCATTCCTTGACACTAGCACAAAGATATGTTCTTTTGCAAAGTGAATAGGGTATTGATTATGGTTTCTAAGCCAATAAGTTGGGGTGGATATGATACATTAAGAGGGTAGCCATGTTGTTTTTTCTATCACCATTCCTTGAGTCCAAGATGATGTAATGGCCATATATGTACTTTAAAAATGTTTTCTTATTCCTAGGAGATATTAGTGTCTTCATAATGAAATAAAAAAATAGGCTATCTAGTTAGAGGATATGGTACAAGTGATACAATGTTCCTTATGTGAATGGGATCTCACAATAATTTTTATGCATGACCATGGAATGTGTCCATGATATATGCATAATTTGGAATGAGAATGACCTAGCAAGAAACAGGTTTTTGCAATGAGCACATAGTTTCTACACATAGAGGGTTCCACCCCACTAAGTTGTTTCACTTTGTTTGGGTGATGATTGAGAGAAAGTTGGAGTGGATCAAGGAAGGTCTATTTTATGCTTTGCTTTGGTGAAGGTTGGCTTTCTTACTTCGTGAGGATCTAGCTATTTTAGCTTTGTTTGTATGGATAATGGGTTGATCCTTGGTTCATTTGGAAAGGTTTTTTGAGTACATGATGAATGGTTAGGAAAACTAAACTTGCTTTGTATGTATCATCATGATTTTGGTCAAGGATTTCTTATGTACTTGACTTGACTTGGTGTAATAAAGTAAGTCTATGATCTGAGTGCGCTTGTATGTAAATGCGTATATTTTCATGCATGTTTTGACTTTTTTGCATACCCTAAACAAACTCAAGCATTTCTTGTGTTTTCCATGCATGCACTTAATGCATCTATGTTGGGCATAAATACAATATTCGTGCTTCCTTAAAAGATATGAACATACTATTGCACATGCTTGAGTGCATGGAGAACCTTTTATAACAATAGAGAAGCTTGTGTTGTGCATTCAAAGCATTATTTTGGAAGGATGAATGCTCAAACAATCATTCATTTTCATGCATGAAGTGCAAACAATGAGTAATTGATGCAAGAAAATTCTGGATGTGTTTTGCATTACATATGTGTTCCAATACATATATGCTCGCCCATTTCGCGTTCATTAATTTCTTAAAATTTGCATAAGTATTATTGAAAGTGAAGACTTACACCATGCTTCAATGATAATTAGATGTAATCTATATGAAAGCAAAGAGCAAATAAAGTATTGACATCAAATATGAATTTGGAAAATGCTTAGGTTGGATAAATAGCTACCTCCTTCCATTGATCATCAGGAAAATGCCCATCCTTAAAGCAATGAAAAATCGATTCTCTGGAGCCTTCCAAGCTTCATACTTGAACTCTGGATAACCTCCTTTAGACTTTTGATGAATACATATTGTTGCATGCAAACACTGAGTGGAGCATATAAATAGTGTCTACTAGTTTCAAACAGCTATTATGCATGTGAACATCATCACTCTTCAAAGCTATTTCTGTGGGTTAGATCTCCATGTGTGACACCAAAGCCTCTGGATTCTTTTGTTGATTCCATTGTGTAAGTATTTGGTATAAATAAGCGGGTCTGAATCTCCCACGGTGCACACTGAATCATGAGCTGCCAGGTGACGGTGGTTACATGATCTCCTCCTCTTGTCGAGGACAAGGGTTCCGTACTGTTGCCCCGCATGATTCACCTAACAAGGGTCAATTTTGTTATACCACCAAATAAGGTAATTCTGTGCTTCACATAATAATATTGGACTACGTAAGATTTTGCCAATGACCACATACATGAACATGAGCATGTAGTGTAGTAGATACTATGTGCTCTATCTCATGAGAAATGAAAATCGAGGATCGTTTTGCTAGTGTTCGTAATTTCGACGACGTCATGTGCTCAATTTTTATCCTCTTCCTTCACGATGTCCCGGAAGAAGACACCCCTTTTTTTAATCAAACAAGAGGGCAAAAATCCCGCTTGTCTCCGCCTTTTGCTCAAACAAGAGAGCAAACACCCCAAATTATTAAGAATAAAATTCAAAGTTGTATACAACCAAAAGAGCTTGGGGGACTTCATGGATAGAGTATCTACTTGAATCAGAACCGATCTCGGGTTCAAATCTTGTTGTGGGCATGAGATCTCTGGAGGTTTTGTTCTTTTCTATGCATATCTTGTGCAAAGTAAGGAGGAGGAAGAATGAGACCTTAGCGAGATTCGGTATGTAGAAGAAAATTACATGTAAACAAAAGGCACTTTCGTAAGGCTTGAGGAAGATGATGAGCCGTCAAGGTCACCATGGAAACTTGGTTAAAGCTCTGATACCAATGTAAAGAATTGACTGTTAGGACTACCACATGCTAGAGAGATGAATCTCCTCCCAACCTTATGTCTCTATTTATAGCTACTCAAATCAACAAGGACCACAAACATAACTAGAGTCCATAAGTGCATGTCAATCTCCAATACTCGTTTAATATCTTCACTAGAATCCACTAGTAGAATCCACTAGTGGTTGGTGTAATCTCCATCACTGCTTTAGCGCCTTCCACTGGAGTCCACTAGTGGTAGGTGTAATCTCCACTCGGGTTAAGTCTCTCTCGAGTCAAGTTAATGTGAAGGCTCTAGAGCTCTTTAGGAAAATCTCTCTCCCCATGCTCCCCTAGGGGGTTGAACCCAAGGCCTCCTCCTTCCCAACCTTGAGAATTAACCCCTAGGCTATGTGGATTACTTGTTTTAGAGAGCACATGAGCCTATTCTTAAGTCTAGTCTCGAGATCTTTGGCCATACACAAGAGTGACCACAAGGTGTCCGATTTCATATCTGTCTGAACGGACCGGACACTCAGATAATAGACCTACTTTATTACACTTGGAAAGTTTTATGAGGCTTTTCCCAACTCCAATATTTTACTTTTTTCTTCTTTTGTGTATGAAATTCATAAGTTCTTAATCATCTATTGATCCATGGGTGATAATTGGTGAAAAAGGGTCTTAGGTAACCACATTTATGATCTTCCCTATTGTGATATCATTAAATCTTTTGGAAGTGAGACACTTGTCTACAATTTTTATTGATTTGGTTCTTAGATCAAAGATGTTCATTTTTTTTAGGTTGAAAACATTTGATAAAACAATAACATATATACAATGATCGTGTTTCACGGGTCAAGTCAAGCTCATCAGAGTCATCGGGTCCATGTGCCACATCACGTGTAAGAGAATCTGATAGCCTAGATAAAAAAAGGAGGGGCATTTCCAAAGTTCCACGCTAAAAATTAGAAAAACCTAAATACCTGTTGAGGAGATGCACGTAAGACCTTTAGCCTTGGCATATAATTCAGTCAAGAAGGTTGGTGGTGCACATGGTTACTGACACCCTTGACAAAAGGTTCATTGCCAAAAAAGGGAAGTTATCTGACCATACCACATTTCTGACAGGTTGTAGTGACAAAGGTAGTTACAAAAAGCAAAAGTGAAGAAATTTTATCCTTAACTGCTTCGAGGTTCTTTTGGAACTCCTCAACTTTCTTTTCCTACCATTTTTTTTCCTTTTATTGATTTTCAAGTAAGAATCTCTTGCAAGATTTGGAGTTTGATGCATATATTGTGTTATATTAAATCAAAGGTAGTTCTTTTTTCAACACCAAAGCTTTGAATTGAATTGAAAAACTAGATATAAAAAGACAATGAAAGGGAGATGGAGAGCAGGCTCGAGCCCTTCGTCCTTCATACGGGATTCATCTTCCTTTAAGCTGGTTATCTCTTAACATAGGTTTGCGCTTACGATTATCAACTCTTCAACCTATGTGGCCAAATATTAATGGTTGAGTGTGTGATTCTTCTTCTGAGTCTATTTGGATTTCGTGATGCCCGGATTGGTCTTGAGATTTTGTTATGGGACTTATAGGCATCTCATTACCTCCATCACTTCTAGATGAGTTCATGACATCTGATGATGTTGATGAGAGTGGTTTTTTGAATATTAATTGGATTTTGTGTGTAGTCACCAAGCAAACGTCCTCTCCCATAAAGAGAACAAAAGCTAACGTCTACCCCTATAGCCGATGGTATGGAGAGTTCCATTATGACAACATAGTCTTCTCAGGAATGCTGTCTTTTGAGTTGCACCAGCTTGAGGTCTAGCATACTTAAATGTGAAAAGGTTTTCTACGACCTATGGAAAACAAACACATCGGCTTACGTCGTCTTCTACTCAATGTAAAGTCCACCAAAAAAAGAAACAAACACAAATAAGTCGGTATGAAGTTGACCCAAAAAAGAAAAAGAGAGAGAGAATGACGATGTGAACTTGATATTGACTTTTTCTTTTACAGCTCAGTGGATGCATCCCTTTCGACGCGTGCGTTCGTGCACCAACGAACTCTTCTTTTGGATGGAAGATTACCCACATTTCCTACCATCCCTCTTTTTCTTAGTGAATGTCCCTTTTCTACTATACTAAAAGGAAAATTGTACTCGTTCTCAGACCTCTTTAAAAAGAAGAGTCGTCAACGCGTAAGAAATACCCTATCTTCTTTTCACTATATTTCACCACATGTCATATTGGGGACCATTCCTCAACCTTAAAACCGAAAAAGCGCATTATGCTCTTTTTTCCAGCTACAAAGATGGAAGTCAAAACTTGAAGCCATCCTCCACGGGGAAATGATCCAAACCATACATAAATGAAGAAGTAAAAGGGAATTAAACCAACATGGTAAAACAAAACATACCATAATAAAAATAAAGACTTACGCCCTATAATATATATCCTAATAATGGAAAAAGCAAACACAAGCATACATGGATCAATGTCCCAAGATAGAGCTTAGTTCTTAAGAAGATGATTTTTGTGCTTCTTGATGGACTAGCAAGTGGGAACTAAGAGCTCTAGTGTACATCAAGAGATTGCAAAGCATTGATACATGCTCGAAAGAGTTTATATGTCTCAAAAGCACCTTGCCTAAGGATTTGAAGCTACCATGGAGATCTCCTAGATTTGAGCTTTCTCATGTAGTGACTGAAAAGTTTGGATTGCATCCCTCAACTTCCTATATCAACAACCAAATCAGCCCACAACAATACCATCCTTATGTAGGAGCTCACAAACAGGAGGAAAACATCTTAGATTGGCATGTCATAGGGGAGGAGTTATGTCAATGCCACCTCACCCATATGGAAGGAAATAAGTATCGAGACCACCTTTTTATGTTGAGATAGAAAAAAAATGGACCAGTCATAGAGTGGAGAAACATTATTGCAATTGGAAATAGGTAAGATAGCTACCACAGTATCACGCTACAACATATCCATACCAGCCTAGATATCAATACAGAGAGGTTCCCAGATACCCAGCCTCCTCACCACCATATCAACCTTGTAGACCTATTGAACAACAATATCCCTCTGTAAGAAAATAATAGCACAATGGAATAGACCTATAGACAATTGAGAGAAAAATGCAAACAAAGATAGACACAGACTAAGAGACAGAGAACTCAAATTCTCATATTGTCGAGCGTAATGCAGTTACAATGATGGTGTTGTCCACCGGTGCAATCCCAATGTGGAGCTTAGATGGTGATCCAGACGGACTCTAGATGAAGGGCTTACTAGTGCACAATGCTATGTAAAGCTCAACTTGGGTCGTGCTTATATAGCTTTTACAAGGCAGTTCGACATAGATAAACGTAGTTGGGAGATACAAAATAGTCTATAAAATATACAATCCGACAATATCTCCATGACCAAAAGCCCTACCGTCTCAGCCCTATGGGCCGGGGGGATAGGCCTCTCGGATCCTGCAGAAGGGGGCAAGCCCCCTATGCACTCCCCCCATTAAGGTTCTATGGGGAAACTGTGAGATGCCATAGGGCCTTTATTTTCACCTTGAGTGGCAACCCAATGGCCCAGACGTTTATGCCCTACCTAACCTAATAGCTAGGCTCACAAAGATCATCTATAACCATCAAGAGTCATGCATAGACCTCATCTAACTTGGAAGTTAGGTTTCCACAAATGTCCGGACTCTCATAATGGCTTCTCCTCATAATGGGGGCCTTACAACTTAGAGCACCATGGATCATTTGTGGTCACATGAGGGTGGAGTATTGAGCAATAACTAACATCCTCAACCCCATCCAATACTAAGGAAACAACCTCCTCATCAATAGAATGTATCCCTAAAAGGTACATGAACCTTGCGGATAACCCAAAGAAAGTGGTAGCACCCATAACATCACTACCTCCTATTGAGCCTAGTAACTTAGGGTACGAGAGTTAATATTCAAAACATTGTTATTACAAAGATCATACTACATATTATGGAAGCTCATAGAAGTAGCCATATTAGATTCATAAGCTGAGTAATCCAATCTTATGTACATCAACACTTGGCCTACTAATATGCCACCCTAGAAACCACCCCCAAAGGGGCCTTGTTCTAGATTTAATGGTGATCAATCCATTCAAGATTTTCCAATCCCTAATCCATCACCATGACAAAATGGGAATATGATTATTATTTTGATTGTGGAAAAAAACATCTCTTTCGAGATTCCCCCAACAACACCAATAACCACCAACCTCCAAATCAACTCAATGTCATAAGGATCCTAGAGCCATCACATAGTGAATTCGAAAGCCTAATTCTAATTCACTTGATTACAAGAGCTCAAAAAAAGAGACAAGCCCAAAAGGAGGCTATGAAAGAATCCAAGGAGGCTAGAGAAGAGGAGAGACTACCCCCACAACTAAGGATTCCATAGCTCCATGAGAGCACAATTGCAATAATGAGTTATAAGTGGAAAGAAGAGAAGGAAAGAATAAAGAAAAAGTGGTAAAAAATAATGGAACAAGTGGAGAAGAACATGAAGGAAGAATATGACAAACAAATTGATGTCAATAAGAAGAGTTCCACAAGCTAAAAAAGCTCCGCTTAACCAAAGGAACAAACACAATAGCATATAGGCTCTATTGTAGCATATCCTTATACTGAAGATCTGGATATGTTGTTGAAGGCCTATTAGTTGAGAATTGTGACATAAATTAGTTTGGAGCACCATGAGAATTGTTATCCAAGGAGGGACTTGGAAAAATAAACATTGGAGATCTTCAAGAAAATGATAAAGGTTCCTCATACTTTGCTAGAAGAAGTAAGATCCCCCATTCATGTGACTAGAATACTAGGGTGTAGCTCAGTGATGAGTATCACCTCCTTTAATGTCAATCCAGGAAGACGTGAGGATGGTATGATGACCTCGAGCAAGTGAAGGCACAAGTGCGTGAGTGAGAAGCACACAAACATGCACACTCATACACACACACACGTGCACACACGGCAAGAACAAAGAGGAAGACAATGGAGTTCTTTTAGATTACTTACAAAATGCTCATACAAGTTCAATTCTATTACAAGCTAGCCTCAAAAATGAGCTCTCTAGCTCTATTTATAGTTTTTGACTAGCTTTTGGCCCTGTCCAGACCTAGTGTCCAGCCTAGTTAAAAATTAGGTTCTAGGGCCTATTTGGAGGCTCAAACGAAGTCTAAAAATTATGAAAATTGGTACGATGCTACTTCTAATACTCCTCAAGCTCGAGAACTCCTCGGCTTGCATAGAATGGAGTTACAAAAAGGTGAAATGGTATTTACAATGATTTGTAGTGATGAGAATCACTGTTATGAAGATGGTGTTTTGGAAAAATTTGAATGGCCTACTTGCCAGATCTTCGTTGACTGCTTAGTCTGCTTGTGCCTTCTCTCCGCTCTGGCTCCCTTCTTTGGCTTCCTTGTCTTGTGAGTCCTTCGGTACCTTGACTGCTGCCAACATCCCCCCCTCTCTCGCATCTGTCGTCTCTGACAGACCCTTGTCTAGCTGAGCGTTGGATATAGTATTGAACCACATCTGAAGCAAGGTGGTGTTCTTCTAGTCGTAGCCCCCATGCTAGGTCTCTTAACAATGCATCCCAATTCATTAGACCTGGGACGTCTGGATGTGGCACCCGCAATTGATCTGAGTGGATGGTCCTCTCCACAGCGAATAGTTGGAGGAGATGTGAGGGCTTGGGTACGAATATTTCTGAGTGATATTCCCAGAACCCTGTGACGAACATCTCCTCGAAGGTCTGCTTGAAGCAAGCTGGGAGGTATTTTATTCTTGCGTGCCAGGCATATATTACTTTTATTGAGGGGATGGTGCTCATGTCATATACCAGATCTAGGTTGCCGATAGTGAATCCAACTCCTGAGAAGTGGGGTCTTTGATGTTCTTGAATGTGATCAACATTAATTTGAAGATCTTCATGCACATCTGTACCATCACATCAGGTGTGTTCCGTAGTCGAATGCTCCAATGACGGATTGTAGAAATCATGTAAGCAACAGTGGGAGGTCCTTGTGGAGGTGCTAGATAGACATAATTTAACCACTTTGCACAACCTTTGACGTTCTTTACAGCAATGGTAAATTCGGGCCAGGTGCGTCTGTAGAAGACTAGAACATAACAGGGGTTGTATTTGATAAATAGTGGCATGTTAGTCCAAGTACGAACCATCTCGGGATAGGTCTCAAGAAGACGGATCCTCCAGGTGGGTTGATGAATGGATCCTTTTTTAGCACTCTCAAGGGTATCATCGGGGCAAAATTGTGTGGCAAAGGTTGGAGCCTTGCCACATCGTCGTTGAATCTCTGCGTTGTAATCTGCCAGGAGTACACAATAAGGCACATACTGATCATCGTTGGTGCCTATCCATATGTGATGAGACATACTTCGGAATATTCTGACTTTATGATAGTGTCTTCCAATTTAGCCATTGATTGGATTTGGACTGCTACTCGATCTTCATGGGTCTTAGCTGTCTTTTCGAGTGTCTGAAGCCATTCGGGTACTTCGACTTCCAAGGTGTCCATTCCTTCTGAGGTTTGCTGACCTCCTGGCATCGGCATAGGAACATATGGTTCCTCATACGATTCATCCACCTCAATGGGTACCAATTCTTCTGGCTCTGGTTCTATGACTGGAGAGGGTTGTCTTTCATATTCCAGTAACTTCTTCTGCAATTCTGCCACCTGCTCCGTCAATGCCTTTACCTCCTCTGAAGTCGAGGTTGACTCTATGACCTTCGATTGTTCTTCTTGTTCCCTAATCTGGCAGCGCAGTGCGTCTCGTTCCCTTTCCAAATCATCATGGGCTTCCAACAAATCAGCATAGCTTTCCAGAATTGTCTTCATTGTATCTGAGGGAACTGCTTTGAATTGTTCTAGGTCGATCTCGTGGGGGGAGCCTTCCATTGCGGCTTCGAGGTTTTCTTCGTTTTGCTTCTGCAGATGCTTGTTTTCTTCAAGGGCGGTAGCCATGTGTTTTTTTAGGAGGGTCAAATTACGCTGGACTCTTAGATTATCTGTTTGGTAGACTTCGAGTAAAGCCGTCTTTGTAGTTGTTGGTGATTCGTAGTTAGTTGATGATGACGGTCTTCGAGAGCCTGATACTCATTCTGAAGTTGATATACACAGTGATGTAATGTCGAAAACATATTATTTACATTAAAGAATGTAGGGAAAGGAGAGGATGCAGGGGGAATGGGGAGGGGAAAGGGAGTCGTGAATGATGTGGAGTCAAGTGGTGAGGTGGGTGGAGGGGGTATGGGAGATTGAGGCTGCATGGAAGGAGGGAGTGGTGCTGTGGCTGGTGATGTTTCCATGGTGTCAAACGTGTGCGTGACTGTGTAGATGGGGACAGTGGGTGGGGTGGATGTGATGTTCGTGAATAGTGTTGTGAAACTGGGCATGGTAACTCCTGCGAATTGGATGCTGGGAGAGAGAGGAATTCCCATGACATATGTGGTAATGGTGGAAGTGGGGGTGGTAGTGCCCTGTGGTGAGGTGAGTTGTGTAGTGAGAGGTGAGGTGTGTGGTGAGAGTGGTTCTGCCTGATGTTCTTCTGTTTGTGTGTTATTTCCGGGTTTTGATACATTGATGTGAATTTGCTTGCCGGATCGCATGGGGCAAGTAGGCACTCGTTTCTCAAAGCGATGAATATAAGACATAGCTACATGAATAGCTTCATCTAAGCCTACCGCGTTGTCGGGTCGTGAGAGATGCTCGGATGGTGGATCAAGTCATCCGCCTAAATCGTTCGGCACACGCAGGGTGTCTGTAGCGGACTCAGGCTTAAGGAAATAAGGGTTCTAATGACAAAACAATATAAATTACCTAATTCTATGACTGAAACTAAAGTTTTCTTACCAAAAGTAAATAGTTTTAACTAGCTATGGACCGTAAGGACGGGCAGCCTCGTACATAGCAACAACTTCCTGATATGAGATTGAAACTTCCATAATGGGTTCTTCTACTAAACTTTCAGGTAAGCTAGAGGGTTCTGGTCTGTCTAGAGTTGGCGGAACATTTTCAATATTTTCAATATTTTCAATATTTTCAATAGTACTGTGCTCAGACTCATGAACTAACTTAGAAGACATCAAGGAAAGTAATGGAAAAACTAATGAAACAATATGATGCTAAACTGTTTGAATGAATTAATTGATATGCTAATGGTTCTTGATGAAAGTAATGGGAAATAATATTGTTGGAAAACTGCTTAAATAAATTAATTGATAAGCTAATGGTTCGAATCAATAAATCTAATACAACTGGAAGGCCTAAACAATTGGATAAATGTCTAGTCAATTGGATAGTTGACTAAATGAGAAATAAGATTTAAATGGATCTTTAGGTTGCCGCTTCACTTCAATTGTCTTCACTTCACTTTAATTGATTGTAATCTTCAATGTTTCTGCAAAAAACATGAGGAATGTAAGTAAAGTTACAAGAAATCATTGAGAAACATAAAAGACATAATTCACATAACATTTGCATACACATGCATATACTCATGCATACACTAAAGCAATCACATCTAATGCATACATTCACACGCATGCTAATATATTCATTTGAACACATTTCTCATGCATACTAATGCACTTTACATGCATGCTTTCAATCATGCTAATATATGCTAATACACACAGATACTAACACACATGCATGCTAACATAACACACACTTCTAAATACATATAACCATACAAGTATATTAACAGTAAGTACTGTGCACCAAAAACTAATTAACATGCACACATTCAATAACTCATGTATATGCTTTAATATACACACATTCTTACCTATGCTAACTCACATGTCAACATATACTTATTCATGTCTTTATGCTAACACATTTCTTCACATATACTAACATACATCTAAACCTACACTTGCAAATTTGGACTTAAGATAAACCCAAACATAAGCATCATAAAATTGATATTCATGCTAACTTATACTCTAATACATATCCTCAATCATGAAAAAAAACATATCTCTAATATGCATAATCATACACTTTCATGGCCATGCATACATGAATGCATATGCTAATAGACACTCACATGCTCACATACATCTATTATCATCCCTCACTCATATGTATACACGTGCATTAAGACACACTAACATATGTATCTATATGCTCACATATATACGCATGCACTTCATATTATGTATATATGCATATCACATCACACTTATGCATGCTCATGCATTAGTTTACATACATGTATACATTCATGCATTTACATATACTAATAATTAACATAATTATTTATCTACTTATAACATAACGATATCTAATTAACTAATATATCTAATTATTTCCATATATTTCTTTTTGCTCTCTCTCTTTCTTTCTCTCTCTCAACTCTCTCTCTCTGTCTTTCTCTCTCTCTATCTCTCTCTCTCTTAACTCTCTCTCTCTCTCTCTCTCTCTCTCTCTCTCTCTCTCTCTCTCTCTGCGATCTGCCTCTCTCTCTCTTTCAACGCGATCTGCGCCTGTCAGTCCGCCTTGGGAAAAAAGAGAATTCTCCATCTGACGTAGTCATGTGCAGCTACCGTCAAAAGCCTAGGAGATGGGGGGGGTAAGCCTCCTCTCTTCTCACTCTGCCACGCTTTGTGCCAATAGAGTAGCAGTTGCCTGTCCTCAGTCTCTATGGAAGTCTGCCGCACCAACCGGAAGAAGAGGGAGGAGAAGATATTAAATCTCTTTCTCTCTTAAGTGCTACAGTGCGTTAGTCATCAAGCCATCGCCAGAAGCCTCAATACTGAAAGACCTCCCTATTTATCTCTCTAAAAGGAATACATGCAATCACTTAGTTCTCTACATACAGCTTCCTCCGGCCAGCCCGTCAATATCACACTCTCTCTCCTCTCTCCTCATGTTGTGTACAGTGCACCGTCGGCAGAACAGTCGACCAAGACAGCCGCCTGAGAGGGGAAAGGATGACTTTTCCTATCTCTCTCTAGTGTTGATGTGCTGCCACTATCAGAAGAGTTCGACAGAAGTTCTTAAAAAGGAGAAGAAGAAATTAAAACAAACTCTCTCAATCTCTCATAATCTATAGCACAAAAATAATCAGCACTCGTGATTCTTTCTCTCCCATACTAGCTATAGAGGAGGGAAATACACGATGAAGGGTGTAAGGAGAAAAGTATCTGTTAAAAAAATCATTAGGAAACTTTGAAGCATAACACACACACATATATATATATATATATATATATATATATATATATATATATATATATATATATATATATGCGCACATACACATAACACATTCACACATAACACAAACACGCACATACACATCACACACACACATATACGCACATCACACATCACACACACACACATACACATAACACATACACACATATCACACACACTACTGTAGGGACTCAGACCAAGCCACAGAATAGGCATGGTCATGCTTTCGGCCGGACAATCATTCATGCAGCAGCATGGGGCATATCAAGATCATCGTACACAGCAGGACATGACGGCTCAATATCCCGAGCACGAGGAGGGTCTAATGAGAAAGAAGGAAAAACTGAAGAAAGTAAAGAGCAGGAGACAGTACCTGCAAAAAACATGAGGAGAAACTTGAGCTCAACACACATTTAAATACATACACAAGTCCTTCCTAATCCACTCTTTTGGTTTTAACTTTTAATCTACAACCACACTTTAATCTCCTTACTTTCACCACACTTTAAATTGACTTTATTTACACAACTCACTTACTCCATTCTTTTAACCTTTTTCATATACACCATTCAGTTAAAGTTTCTCTTTAACTTCCTTTAATTGCATCATTTATTCCAACCACTCTTTCAATCACTTTAGTTACACATCTTCTATAAACCATTCTTTTTCCTAGTACTCATATAGACCACTAGTTATTTATCCATTTAATTTACCATTTTTAATTTAATTAGCCTATATTTCTTATTTTAAATAAATCATTTAATTCAATCTTAGTTTAAGGGTTTAATTAGTTAGAACCTTAGTATTTAAAAGTATACACACTATTAAATTAACAAATTAAACCATAAATTAAATTTGTAGGTTAACCAATGTTAAATTATAGATTAATTTCATTAAATATTAATTGTTTCAACCCTTCAAACTAAGAAAAATCTTCATTCTTGCACACTAAACCCCTTAAAACCCTTTTGGAATCCTACCATTAGCTCATTAACATTTAAATAAACCCTATCATTAACCCTTTGGAACATAAATAAACTCTAACATGAACCTATTAGAACCTTTTGAGACCCTTCAAATGAACCCTATTGTCATAAATCATATGAACTAGAGTTATATACCCATGTTTCTAGCATGTATAAATATAAATACTCATTAATTAAGTACTTAGGGTAAACCCTAATATGAACATATGTCCTGCTTCATCCTTCATACCTGATAACATTTTCAAAATAGTTAATCCAATTAGCACAACTGATCAACAGTGATATAAAAGAGGTTTAGAATTCACCAATAAATATTTTAATTTTTCGGGCCATCAATTGGAAGATGCAAATCTTCCCGACAGCGTCTACGTGCAAGTTCATAGATTCAATAAACATGTCATCCATGCCTTCGTCGGCTAACATTTGGCTCATGAGCACCTTTCCTGACTCAAGCGACAGTTTGTGTTGTTCTTGGACTCGCTTCATGGTTTCATACAATCTTTTTATTTGGGACGAGTATGCTCAGCCACTTGCTAGTTCTGAAAGTTCATCATATTCTTGATCATACTCCTCGTTTGCTTCTTCTTCTTCTGTCTCTTGTTCATCCTCTTCTACTTCTACTACTTCTGGTTGGGTCGGGGCTGAAGTTGTAGTAGTGGGTTGTGGTCCCTGGGTCTGCTCTGCTTCTGTTTCTAGGTTAGACTCATTTATCATGCGGGCAATTTCTTCATCTGTCAAATCGGCTAGGGTATAGCCTTGTGGGAACTCCAAGTCCGATGGAATCGGAGGGAACACCAGATTGGGTCCTTCTGCACTTGGTCTGGGTAGGCGAATGGTAAATGGTCGGACACGTCGCGTTTGTGGAGGCGTCACCTCTGGTGTGGTGGTGGCTGTTGGAGCAGAACAATCATCAATAGTGATTTTATGAAGATTAAAGTGAGAAGACATATGGAAGAATGAAGATTGTTTTCAGAGGAAGAAAATGGAATCAGAAATGTTTCTTTTGTATATTACTCTTGTAAATAGTTCAATGTATTTTGGAAAAAGATGACGAGTTAGACTCGTATATATATCTACAGATACGTATTCATAAAGAGGGAGAGTGATATAGATCAGATAGAGAAGAATAGGTGAAGAGGTGATGAACATTGTATGTATCATCAACCATATGTATGAAAAGTAATGAAGAAGAAAGTATTGTAGAATTCTGCGCGTCGATCTTCTCTCCCATTCTCCTTCTGTGCTTAATCTTTTGAAGAATCCTTTTGCACGTATCTAAGTCCATAGCTAATCTATCTATGGCTAGAATTTGAGAGATTAATTGTAATCAGGCTGTGAGAATTTTGATTAGGAACATTCATATGTAAGAATGTTTTAACAGTCGAGAAATCTGGCGCACATTTCATATTCAATGAAATGATCATTGCTCAGTCTACAGTGTAAAGTTTTACACAAGTGAGGGCTCAAAATCTAAGTTGGAAGGTAAGCCATCTATGGCTAGAAGATCTTGATCAAACGGGTTCAGAGTTGGGAGAACCAGTGCTAAGAAGTTGCAGGTGTCAAAGTCGCCATTGCAGAGAAGCACTTTCAGACATAGGTAAAGTGTTTCACACATTTCTCAGTGTGTACTTAATCTTTTTGAAAGATTTAACTTGGCAAAGTTGCGCAACCTCAAGGCAAAGTGTTGTGCAAAGTTTTATCAAAAACTTTACAGAATTGATTAGTCAATGAGTGACTAATCTGCAGCAGACTTTTCTGAGAAGTTGATTTTTCAGAACTTTCAATTTTTCTGATAATTTGGTGAAGATTCTCTAAATTAGGTGGAGTCTAAAGTTGATCTTGATATAGAGGTGATCTAAATTCAAGGTCAACTTGTTCTTTTGGAGATTAACACTCTCCATCAGTGGTATCAGAGCAGGTTGTGTCAAAATTGAAGTGAAGAAGACTCCGACTATTGCAGAAATACAAAACTTTACATTTTGAAGGTGCAGAAGGGTAAAGGTTGAAGAAAGATTGAAGGAAGACATACAAAGAGCATCAAAAGGATCAGAAGGAGCAACATTCGAAGTAAAGGTACATTCATTATCTGAAAAGGTTAAAGTTTTGAGACTACGGGTGAAGCAAGGATGGGAGATAGTCTCCAAATTGAAAAGTTGGATAGAGAGAACTATCCTGCTTGGTCTATGAGAATGGAAGCTCACCTTATGAGCAAAGATCTGATAGGATACATCACAGGAGATGAAGAAAAGCCAGAATTCAGAGATCCTAGTGTTCCAACTAGGGAGGAGCTTGCAGATTTGAAGAATTGGATGAAGAAGGATGCTCAAGCAAGAAGCATCATCTACATGGCAGTCAATGACTATTTGCTTCCTCACATTAGAGGACTTGAAAGTGCTTGTGACATTTGGAATGCTTTGGAAGAGCATTTCCAAAATACAACCAAATCAAGGAAGGCTTCACTATGGGCAGAGTTTACTACCTTCAAGAAGAAGGCCTCACAATCAATTTCTGATTATGTGACAAAGATGAAGGACATTGCAGATTCTTTAGGTGCAGTTGATGAAGATATTGAAGAAGACAAATTGGTAAGACAAATACTCACAGGACTAAGAGGAGATGAGAAATGGAAGCCTTTCATTTTATCTACAGAACTTTCATTAGATCACTTTACTCCTGATTTGAATCAATTGTTAGGTCATATGCTAACTTTTGAGAATGATATCAAAGGAGATGTTGATAAGAGTGCAGGTCATGCAATGTATTCTAAAGACAAGAAGAAAGTCAACAAAGGGAAGCAACAATCAGGTGAAGAAGAAGGTACATCAAACCAAGCAAACTTCATAAGAGGAAGAGGAAATGGCAGGAGTAGAGGAAGAGGCAGAAACAACAAGGATAATGCAAGAGCTTGTTGGATATGTGGTAAGACCAATCATCTATCTCATGATTGTTGGCATAATAATCAAAACAATGGTAATTATCAGAACTTTAATCAAAGAGGAAGAGGAGGTAGATTTCAGAGAGGAAACTTCAGAGGTAGAGGTGGTAGGAATTCTTTTGGAAGAGGTGGTGGAAGAAACTTCCAAAGTCAATCCTATAATAACACCTACTACAACTATGCATCAGATCAAAAGGAGGATTCGACTCTCATTATGAATACATGTGAAACCTCACATGAGGACATGAGAGTGTTTTATATTGATTCAGGATGTAGTAATCATTTGAGTGGAAATATTGCTTTGATGACTGACCTAGATCATAATGCAATTAATCATACAGTTCAGACAGGTGATAATACAAAGCATAAGGTAAAGTCAATTGGTTCAGTCAAAGCTAAGGATGGGAGCACTCTTCTGAGTAAGGTACTTTATGTTCCCACAATTCCAAAGAATTTGATCAGTGTAGGTCAAATTGTGGAAAAAGGATATGAGGTAAGGTTCACAAATGATGGAGTTTATGTGGAAGACCCTAGTCAAGGGTATAAACAAGTTATTGCAGGAAAGAAAGAAGGAAGGCTTTTCACATTGAAGGTACAAGGAAATGTTGGACATGCTATGTTCACATATGGAGAGCAGAAGGTGTCAGAATTGGATCTTTGGCACAAAAGACTTGGACACTTTAATGAAAGAGGTATCAAAGAAATGATTAACAATGATTCAGTACTTGGAATGCCTAACATTGCAGGTCAACACATGACATACAGATGTGAGGCATGTCAATTAGGTAAGGCTCATAAGCAATCTTATTCCAAGCATGGATTTATGTATTCAGAAAGACTTGAATTGGTGCATACAGATGTGTGGGGTCCTTCAAAGGACTTTAGTATAAATGGTTCAAGATATTATGTCATATATGTTGATGATGCTACCAGGTGGATCACAATTTATGTGATTAAGGAAAAGTCAGAAGTGTTTAATACATTTAAACACTATCATGCATATGCAGAAAGGATTACAGGTCAAAAATTGAAGAGACTAAGGTCAGATGGAGGGGGAGAGTATTTTTCAAATGAGTTCAATGATTATTTGTGGAATGCAGGTATAAAGAGAGAAGTTACTTGCAGGTACTCTCCTCAACAAAATGGGGTAGCAGAAAGAAGGAATAGGACACTTGTTGAATTTGCAAGGTCCATGATGAAAGAGAAGAATTGCCCAAATTATTTGTGGGCTGAGGCTGTTAATACAGCTACATATTTGGTTAATAGATTGCCTTGTAAAGCTTTGCAGGGTATGACACCATATGAAGCTTGGTGGGGTAAGAAACCTACCTTGGATCATTGCAGAATATTTGGATGCTTGGCATATGCATATGTGCCATCTCAATTGAGGCATAAGTTGGAGCCTAAGGCAGAGAAATATGTTTTCATTGGCTATGATGATAAGCAAATGGGATACAGGTTGTGGAGTCCATCCACAAAGCAATTTATTGTATCCAAGGATGTTACATTTGATGAGCAAGGTACTTGGTATGCAGGTAAATATAATGTACATGCAGATGATGAAGAAGTAGTGGAACAAAGGAAAGGTAAAGCAAAGATTCAATTACTTGATGAAAGTGAGAGTAATGAAGTGCAGATTGAAGTTGAAGAGAGGCCAAGGTTTGATCCAGAATGTGATGAACCAGAGACCTCAAGAAGTGCAGAAGTTAGGAGATCATCTAGGCACAAATGGCAACCTACAAGGTATAGCTATGACACTTCATTCTTAACTACTAAAGATTATGCTTATTTGGTAAAAGCAGATGAAGACCCTTCTACATATGAAGAAGCCAAAGGGAAGAAGAATTGGGAAGATGCTATGCAAGAGGAGTATGATGCATTGATAGAGAATCAAACATGGGATTTGGTTCCTAAACCTAATAGTCAGAAGATTATTGGATGTAAGTGGGTTTACAAAACAAAGAGATTTGCAGATGGAAGTGTGTCTAGGTACAAAGCTAGACTTGTTGTGAAAGGGTATGCACAGACATATGGAGTGGACTATGATGAGACTTATAGTCCTGTGGCAAAAATGACAACCATCAGGACACTCATTGCAATTGCTGCTTGTAAAGGTTGGAAGTTGTCTCAATTAGATGTTAAAAATGCTTTCTTGAATGGTTACATTTCAGATGAAGTCTACATGGAGCAACCAGATGGGTTCAAAGACCAAGTGAGTCCAAATTATGTGTGTAAGCTCAAGAGAGCTTTGTATGGGTTGAAGCAAGCCCCAAGGGCTTGGAATTATAGGCTTGTAAAATTATTGAATGATCTTGGTTTTCAAGCATCAAAGGCAGATAGTAGCTTGCTAGTCAAAGCAAGTGAAAATGGATTTATCTATGTGTGTATTTATGTTGATGACATAATACTTACAGGAACAGATGATAAGGGGATACAAATGATCAAAAAGCAGATGGAGAAAGAGTTCAAAATCAGTGATTTGGGGAACCTATCATTCTTCTTGGGAATGGAGATCTCTTATACTCAACATGGAGTATATGTGACCCAAGAAAGGTATCTTAAAAATTTGCTAACCAAATTTAATATGGAAGATTGCAGGGTTGCACCTACACCTTTGGAAGTGAACCATAAGTTGTCTAGGTTTGGAGGAGAAGAGTTCAGAGATATGAAACTCTATCAAAGTTTGGTTGGTAGCCTGATTTATGCTACATTGACAAGGCCTGACTTGTCATATGCAGTTGGTGTGCTTTCACAATTCATGCATTGTCCTAGAAAGGAACATTGGATTGCAGGACAAAGAGTACTTAGGTACATCAAGAGTACACTCAAAGAAGGATTGTACTATGGGTTTACTTCAGATACAAGAATCAAGATATATAGTGATGCAGATTGGGCAGGTAATGTGGATGATAGAAGATCAACACATGGATACTTGTGCTATGTAGGAGACAAATTGATTTCATGGTGTTCCAAGAAGCAACATACAGTTGCTTTGTCATCTACAGAGGCAGAATATAAAGGTATGGTAGAATCTGCAAAAGAGGTAATATGGCTAAAGACACTTTTGAAAGTTTTTGATGTGATTCAGAGTACTCCTATTATTTGTGGAGACAATATGAGTTCATTATACTTGGCAGCTAATCCTGTATTTCATGCTAGAACTAAGCATATTGAAATACAATATCATTTTCTGAGAGAGAAGGTCATTGAGAAGGAAATTGAAGTCATACACACCCCTACAAAAGATCAACTTGCAGATATGATGACTAAAAGTTTGGATGGACCTAAGTTGCAGAGATTTAAAGATATGGCAGGAATAAAGAAGATGCAGGCAATCACAATTGAAGATTGAGGGGGAGCTGTTGGAGCAGAACAATCATCAATAGTGATTTTATGAAGATTAAAGTGAGAAGACATATGGAAGAATGAAGATTGTTTTCAGAGGAAGAAAATGGAATCAGAAATGTTTCTTTTGTATATTACTCTTGTAAATAGTTCAATGTATTTTGGAAAAAGATGACGAGTTAGACTCGTATATATATCTACAGATACGTATTCATAAAGAGGGAGAGTGATATAGATCAGATAGAGAAGAATAGGTGAAGAGGTGATGAACATTGTATGTATCATCAACCATATGTATGAAAAGTAATGAAGAAGAAAGTATTGTAGAATTCTGCGCGTCGATCTTCTCTCCCATTCTCCTTCTGTGCTTAATCTTTTGAAGAATCCTTTTGCACGTATCTAAGTCCATAGCTAATCTATCTATGGCTAGAATTTGAGAGATTAATTGTAATCAGGCTGTGAGAATTTTGATTAGGAACATTCATATGTAAGAATGTTTTAACAGTCGAGAAATCTGGCGCACATTTCATATTCAATGAAATGATCATTGCTCAGTCTACAGTGTAAAGTTTTACACAAGTGAGGGCTCAAAATCTAAGTTGGAAGGTAAGCCATCTATGGCTAGAAGATCTTGATCAAACGGGTTCAGAGTTGGGAGAACCAGTGCTAAGAAGTTGCAGGTGTCAAAGTCGCCATTGCAGAGAAGCACTTTCAGACATAGGTAAAGTGTTTCACACATTTCTCAGTGTGTACTTAATCTTTTTGAAAGATTTAACTTGGCAAAGTTGCGCAACCTCAAGGCGAAGTGTTGTGCAAAGTTTTATCAAAAACTTTACAGAATTGATTAGTCAATGAGTGACTAATCTGCAGCAGACTTTTCTGAGAAGTTGATTTTTCAGAACTTTCAATTTTTCTGATAATTTGGTGAAGATTCTCTAAATTAGGTGGAGTCTAAAGTTGATCTTGATATAGAGGTGATCTAAATTCAAGGTCAACTTGTTCTTTTGGAGATTAACACTCTCCATCAGTGGCTCCCCTTGCTTGGACACATGGTAATTGCACTCCCCCTCTCACTTTCTTCGATGGAGGACTCGCCGCTGATAGCCGTCTTTGGAATTCTTGGGCCCTAGACCATACTAGTGCTCTTTGAATGGGCACGTCGTAAGCTAAGCACCTGTAAATTATTTTTGTCAGAGCACAACATCCATGAAGCACATTCTTCTGTTTCTTATTCCATCGTTGATGGGCTAGGTGGATTTGATCGATGATCCAGTGTGGCAGATTGATGGTGAGATTCTCTGTCTCTGCCAAGTACAAGCTGAACCAGATCCTTTTTGGTGGCATTGTGAAGCGTTCTTGGGCGGGGAAAGCAAAGTGTTGCATGATCGTACGTAGGTGGAGAGCGATGGTTGGTGTCATTGCTACCATGTCCTTCAAATTTTTGAGATCATTGTGCTTCATCCTGCCTGGAATCATTGTTGCTTTCTCACTGGGGATATGCATACCTTGCATGTTCAATGCTTCCTGTACTAGGTTGAGGGTCAGTTTGAATCTTTTGAGCTCATGGTCTAGTGTCAATGAGGGTAGCATAGGCTATTGGAAGATCCATATTACCTTCGCCTATAGGTTGTGCAAGTACACATCTAATAGCATAATTGGATGCGTCCACGTGAAATGAAATGGCTTATTCCAATCTGGTGTGGTCAAGATTGGTGCTGAACATAATCGCCATTTAAGCTCATTGAAGGAATTCTCACATTCATCAGTCCACTCAAAGCTAGTCAAAAGTCCATACAGAGGCTTTGCTATGATGGCATACATGTGTATAAACCGTCGGTAATAACCACAATGCCCCATGAAAGCTTGTACTTCCTTGACATTCTTTGGCCTAGGTAGCTCTGCAATAGCTCTAACTTTTTCCTCGTCTCTAGATATGCCATTCTTTGACACTATATGTCCTAGAATCTTGCCTTGCCTGACCACGAAAACACACTTTTCTGGGTTCAAGCAGACTTGATATTCTCTACATTTGTCAAAGATTTTCCTGAGCTCCAGTATATGTGTTTGTCTAATGTTCGAATGAGCACAAAGATCATCAACATAGACTTCTAAATTCTTCCTCAGAAATTTTTTAAATACATGGCACATCAATCTCTGGAAGGTAGCAGGCGCATTGGTAAGTCCAAACGGCATTACCCTAAAGGCGAATATGCCCCACTCAGTGGCAAAAGCTGTCTTATGCTGATCTTCTGGAGCTATGGCAACCTGATTGTAGCCTGAAAATCCATCAAGGAAACTGTATACTTCCTTGCCTGCTACTCTTTCTAGTAGATGCTCAGTGATAGGAAGCGGATAGTTATCGCGAATAGTGGCAGCATTAACCTTTTTCAAGTTAATGCACACACGTAGCTTTCCATTCTTCTTGGGCACCACTACAATGGGGGATACCCACTTAGTGTGCTCAATCTCATAGATGAATCCAGCTTCTACCAGTCTATCTATCTCCTCTTTGATCTTAGCACCATAATTATCGTTATATGTATATGGCTTTTGTTTAGAGGGTTTCGCGTCTGAGGTCATGGGAATTGTGTGTGAGCATATGTCTGGGTCAACACCTTTCAAGTCTTTGTAACTCCAAGCGAATACATCTCTGTATTCCCTTAGCAAAGCAATCAACTCTTGCTCTTCTTCTTCTGTCATGTCATGTCCTATGTAAGTGCACCTCTCTTCTCCTTCTTCTATGGCTACCACTATTTTCTTGGTGGTTTCTTTGTTATCATAGTCCTCCCCTGATTGCGCCTCACGTTTTGGCATCCTTACCATGACTCTTCTATCGTCTATCTCATACTTTTTAAAGTTTTCAGGGACCTCAAACAAAGATTCTTCCTCTTCTGGTGTGACTTCTCTCTTCTTTCTTTTCTTTCCTTCATCCTTATGGGTCACTTGTGTGGCTAACCTTACATCATTTGTAAGCTCTCCGTGTCTCTAGGGTTGAAATTCTACTTCATAGAAGTATTCTCCATCTGATGCAAAAGGTGGGTCCATAATGATTGACTCTAGATCCGAATCACTTGCATCCTCAAACGCATCAAGACTAGGGTCACATTCTTCTAAAACTGCATCTCCCATGATTGGTTCTATGGAGAAAACTGAATGTCATAGCCATCCTCATCACAGTGGGGTGTCCATTGTTCTTCGTTGATGGCTACATCCATTGTTGCTAAAATCTCTGCCCAACCACGAGGTTCAAACTCTTCGTCAGGAAATACTACAAGTGCATAGGCTGGGTCTTGAACTGATCTATGGGTTTCTTTCGCACCTACCTCTCTGGTTTTTTCTCTCTTCTCTTCTTCTACTACTACTTTACACATCCATAAATGGGTGTCTTCATGCATCCATGAGGATCTTGATCCTATGGAATGCACCGACTCAGTATCATCTTTAGCTCTATGAATGGGATTGCATTGGATAGGGGGGACATCTCTATGAGAGTAATCTTTGAGATTCACTTTGGTCGTGACACCTAAGTGTTGCAAGTATAAGGAATTGGTTCCCCAATCTTGTACCACCTGCAATTGCCACATAAATGGTCGTCCCAAAATCATCTCATAGGCATGGTTCTTGCTGAAATCACAGATAGCAAATGTGTGCTCGAACTCTACACCACATGTAGTGAGAGTTATTCCTTCTAGCAACCCTAAGGGTCTTTCAATGTGACCATCGGCCATCTGCAATTTCATTCTCGTCAGCTTGAGTGCTGGCTTGCCCCAACGCTTCCATAGGGAAGTGGTAGCAATAGCAACTCTTGCACCTGAGTCTAGAATTGCCTTGTTTGTATACCCTTGATGGGTAATGGGAAGATAGGTGTTTCCTTCTTCTCCTTCACTCATGTCTCCTATCTTGTCTAGAGGAATTTTTGGCACTGTTCTATGAGAACCTACTTGGGAACGGGGTTTCGTTACTTCTGGCACTTGGTTAGCTACATGTTTCCATAACTCTGGCCTGATTTTGAGTAGCTCTTCTAAAGTGAGGTTGCACTGCACTTTAGTGTTTTTCACTACCTCCGTGTTCCTAGGTATGACTGAGTCTTCGTTTCGTACCATGACCGTGGGTGCTCTCATACAAGTAGACTTGGCTTCCCATGGGCCTGTGAAGTGGGGTAATTCCTGTAAAGAATTAGACTCGAAGTCTACTCTCTCTTGACTTTGTGCACCCTCCTGCTCCTCATAAATGGAGGGAATATCTTGTGGGAATTGATCATGCCCATCATCCACAAGTTCAATGGGAGGAGGTACTTCACTCTCTTTTGCCCATTTCTCTTCTTGAATCTCTCGTAGGAATTCTGGTGTGTACCTATTCATAGAAGAGGAGGTGTCTGGTTCAATGGAATTGGGCACATGAGCTTCCTGTGGGGAACTGCTTATTCTTTTACTTGCCTCATCTCTTCCTTGGTTTTTTTCTTCCTTGGTAGATCTGGCAATTATGCTCTCTAACTTCTCTAATAGTCCATCTAAGTGCAATTGTGCCTTAGCTGAGCCAGAGTAGTTGAAGAGGTGACTGGCTTCAAACATGGTCTGAGCCAACGCGACCATTTTCGCGCAAAGCTTGGTTCTTTCTATCTCTAGGTCAGCTCTAGGGTAGCACTTGTCATGATCCGTCACATTTGGCCCTTCTTGGATTCTGGCCTGATATGCCTTAAGCATCATGTCTATGTCTTCAGGAGTGGGGTCAGCTAATAATGATCCTACTCTAGGGGGTGGTGGGATGGTCTGAGGTAGGTGGACAGATGGTGGGTTAGATGGTGATGGAAATGAGGGTGGTGGTGGTATGTGAGAGTTTGTTTGAGAGGTGAGTTCAACAATTTTGGCTTTTGTTTCTCTTATGCTTTCTTCTAAGTCGCTCATCTTTTTAGACCATTGTCTTTTCATTCTCTCTCGGCTATGCTTCCGGGCTCTTGACCGTTTCTTGGCTATGCTCTCAGTTTCACTAACTTCTACACTCTTCTCTTGAGCTACTCCTGGGTTCTGTTGCAAAGCCTGGGCTCTAGTGACCACTTGCACTGGTGTAGTGGAAGTGACACTTCCTGTTGAGTCTACAACTAACCCAATAACGTTAGTTGGAGTTATTTTTGGCATATTATTGGGATTCTTTGGGTTATCTCGTAAGAGATGCTCCTTTCCACAATCTTGACAAAACCATGTATTGTTACTGACTGTGGTTGTGTAGGTGCAGGCATTGGGAAATCACGAATGAGGTGATCTCCTTGAAATCTATAGCATGGTCCCCTAGGGAATGGGGGTCTTACCTGGCTAGGTTGAGGTCTAGTGTTGGGATTTGTGTACATGATATTTGCATACTCTGGCTCCCAACTAGGTTCACTCGGTTCTTCACTATAGTAGGATTCACCATGTTCAGGAGACTGCATATAGTAAGCCTGGGGGCTATCAATGTGAGTAGAATCAAAACTATGATCACTCGGGTCACTTTCTAAAAGCAATGGTGTCATCGGCACTATGGCTCTATTCAGGTTCTCTTCTGCAGCTCCATACTTTACGGAAATCACATTAGCTGGAGCAGGAGGTTGTTGTGCTAGCACTGGTTGAGGCCTCTGCTGGGCCTGATATTGTGGTGGGTAGGCTTGTTGAGGTTTAGCAAACTGCTGTGGTGGGTACTGATTCTGATATCTTCCTTGTTGAGAAGGTGGCTGAGGGTTATTTTGTCTGACAGCTTGTTTGTTATAGGGGCAATCTTGTGCAGTGTGGTTGGTGTATCTTCACTCTATCATGCAGTACTGGCTACTAGGATTCACTTGGGGTTGAGCCATAATGGGACATACACTCGCAAAATGGTCACCTCCAGAAGTATAGCATCGCCTTCCTGGGGCAAACCTTGGTATTTGTTTGCTTGATATGCCTAGCTTCTGAGCTACCTTCTCAGCGAGTTCCTCAATAGAGGTGGATTGCGTGGAACTGAGGCTAGTAGAACTATCTGAATCCTTGTAGATTTTTGATAGTTCTAATTCCTCCCCTAGATTATCTTCAATGTCTATGCACATGCGTACACACTCTTCTATAGTTCTAGGGTCCTTCAAGTACACATATGATCGTAGTTTGGTACTGAGCAATCCATCCAGGAATAAAGCCACTTGTTTGGCTAGTGTGGGTAACTAAAAAACATGACATCTCTCTAGGTATTGCCTAAACCTTCTTCTTGCAAGTCTAACTGTCTCTTGAGGGGTTTGCTTAAAGCTGTGAATCAACGAGGATGTGTTATGCCTTATGCCGCTCTTAGAGAATTCGATAATGAATGCCTCTAGCAGCTGTTCTATGTTCCTGAACTGCCTCTCGTTCAATGGTTGAAACCATGTAAGGGCTGTGTTCCTAAGGGTTAGCCCAAAGGCATTGTATTGCGTGAATAGATCCTCAACTTTTTCTGCTCTCAAGACTTGTCTAAATTTGGCCACATGATCATAAGGGTCTCCAGTGCCATCGAAGTAGTTCTTCATGGACTTAACTAGCTGTGTAGGTCTCAAAGTGCTCGTGTGCTCTCTGGGCCTCGGTAAGGGAAAATCCTCAACATTTCTTAAGTTCCTTGGAACTCTAGTTCTCTCTATTTCTTCTCTATTTGTCTCTGCTTGCATTCGTTCTCTTCCCATTGGGTTGGCAAAGATCACTTCTGGCCTATCTCTACTTCTATCTCTTTGAGCACCATGAGCTTGGGATGTTCCATCCCCTTCGTGGCCAAAAGAGACATTATATCTTGGTTGGGAAAAAATAAATTCCCCCTTCCAAGTGTAGGCATGTCTACCATGTTCTGTGACCACAAAGATCCTCTCTGAAGTGTTGTCTAGATAGGTCACCTTGCCTGGGCTATCAGGATCTTTGAACTCATAGATTGTGATCATTCCTACCTCATTAGGTTGATTAGGCTTATACCTCCAAAAGGCTTCATCAGTTTCTCGATTCAAGAGTAGATCTATGCTCTTGTTGTCCTGGGGAATCCACTCTGGCGTGATAATTCTAGTAAGCACTGATTTGCCTCGGGGGGGTTTTAGGTTCTTCACCCATGTTCCCTTGCTCTAGGTCACCTATATCCGTTTCTGGGATCACATTACCAAATTCATCTGTCCTGTCTGGGTGACTGGTAACTACATATATGGTTCCTTCTTTGTCCAAGTATGCTCCATTTTCAAACTTGACAGCAGGATGTTCAATTCCAATGGGTTGGTCAGGGTTTTTAATCTGGACCACAGATCTTCCTAGGCCGTCGTCATAGATGCTAGCACCTAATCGTTTGGTCCTAAGGTATTCCATCTGCGTCTTGTAGGGGCCTTCTACCCTATGTAAATATGGCACACTTGAACTTCCCGTAGGTCTCTCCATACCTTGAGACATCTCTGACTCACTAGTTTCAGAGCTAGGGTAGTGCGAATAGTGGCTCAACTGTTGGGCCCAAGACCTAGCAGTAAGGTTGACACTAGCCTCTGAAGACCTAAAACTCAGTCTATCTCTTCTTAGGTGTCGTCCTGATCTAAGGTTCATAAGCCCAATTGAATAATCCCAAATTTTTCCAAGTACAATTTTCGTTGCTGAGTTCTTTCGTTGCTAACAGGCAAACAGGAATTCTCGAATTACTTGTGTTGCGGCCTCACAATGCAATGATTAACTCTAGTTTTCTTCCCACAATTTTCCAAAAATAGTCCACTATTTTTGCCCTAAAAAATTGGCCAAATTTGCCCGTCAATCACGATCGCAAGCTCTGTCAATCGCGATTGATATGTCATTCGTGATCGACGTGTCGGTCGCGATTGACAAGTCCGTCGTCGCTGTCAGTCGCGATTGATGGGTCAATCGCGATTGACACGTGGCCCGGAAATTCAGTCGATCATGGTCAAAGGGTCGTTGACTCAGTCGGTCGCGATTGATGGGTCAATCACGATTGATAGGTCTGTCACGAGGGGTCTATCGGTCGTGGTCAAACACTTGTTGACTAGGTCAGTCGCGATTGACAAGTCCGTCGGGGTTGTCAGTCGCGATTGATGGCTCGATCGCGATTGACACGTGGCACACGGTAATTTAGTCGATCGTGGTCAGTCGATCATTGACTCTATCGATCACGATTGATGAGTCGATCGCGATTGACAGGTCAGTCGACAAGTGTCCGTCATGGTTTGTCGATCTCGATTGACAGGTCGATCGCGATTGACAAAAAACTGAGGAATTTTAAAATTTCAAGCACACATTTAGGATGCCCTAGGCCTACACATCATGGTTATACACTTTGTTTTGCAACATAGTCAACTCTTCTGTCGGTCGCAATTGACAGAGGTCAATGCCTCGGGACCTGCACAATCAAATTTTTTACCTGCTGGAGCTGGTGCAACTGCTGGGGATGCTGATTCTTGCAGAAGATCTCAAAAAACACAGAAAATCACAAGCACACAAACGCTCTCTCGCTCTCTCTCACAAGTGAAATGAGGGGAATGGTATGGGTATGGTGATATGACCACAAAACTGAAATTTTCGCAATGATGGAGATGGAGGTGGAAGATGGTGGTGATGATGATGGTGATGAGGAAAACAAAAGAAAATAGATAAAAGTGAAGAAAATACCTATGACTCCAACGCCTCAACTCTACGTCTTACCATCACACACTCGTCCTCAAAGCTCGATCCCCGGCAACGGCGCCAAAATTTGGTGTAGATCAGTGATGAGTAGCACCTCCTTTAATGTCAATCCGGGAAGACGTGAGGATGGTATGATGACCTCGAGCAAGTGAAGGCACAAGTGCGTGAGTGAGAAGAACACAAACATGCACACTCATACACACACACGTGCACACACGACAAGAACAAAGATGAAGACAATGGATTTCTTTTAGATTACTTCCAAAATGCTCATAGAAGTTCAATTCTATTATAAGCTAGCCTCAAAAATGAGCTCTCTAGCTCTATTTATAGTTTTTGACTAGCTTTTGGCCCTGTCCAGACCTAGTGTCCGGCCTAGTTAAAAATTATGTTCTAGGGCCTATTTGGAGGCTCAAATGAAGTCTAAAAATTATGAAAATTGGTACGATGCTACTTCTAATACTCCTCAAGCTGGAGGACTCCTCGGCTTGCACAAAATGGAGTTAAGAAAAGGTGAAATGGTATTTACAATGATTTGTAGTGATGAGAATCACTGTTATGAAGATGTTGTTTTGGAAAAATTTGAATGACCTACTTGCCAGATCTTCGTTGACTGCTTAGTCTGCTTGTGCCTTCTCTCCGCTCTGGCTCCCTTCTTTGGCTTCCTTGTCTTGTGAGTCCTTCGGTACCTTGACTGCTGCCAACATAGGGCCAGAATTCTAGGAATGCCTAAGGAAAAAAGTATTCACATCACAATAGGAGAAGGAAGAGAGTGAAAGAGATGGGAAACATTAGAGAGAAGGCCAATGGAGGTAAGGAATCTGATGATTCCTTAGCTTAAAGACCCTCAACCTCGAGAGCTATGGGAATGTGTGTAAGAACTTTGATGGACTAGAGATAAGTCAAATTGTTGATGATATGATTGCTCCTACATCATTTACATTTGTATCCGCATAAGTGCATCTCCATTTTGTATCTAGGAGGCACTCCATTTCCAATTTATTTCCATTTTATATTGTATTTCCTTTGTATTTGAGTACCTTGACATTTGCTTCTACCATTGTATTCATTCTCCTTTCAAGGGAATTATCCCACATGAGATGTATTTTGGAGAGCCCCTCCCAAATCTATATAAGAAGGGCTTCTCCCCCCATTTGTACTTGGGTAGAAGCTTGAGGAGACTACTCCATGCTCTTGGCAAGCTCATTTCTAATCCACATGAGTTTACCCATTTCATGTTCTACTCATTTTGAGTCTCACACACTCTTTCTTTTGTGAGTACACTCTTCTTTTCATTTTGCTTCCGCGCATGTACTCTCTACATGGTATCAGAGCATGTTACTGTTAGTGTCCATGTGAAAGGCCAAATGGCCACATGACACTTCTTTGTATATGTTCTTTAATAAAACATATAGTGTTCTAGTCAGTCACACACTATAAGTTTGACCGCATTTGTAAGACCTAAGAAGTCTGTCTTCGTGCTCCCTTTGTACTATGTTTTTCTGCATATTCTGTAGCCTATGTGCGGAGTACTGTGTGCGGCCTTCGGAGCTCAGTTTTCTATTCCGAGGATATTATCATAGAGCTCTCGAGAAGCAGAGTGCATCGTGGTGTATCGCCATTTAATTACTTCACTCATATCAAAGCAGTTCGATGCAAAAGCTTTGTTCCTTTTGTGTGAGAAAATCGAGCATCCCCCCTAGCTTTCTCCAAGGCTTATGACTAAGGCAGAAACCAAGGCATAGACATTGGCATAGCTTGTCATCGGAGTCATCAAAGTCACCATTGGCATCATTGGTTATGCACGAGGGAGGACCTCATCAAGGAAGATAGAGGTTCTCGGTACTTCCGAGGAGATCACCCATCCCAGTACAGATCGTGGCAATCTCTTGCCACTAAGCTATACTCTTGTGGTGTCTGAAGAAGGGGAAAGACTAAGATTAACATTACCTTGAACATGTTTTGGTACCTCAAAGCTTCATTCTTTGCTTTCAAAGCCTGTTTTTGAAACATTTTTGGGGCATCTTTTGGAGCCATTTTGGAGTACTTTTGCACAGACTTCTCTTCACACAAGTCCAAGAACATCAAAAAGAGTGTTCTTTGTACTTATCTATCTGACAATAAATATCAACCTTTGGGGCTATGTTTTCCATCCACACTCGTAAAACTACAGGTTTCTCGAAAGGTTTTTTAATTTTGGTGGGAGCAACCACTGTAAATTTATGCAAGTTTTTGAGCTTAAAACATCAGAGTTGATAGACACTTGCAGGTGTTGTTGGCTAGTTTTTGGGTTGTGCATTCAACCTTTTAGTGTCATTTTACTGCATATATTAAGCACATACACACAATGTATGCTTCTATGGATATCGTTTTATGTACGTCCATGTGGTCATTGATATAACAGTTACGTTTTTGCATAAAGCATGTTATGTTTAATAAAGAGGGTTGTGGTGAGGTTTTCTTAACTGGAGGACACCCATATGTCAGGGTCTCTTTGGTGATGCAGGTGGAAGACTTAGCCAACCTCGCCATAGGAGATGTATGATAGTTGTTCATAGGTGCTCGATAAGCCTAGTTGGCTTCTATTGGGTAACTGATTATATGCAGTGGAGTCATTGATTCACTATGCAGGTAAACATGTCACTACTTGTAGTTTTATGATATTTTGACACTGGTCATATGCTCATTTTGTAGAGGATACTCTGGCAAAAGTTTTCTAGATTTCTTGGTTTAGTCAACTATATAGTGGTCAATTTACTCCTTGATACACTTATTCATTGGTGTTTGGACTCTTCTAGCTCTATTATCATTCTATTTAGTTCTCTACCATCATGGGATTAGAGGTCTCAGGCACATCTAGTCGATTAGGTTCTAGTGCCAGTGTTTTGAGGAGGAGCTATAACTTGCAGGGCAAAGACTATTTTGAGATCTAAAAATTTGATGGCACAAACTTTTCTCTATGAAAGAATTAGATTAAAGGTGTGCTGATTCAAAGGAGGCAATGGAAGCCACTAAATGGGATTTCAAAGAAGCCTGCTGACATGGATGAAGATGATTGGGATGAGTTAGATGAAATGGCTAGGTCTACCATTCACTTGCACTTGGTAGATAATGTTTACTTTATAGTATTAGACTGTGAAAGTGCAGAGGAGCTTTGAAAGAAGTTATGCAATACATATGAAAAAGAGACGGCATCAAATAAAGTGTATCTGATGAGAAAATTATATGACCTTCGCATGAAGGACAGTAATAGTGTTGTTGCACATCTAAATGAGTTTGATGCTATATTCTCCCAATTACATGCTCAAAAAATGGATATGGATAATGAATTGAAAGCATTATTGTTGGTATGCACCATGTCATTATCATGGGATACGTTTTGCACAGCTATTAGGAATAGTGCACCTGGTGGTAAACTCCTCTATGATGACATATGTGGAGCACTCTTGAAATCTATGGTTGGCATGCAGAGTGGAGATGCATATAATGTTCATGATTCTTACCAAGGAAAGAATCAGCAATGTGGCAGGAGCAAGAACAAGGAAAAGAATGGTCAATGGAATAAGAGTAGAAGTAAATCAAGGAAGAGGGATATCCAATGCCATTATTGTCATAAGAAAGGACATATGAAGAAAGACTATTATGCATTAAAGAATGCTAAAGGTAAAGGATAGAATTTTGATGGGCATGTTAAATATTTACCTTCACCATCTACTTCGACTGTGAAGATTGAAGAAATTAATGCTATTTCTGATGATGCTGATGTGTTGACACTTGATAGTATTGTGCCAACTGAGGATTTTATGGCTAATTCTCTTTCCCACACATGGCTGCTAGATTTCGGTGCTTTTTTCCATGTGACACCACACAAAAAATGGTTTTCTAAGTATGCAGCAAAGTCTCTTGGTACCGTTAGATTTGGTGACTCTTACCAGTGTGATGTTGTGGGGATTGGAGATGTGGTTGTGTAGTTCATTGATGGTTCAAAATTCATTATGCATAATGTATGCCATGTACCTCAGTTATCACACAATTTGATGTCAGTTGGTCAACTTGATGACCTTGGTTACAAGGTGTTCTTCTATGCTCACTCCTTTTGTATATCAAAGGCAATATGGTTATTGCAAAAGGAAGCAAAGTTGGCTCACTTTATCCTTTATTTGTATCACACAAAGAACATGTGTTAGTTATTACCGAACAGCCTATGGCTTGTATTTGGCATGGTCATTTGGGCCATATATATCGTAGTGGAATGGAAAATCTTTCTCATTCTGGCTACTTACATGTGTTATCTTTCTGTGATTTTTCATTTCGTGAGCATTGTCAATATGGAAAGCAAACCAAAAATGTGAATAGAGCACATATTGACTCTTCAATTCAGCCTTTAGATCTTGTTCATACAGATGTGTGGTCCTATGCCCACTAGGTCCTTAGGTGGTTCTCTTTACTTTGTCGCTCCCATTGATGATGCTACTAGAAAATTCTGGGTATATCCTATCAAATCGAAGGACGACGTATTCCTTACTTTTAGAAAATGTCTTGCTTCAGTTGAGATTGAAAAAGGAACTAAGCTTAAGGCTTTACATTGAGATAATGGGGGTGAGTATACATCACATGAATTCAGCCTTTTCTGTCAGCCTAGAGGCATTCGTAGAAGGTTTATAGCTCCTTATACCCCACTACAAAATGGTGTAGCTGAAAGGATGAATAGAACTATTCAAGATAAAGTAGTTTCTATGTTGCATCATGCAAACCTCTCACAAGTATTTTGGGCAGAAGTAGTATTGATTGCAGTTCATGTGATTAAACTTTCACCTAGTATTGCCAAAGGTCTAAAAGTGTCACAAGAGTTATGGACATGGAAGCCACCATATTATGATCATCTTTGAGTTTTTGGGTGTGAAGCATATGTACATATACCCAAGAATCTTAGAAAAAAGTTGGACCATAAGTCAAAGAAATGCATTTTTCTTGGATATGGTCGAGAAGGACAATTTGGATATCGCTTATGGGACCTTGAAACACGGTCAGTGATTAGAAGTAGTGATGTCATTTTCAATGAGTCTAAGATGCATAAACAACCCATTAAGGAGGTTGAAGTGAGAAGAGTGGGTGTTTGAGGATACTAGTCCTCCAGTTAGCATGCATAAAAATGTTGCACATAGGGACATTCATGAGAATGTCCAAATCAGTCTGCACATGTTCTTGTTCATCAACCATTGAGAAGCTCTACACATGTCTCACATCCACCTGATAGATATGTTCTAAGTTTAGATTTTGTTATGCTAACAAATGCCTATGAGCCTTCTTGCTACAAAGAGGGTATGGAGATAGAGGATCATGTCAAGTGGGAGCATGCCATGAAGAGTGAGTTGGATAGAATGGTACTTGGGATTTAGTACCTTTGCCAAATGGCACGAAAGCTTTACCATGTAAATGGGTATATAAGCTGAAATTCACATTAGATAGTGCTTCTCCAAAGTATAAAGCACAACTTTTTGCAAAGGGTATTTTAAGCAACAACATGGTGTTGATTTCGAGGAAATCTTCTCTCTAGTGGTCAAGATGACTACCTTGTGCACGTTGCTTGGATTCCTTGCAATGGAGGACTTAGAGCTAGTCCAAATGGATGTGAAAACTGCTTTCTTGCATGGAGATCTTACAGATGAGATCTATATGGAACAACCAAAGGGTTATGTAGTTGCTGGCAAGGAAAGTCTAGTTTGTAAGCTCAAGAAGAGCTTGTATGGACTTAAAAAGTCCATTAGAAAATGGTACCAAATGTTTGATGCTTTTATGAAGTCCCAAGGCTATTATCAAAGCAATGAGTATCATTGTCTCTACACAAAAAGATGCTCAGATGGCAGCTTGATATGCTTGATACTTTATGTCGATGATATGTTGATTGCTAGGAAGTCCTCTCATGACTTGTCAATTCTCAAAAAGAAGTTGAGTCAGACATTTGATATGAAGGATTTGGGGGATGCCAAACATAATCTTGGCATGTGCATTACTTGTGATAGGCGTAAAAGATGCATATATTTATCTCAAAGTGAGTACATATCCAAAGTACTTCACAGTTTCAATATGCAGGGTGGAAAGGCATTGAGTACACCTTTACCCACATATGTGAAATTGAGCAAGGATGATTGCCCCAAATCACATGAGGAAAAGGAATTCATGACCAAAATTCCCTATCAGTTTGTTGTTGGTAGTCTCATGTATGCTATGGTAGCTACGAGACCATAGATTGCATTTGCAGTGGGAGTTGTGAGCATATATATGTGTAATCCTGGTAAGAAACATTGGGAAGCGGTTAAGATGATTTTGAGATATTTGAGTGGTACTAAGGACAAGTGTCTATGCTTAGGTAGAGGGAAAGAATCCATTATTGGTTACAGAGATTTTGACTATGTTGGTTGTGTAGACAATCATAAGTCTACATTAGGGTACATTTTTCATTTTGCTGGAGGTGCTATCTCTTGGAGATCTCATCTTCAAGAATGTACAACGGTTTCCACCACATAAGCAGAGTATGTTGCAGCAAGTGAGGCATGTAAGGAAGCATTGTGGCTTTCTCGTCTTGCTTGTGATATGGGTTTACCTCAGCATGTACGTCGTTTGCTCAGTGGCAATTAGAGTGCCATTGCTTTGGCTAAGAATCTGTTCTATCATGCAAAGACCAAGCACATTGAGGTGAGATATCACTTCATTAGAGATTTCTTAGCCACTGAGCACATTATTATTAAGAAGGTTCATACTCGAGGTAATTTTACAGATGCTTTGACTAAAGCTCTACCACATGATAGCTTTTGACATTGTTGTCAATTGATGGGGGTTACTTGATTCATGATCTTATAGAGTCACTTGTATACTGTGTAACATGCCCATCAAGTGGGAGATATAGTTTGTATACCTACACTCAGGTATTCTTGACCATTCTTTATTTTGGCCATATTGGCCTTTAGTGGGAGATTGTTACCGTTAGTGTCCACATGAAAGGCCAAATCGCCACCGGAAACTTCTTTGTATATGTTCTTTAATTAAACATAGAGTGGCCTTGTCAGTCATAGACTGTAAGTTCAACCACATTTGTAAGACCTAAGAATTCTATCTTCATGCTCCCTGTGTACTGTGTTTTTCTGTGTATTCTACAACCTCTGTGTGGAGTACTATGTGCAGCCTTAGGAGCTTGGTTTTCTACTTCGAGGATATTGTCGTGGAGCTCTCGAGAAGGAGAGCGCACCATGGTGCATCACCATCGAATTACTTCAGAGCATTAGGTAGAGGTTTGGTGGTTATTTTGGTGGCAATTGTGGATGTACTAGTGGTGCTCTGGAGCTCTTGATAGCATTCTTTTGGTAATGGAATATTTTCATTATTAATTTCATGCTTTGAGAGCATGTTTGAATGCTAATAGCCATTTTTTCCCTCCCTCCCACCCTCTTTCCATCCTCTTTCCCACCGTCTCCCAGCCTTGAGTTCATAATCTATTTTTCATGGATATTTTAATACATTTGTAGTGTATTTCATTTCTTTGTAGTGTTTATAAACACTCGTGGCTTCAGTTTTACGAGTTTAAACACTCCTTTGATAACATTTTTGTGATAACGACTGGGTCTTCATTCGGCTTGTTAGCTAGTGTATTGATGTATCAAGGTAAGAGGATACCTGTGCCCAATTCTAGCACCTTTGACAAGCATAAGCTGTCCCAACTGCAACTGAAAATGATGCTCACCAAGGAATGCATAACATCTACTCTCATGTAACTGGCTAACTGAAATCAAGCTCGTAGGGAATGAAGGCACATAACGTACATGTCTGAGTATAAGTGATGCTCCACTAGGTAGCATAAGGCATACATCTCCTGCACCCTCAATGTCATATGCCATACCATCAGGCATGTGCACACATCCACGACTCTCACCTGAGAATCGACAAAACCACTCACGATGTGGAGTAACATGAAAACTGGCTAATGCATCAAGCAACCAAGCCATATGTGTGCTATCCAATGAACAAGAGGAATCATGAGATGAACTATAGGAGAAAGTGATATCACCATCACTAGCATAATCAACTACCATAGAATCTCCTGAAACCACTACCTGACCTGCATCACGTGCATATCTCTGACGTCGTCGTCGCATCCGCCTGAAGCAACGTCGTCGAGTATGGTCATCACGGCCACAGTGCCAACATCGAAGTCGTCGATGTGATCTATGTCTCACATGAGTCAATGGACTCGCATACATATCATGTAGTCTCTGCCATAATGCACTACTCGTCTCCTCATACATAATAGACTCATATATAGAATCCACAAGCTGTAATCGGATAGTGGAGCTGGCCAATGCATCCATATCCATCCATAAATGGTCGGGCATGTCACGAGGCCTCTGTGCATCTCTATGCACATACATATGTAACTCTGCACGAACCAATGTATGCCACATCTGAGCTTTCCATCTCGGAAAGTCAATGCCATCAAATCGAGAAGACACCATGCTGGCAATCCAATAGACTAGCAATATAACAAGAGACTAGAAACAATACTCTATCCTGAATAGGATCACACTTGCATATCCATATGCATAACTCACATCACTGGAGAAGAAAACCATGTGAACCACCTGTCACATAATCATGCATCTAGCATGCACATAAAACTATGAGCATAAGCCTGCTCACCAAGTCTCCGAAGTGACCAAATAGATGTGAAAGAATCCTAGCAAAATTTCGACAGAGTATCCCCTGTAAACTGAGCAATCAAACAAGATAACCAATAACCAAAGGAACAATCAGTAACCTGTCACCACCTGTCACTGATCCAAACAAAGGTAATGGCAACTACATGTGCCAAAAAACTAATAGCAATACATATGAATACAATGGTAATACACCTCCCACTCAAGAATGAATCCTACAAGATGGTCCAATCTATCACAAGTAACTTGTGACCAAGTCCAAGTGAATGGAGATAAACAAAGATCCAAAGCTATCACACAAGCTTCAAGATCCACTAGAGCTCTCTTCTAGCATAAAAGCCGATGAAATTTCGGCAGCATCTCCTCTGTAAAATGGACTCTAGAACCAAAATAACCATGTGGGATCACCATCCACATATGTCAAGAATCACACTGGTAAATACATATCAATCAATGACCAAATGCTAATAATGGTGACAAACGAATGTGTAATTGAGGCTCCAATCTGGATCATGTACCTGCAAAGAAAACAAAAGATACAAGTACCAACTAAGATCCAATCAATCTCTCATATAATGATGTGCAATCGGAAAGTAAATCCATAACCAAGTGGCATAAGCAAGCTATAGACCACAATGCCACTATACATCTATGATCGAACTCATGATGACATAAACCTCAAAAAGAGTATACCACAATGTCATCTTACATGCCAAACAAGTGACAAGATCATGCTCTACTCTCATATGGAGGAGCTATCACAATGATCATACATGTACAATGCTTTGAAGCTCTGAAAATAAGAGCTTGCACACCATAAATTCTCTCTCGAAGAAGTTCCAAAGCAAATTCAACCTCCAAGTGCAATTAGGGTTCGTTTGACAAAAATCTACTGCTCTGTGTTTTGCTGTTTCAGAGATGATAACCTCTGAATCTGAACTTTTGGTCTTCAGCAACTTCAAGATCTAACTCTTGGCTACGTAACCAGATAAAGAACACTTCAATCGGAGGTGTATAGCTCAAGATATGCTCAAAACAAGCACCTGCTGTCAATTTCACTTTCATTTGCAACAGTACTGCTCTGTATTCTACAATTTCGGCAACCTAAAACTCCGAATCTGGATCTCAGTTCTTCTACAAAAATATAGCTATCTTTCCAAGCTACGAGCAGAAAGTTGAATCATCGAATTCCGAGCTGTAGAACTCAAGTTATGACAAAAAAACCGATCTGCTGTCCTACTCAATGTAGATTCGCCTTTTACAATTCTCTGCGTTTTTCGAATTTTCGGCACTTCACAAGTCCGAACCAGGTTCTACGCCCTTCTGTGAAGTTGTAGTTCTTTATGTTAGCTACGCACAGAACTTTAAAACGCATCAATCCAAACTTTCTAGCTCGAGTTATGACCGAAATACTGAACAGCTGTCAAGAGATGCCGACCTGCACTTCTACCTCTTCTCACATAAGCTTCCATTGAAGCTTCTTGCACACCAGCCTTCAACATGCTCTGATACCAATGAAGGGATTTGGTGTGCAGAACAAGAGGAGGAAGGAGGAGATGGAGGGAGAGAGAAGAGAGGAACGACGCGCGGATATGTGTGGGAGCCTCGAAACCCACATAATGATCTCTCTTGAGGCAATGCTCTATATATGATGTATATATATGAATATGGGGGTAAGGTCACATGACCCTTACATCCCCAACATGAACTACTTGTCCACACAAGTATGCTAAAGAATTGAACTTCACTCTCGAACAGAAAACTCCCTGAATATATATCCTTTGAGGAATCTATTTGAGATAGAGAACTTACACACAAATAGATTTCCAACAAGCTAAAAATACAATAATTTGGATGAGTTTTGGTTAGGAAACTCAACTCACCAAAATAGACTACCTATGCACACAAGTATACTAAAAAGTTGGACTTCACTCTTTGATAGATATATCATAGCATATAAATTCTTTGAATTACATATTTAGGATAGGGAATGTAAATTCAAAGAGATTTCCAACAAGCTAAAAACCTAAGCAATTTGGATACGTTTTGGTTAGGAAACTTAACCAACCAAAATAGACTACCTATCTACACAAGTATGTTGAAAAACTAGACTTCACTCTTTGACTAATACCTCACACAATATATAAGCTTTGAGGGAGATATTTGAGATAACGGAAGTGCACAAGACAAGCTTTTTAATGAGTGTTTAAACACAAGAAATGGTTACATATACACTGAGATATGAGCTTCACAACCGATCTATGTACAAAATGACGTGCAGCTGGAAGGAGTCTATGGGAAGGCAAAATGACAAAATGACTAGATCCGACCATTGGGAACTCTTGCCTCTTTCTCTGCTTGTTTATAACATGCTCCCAATCCGCTTTGATAACCAATGAGCATGTGAAGAATTTTGTGCCTCCTTCTTAACTCACCACTTTCATTTGATTGCCCACTACATGCCACTTATTACAAGGCACATATTGTATCTTTTACTCATCATGAATTTTGACTAGAGTTTTTTTCCTTTTTTTCTTTTCTCTTCTTTTACTTTATCTTTATATTTTTAAAGTTTATCCACGCATAGCTCGTGTGAAAATGAGCTTGTACATTTATATTCAACACCTGCAACATAACAAAAACTAACTCTTCAAATGTTAAGGCATTTGGATTGCCTTTCATCATCAAACGAAGAGTAGAAGCAATATTGTGATATGAGTTGGGAAGACCAATCAGAATAGTCTGCACAAGTGAACTATCAGGAAGGACTTCATCAGTAGAAATCAATTGTTCCTTCAAATCCTTGATCTTTGTCAGAAAACTGTCCATAGAATCACCTTCATTCATGTGCTCACTCTCCAACTGTTTTCAGAGGTAAGCAACATGAGCCTCATTCCTACCCTAGTACAATGTGGTAAGTATATCCCAAGCATCCTTAGCTCTTCTGCAAGAGAGAATGTGAGGGATAATGGCACGTTTGATAGACAAGGTTATCAATGCATGTGCTTGAGCATCTCTGCCATCCCAACAAATTTGCTGTATAGTAGGTGCAACAGAAACCACAACATGAATAGGAATTTGTAGAATATCACCAACTTTGATACCATTTGCATCAGCTTCAATACCTCTATTTGCAGTACCTATATTCGCAAGTGTAACAGGACATCTTTCAACACCCTACACAATATTCCAAAGTCCTTTTGCAACCAATACATGATGCATCATATAAGCCCACAATGGGCAATTCATACCATCCAACTTATCCTCAACAACCAACATACAAAATTCATCACTGCTTTCAACCATGGCCACTGACTAAAATACCCTAATGGAAAAAAATGATTGTATCTGAAAAAGTTGAACAGAACTACCCAAACAAGTTTTGTTAGACCTACATCAAACTTTGAGACGCTTATATTGGCGAATGAAAACCTATATATATATCTTTGGCATAAAAAGATGAAATAGCCTGCACAAGCACTGTGATAGTGCTTTTGAAGGCCAAAATGAGCTCAGATCGTGATTTTGGCACCACACATCAAAGCTATTTTGATCTTTGAAACACCTTGAGTATGATCACCAAATTTCATGCAATTCTGAGAGTGGGACCGATAACAAAGTGGGTAGGATGTTAACCTTAAATGTGAAAATTCTTGAAGTGAATGCAGCCATGTTTGTAAAAGGTGCAGGAATCATTGCTAATATAGAGATTTGGCACAAACGGATTGGACATGCAAACTTGCAAAGGTTGAAATTGATGCAGTCAAAGGAGATTATCCATGGACTACCAAATTTCAAGGTTGCACAGATGCAAAAGGTATGTGTAGCATGTCAATTTGGAAAACAGTCAAGAGCATCATTTCCACATGACAAGCATGTTAGTGACAACATACTAGAAATAGTACATACAGATGTTTGGGGTCCTATAAAAACCACATATATGACCATACACGAAAAGTGTGGGTATATTTCATGAAAGAGAAGAGTGAGGTGTTCACTCAATTCCAGATTTTTAAAGCTATGGTGGAAAAGCTGACAGGGAAGTACATTCAAACATTAAGATCTAATGGAGGAGGTGAATACATGTCAAATGAGTTCAACAATTTTCTAAAAAATCATGGAATTCGGTGTCAGTTTTCATGCAGGTACACACCACAACAGAATGGTGTTGTTGAACACAAAATAGACATATTACAGAAATAGTAAGAGCCTTGATGGATGAGAGGAATATGCCTCATTGTTATTGGGCAGAAGCTGTTCATACTGTTGTATACATCATGAACAGAACTCGGATTGCTGCTGTACATCAAGTTACACCTGAAGAGAAGTTTATAGGTAAAAAGCCAAACTTATCACATCTGAAAGTTTTTTGCTGTATTGCATATGTACATGTTCCAAATGAATTGAGGACAAAGCTTGATCCAAAAGCAAAAAAGTGTGTCTTCATTGGATACTCCCTTGAGCAAAAGGGATATAAATGTTATAACCCACTCACATGAAAAATGAAGGTGAGCAGAGATCTCATATTTGATGAAATGTCAAGCTTCTATGTAGATGCCAAAGAAGGACTGAATCTTGAACCAAATGACAAAGAAAATGCCGAAAAATCAAGTGCAGAATCTCAAGCTTTGGGGGGACCAGATGCATCACCAAGAAATAGTTCCAACTCAAATCCATGGAGTGGAAGATTGCATGGAAATTTCAGTCCAGCAAATTCATTAAATACATCCAAGAAAGGTAAAGAAAAGCTTTCTGCTGGTCATAAAACATGTGCAGGTTTTGAAGATGTTGATGGAGATTCATGCGGTTCAAAAAAGAGTCTTGATGAGGAACTTGGATTGCCTCTGTGAAGACTCCACGAGTAAGAAAGGCACATGTAGATGATACAAGGAGAAGTTACCTAGGACCAAGAAGATCTGGGAGGATACAGAATTCAGTGCAACAATTGACATATGATAGTTATATGGCTCGTCATTGTGCCTACATCACAAAGGTAATACAAGATGCTAATTCTTCTTGTTTTGAAGATGCAATTGGAAATGCAGATTGGAAAAAGATACATGGAAGCTGGTTCCATTGCCACAAGGAAAGAAACCCATAGGCTGCAAGTGGGTTTACAAGGTAAAGCACAATGCTGATGGTAGCATAAGTAGGTATGAAGCACGTTTGGTAGCTGTAAAATGTTAAATGTGTTAAACGTATCTCTTAGATTGTAACGTCTTTGTCTATCCGAAAATCGTTACCAGACCAACGTGGGTTCTTGGGAGTGGTAAGGGTCTATTAAACAGAGGCCGTGTACTTATTTCCCCAAATCTTCGTCACAACGACAAAAACACTAATACGCGTCTTAGCTCAGTTACTAACATCAATTGGACAATACTTGATTTCTGTGTCTTGGGCGCTGAACTTCTTCAGACTGACCTGCTATTGGAACAGAGCAGTGGTCCGATCTACAAACTCAACAGTATATAGTAAATCAACCAGAGATAACACTATAACCGACAGATTCATTCATCACAGCACTTTACAGTGATCTTCAGATAAAAGATTCACGTTACCCGAAGGTACTAGTTCTTCCTCGTATTCAAAGTTAACAGATAATAACACCGAATGCAATGAATCAGGTAGAACAAATAGGATACACTACAACAACGCTTTAAGTTGCCTATCCAAACGCACACCGTAATATCGCTACTCAGACTGACTCAGAGTACTTAAACAACTGAAGAATACACAACAACGCAACACGACGACAGTAATCAGACACACAATCCGTTACTCAAACACTCATTACGGTGAACTACAGTATGAGTAAACGATGCATAACGTACTCAACACCAACAGTACTCAAGACTTCACGCCAGTGTTAAACAATACTCTCACACATATTCAGACGACCAGTTTGGCAATTCCAGAAAAAACGTCTCCCTCGACCATTCTCTTTACATTGCTTTATATAGATTTTACAAGATGCGCGTACCAAATTTTTGCGCGTATTTCAAAAAAATCTGTTACATCTGGCATCCGTTACATCTGTCCCACTCCGGCGGCCACTAACATTGGCATGCACGGTGGACTCGAACCCGCACGCTTTTTACTGTTCGGCTACTAATCCTTCTAAGTACATATTACAGGCTAGCCTAAAAGTTCGGGTAATTTTCTTCTTAAGTGTTTCTAACATCTGTACTAAGATACTAGGCTCTACTAATTGGGCATCGGTTCTAGCCGAGATTAACGCTATTGCTTCGGTTAATAAAATCTCGGCCTGTGTTTGCAAAAAGGCCTCCTGTAAATAAAAAGCATTGGACAGGGCAGCATCCCGTGCAATCTTTAGATCTTCTAACTGTTTCTACATGTTGAGTAATCGGTCTTTTTGATTTGAGCACTAGTTCTCTCTTCATTCGATTTCCTAATTCTGATATGGGATTGTCCTTGAGTAGGCATCGCGTTCTCTTTTGATATCTTTGATTAATTTCTGTGTTTGAGCCTCTTGTGCTAGCTTTCTTCGTAATATGTCATTGACTTGGTCAAAATCTATCTTGAATCTCTATAATTCTTCAATACTCTTCATTGCTAAATCGTGTTGCTCTTGTCCTTGTTTGACCACTTCATCCAGCTGCTGTCTTGTCTCTTCTAACAGATTGCCGAGTGCAATCCTTGCATCCTCCTTGTCTTGTATCTCTGTCTTCATTTGCTGGATTGCGGTCTGTGCTTCGGTTAGTAATCTGTCCTTTGCAGCCAGTTGTTCTAGCGCTATGTCTTTTTGTTGGATTAACAGTTGTTGTTCTGCCAACTGAGCCTAGAGCTGGGAGACTTGTGCCTGGAGCTGGTGGTTTTTGGCCCTGACGGCGTCAACCTCCTCCTGGAGTGGTGTGATATCTGCTTCCAGTAAATCTACTTTGTGCTGCAGGTCATGTCGAATAGTGTGTGTGACTTCACGAATTTGGATAGGGAGCTGCTGGGAGAGGTTAATGAGCAATTATCCCATTGACGCAAGCTCAGAGAATACCGGAATTGATGGAAGGAGAAGAGGGTTCCGTGGTTGTGAAGAGGATGTGGTGTCAATCTGTTGGGAGGTCGGTGGAGAATAATTGGGTGATGAAGTAGAAGATGCGGTCGGCTCAACAGGTGCTATGGGAGGTTCCGGCAGTGGAGTGATAGTGGTAGCGACAGATTGGATTACCTTTTGTTGCGTTGCTTCGGCGTTGTCTACGGCGGATTCTACGGCTTTGAGCAGTCTGTCGAGAGCTTCATGTTCCTCAGTTTGCTGTTCTTGCTCGGTATGTTGCTGAGAGACTTCTTCTTCTGTCGAGATGGGTTCTGTTTCTGTTTGTGGTTCTTGTTCCTGGTGCCCGGATGATGTGGATTGTGCTGTCGAGTCGTGTTGTATAGACGTGGCAGTGTCATGGAAAGTTTCATCTTCGGCCTCCTTGTCTTGTCGGGCGGATTTCTGTACGTCACTTTCGGAGGAGCTGATTCTAATGCGTTTTCAGCGGAAAAGCTGTTGGATCTCCTCTTCATCTTCTTCTTCGTCGTCTGCTAATGGTTGGACAGATTCTTCGTGTCGTAGGACGGGGCTCCTGGGTGGTGGTTTAGCTGCTAGAATGGCCAGAAAGAGAAAGGAAAGGATGTGGGGTAATCGAGACCGAGGGGTAGCTCCTTTATTAACCTGTTTCACTATGGCTACACATTCTTTATGGATGCGGTGAAAGAAATAGGAGGCGAAGTTAACGGGTTCTCGCAAAGCTAGGTCGATGGCGGAGTAGAAAGGGCGAGATATGCCGTAGGTGCGTTTCTGGAGGTTCAAGATGGCGACTAAGAACTGGAGTGCAATTCTTTCGGGTTCAGGGCGGCAGAGGATGGCGTACTCGTTCGATGAATAGCGGGGGAAGAGTTCTATCATGCGGGCTACAGGGATGCTTGGGCCATTCTCGCGGCCTTGTGGAGTGAGGCGGAAGGATTCGGCAAAGGCTTGGAAGGTTACTACGGTTCGAGATGGCAGGGAGAGGAAGATCTATTTTCGCTCAGTGATGGGGGATTGGGCGATGGCAGGTATGATCTGCGCAAAAAAGGGATGGGCTTCCACTGAGTGCCAAGGCAGCTCAGCGAAGTTGGCCAACCCACAGGTGCGCAGGTATTCTCCTACCTCGGTAGGGATACCATCACGGAAGGCTGCGTAATTCGCCAGTGCTTCCATGGCGCACACGAAAACAGAACACAGAACACGGATATACAGAGCACAGTGGGCGCACAGATTACAAACACAAAAACACAATAGCGATTTTTGGCGCAACAGAAGAGATTAAGTAGAGAATTACAGTGGGGGGAGTAGGAAGTGATGGTTATCATTGTGCGGTGTTGGAATGATATTGCTTTCAATTTGACGTGCATGCTCAAGTAATTGGTAAGGAGGGCGGCTTATGACATAAAGATTCTCGTGCTTTTAAAAACGTGGCTATTTACAAAAAGAAAAGGAAAGAACAGAAGGAAAAGTAAAGTAAAACCAAAAAACGCGGTTCACCGCCGAATGTTTTAATGCAGGCTAGCAGCGTGTTGATACGGCCGCAGCTTTGAACCGTTGATTGCTTTTGGAAGTGGGTTTCCGATCAACGTAGTCAACCGAAAAGTTGCTGGACTGATTCGCTCTAAGATCTTGTAAGGGCCGAACCACCGTAATTTGAATTTGCCTGCGGATCTATTTGACTTTGCATTATAGAAAAGTACAAGCTGTCCCACCAAAAAAACTAGAGTCTTCAAGTGTCGATTGTGTGCCCTAGCCTGTCTTAGTTGGACTTCGTGCATGGTTAAAAAACTGAGCCATCGATGCTCGTCTAACTCTCTGAGTGTGTCCAACCGAAATGACAGTGAGTCTTCCGGTAGCAGTTTCTGGGTAATGGCTACACGCAGACTTGGTATAACTACTTCCATTGGTGCTATTGCTTCTAAGCAATAAGCTAGTTTGAAAGGTGTCAATCCTGTTGTTACCTTGTAGGTAGTTCGGTATGCCCATAACACTGCAGGTAGCAGTTGATCCCATCTTTCCAGTGCTCCCATGATCAATTTTCGAAGCATATTCAACATAGATTTTTTTGTGCTTTCGGCCAAACCATTAGCACGAGGATAATAAGGAGAACTAAATTTATGTGTGACCTGGAACGACCGTGTGAGTGCCTTCATTAAATTGTTTACAAAATGAGTACCTTGATCTGAGACAAGTTCCAGTGGTAAACCAAAACGTGGAAAGACATCGGTTAGCAGACATTTTGCTATTGCAACTGCTGTAGCAGACCGTAAAGCCCAGGCTTCTGCCCATCTGGTTGCATAGTCTGTACAGGTTAGTATGTAACGGTTGTTACTGAAGACTGCTGGAGGTGTAATCGGACCGATAAAATCTAGACCCCACTTCTGGAAAGGTTCCAATGGTAAGATGGGTTGCAGAGGAAAAAGGTGACGTTGCAAGGGCTGTCCAGATCTTTGACAAGTATCACATTGTTTGCCAAACTGTGATATATCTCTGTACATAGTTGGCCACCAAAGACCACTCTGCAGAATTTTCCGGTGAGTTAAGTCTGCTGCAAAATGGCCACCGGAAGGAATCGAGTGAGCCAAAGTAATAACTGAATTAGCTTCATGTGGTGGAATACAACAAAGTAGGATTCCGGTATGATCTACATAATATAGTTCTCTAGCAATTAACCGAAATCGGCGGCCAAAGACTGCAATTTTCCTGCGTACTGCCGTAGAAGTCTGAGATGGAAGATAGCCTTCGGTGAGAAAAGTCAAGATCTGATCATAATATGTAGATGGTGTATGTGGATCTGTAATCTCATCATTCATTAGTTCAGAGCTATAGATTGCTAGAGTTGTGTCATCTATACCTACCGGAGCTTCACCGGAATCTAAGCGGGATAAGAAATCTGCTAAGGCATGTGAACTGCCTGGCCGGTGAATGACTTCGTAGTCGAATTCCTGCAAGAGTAGCACCCATCGTGCTAATCGACCACCTAGATGTTGTTGCCGAACTAGATAGACAAGTGCAGCATGATCTACATGAAATGTGAATTTACGGCCCGGCAAGTAATGTCTGAATTTTTGGACAGAATATACTAGCCCTAGACATTCTCTTTCTGTTACAGAGTAATTCTTCTCAGCAGGGGCTAATCTTCAACTTGCATAATACACTGGTCTGAACCACTTATCAATTTGTTGCATCAACACACTTCCTATTGCTATATCTGAAGCATCAACAAATACATGAAATGGGTGATCCCAGTCCGGCGACTGTAAGATAGGAACTTGTGTTAATAGACTCTTTAAACGATCAAATGCTATCTGGCATTCTTGGGTCCATTCAAATTGTCGAGGAGTCTTGGTGATTAGCTTGTTCACTGGTATTGCCACATGAGCAAGCCACCGTAAGTGTCTTCCATGCCACCGTACTTGACCCATGAAGCACATAACTTCCTTTGGTGTAGTGGGCACCGGAGCTTCTAATACTGCCAAAATTTTATTTGGATCCACCTGTATACCTTGTGCAGATACAATGTGGCCAAGTAACTTGCCACATGAAACCGCAAACACCGATTTGTTTGGATTCAAACAAAGTCTATACTCTCTGCATTTCTGAAAGCAGCACCGTAAATGGAACAATTGTGCTATCATCTTACCGAAAACTGAGAAATCGTCAAGGTAAACTTGCATAAAAGAGGTGAGGTAAGGAGAAAATATTTCCTGCATACATCTTTGAAATGTGCTTGGTGCGTTTCTCAATCCAAACCACATTACAGTACAAGAAAATACACCCCAGTTGGTAATGAATGCAGTTTTCGGTATATCGTGTTCAACCATTCTAACTTGATTATAGACACTGTATCCATCTAGGAATGAATACATCTTGTGGCCTGCTACTCTATCTAGCATAGTATCTAAAAAGGGGATTGGAAAGGGATCCGGTATGGTTGCTGCGTTTAATTTCCGCTAATCTACACAGATTCGCAGTTGCTTGTTTTTCTTTGGCACAATCACAATCGGAGAGATCCATTCAGCATGCTCTACTGGCACGATGAATCCGACTTTTAATAACCTGTCAAGTTCTGCCTTTACCTGAGATGCATAATGGGGATTCATCCGGTAGCTGGGTTGCTTTATCGGTCTTGCGTCTGGCTTCAGCATGACCCTGTGCTGGTAGATGCAGGGGTCCAATCCTTTCATGTCCTTGTAGTCCCATGCAAACACATCGGAAAATTCGTGGAGTAGTTGGATTAGATCAGCTTCAAATAATTCCAGTAAATTTTGTTTTATCTTTAGAGGGCGTGAGTGATATTCATCTCCTAAATTGTAAATGATCAGCTGATCTTCGGGGACATAGAACTGTTGAGATTTCTCTGTGTCGTCTGTTGGTTTAAGAAGCTGCTACAGTTCATCATCATGTGTCGAAACAGTGTCTTCCTTCTTAGCCTCTTCTGTGATGGGTATTACTGTAGAGACTGAAGCGTTCCAATTATCTACAACGGACTGTAGATCAACAGTCCCTAAGGAAATTAAGTCAGCGTTACTCTTCAGAAACTCTTCTTCTTCATCATCTGACAATCCATCTAGCATATGGACTGGTTCAGCAAAATACGGTCTAGCGTGTAGCTCGCAAGGTTGTATAGTGTCTAATTTTACCACATATCTACAATGGCATCTTTAAACGTAAGCTCTTGTGCAGACCAGTCTTGTATTACTTTCGAAAAAAGGTTGTAATCCAAAGTGGATTTTGGCAGATCTAGTATAACAAAGGTCATCTTAAAGGTCGTACCTTGTAAAGTGATGGGTACATTCCGCACAAGTCCTAAGGGATGGACTCTTGATTGATCTACCATTCTGACAAAAAATCGAACTGGTTCGATTTCGGTCCATCCTAACCTTTTTCATAATACCGTAGTCGCAATGTTAACACCAGAGCCTACATCAATTAATACCTGCGTAATCTTATGATTCTTATACCATACTGTAATCAAGGGAACTGAATGATCAACCGTAGAATCAGGTTCCGGTTGAACTACTGCTGTCGTTGGAATACAAGAAGGCACTGGACTGAACTCTTGTTGGAACTGTTGTCGAATTCTAGGTACTAATGCCAGTAGTTGACCCAGAGGCAGGGTGATAGACGCCTTAGATAAGATTTCCCAGGCCTGTTGAGATTGGTTGACACGCTCCACCGATGTTGAAGTTGATGCCTCTGCTGATGCGGAGGTGTCTACTGTTGGTAATGTGTCTGCTGCTGATGATGTTCCCGCTGCTGACTCTCGTGGTTGTGTTCCTTCCTTTGTTAACGAGGGCTGGGTTACTAGAATAGGCTCTGGGAAGACTGGTGGTTCTGTTGTGGTCCATTGACTAGCCTTGTTGTACATTTTGTGTTGTTCACTTATCCCTGGTGTGTACTTGAGCCGCAATGACTCAAGGACTTGTACCAATGAGACTATACCTCGATTGCCATACAAGTGCATATAGTGGAGTCCTTTGCACACATTTAATTATCAATCCGAAGGAGTGACTTACCAAGTGTATGAAGACATGTGCACACGTGATAGAAAATGAAGTGAGTTAGCTATTCAAGCATGAGAAAAGACTAATACTACCCACACCTACTGAAAAACTGGAAGTGTTGCCGCAAGCCTCTTTTCAGCAGTTTTAGTTTTTTGAGGTTTTCTCCCAGCCCAGAACTCCGAACATAAGCAATAGGGTACTCGTTTCGAAGCTCTCGACGAGACGAATCCAACGGTGGTGGTTTCACTCAATTCTGACCACTCTGCTGCAAGTTATGGCAGAAACAGTGAATTACGGGAACTACTAACACCCGCGTTTTTGCTTCTCCTAGCTTACGCACGCACTACAGCCACTCAAAACAAGGGGGAAGGGGTAGACAACAGTCCTACACTTGCATTTCAAGCATCACACACACATACATGAGCAAAATGAAGATCAAAATCAGCAAGAAAGGGGCAAACTCGAAATTTCAGAAGTGCTCTTCTTCACAATGACAAGAAGTTCTTTACAATGAGTCACTTTTGACTTATATACTAGTGCCCTAAGTTTGGTCCTTTCACACAAGAGACCGGCACTTTATTCTCTAAAAGACTAATTTCCTACTATTGTACATGGGTATGTCACTAATCTTTTGTGGGGATGCATCTAGAGGACTCCTCTAGTGCATTTACAACGGAAAAATATATACAAGAATGGTTATGATACAGAAGTTGTGTGTCCAAATCGGAAAAATTTTGGGGCCCGTCTTTTTTCTCTGCTTTGTGCGCTCTTTAGCTCTGCAACACTCTCCCCCTCTTCGTCTCTGTCGTCCCTTGACAGACTTTGCTTCGCGAACGCGTCCCGTGGGTAGTGTTGTCTGCTTCTTGATCTTGCATTACGTTTTAGAGGCGCTTCAGCTTTTCCACTGCACGCTCCCCTTGGTCAGTATTGTCTGCAGTTAAACAGACATGCAGATTCGATGGCCTTCTTGATTCAAGCTCTACAACTCGAGAGCCTGATGTAGTTGTCTTGCCTGTTGACTCGGGTTGCCACGCACGCCACCAGTGACTAGGAATGTGCTGTTCTTAGTCACCCTCTTCAACTTTTCAGCCTCTACCCCTTTCTAACTTTTGGTCCTACTCTGATGTTTGAAAAGTCCATAACTCGGGACCATGGGGTTTAGCTTTGTAGCCTGGTGCGTGCCCCTGCGGGGCTCTGTGCAGAGATGGGTGTTGCGCCCCTGCGGGGCTTCCTGCAGATATATGTTCTTTTTGTCTTCTTAATGGATAGGTTTGGACTTTGATTTTCTTCTTCTTTTGTTCTTGCTTGATTGTCCCTCTACACGTCCCTCCTCCTGAATTCTGTCGTCCTCGACAGGCTTTCTGAGGCGACGCGTGTATGTTTGAATGGCGGTTTGCTCTCGTTGGTTTAGCAGGTTTGCATGACATATCATGAATTCCTTCCATTGCTTTGACTTCACTCCGTCTTCTGGCGCCTGTCGATGATCAGCAAAAAAGCTTGTTTCATAGGCCACCAGCCTTGCATTTAAATTGGAAGTCATCTTGACAAAAATCTCTGAATCGATTTCAAAGAAGCCGGTGAAGAATGCTTCTTCGAAAGTCTGCATATATGTTGATGGCAAAAACATAAGGCGTGAGTAGTATGCCATGATGGTTAGTCGGCTCGGAATGGTTGATAGATCAAAAATGAGGGCTTCTGACCCTTGTGTAATGCCAATGAAATTCAAAAATGTGTACTTCGCATGCTGGAAGACCTTCAATACTGTGATGAGCATGCTAAATATTTTATTCGTCATTTTGACTGCTAAGTCCGGCACTGTAGCATATTTGGCGATCCAAAATTCCATGGTCTTTACCATATATTCTTCAGTGGGTAGATAATTATGTGGCGGACTAGGTAGTAATGGGTAATTTAGCCACTGATTATTGATGGAGCCTTGAAGCTGTGCTTCCCAAAATTGCGTCCAAGAACGTCTGCGGGGTACAGGACAAAATGATGGATTTACCTGAAGCGCATATGGTGATGCTTCCCACTGTACCCGCAAAGTCGGATTCTTCTCCAAAATTTTTCTTCGCCATATGGGATCCGCCTTCTCAAATTCCTCTTGAGTATACTTGAAAGTGTCATGCTGGAATTGAAGGTTGTGGTCCGGATCTTTATTCGTGGTAGTCTTTATATACACGCGCGTCTGTTCTTTAAGTAGACCATATGGTACATTGAAGGGCTTCAAAATTTGATCTAGCTGTTTATTGTCTATTCGAGCTTCCTTCATTATTTGTATTATTTGATCTTCAAAATCAGCAGTGAGCTGGGACACCAGTAGTGCCCTTTCTGGTCTGCTTAATTCTGCAATGTCGCGTGTGTTAGGTTCTAGTGGAACCTCCTTTTCCGCCCTTAGTGGTGAATGATACAAGGGAGGAGAGAGAGGACGTACCTCTTCCTCCACAGTAGCCGTGGTTTCTGGAGGAACTACTGGTGTCCCTTGTTTCTCTTTTAGCTCAATCTGCTCCTGCAGCCGTTTAATGATGTCATCTTTATTCTTGAGCTCCTCTTCAGCCTTGGTAAGTTTTTCTTGGTGTTTGATTAATTCCTGTGCCACGATATGCATGTGATCTGTGTCTTCCTTGCACTGTCGGAAATAATCTTTTTCAGCTTTTTTCCATTTCTTTCGTAGAGCTGCAGTATCATTCATGTATTTCTGTTCCCATTCTGCAACTGTCTCTTGCTCCTGTTTGAGCTGATCTGCCATCTTTGTCAACTTTGCTTCCATGTCTTTTATGTCCTCATTTGTTTTGTCAAGATCTGTCGATGGTTGATCACTGAGGAGAGCTGTCATTAGCTCTTTGTTTCTGCCCCTGAGCTGGTCTGCTTCTTCCATGCTCACCTTGAGCTGCGACTCGAGTACTCGGCTACGAGTCTGTATTCTTGTTTTCTCTTTTTCCGTTACTTCCAGTTTCTTCGTCAGCTCCAACACTTGCTCTTTCAGTTGGGCATTTTCCTGTTCTAATGTTTGGCATTGTGTTTTGGTTGTTTCTATCTCCTCCTGTTTCTTCAATATCTGAGCTTCTACTTTAGACAACTTTTTTGCCAAATTCATACCTTCTTTTTGAAGCTTTTGTTTGTCGAGCATGGCCTGGTCGTAATCTTCATCAGCATCAAGCATCAGTTGTTGAGTGTCGAGTGCCGTGCGGATCATGTCCTGCACCACTGGCTTGAGCTGAGCTATATCTACATTCAACCATGTCTTTGTTATGTCCGGTGTTTCTCCTGTTTGTACATCTTGTCCCTGTGCTACATGGATCAATTCTTTGTGTGGTTGTCGGACTTGTAGTTGTATATTAACTTCTGCTTCTTTTTCGATCGTTTTACGAACTTTCGTGGCACTCCCTTGAAATGTTACATCCAGAGGGGATGGTTCTGCCACAACCCTTAGTGGTGTGAAGGGTTCTTCGTCTTCTTTCTCTTCTTCTTGAGGCTTGTCCTCAGATATCATTGCATGCACCTCATTATCATTTTGGTCCTCCTCTATGTGGGTGATGGAGGCGTCCTTCTCTTGCATAGTGTTTTGTCCTTCTTCTTCTGCATTCTCTGTGATTGGATTCTGTTTTGCCAGCGATGATTGATCTTTTTCTTTGTTGTTAGGTTGGGCTTCGTCATAATTGACTTCATTTAATTCGGCCCACTGGCCATCATCTTTTGATTCACTTTTAATATCTACATCCAGTAACGATGTAGTTTGTTTTTCTTGGGCGTCGGATCCTGAACTTGAGTTGTCTAGCCCAATCTCTCGATACTTATGTACCTTAGTAAGTTTTCTTTTGGGTTTTTGAACTGTTGCAGTCTGTTGATAATGATGACCTTGCACTGGGAGATTAATTTGCCCTTCGGTATACTTGTGAGTCTCCTCCAGTGCTTGAGTTAAATCTTCTTCCGTAATTTCCTGGGTCCTTGAGTGGTGGTGGTAGGCAGCACATGTACTCTCTTTGGTTGTGGTGCTTCTTCTTCTTTCTGCGGAACTTCTCTAGGCCGCTTTGTACCTCTCATGGTTCCTCTCATCCTCGGTTGCGAACTTGTTTCTGTTTCTTCTGCTTGTTTACTCCCTTTCTTTTGTTTAGGTACTGTAGCACTCTTGACGTATTGAGCCAGCTCCATTGAAGATGGCATCTCCCGCAGATAGTCACGCATGCCCAATGCATGGTAAATCATGATTGTGAGGGCAGTGGTTCCATTGAGGAATTTCTTATTTTCCCATTTCTTTTTGGCCTCGAACAATCTTTCTTGCACATATGGGGTAAGATTTACCTGATTGCCGATCTGTTTTGTGGCATGAGACAACAATTGGACAATAATTTTTTGAGGGGCCGTGTATTTGTTCATGCTCGGGAAGCAGAAGTGTTGATGAATCAACCTGACTTCCTCTTCAATATCCACTCTATTAATGTCAACAAAGGTTCTAGTATTTGCTCCATGAAGTTCTTCTTTGGCCGTGTTGATACCATCTTTCTCCCATTCAAAAGCTTCTTTGATTAAGTCGTGGGAGAACTGAATGACTACCCATTCGCCATTCTTATCCATCACATTGGCTTCTGGCACCAATGGATCATGTAGTGCCGGTCTCAAGGTGTTCATAACTTGTGTGCATCGTTGGAAGTCCGGCTTGTAGATGGGTAGCTCAAAATACTTGTGAATTCCTGCTTTCTTCAGGATATCGATTGTAGATGGCATTCCATGTAATATCTTGAAGTCCTGGGACATGATCGGAAAGTGGTGATCTGTGTCCATGATCTTTATGTTGGCCAAAAAGAGATACTCTTCCATAGGCTGTTCATCTCTGAACCAATGTCCTTTAGCTTTCGTAAGACATTGGGGAGGAAATTCTTGGACCTCCTCTTGGATTGTAGCTTCAGAGTCTTCAGAAGCCATCTGCACTTAATATAGAGTGTTAATCAGTATCCATATATTTTTTAGCAATCCTCTTCCATGTGTTGATCAATAATTTACTATTGCCCCGAGTGCATGGTGCCGTCCCTTTCCCGTGGGTGTGAGAAGGGTAATACCTAAATTTTTCATGTATTTTTACATTTTTTTGCTGAAAAGAAAACATAAAAGTCAGTTCAAGCCGAAGCGTAGTTTATGTACATAGCACGTCCATTCCTAACAGTCTAAAGCTAAGAGCTAATCTCACTTGGAGATCGTGCACCACTATTTTGATAATGTACATTCTGTGCCGAATGCTCGGCCTTGTAATGTGGCCCTATCATGCATACTTTGGGTGCATCAGACACAACATGAGTGCAATTGGGTGCTTTTTCTCCTCGATCAATAGCTCCTTGTGGTTGCTTTGGTATCCACACCCATTTTGAGAACACTGAGATAGGTCTCTGGGTTTTCTCAACTCGTACAGCTCCTCGTGTTCCATTTGCCTTATCCTTTGTCTGATTGAAGTTGGCATTGCTTGGCGATCTTCTCTGATGATTCCTATGTTTTCTTGACTTTTGACTTGTCTGCTGTGATATTTCGTCTCTTGTCCTTACATTCTGTTTAGCGGCTTGCATGGCCCTTTTGGGAATCCATATCTGATGTCGAGATTTCTGGGCTTCAAGCAGGGGCTTGGCAATCCATACTTGTACTGGTTCTCTTCGTTTGTAGTTCCTTGTAGCTGATTTGGTGATGTCCGTTTCCTTTTTCAAAACGCTTGTAGACCTTTTCTGACTCGGTACCTGATCCTTTCGTACCCATATATATTTGGATGGTGGTCTGTTCAAGTATCTGCTCGTTGGTTTCCAATAGTGCGGTCTTTGGAGGTTTTGAGCCTGTTTAGGAGAGAGCGTCTCCTCCATGGTTGGCTGATTCTCATTTACTTCGGGTAGCTTTGACACTATAGGTGATGTCGGCATGATTAAAGTTTCAGTTTCTATGCATTTGCTTTTTGAGGGTTTGTTGAAGCTCAAGGTCAAGGACAAAGCATGGAAGCACATCAAAGAAGTGGACATAGAAGAAGAGGGAGCAAGTAGGGAGTTCCAAGAAGTGTATGTCAAATCTTCAGAAGAATCCCCTACAAAAATAGTGATTTTCATCACTAGAAACCATTGTAAATACCATTATCTATTTTTAGTAACTCCATTTTGTTCAAGCCGAGGAGTCCTCGAGCTTGAGGAGTATTAGAAGTACCATCGTACCAATTTTCATAATTTTTAGACTTCGTTTGAGCCCTCAAATAAGCCCTGGAACCTAATTTTTAACTAGGCCGGACACTAGGTCTGGACAGGGCCAAAACTAGTCAAAAAACTATAAAAAGAGCTAGAGAGCTCATTTTTGGGGCTAGCTTGTTAGAGAATAGAACTTTTGTAAGAGAACTCTTTTGCAATCTAAGCTTTCCATTGTTCCTCTCTTTGATCTTACTTTGTGCGCGTGTGTGTGTATGTGTGTGCATGTTTCTGTGCTTTCACTCACGCACTTGTGCCTTCACTGGCTCGTGGTCTTCATACCGGTCCTCACGTCTCCGCGGATTGACAAGTAAAGGAGGTGGTGCTTACGCTTGAGCTACACCAAATTTTGGCGCCGTTGCCGGGGAGAGAGCTTCGAGGACGAGCGTTGTGATGGTAAGATCGTAGATTTGCGACGTTGGAAGGTAGAAAAAAAAACTGTCATTTCAGTTCATTTTCTGTTTTTCCCTCTTCATCTTCATCATCATCATCATCTCCACCTTCTTCCATCTTCTTCTTCATAGAAAATTCTTGTTTTTTAGTGCATTTTCACCATCTTCATACCATTTTTCATGCATTATTGTGTGGGAAGGAGTTAGGAGGTGCAAGGGAGAGCAAGCGCTGCATTTTTTTCATGATTTTCTGCTCATACGGAGCTCGCCATAGCCGGCGCTCAGAAATTTGAATTTCCCGCCAAAAAACGCGATTCTGTGATGAAAATCGCGATTCTGTGAAAATTCAAAATTTTTTGAAAAATCACGATTTTCAGTTTTCCCGCCTAAAAGTTGGTTTAAAAAAAAAAAAAAAAAAAAAAAAAAAATCGCGATTCTGTGTTTTTCTCAAAAAAAAACACGATTCTCTGCTCAAAATCGCGATTCTCAAAAAAACACGATTCTCTGCTCAAAATCGCGATTCTCACCAATCACGATTTTCAGCAAAAACACGATTTTGTGAAAAAGGCGATTCTGTGAAAACACGATTTTTTGCTCAAAATCGCGATTTTCAAAAACACGATTTTGTGCTCAACATCGCGATTTTCATGTGAAAAATACGATTTTCAAAAAACACGATTCTCTGCTCAAAATCGCGATTCTCACCAATCACGATTTTCAGCAAAAAACACGATTTTGTGAAAAACACGACTTTCTGCTCAAAATCGCGATTCTCACAAATCACGATTTTCAGCCAAAAATACGATTTTGAGAAAAACACGATCCTGTGGGACAAAATCGCGATTTTCAAGTCAAAAACACGATTTTGAGAAAACACGAATTTTTGCTCAAAATCGCGATTTTCAATTCACGATTTTCTGCTCAAAATCGCGATTTTCAATTCACGATTTTCTGCTCAAAATCGCGATTTTCATGTCAAAAACACGATTCTGAGAAAACACGATTTTCAGTCAAAAACACGATTTTGTGAATCACGATTCTCTGAGTCAAAATCGCGATTTTCAGAAACACGATTTTGTGATCAACATCGCGATTCTCTGAAACACGATTTTGTGATCAACATCGCGATTCTCTGAAACACGATTTTGTGATCAACATCGCGATTTTCAGAAACACGATTTTGTGATCAACATCGCGATTTTCAGAAACACGATTTTGTGATCAACATCGCGATTTTCAAATCACGATTTTCTGCTCAACATCGCGATTTTCAAATCACGATTTTCTGCTCAACATCGCGATTTTCAAATCACGATTTTCTGCTCAACATCGCGATTTTCAAATCACGATTTTCTGCTCAACATCGCGATTTTCAAATCACGATTTTCTGCTCAACATCGCGATTTTCAAATCACGATTTTCTGCTCAAAATCGCGATTTTCAAAAACACGATTCTGTGCTCAACATCGCGATTTTTTTACTTCACAGCATCGCGATTTTCAGAAAGTTCACAAAATCGCGATTTTCTCCAAAGGTCCTGTTTGCCTGTTTTGACCCCCAGGAGCCTGATTTGACACAACTTTCTCATCCAAAGTCCATTTTTTGAGCTCTATAGCTTGTTGGAAAGCTCGTTTCAAATCCTACACGATCTCAACTGTTTTTTTCAAGAATAATGCGTTGATTTTGAGATAGGATAATTTGAAGTTGACCCTCAGGTGGGACTAGGGAACCAAGGGGACTCCAAAGAATTTTGAACCATACCAAGGGGAAATTTTGGACTCCTGACTAAAGCTTATGAACCTGAGATCTGGTAGACACTTAGGCAAGGATAAACAAAGCATTAGATCTTCTGAGGCTAGTGTCAACCATACATCCAAGTCTTGGGCACAACAACTAAGTGGTCATCTGTTACTCAGATCGGACACAAGTGATTCAGAAATGTCTTTTAGTATGGGAAAACCTGCAGGTGGCTCAGGGACTGCCCATCTACAAACACCGGAAGGTCCCTATAAGACACAGTTGGAATATATTCGGACCAACCAATTAGGTGCTCGCATCTATGAGGATGGTCTGAGGCGATCAGTGGTCCAACTCAAAAATCCAGATCAATCCTTTGGACTTGAACACCCGGTGGTCAAGTTCGAAGAGGGTTCATACATTGATAAGGAAGGAACCATGTATGTGGTTACCAACCAACCAGATAGGACCGATGAGTTTGGAAATATCATTCATGAGAATGAGATAGGAGACCTAGAACAAGGAAACGTAGGACAAGGACCCCAGACTCCTAGAGGTAAGTCAGTTTTGACCCGAGTGATCACTCCGGACTGGATCCCTCAAGACAACAAAAGCATAGAACTATTTTTGAATAGAGAAACAGAGGAAGCCTTTTGGAGGTTCAAGCCAGATCAACCTAGCCAATTGGGCATAGTTATCATCTATGAATTCAAAGATCCTGAGATACCAGGCAAAGTTGTCTACCTGGATAACACATCAGAGAAAATTTTCTTGGTAACGGAACATGATAGACATGCATATACATGGAAGAATGACATGATTTTCCCCCCACCAAGATCCAATGTTTCCCATGGCCTCCAAGGGGTAGGATCATCCCAGGCTCATGAAGCCCAGAGAGAAAGAACTAGAGAGAGACCTGAGGTAAGTTTTGCACACACCGTGGGCAGGAATAGGTTAGGATTTGAAAATGAAAGACCTGAAAGAGAGAGACATCAAGCACATAGGCAACAAAGAGATGAACAGGAGTTTCCATTGCTTAGACCCCGGGAGTACCCAAGAACCATTAAACCCAGTCACGTGATCAAGGCAATGAAGAACTATTTCGATGGGACAGGGGATCCTTATGATCATGTGGCCGAGTACAAACAAGTGCTGAGAGCCGAACAAATTGAGGACTGGTTCACCCAGTACGAGGCATTTGGTTTGACCCTTAAAGGCACTGCCTTAGCTTGGTTTCAACCATTGAGTAGAAGCAGCTATCGCGATATAGGTCAACTGTTAGACGAATTCATTGTAGAATTTTCCAAGAGTGGTATCAGGCATAATACATCGTCCCTGATCCATAGTTTCAAGCAGACACCCCAAGAAATAGTGCGACTAGCAGGTAGAAGGTTCAGACAGTACCTAGAAAGATGCCCTGCTCCAGAGCTACCCACACCAGCCAAACAAGTGGCTTTGTTTTTAGATGGCTTACTGAGCACAAAGTTAAGATCCTATGTATACTTGAAAGATCCTAGGTCTATAGAAGAGTGTGTGCGGACGTGCATAGACATAGAAGATAACTTGGGTGAGGAGTTAGGATTGTCCAAACTCTACAAAGATTCGGATAGTTCTACTAGTCATACTTCAAAGATCTCCACAGAAATAGAAGAGATAGCTGAGCAAGTTGCCAAGAAGCTGGGAGTCCAAAATAAACAAACACAGAGAGTCACTTCATTGAATCGGTGCTATACTTGCGGAGGTGACCACATGGCTAACGTATGCCCAATGCAAAACCAAAACATTAGAGAAAGGAATGCTCCATATTGCACTATTGAGAGAAAATACACAAACCACACGGCTCAAGATTGTCCCTACAATAGGCAGGCTGTTAGACAAAATTATCAGCAACCTTACCCACAAGGTAGGTATCAGAATCAATACCAACAGCCATATTATAGACCACAACAGCAGTATCAGGTACCATATAGGCCACAACCTGTCTTGGTAAACCAACCACCAGCTCCAGCCAACGTGATTCCAGTCAAGTATGCTGTGGGAGAGGAAAATCCAAATAGAGCTTTGGTGCCACTAACCCCATTGATACCAGATAATGACTCTCATGCTCATAGTTCAGACTACTCCCATGAAGGTAGTCCACATGCTTATTACACAGAGTCACCTGAACATAGTGAGATTTACTCGTATCAATATGAGGCACCGCCTATGGAGCAAAATTGGGAGCCAGAATACTCCAATGTCATGTACACAAATCCTAACCCTAGGCCCCAGTTGAGACAAATGAGACCACAAGCCCCTAGAGGATCTTGTTTCAGATGTCATGGTGACCATTTCATTCGTGACTGTCCCCACCCACCATCTCCGAGTCAAGGACAGGCTATCACAATACAGGCTTTTTGTCCTGATTGTGGCAAAGACCATCTCCCCAGAGATTGTCCAAGAAACCCCTCTAGTGCACCCAAGATTACACCCATTAATGTGGTAGGCTTAGTGGCAGATCCAAGTTCAAGTAGTAGCAATGTGGCTCCTATACAAGCTGTCACTAGAACACAAGCCTTAAAACAGGATAAACCAGTAGAACAATCAGAGTCGAGTGAATCGGGAGAGCCTAGTAAGAGGAAAACAAGAACATGGAAGGATACCAGAGAAAAGGCCAATCGCAAGTGGAATAAAAAGTTGTCGGAACTAGAAGAAAGCTTAAAAGAAGCGAAAACAAAAATAGAAGACATTGCATCTCAAAGCCCCTCGCATGCCGAAACTCCATCCACTCCACCTCATCCCACCCCACCACCCATTGTAAATAGACCGCAACCAGGGTCTGTTCTCGCAGATCCAACCCCAGAAGGTTTGGACATGATGTTCAAGGCCTACCAGGCTCGACTTCAAGAAGGGCCTACAGCTGCAAACCTAGACAAGAATTACCCTAGAGCAGATTTAGAGATTGAACGAATGAAAATGTGCATGAAAATGGTAGAACAAGCTCAAGCCATACTTGAGACTAGTCAAAGGTTCAATCAGACAAACTCTATCAAATCGGATTTGCATTTCCAGGGCTTACTAGAACGATTAGAGCAGTTGGTAAACAAACCACAAGTTTCTCTACCTCCACAGGCTCAACCAGTTATTGAAAGAGGAAGCTCACCACCAAGGGGAGCTTATGTTCCTAATTCCACGGATGCTGGAATACCTCCTTCTATTCAACAGTACTCTCAAGAGTTCTTGCGGGAAATACAAGAGGAGAAATGGGCCAAGGAGAAGGGTAATTCCCCTCCTATTCCTGAGATTGATGATCTTCATGATCAATTTCCCCAAGACATTCCATCTATTTACGAAGATGAAGCAGAACAAGAAGACGAAAGGTTAGATTTTGAATCTAATACCTTAGAAGAACTGCCTCAATTTCCAGGCCCATGGGAATCTGAATCACTCCAGATTAGAGCTCCCACAATACTGGTAAGAAATGAAGACTCAGTGGCTCCAAGGAACACTGATGTCGTGAAGAACACTAAGGTTCAGTGTCATCTCACTGTAGAAGAGCTGCTCAAAGCAAAACCTGAGCTCTGGAATCATGTGAAGGATCAGGTTCCAGAACTTGATTCCAACATGCCAAAAGCAGGCTCCAAGCAAAGGGTACCAGAGATACCTCTAGACAAAATAGGGGACATGTGTGAGGGTGAAGAAGGTAATACTTATCTTCCCATCACCTACCAAGGTTACACAACCAAAGCAATCATAGATTCAGGTGCTGGTGTTGCTATTGCGACCACCTCCTTGTGGAAGCAATGGGGCAAGCCCACATTAAGACCAACTAGAATGAAGCTTCAAATGGCTGATGGTCATTTTGAAAGACCTCTAGGATTGCTAGAAGGGATCACTCTAACCACTTGTGGTGTAGAATTTGAGCACACATTTGCTATATGTGACTTTGAGAAAAATAATGTCTTTGAGATGATCCTAGGAAGACCCTTCCTACGACAATTGCAAATAGTACAGGATTGGGGAACTAACTCCTTGTACTTACAGCACTTAGGGGTCACCACTAAGGTCAATTTGAAGGATTACACCTTCAGAGATGTACCACCCCTACAGTGGAATTCTATCCACAAAGCGAAAGAAGATTCCATCTCTGTGCATTCTGAAAGTTCACCTGATCCATCATGGCTGCATGAAGATACTCATTTGTGGATGTGCAAGGTCGCAAAGGAAGAGGAAAAACGTTTAAAGGCAAGAGAAGAAGGAACTTCGCTAGGAGATAGACCAGTTAGGGACCCAGCCTACACACCGATGATCTTTCCAGATGAGGAGTTTGAGCCTCATGGCTGGCCAGAAATCTTAGCCACCATGGACATTGCTGTCAATGAGGAACAATGGACACCTCATTGTGATGAGGAGGGTTATGATATCTCAGTGTTCATGTGTCAACCCCTGCTAGAAGAATGTGACCCTAGTGATGTCATAGAAGAAGAAGAGAATGACGATGATTTGGAGTCTATTGTGATGGATAGTTGCTTTAACTCAGAGCAGCACTATCTAGAAGATATAGGAGTGTTCACCCAGAAAGAAGAAGAACCTCTCACAAGTATTAAAACAGTAAGCTCAAAGGATGGAAGTGAGAGTAGTCAAAAGAAAAAGAAAAGAAAAGCAGTGAAACAAGAAAAGGAGGAATCATTGTTTGAAGTACCAGAAAACTTCAAGAAATATGAAGTTGACGACCGCAAAATTCTGGTACGAATGCCTAAGAGAGAGGCCATCATAGGAGAATCATATGATAATAAAGAAAAGACCAAGAAGGTTGTAGTGACCATTGAAGAGAACGAAGAGAGATGCACATATATAGGAGATGATCTAAGTGCAAGAGAAGAAATGGAGCTCATAGCTCTATTAAGGGAATATAGGGATGTGTTTGCATGGCACTATAGAGACTTGAAAGGGGTAGATCCAAGAATTTGTTCTCATACTATCCCCATGACTGCTGATGCTAAGCCCACCAAACAGAAGCCCTACACATATAATGATACCTATGCAGCCAAAATCAAAGAAGAAATTGATAGGTTGATTGAGGCTGGATTCATCTATGAGATTGAACATACCGAATGGGTGTCCCCCATTGTTGTGGTACCCAAGAAGAACGGGAAGTTGCGAGTGTGTATTAACCTTAAAAAAGTTAATGCCGCTACGATTAGAGATAGTTATCCACTTCCAATCACAGAACACCTATTGGAGCGTGTTGCAGGCAAGGAAGTTTATAGCTTCCTTGATGGATTTTCAGGTTACAATCAAGTAGCCATTGCCCCAGAAGATCAACACAAAACAGCTTTTGCTACAGAGTGGGGAATCTTTGCATTTTGGGTGATGCCATTTGGGCTCACCAATGCACCTGCAACATTCCAAAGGCTCATGTGTCATGTCTTCAAAGAGTTCTTGCGAAAGAGCTTAGAAGTGTATGTGGATGATTTATGTGCTCATTCCCAAGAAAGACGGGTTCACATCCCTGAACTCAGACAAATCTTCAACAAGTGTAGAGAATATCGAGTGTGTCTGAACCCAGAAAAGTGTGTGTTCATGGTGCGTCAAGGTAAAATCCTCGGTCATATTGTTTCTAAGAATGGAATCTCAACGGATGAAGATAAGGTACGAGCCATAGCGGAGCTGCCAAGGCCAAGGAATGTTAAAGAGGTACAAGCCTTTATGGGCCATTGTGGATATTACCGTAGGTTTATCCACATGTACGCGATCATAGCTAGACCCCTTTATGCCTTGTTGTCTAATTTTGAGTGGAACGACGAATGCGAGAATTCTTTCAATGAACTGAAGAAACGTTTGTGCACAGCACCAATACTGACCACTCCTGATTGGAATAAACCATTCCATGTCCATGTGGATGCATCCAATCATGCCATAGGATGTGTGCTAGCACAACCCACAAGTGAAGGGAATTTAGATTTGCCCATCGCATATGCTAGTAGACAACTAAACCCAGCCGAAAGAAATTACACCACAACCGAGCGAGAAGGGTTAGGCATGGTATATGCGGTAAAGAAGTTTAGACACTATTTATTGGCCAACAAGTTCAAGTTTTTCACTAATCATCAAGCTTTGTTATATTTGGTCAATAAACCTTGCAATACTGGACGCTTAGTAAGATGGTTCCTCTTACTAATGGAGTATGACTTTGAAGTTGTTGTCAGGAAAGGTAGAACCCACCTTCGGGCAGATCACCTTTCTCGCATTACTTCAGGAGAGTCACCACAAGGAGTGTCTGATGAACTACCTGATGCTTATCTGTTCAATTTGGAAGTTGTTCCTAAATGGGCAAATAAGTTGGTACCAGTCCTAACCTTCGGCCCTGCAAATAAGAATGTGAAAACATCACAAGAAGAAATTGTAAAATCACAAAAATATCACATATTGGCAGGCAGCATGTACAAACAAGATACTGAGGGTGTATTAGCTTGTTGTGTCGAGGATGATGAACATAGTAGTTGGTTGCAGCAAGCTCATGAGGGATTGCTAGGAAATCACTATTCTAAACAACGAACATTGCAGAATTTGAAACGTTTAGGAGTGTATTGGCCTAGCATGGACAAAGAAATACATGAGTGGATCAAGAATTGCCCAATGTGCAGAGAGAGACCACCAGTGGAGCATGCGACCCTTTATCAAGTATCATTAATTCCAGATTGGAGTGCTCCATTGGTAGAGTTTATGAGATCGGGAAGATTACCCAAAGAGGCCAGTCTAGCAAGAAGACGAAATATGGAGCAAGAGGCTCAAGGCTATGCCTTAGTAGGAGAGAACCTATACCGAAGAGGTAAAGATGGTTACTTAAGACTGTGCGTTCATGAATCAGACTATTTAAGGGTCTTAGAGACTGCACACAGTGGTGTTGCAGGTGGACATTTTGGTCCTGACCGAGTGATTAAGACCATTCTGTTCTCAGGACTTTGGTGGCCCACTCTTCATATGGATGCACATACCTATGTGAAGAAATGCGACACATGCCAACGTGCACAATATCCAGTAAGAAAAGACGAGATGCCCTTGAGGCCAATGATGGGAGGACGTGCATTTTCGAAGTGGGGCATAGACTTCATAGGTCCTATTAACCCCCCAGCTAGAAACTCCCATGCAGAGTACATCATCGTAGCCACAGATTACCTTACAAAGTGGGTAGAAGTCAAAGCCACAACAAAGAATGATGCTCAGACTACGGCTAAGTTCTTATTCGAGAATGTGTTCACAAGATATGGACTACCAATAGAGTTGGTGAGCGATAGAGGCACACACTTCTTGAATGAAGTCATTGAAAATCTTCTCCAAGAATTCTTGGTGATACATAAGAAATCCGCCCCCTATCATCCACAAGCCAATGGACAAGCCGAGAGTACCAATAAGATTCTCTGTAACGTATTGACAAAACTGGTGAATAATAAACGCTCTGATTGGGACAAACAACTTCATCATGCTGTTTGGGCTTATCGAGTTGCCTACAAAACGGTACTCAACGCCACCCCATTTCAGATGGTCTTTGGACAGAACGCTGTGCTACCATTAGATTTCTTAATCCCTGCCTTAAAAGTAGCACAAGAGTATGAGTGGAATGGGCATGAATTGTCCTCTAGGATCTTTGATCTCGAACGCTTAGGTGAAACGAGGCTACGAGCGGCAGCAGGCATCTACGCTGCAAAGAAGAGGCAAAAGGCATACTTTGATGCACACATCAAGGATAAGGGATTGAAAGAGGGAGATCTAGTGTTGGTATACACACTAAAACAACATGCCCGTAAGTTGGAAAAAAGAGGTTATGGACCCATGATCATTAATAGAATTTCCACTAGTGGTGCTGTTCAGTTGGCCACTCTAGAAGGAGATATCTTGCCAAACTATATTAGTGGCTGTAGAGTCAAGCTATATCAAGAACCTCTTACTGAGGATATGCTAATGAGACTCAACACTGCGAAGAAGCGAAAAGAAGAAGAGTTAAGAGTGAGAGAAGAAGCACAGGAAGAGGCCAGAGAGCGTATTAGGCAAAATAAGTTAAGGCGATTAGGCCTAGATGTCAACTCGAAAGCCCCAAAATATCACATGGATATGTGTCAAAAGTCAGGCATTGCGACTTCTCAGGTCATTGACCGAAGACCCTTTGTGACCATAGAGATAGGACAAGGGAAGGGTGCAAGGACGGTGAAAGCATTGATTGACTCAGGTGCAGCAAGTAGTGCAGTTAAACTTTCCTACTGCCAAGACTTGGGGTTGAACATCAATCCCATAGAAGCTTATCTCATAGGATTGGGAGGTGTGGAAACCCCTTGTTTGGGCGAGGTGGAACTTCCCATCTACCTTCAAGATGTTCCAATGAAAGTCAAAGCGCTAGTATGTCAAGATGAGAACCTTACAGAACCACTTGTCTTGGGTCAAGATTGGATCTATGACCATGCAGTTAACTTAAACCTAAGAAGTCAAATTCTTCAAGTTTGGGTACATGAACAATGCATTACATTAGAATTAGAGAACTGCATGCTCCTAGATCATGGCACCACACACTCTCTTAGTTCTTCCAAGACTAATCATATGAAAGAAGATGTTGTATGTGTCAAAAGCTCTATGATGCAGAAGGTGTCAATCGTGGACGACTAGGTTCGAAGGCGGGTGGATCTTTCTTCTTCTCCAAAGAATCAAGTAGCCACAGTAGTGAGTCCACCACACAAGCAAACACAACTGTTCACGACAACTGCTACATCAAATAGAAAGACACCATTCGATAAAAAAGCAGTTCCGAGCATGAAGCAGATATGGATACGCAAAGGGGAGAAACCACCAGCCTTGGCCCCACGAATCCCATCCTTGCACACCAACCAGACCAGAAGACGAAGGAAGCAGCTCAGACAAGCTCAATCACAAGGTATTCAACAAGTTTGGGTGCCTAAGAAGTTAGCTGCAGCTCAACAAGGGCAATTACAGATGTGGGTACCTAAGAAGCTCTTACATCCACAACAACCTATGTTCTCCCACATGCGAAAGGTCTCACCCAAGAAGCCAAAAAGGGAAGAGGGTAAGAACCACGTACAGAGACCGAAAGAAGATCAAATCAGCTCTTCAAGAAAAATAGGAAGACGTGCAAAAAGGATATGGGTTTGGAAGCCAAAAGTACAAGCAGCCTCCATCGAACCAAAGCGCCAACCACACTGGATACCACCGTTCAGAACGCATCCAAAGAGGAAGATGGTTGAAGTGATCTCTACAGTGCCAAATGATGTTCTAAAATGGACTCCAATAAGGAGGATTACATCAGTTCGAGACTCAATGGATACCTCCACCAAGGTCGGCATCAACCTCCACAAATAACATCGAAAGCCTCGACGAGCAACAACCATGTGCTCCTTGCACAACCCTGTCTTTTGCACCATTTAGGTCATGCATTTCCAAAGTACGCATTAATCTAGGGCCACATTACACGGCCGTGCATAGACACACTTGAGAATCCCATGCACAAGAGCACAGTGACATATGTCGAACATTTCTATTGATACTAACTTTTGTGTTCTTGTTTTGTGATATCCTTTTTCTCAAAAAAAAAAAAAAAAAAAAAAAAAAAAAAAAACAAAAAAAAAAAAAAAAAAAAAAGAAGTGGGAGAGAGCTTGTTCCCAGTGAGTCTCGGCCAGCAGTGAGATTATTGCTGCCTTATCTGGTAGAGGAATAGCATTTGGCATGAACATGACATCTACAACTATGATTTTCTCTTACCATGGTAGGAATGAAGAGCTTGAAGGTCCGCAACTTGAGTGATGCTTAACTACTTCATGTACCAGAGCATCCAAGGAGATATCTGCAAAAGGTAGTTCTGGAGGAGAAGACTCCTGCATATGGTGAGCTAAAGAGCATATGTCAAACACAGCTTGGTGTAGTTACCCGATGTTGCTTGCCAAGGAATATAAAGCAATTCAATTCTCAGTATTTCCTGAACCAGTGTGGAACAGTAGCACTGGTGAATGGTCTATGTCAATCAGCATGGTAATCTCTTAGAAACCGGCACGTGTCCAATATTCCTCTGAGTGTCAATATAGGGAAGTGAACGTGCATGAGCCCAAGCTCAGAAATGCACATTGTTAGTGACAAATGTTGCTTTGAAAAGAGGAGAGGGGATCCACCACTCAAAAGATCTCATCAGTGGACAATCAACATGGACATTCATCAACAAGGTTCCATCCCAAAGGCCGAGTGTACAACACGAAGAGGCAAACATCCATCAACCTTCGCCACGGTAAGTATCCTTACTCTGGAAACACCATAACCATGATCGTTCAGGAAACCTCTTCGTCAGCATACCCTTGAGCACTTAGCTCAAGACCCGCAATTTTTGCACCATACTTCTTCCAATGCATTTTCCAAGTAAGCATGCGTAGGGCTACATTACAAGGCCGTGCACAAGGCACATACTTTTTTCAACCCATGCACGAACACACTTACCCATCACTCAATATGGGTTATGAGTACTTGGCTTGACTACTATGAAGATCAACTTTGGAAGATCTAGAGAACATCAACGGAGACTCACAACGACACAGTCATGCTGGAATACAAGGCAGAAGCACATACCAAGAGACTACAACCTGCAAAGACTCACAGTGATAGATGAAGAACGTCGGACGACTTGTGTTCATACAGAAGGGACACTCCCTCTCAAGGCACTACTTGGAACAACCACTACAACAAGGGTCTGTCAGGGACGACAGACTCGAGAGGGGGGGGAGTGTTGAAGCTCAAGGTCAAGGACAAAGCATGGAAGCACATCAAAGAAGTGGACATAGAAGAAGAGGGAGCAAGTAGGGAGTTCCAAGAAGTGTATGTCAAATCTTCAGAAGAATCCCCTACAAAAATAGTGATTTTCATCACTAGAAACCATTGTAAATACCATTATCTATTTTTAGTAACTCCATTTTGTTCAAGCCGAGGAGTCCTCGAGCTTGAGGAGTATTAGAAGTACCATCGTACCAATTTTCATAATTTTTAGACTTCGTTTGAGCCCTCAAATAAGCCCTGGAACCTAATTTTTAACTAGGCCGGACACTAGGTCTGGACAGGGCCAAAACTAGTCAAAAAACTATAAAAAGAGCTAGAGAGCTCATTTTTGGGGCTAGCTTGTTAGAGAATAGAACTTTTGTAAGAGAACTCTTTTGCAATCTAAGCTTTCCATTGTTCCTCTCTTTGATCTTACTTTGTGCGCGTGTGTGTGTATGTGTGTGCATGTTTCTGTGCTTTCACTCACGCACTTGTGCCTTCACTGGCTCGTGGTCTTCATACCGGTCCTCACGTCTCCGCGGATTGACAAGTAAAGGAGGTGGTGCTTACGCTTGAGCTACAGGGTTGAGCACAGTCGCTACTAGATTTCGTCGCTTCTTGAACTTCCTCTGATCCTGGTATTGACATGGTTTGGTTACATGGTTTCTCTTCAAGCAAGCTGAAAACCTCTTTATGCCCTATTGTGGCTGAAATATATCCTTGAGCCAGATGGATACATGCTTCTGTTTCAATGATCCAGTCTTGTCCTAGAATGAAGTCTTCCATTAAATCGTTATCCTCACATACTAGGACTCTTTGTTCCATGGAGGAATTTCCTATGTGAAGGGATACATTGGTTGTTCCGATACAATCTAGGGTGTGACCTCCAATTCCTATTAGTTTGGCTTTTGTGGGATTCAATTCCAATTGCAATTCATTGGCTATTCTCTTTCGCATGCAGCTAAGGCCTGCTCCTGAGTCGATCAATGCGTCTATCAATTTATACTCCGTCTGACCAATCCCTAGGTTTAGGTAAGGTTGTGTTTTACATATACCCGTTGCGTCACTATTTTTGACCTGGTAGTTTGCCATAGGGATGGGCACTTCTCCTTGGAGATAACGTTCATCTCTTTGCCTGATCCACTCCTTGCGTTTCCTAATGCGTTCTAGGGCTTCCTGTCTCGCTTCTTCTCGTATTCGTTCTTCCTCCTTTTTCCTACTTTGAGCACCTAATAGTCTCGCTAGCATTTCATCAGTCAGAGGCTCCATGAATCTTTTCACTCTGCATCCACTGATGTAATTTGGAAGAATGTCTCCGTCTAGTGTGGCGAGATTGACTGCACCACTAGTGGAGATTCGATTTATGATCAGGGGACCATATCCGCGTTTTTGGAGCTTCTTTGCATGTTGTTTTAGGGTGTACATGAGGACTAAGTCGCCTTCTTTTAGTCCCTTATCTTTAATATGTGAGTCACAGTAAGCCTTTTGTCTCCGCTTAGCGGCATAGATGCCTGCTACCGCTTGCAATCTAGTTTCATGCAGCTTTTCAATTTGATCTAATTGCTGAGACAATTCATGACCATTCCACTCATATTGCCGGGCTACTTTTAATGTAGGCACTAAGAAGTCAATTGGCAAAATTGCATTCTGCCCATACACTAGGTTGAAAGGTGTAGTTCCAATGGCCGTTTTATATGCCACTCGGAAGGCCCAAATTGCGTGATGCAATTGTTTGTCCCAATCTGACCTTCCATTATTGACAATCTTTGTCAATACCGTACATAGTACTTTGTTAGAACTTTCAGCCTGTCCGTTGGCTTGAGGATGGTATGGGGCTGATTTTTTGTGGATCACTAGAAATTCATTCATTAGAGATTCAATGACTTCGTTTAGGAAATGAGTTCCTCGATCACTCACTATTTCGATCGGTAGTCCAAATCGTGTGAAAATGTGCTCAAAAAGAAATTTTGCTGTAGTTTGAGCATCATTTTTGCGAGTGGCTTTAGCTTCTACCCACTTTGTCAAGTAGTCTGTGGCTACGATGATGTATTCCGCGTGTGACCCTTTTGCAGGTGGATTGATAGGTCCTATGAAATCAATACCCCACTTGGTGAATGCTCTCGCACAAACCATGGGTCTCAAAGGCATGTCATCTCTTCTAATGGGATATTTTGCTCTCTGGCATGTTTCGCAGCTTCTCACGTATGTCTCCGCATCCATATGTAGAGTTGGCCACCACAGGCCTGCAAAGAGAATCATCTTGACCGTTCTATCTGCTGAAAAATGTCCTCCCGCAGCTCCTGCGTGTGCCATTTCTAATATGGGAAGGTATTCTCCCTCATGTACGCATAATCTGAGTTGATTGTCTTTTCCTCTTCGAAACAGTTGTTTCCCTATTATCACATAATCCTTGCTCATTTCTTCTAGGGATCGTTTTCTTGCTAGACTAGCTCCTATTTCGTGCTCTTTCGTTTTGAGGAATTGCACCAATGATTTACTCCAATTAGGCGCTATGGTAGAAAAAGGTAAGGACACATGATCCTCAGGGTTAGTTTCTTTGCATTCTACACAATTACTTACATGCTCGTGAACGTCCTTGGACATATCGGGCCAATATACGCCTAACCTCTTTAATTCTTGTATTGTTCCGTGCATCCCTTGGTGGTTCTTCCACTTGTTGACATGTGCTTGCTGAATTAGTTGCTTCTGTTCATCCTCCTCAATACATCTCAATAAAACTCCGTTAGGTTCCTTATAATACATGCTTCCAGCAACAATGTGTAAATTCCTTGATTGAAGAATTTCTTTTTTGCTATTCCTGTTGATTGGGTGCTGAGGGCCATGAGTGAGTATGGGAATTAATCGTTCCGCCCACTTAGGACATACTTCAAGATTGAACAAATATGTATCTGGTAATTCATCCGGTACTCCGCTAGGTGGCTCTCCGTGTTTTAATCTAGAAAGGTGGTCTGCTCTCACATGTGTGTTTCCTTTTTTGACCACTACCTCAAAGTCAAACTCCATTAGTAACAAGAACCATCGTACCAATCTCCCTGTGTTGCAAGGCTTATTGACTAGATACAACAAGGCTTGATGGTCAATGAAGAATTTGAACTTGTTGGCTAAGAGGTAATGTCTAAACTTCTTCACTGCGTAGACCATTCCTAAGCCCTCTCTTTCCGTAGTCGTGTAATTTCTCTCTGCTTGGTTTAATTGTCTACTCGCGTAAGCGATTGGATGATCAAGCTTTCCTTCATCGGCCGGTTGAGCCAGGATACATCCAATTGCATAGTTAGAAGCATCAACATGAATATGAAAAGGCTTGTTCCAGTTGGGTGATTTTAGAATTGGGGCTGTACTCAGCCTCTTTTTACGCTCGTTGAAGGCCTTCTCACACTCGTCCGTCCAAGTGAACTGAGTCAATAGACCATATAAGGGTTTAGCTATTATGGCATACATGTGAATAAACCTACGGTAATATCCACAGTGTCCCATAAAGGCTTGTACTTCTTTCGCATTCTTGGGTCTTGGTAAGTCCAATATGACTTTAATCTTATCCTCATCTGTAGATATTCCATTCTTTGAAACAATGTGTCCTAGGATTTTTCCTTGTCTTACCATGAAGACACATTTTTCTGGGTTTAAGCAAACTCTGTACTGTCTACATTTATTGAATATTTTTCGCAGTTCCGGTATGTGGTCTGGTCGTTGATTTGAGTATGTACACAGATCATCTACGTATACTTCCATGCTTTTTCTTAGAAATTCTTTGAAAACATGACACATCAATAGTTGGAAGGTGGCTGGCGCATTAGTGAGCCCGAAAGGCATCACTCTAAATGCATAGATCCCCCATTCAGTCGCGAATGCGGTTTTATGCTGGTCCTCAGTTGCAATAGCTACTTGGTTATAACCAGAGAATCCATCCAAGAAGCTATAGACCTCCTTGCCGGCAACTCTTTCCAAAATATGGTCTGTGATGGGTAAAGGGAAACTATCGCGTATAGTTGCTGCATTTACTTTTTTTAAGTTGATACACACCCTTAATTTTCCGTTTTTCTTGGGCACTACTACTAGTGGCGACACCCATTCTGTGTGTTCAATCTCATAAATGAATCCTGCCGCTAGTAATTTGTCAATTTCTTCCTTTATTTTCGCTGCATAAACTTCATTATACATGTAAGGGCGTTGTTTAGAACGTTTTGCGTCTGCTGTCATAGGAATTCGATGAACGCAGATGCTATGTTCTACACCCTTAAGGTCTTTGTACGTCCAAGCAAATACATCTCGATATTCTCGGATGAGGTGTATGAGGTCCTCTTCTTCTTCTTCCGATACGTCTTTCCCAATATATGTGCACCTCTCTTCTCCGTCTTCCATCGTTACGACAACCTTCTTGGTTTGTTCCTTGTTATCATAGGCTTCTCCATCCCGGGCCTCTCGTTTAGGCATTTGAATGGCTACCCTTCTTTCCTCTACTTCGTATCTTTTAAAATGTTCTGGAACTTCGAAGTGGTCTGGTTCAGGTTCCACTTTACTCGTGTCTTCTCTAGGGATGGTTTCGATTGCTAAGACTTTTGTTGGTCTTTCTTTTGATTCTTTTTGCATAGTTTCTAAATATTGTTCTTCAGAGTCGAACTCTGGTTCCATTTCTATGCTTTCGTACTCTTCTTTTCCCTCTTCCTCTACAATTTCTCCTGCTTCTACTTCTTGGAGAACAACCATGTAGAGGTTCACATCATATCCTTCCTCGTCTATACAGTCGTTCATCGTCAAGACTTCCTCATTCACACATACGTCTAATGTGGCTAGGATTTCCATCCAGCCATGTGGTTCGAAGAGTTCATCTGAAAAAATTTGAGGCATATAGTCGGGGTCTTCTATCGATCGATAATTAGGATGCCCTATTGGCCACATTTGTGTTTTACACTCCTCCTTCTTGGCTTCTTTGCACATCCACAACTGGGCATCCTCGTGCATCCAAGATTGGTCACTTGATCTAGCACTGTGAACGGACAGGTCGTCTTCTTCTTTGTGGACTGGATTCCATTGTAATGGAGGGACATCCCGATAAGCGAATGTGTGCAGGTTTATCTTGGTAGTGTTCCCTTGATGTTGGAGATATAATGAATCTCTGCCCCAATCTTGTACTACTCGCATCTGTCGCATGAATGGTCGTCCTAATATCATTTCGTAATTGTTTGCTTTTTCAAACTTACAGATGGCCAATGTGTGTTCAAACTCTACTCCACACGTTGTTAACCTAATTCCTTCCAATATTCCTAGGGGTTTCTCTACATGTCCATCTGCTAATTGTAACTTCATGCGAGTGGGTCGTAAGGCTGGTTTACCCCACTTTTCCCAAATTTCCTTCGTTGCAATTCCTACTCTGGCTCCAGTGTCTAAGATGGCCTTGGTCATGTACCCATTGTAGGTGACAGGTAAGCACGTATTACCTTCATCTCCTTCGCTAAATTCTCCTACTTTATCAACTGGAACTCGTATTTTGGAGTGGTTTTCTTTTTCCTTTCCTTTCATTTCCCTTTTCTCTGCCGGTGGCTCTATCTGATTTGCTAGCTGTTTCCATAGATGTGGTCTAAGTTGAAGCAACTCTTCCACCGTCAATTTGCATTGCACCTTTGTTTTCTTAAGTTCTGTTAGGTTGTGTGAACTCTCTTCTGAATTTCCTTTTTCTTTCCCATGCATTGTGGGTGCTCGTATTATTATAGACTCTCTTTCATATTCTCCCATGTAATTAGGCAACGTTGAAATGCTCATGGTTTCCTCTCTTCCTTTATCAAATCTTGACACTTCCTCATATGCTTCCTCTAGGTTATGATCATGGTGACTATCTGCTCCAATTATTTCCTCAAAAGGAGGTGGACTGACTCCATCCTTTTTCCATTGCTCTTCTCTAATTCTTTTCCACAAGTCTTTGGACCAATCTTCCTCTAGGTCGGGTATTACGGATACCTGTTCTTCTTGAGATTTCATTCGTTCATTTCGATCATCTTCCCGACTAGGTTCCTTATCCTTAGGTTGTATGTACTCTTCATATAGTTCTTGTGCGATCCTTGTTTCAGGCAAAATTGGGATAGTTTTTTCTAGAGTCGCCTGTGCTACTTCGATGAGCTTTTTGCATATCGCCAGTCTTTCTTTCTCTAATTCCCCTTGAGGATAGAGTCTTTCATGTTGTTCTAGGTTTGGTCCCATTTTGATTCTAGCTTGGTATGCTTTTAGCCACATGTCCAATTCCTCTGGCTTTGGGTCAGCTAGAATTGATCCTGGCTTCTTTGCCTCTGAACTAATTGGTGGTGTTTCTGGGGTCTCCTTATGCGTTTGTTGTTCGTTATGTTTTTTAGAACCCTTCGTTTGTTTTTTGCTGTTTTGGCCCTTGTTTCTTGCCCATTTCACTTTGAGCTTTTCTCGTCTTTCTTTCCATTTTTGTACTTTGGTGTTTTGGGTATTCTCACATGAGTTCTCTGAATCCTCGACTATCTGAATGTTAGCGTCTCCTGTTTTGTTGTTCTCTAGTTTCTCTTCAGGTCGTTTTCCTGTTTGTTGTTTTGCTTGAGCTCGAGTAATAGCTTTTAGCGGTACAGTGTACTCCTTATCACTTCCAGATTCTTCTATGACCTCTATTACATTGATTGGTGCAGGACCTTGAGTTTTTGTAGGGTTCTTAGGTCAATCTCTGAAAAGATGTTCCTTCCCACAATCACTACAATATCCTTCCCAAATCCTGGGTGGTGGAGGGTTGTAAGGTCGAGGACACTCCCGAATGAAGTGATCCCCTCCGCATCTATAACATGGTCCTCTCTGCACTGGTGGTCTAATGGGCGGTCTCAATGGTTGCTGTGTTTTGGGCATTGTATACATTAAAGTTGCAGTTTTCGCTCCATAAGTCTGATCAAATCCTTCATATCCATAATAGGCCACGTCATATGCTGGTTCATATTCCATCATGTTGGCTTCATATGAATAGTACTCTCTTGGCGGAGGTTCATACCCTTGGTTGGTTGATTCTACATTGGTCGCTATTGAAGCTGGTATTATGGCTCTTTCCAAGTTTTCTTCTGGTTGAGCATACTTCACAGGTACAACTTGTTGAGGTTGTGACAGTTGGGGTCCCAATACTGGTTGTGGTGGTGGATACGGTGCTTGCTCGTATTGTCTCTGTGCTCCTACCGGATACGGGTTGTATCTAGGCATCTCCCTACCAAGCTCTCTAGGTGGGTATCCATAAGGTCGGTATTGTGGTGGATTGACAGGTCGTGGTTGCCTACTAAAGGGACAGTTCTCGGTTGTGTGATTGGTATATTTTTGCTCGATGTGGCAGTATGAAGAAGTCCCTTGTTGTTGCTGTCTGTTGTGTGGATACATTGGTTGTGCACCGGCTCCTCCTCTGGTACACAAGTGTGTGGGATGTTCTCCTCCACATAAGTTACACCTCCTCAACATAGGCACTCTTTGAGCTGGATATGGGTAAGCTCTCTGTCCTTGGACTCCTAGTTTTTTTGCTAATAGTTCTGCTAGTTCTTCCACATTATTAGAATTGGACGTCACCGTGCTTCTTGAGTCTTCTGATTTCGTGAGGTCGGTAGTACCTTTGAGGTCCTCAGCAAGGTTATCTTCCAAGTCGATGCACTCTTGAAGACACTCACTCAATGTTTGTAGCCTTTTCACATACACTAGGGTTCTTAGGGTCCCGTTAGAGAGTCCATCTAAAAACAATGAAATCATCTTTTGTTGAGTCGGTCTCTCAGCCACTGGGCATCTGTCCACATATTGATTGAATCTTCGGGCAGCAGTCTTCACAGTTTCTTTAGGATTTTGTTTAAAGCTATGGATTAAAGAAGCCGAGTTGTGTTTAATCCCTCTCTTTGTGAATTCTCCGATGAATTCTTGAAAGAATTGCTCCATGTTTCCAAATTGATTGGGATCTAGAGGTTGGAACCAAGTTAGAGCTGTTCCTGTGAGGGTGAGTCCAAAAGACTCATACTGCACAAAGAAGTCCTCTACTTGCTCCGCTCTTAGAACTTGTTTAAATTCGGCAATATGATCGTATGGCTCTCCTGATCCATCATAATGGTTTCTCATAAACTTAGCTACTTGGATTGGTCTCAATCTTCTCATTGGTTGAGGCGGTCTGGGCATTATAGGGAAGACCGGGACAGCTGGTCGTAATGGAGGTATTCCTGGCTGTCCTCCCACGGGTGGTCATGGTCTGACCGGTGGTCGGAAATGGTTCCCCATCCCTGTGTGGGTCTGATTGTGTGTGTGCACTCCTGGAGTTGCAAACTGTACATGAGTACGGTTGGGCACACTTCTTTGACTGGTTTGTCCTGATGTGGTATGTTCCGTCTCTTGTTGATTTCCAAAAGGATTTTGCGAGGTAGTTGCCGGCTCCCTCTGAGGAAATACAGGCGCACCCATATATCTCAGCCGAGCCCTGTCTAGAACACCTACGGGCCAATATCTTCTTTGATTCTTATCTAAGTAAGTGAGTCTCGTTTCGTCATCTGGGTCTTTCAACTCATAGAATGTCATGGGGCTCTCTCCGATTTCTTGAACAGGTACGTCAGTTTGAAGCAATAAGTCTGCTCCTTGAATCATGTAGACTTCCAACAGATAGTCGTCTTGAGGTATCACATCTCCTCTCAAGACCCGTGATACTTGTGATCTGCCTCTAGGGGTGGTCACTAACTCTTCAGGGTTGTTGGGATCCATACACTCTCCTCTTTCATTGATTCTCTCAGGAAATTCAGTTACTATGTAGATGTGACCCATTTTGTCAATGTAAGCACCTCCCTCGTATTTGACCGCTGGTCGTGGTATGATGGTGACATCTTGGGCAGTTGCCATCCTGGCGACAGATCTGTTTAAGCCATCCAGGTAGATTGGAATCTCCTGGGCATTAGTGGACACATATTGTAAGGAGGTACGGTAGTCTCCTTCAACAGTAGTCATGAAGTTTCCTGTTGGTGTAGGTCCTTGCATGTCTTCTGAAGCCATAAGTAACTCCTCTTCTGAGTCACTGGAAGTTTCTAAGTAGACTGAGTGATGACTAGCCTGGGCTGTACTTCCTACTGAGGATATGACACTCCTTTTACTACCTAGAACTCTTCCTGACCTCAAGTTCATTCACTCTCTGAGGCCTCTCTTTATGCTGCTTAGATTTACTTGGGACAGCTCTACCAATGATTCAGTTTGTTTGCCAAAAGAAGGGTTCAATTCTGGGCGATACTGCTCTCGGCGATACGATACCAGAGCTCCAAACGATACGATACCAGACACCCAGACAATACGATATCAATCTGGTGTCGCGATACCAGGTTTTAGTGTCAGACGATACGATACTCCACTGGGGAACACCACGATACGATACCGGCAAAGTAGACGTTACGATACTGGAGATTAGGGGCGATACGATCTCAATGTGGTGTCGCGATACGATCCTTGACAGGAGACGTTACGACACCGCCGCAGTAAGTGCGATCGCGATACCAACTTTGGCGACACGATACCACAATGGTGTCGCGATACCAAGATAGGCATCCGACGATACGACACTTGGGAGGGGCACGATCGCGATACTGAAGTAGTGTCGCGATACCAGGGTAGTGTCGCGATACTACTGTATCAAACGATACGATACCACTCGGTAAGGTGAGGTCGCGATACTGACACTCAGGCGATACGACACCACAATGGTGTCGCGATACCAAGTATTAGTATCGGACGATACGATACCAGAGATTGAGTGCAATCGCGATACCGACTCAGTGTCGCGATACCAGAATGGTGTCGCGATACCAAAGCAGGTATCAAGCGATACGACACTTTAGGCGAGTGTCGCGATACAAGGGAATTTTGGTATCGCGATACCAAAACTCAACCGATCGCGATACTCAAGCCTATAAGCAAGATTTTCAAAAAATGTTTTGACCCCCTTGCTCTCCTCACTCTCCTCTTCCTTCCTAGACCTCTGTATCACACAAAAAGATAATTATGATATCAGTTTTTTCCCCCCCGCGATACTGCGCAGACTTTTAGTCACTTGTTTGGTCATTTTTAAAGTGTTTTTGACAGATAATTAGTGAGGATATTTACCTTGGTACTGTCTTGCTTGCAATGTGAGCTCAACTTGTAGCTGTAAAAGCCTGAAAGCCACGATACCAAACTCACGACACTGGTCGCTGCTCGCAAACGATACCAGAACACTGTGAAGTGTCAAATGAGCCAAATTTTTTGGTTTTTATACCTTTTTTTGACTGAACTTAAAATTTTGAAATTTTTTGGGGATTTTCTGAGAATTTTGGCCTACTCCTACTTCTCTTCTCCTCACTTTTCCTCTCCTTCTAACCTAACCCTAGCTCTTCCTTCTCTTCCCTCCTCCTACACTTAAACCTAAAACTTATCACACACACCTCAAGGATGAGGAGTGACAAGTGCTGAAAAGAAATACTACTCGTCAATGGACAAATTCACCTCTACAAGTACGATTCGATCACACTTGCTCTCTAACTATCACGAAGGCAACTTGGTGGAGTGCCTCCCCGGCAACGGCGCCAAAAACGTGTGTACTTGAGCCGCAATGACTCAAGGACTTGTACCAATGAGACTATACCTCGATTGCCATACAAGTGCATATAGTGGAGTCCTTTGCACACATTTAATTATCAATCCGAAGGAGTGACTTACCAAGTGTATGAAGACATGTGCACACGTGATAGAAAATGAAGTGAGTTAGCTATTCAAGCATGAGAAAAGACTAATACTACCCACACCTACTGAAAAACTGGAAGTGTTGCCGCAAGCCTCTTTTCAGCAGTTTTAGTTTTTTGAGGTTTTCTCCCAGCCCAGAACTCCGAACATAGGCAATAGGGTACTCGTTTCGAAGCTCTCGACGAGACGAATCCAACGGTGGTGGTTTCACTCAATTCTGACCACTCTGCTGCAAGTTATGGCAGAAACAGTGAATTACGAGAACTACTAACACCCGCGTTTTTGCTTCTCCTAGCTTACGCACGCACTACAGCCACTCAAAACAAGGGGGAAGGGGTAGACAACAGTCCTACACTTGCATTTCAAGCATCACACACACATACATGAGCAAAATGAAGATCAAAATCAGCAAGAAAGGGGCAAACTCGAAATTTCAGAAGTGCTCTTCTTCACAATGACAAGAAGTTCTTTACAATGAGTCACTTTTGACTTATATACTAGTGCCCTAAGTTTGGTCCTTTCACACAAGAGACCGGCACTTTATTCTCTAAAAGACTAATTTCCTACTATTGTACATGGGTATGTCACTAATCTTTTGTGGGGATGCATCTAGAGGACTCCTCTAGTGCATTTACAACGGAAAAATATATACAAGAATGGTTATGATACAGAAGTTGTGTGTCCAAATCGGAAAAATTTTGGGGCCCGTCTTTTTTCTCTGCTTTGTGCGCTCTTTAGCTCTGCAACACCTGGTTCAAATATTTTTGCTGCCGGCTGCAGTTGTTTACCGGATCGGGTCTGGACTGCAGCAGCCTGTGTTTCCACCGGTGTGATTTGTACCATGTTGGCCATTGGATTTTGACGTTCCTTCTTCCTTTGATCATACTCAGCTGCATCCTTGCAAAATCTCTTAATATGTCCATACTCACCACAAAAATGGCAGCGCGGTGGTGGTAAATTGGGATTTTCCGGTGGTCGTCCGTTCTGCCAGCGGTTTGTATTATAGTTGTTATTTCTCTGTCCTCTGTAATTTTGATATCCTTGCTGCTGGTTGTTTCTCATTTGCGGAGGCACATAGTGGTTGGCTGGCTGCCCTTGTTCTTGGATAATTGCATTGACAATCGCTGTTCCTTGTACTCTAGCGTTGTATGCACAGTTTTCGGTGGTGTGTCCGGCAGTGTTGCAAATAGCGCAGAATGTCTAATTAAGTGCACAATTGGCACTAGTATGTCCTGAATTTTTGCATGTGATGTAGTATACTTGTCTGGTCATATCTTCGGCAACATTTTTGTTTGTTTTTAACCACTCCAGATCTTCTGTAAATCCGCCGACTTTGTTTTCCAGTTGCAGAGTCATTGCGATGACTGCATCGAGTGTCATAGCTCCGATACATCTTATGATCATGATCTGCTTAAGTTGTGGAGTTAAGCCATTGATAAACCACTGAGTGATAACGTCATCTGGTAAGTTAGCATGGGCCGGTGGTAGCTGCCTTAAGTGCGTTCTGAAGAGAGTAGCATACTCCTGTACGGTTTGATTTGCCTTCTGTCTGTTGTTCTGTAGATAGTCAAAAATTTCGGCTGGATTCTTTTTTAACCTGAATCGCTGCAGAAAAGCATCTCGTACTCCTTCATAGGTGCCGAAGTGATGAATATCATATTCTGTAAGCCATCTAGCTGCTTCATTGACCAGTGTAGCTTGAAAGACAATAGCCTTATAGGCCGGATCCGGTGGAAGGTTGAGAACTGCGTAGCTTATCTCGAAACTGCGTACATGAGCATCCGGATCATCTCCTGGGAATCCACCGAATTTCGTGTATGTCACCCCTGTTGGAGGCGACTTGGGTGGACATAACTGTTGTTGCTGCTGTTGTTGCCCGTTCATGGTGAGCGTATTGTGACTGTCTTCTGTATTTCGGGGCTGAATATCTGAACTATCGGAATCTGTATCGTCGGATGGTGCACTTTCCGGTGCGATGAGCTTGCTTAGTATGCTTTGAATCTCTGTCTCGAATAGCTTTCCTTCCTTCTTGATGTCCAGTGTAGAGGAACTTACTTCAAAAAGTGGTGGCTGGGCTGCAGATTCATCAAAAAATGGTAAACCGTCACCGAAAAACTGTGATTCTGTTACCGAAATATCACCGGAATGTACCGCAATTTTGCCAAAATAAGGTGTTTTTTCGCTTTCGTCGATTTCTTTGGCTAATGTGTTTCTAATCGTAGACAAATTCCAATCTTTATCCAAGATTGTTAAACTGACTGCAGACTGCGTTCTGGTAGATTCTGGAGTTACTATATCTCCGACAGACTGTGCCGAAATAATACCAGAATGTACCAGAGGCGTAACAAGTTCCACCGGAATATGACCGGAATTAGTTCTAACATTCTTAACTTTCTTGACAACTCGGTCAGACCTAGTTGTACTTCTACTTCCCCAAGTTGTCTTTAGTACATTAAGTACTCTAGACTGATGGTTCTTGGGGTACGTTTCACCGGATCGAGTAACCGACATGTATCATCTTTTGTGCTAATTGTGTAGTTTTACTATCGAAACAGTTTGCAACAATCTGGTTCTGTTGCTACTTCCAATCGAATGATAATCTGGATGTTCGATTTTGACAGATGACTCGCAATCTTGATGCCACCTTCCCACAGACGGCGCCAAGTGTAAAATGTTAAATGTTTAATGTGTTAAACGTATCTCTTAGATTGTAACGTCTCTGTCTATCCGAAAATCGTTACCAGACCAACGTGGGTTCTTGGGAGTGGTAGGGGTCTGTTAGACAGAGGCCTTGTACTTATTTCCCCAAATCTTCGTCACAACGACAAAAACACTAATACGCGTCTTAGCTCAGTTACTAACATCAATTGGACAATACTTGATTTCTGTGTCCTGGGTGCTGAACTTCTTCAGACTGACCTGCTATTGGAATAGAGCAGTGGTCTGATCTACAAACTCAACAGTATGTAGTAAATCAACCAGAGATAACACTATAACTGACAGATTCATTCGTCACAGCACTTTACAGTGATCTTCAGATAAAAGATTCACGTTACCCGAAGGTACTAGTTCTTCCTCGTATTCGGAGTTAATAGATAATAACACCGAATGCAATGAATCATGTAGAACAAACAGGATACACTACAACAATGCTTTAAGTTGCCTATCCAAACTCACACCGTAATATCGCTACTCAGACTGACTCAGAGTACTTAAACAACTGAAGAATACACAACAACACAACACGACGACAGTAATCAGACACACAATCCGTTACTCAAACACTCATTACGGTGAACTACAGTATGAGCAAACGATGCATAACGTACTCAACACCAACAGTACTCAAGACTTCACGCCAGTGTTAAACAATACTCTCACACATATTCAGACGACCAGTTTGGCAATTCCAAAAAAAACGTCTCCCTCGACCATTCTCTTTACATTGCTTTATATAGATTTTACAAGATGCGCGTACCAACTTTTCGCGCGTATTTCAAAAAACTCCGTTACATCTGTCCCACTTCGACGGCCACTAACATAGCAAAAGGATATGCACAAGCTTATGGCACTGATTATGAGCAAACATTCAGCCCTGTAACTAAAATGTCTACTGTCACAACACTTGTTGCATTAGCTACAACAAAAGGATGGATATTGCATCAAATGGATATGAAGAATGCTTTTCTACATGGTGAGTTACAGGAAGAAGTATACATGGACGAGCCACAAGGATATGAAGATTCAAAGCATCCAGAATATGTTTGCACGTTGCAGAAGGCTTTGTATGGGCTGAAGCAAGCACTTCCTGCATGGCATGCAAGGATTGCTAATTACTTGACCACCATTGGATTTTCTATGTGTGATGCAAATTATTCACTATATTCAAGGAAGGGTGATGATGGCATCACAATTGTGGCTATCTATCTTGATGACTTGATTTTAGGTGGTGATAATGAAGAAAGCATCAACGAGGTAAAGCAACTTCTTATGCAGGAATTTGACATGAAAGATCTTGGTGTGCTGTTGTAGCTCAGTGATGAGTAGCACCTCCTTTAATGTCAATCCGGGAAGACGTGAGGATGGTATGAAGACCTCGAGAAAGTGGCGGCACAAGTGTGTGAGTGAGAAGCACACAAACATGCACACACATACACACACACGCACACACACGGCAAGACAAAGAGTGAGAATCAATGGAGCTCTTAGATTACTTTCCAAAAGCTCTTACAAGTTTGTTTCAATTACAATCTAACCTCAAAAATGAGCTCTCTAGCTCTTTTTATAGTTTCTGACTAGCTTTGGCCCTGTTCAGACCTAGTGTCCGGCCTAGTTAAAAATTAGGTTCCAGGGCTTATTTGAAGGCTCAAACGAGATCTAAAAAATACGAAAATTGGAAGGTAGATACTTGTAAAGCTCCTCAAGCTCAAGGACTCCTTGGCTTGCACAAAATGGAGCTACAAAAATATGAAATGGTATTTACAATGGTGTTTAGTGATGAGAATCACTTTTAATTGGTGTAAGGGTTTTGAAAAACTAAAGGGTTGCCTTAGTGCTAGATCTGCGTGAATGCTCATACGTGCTTTACGTGCTTCTTCCTGAAGAAAATTATTGGCCTATTTGCCAGATCTTCATTGACTCCCTTGTCTGCTTGTGCCTTCTCTCCCTTCTGACTCTCTTCTCTGACTGCCATGCCTCGTTAGTCCTTCAGTTCCTTGTCTGCTGCTAACACCCCCCCCTCTCTCGCGTCTGTCGTCCCTGACAGACCCTTGTTGTGTGGGTTTTTGGATGTAGTACTCAACGACATCCTGCGCTAAGTGATGTTCGGCAATCCTCAATCCTTTGGCCAAATCTGTGAGTAGAGCATCCCAATCTACCGGCCCGGGAACCTCTGGATGTGGTATACGTAGCTTTTTGGAATGGAGAGCTTGTTCCACTACAAACAACTGCAAGAGATGGGATGGTCTGGGAATGAATATCTTGGAGTGATATTCCCAGAATCCCGTGACAAACATCTCTTCAAACGTTTGTTTGAAGCAGGCCGGTAGATATTTGATGCGAGCGTGCCATGCATACACAACATTAATCGATGGGGTTGTGCTCATGTCATATACAAGGTCCTGATTACCTTCATTAAATCCTAGTGCTGAGAGATGCGGTTCCTTGACATTTTTGAAGGTCCTGAAGGTGACCAACATAAGTTCGAAAATCTTCAGGCACATCTGAGTCATGACATCAGGTACATTCTTGAACCGGACCCCCCAATGTCGAATCGTCGAAATCATATATCCAATAGTAGGTGGGCCCTTCGGGGGTGCGAAGTACACATAATTGAGCCACTTCTCACATCCTTTAATCGTCAGCACTGTTTGTGTGTACTCCGGCCATGATCTCCTTCGAAATACAGGGCAATAACATGGGTTATATTTGATGTACAATGGCATGTTGTTCCATGTTCTTACCATTTCCGGGTACGTTTCAAGCAGCCGAATTCTCCAAGTCGGTTGGCGAATATGTCCCTGCTTGGCACTTTCTGGGATGTCGTCAGGTGCAAATTGTGTGGCAGAGGTTGGTTCCCTTGAGGTGTGGTGCTTGATCTCCGCATTATAATCCGCCATTAGAACGCAAAAAGGAACATACAGGTCGTCCGATGGGCCGATCCACCTATGGTGTGAGAGATTCTTAAAATAATCGGATTTTATTACAACCTCCTCCAATTGTGACATCAGTGCGATTTGGACTGCCACCCTGTCATCATGCGTCGTGGCTACTTTCTCTAATTTTTGCATCCATTCAGGTGCCTCAATTTCAATTGTGTCCATGCCCTGTTCTGTTCGCTTACCCCCGGGTGTTGGCATTGGGACATAGGGATCCTCGAATGTTTCTTCTACTTCGATTGGCACAAGATCGTCAGGCTCGGGCTCTACCAGAGGGGAGGGCTGACGCTCGTATTGCATGACCTTGCTACGTAATTCCTCAAGTTCTGCCCGGAGTTTAGTGACCTCTTCAGATGTATCTTCTGCGGTTGTGATCTTGCTGGGTGATGTCTGTCGGGTGGCCAACTGCCTTAGCAAATCATCTCTCTCTTTTTCTAAGGCGGCATGGGCCTCCATTAGATCTGCATGAGTTTCTAACACCACTTTCATATTCTCAGAGGGAATTGCCTTGAATCGCTTTGGGTCAATCTCCTATGGGGAACCCTCCATGGCCGCCTCCAGATTTTCTTTGTTCTGTTTCTGTAATCGTTTATTCTCCTCTAGCGCTGTAGACATATGCTTGCGTAGGAGGCCCAAGTTCCGTCGAAGCTTCAGGTTTTCCGTGATCTGAGAATGTAGCAGCTCGTCCATGTGTCGTCGTTCTTCATCATCTGCTTGGGGTGGGTTGGCTACTAATTGTGCATATTGTTCCTGTAATGTCACGTGCTGATGTTGTAGTAGCTGCTTCTGCTCTTCAAGATCCATACATCGTGCTTGGAGATCTGCGTGGCTTCGGAAGAGCCTTGTATGTTGGTTGTCAAGGTGTTGGTAGTGTTGCTGAAGTTGGGACATGCATTGATACATATTATTAAATACATTATTAAGAGGAATGGTGGGAGAAATGGTGTTGAATGCAGAGGGAAAGGGAAAGGGAAAGGGAATTGTGGATGCAGTACTGGAGAAGGGTGAGGGGGGAGGTGGGGGAATGGGAGATTGTGGGTAAATGGGGGGTGGGAGAGGTGCAGAGGTGGGTGACACCTCCATGGATTCAAAAGTGGAGGCCGTGGTGGGAGTGACTGTGAACATGGGGATTGTGGTTGCGGTGAGAGTTGTGAACGTGTATAGAGGTGTGTGTAATTGTGAACTCCCAGGAAGTGTGATCGGAGTAGTGGGGTTTACCGTGGCTGTGGTTAGACTTATGTTTTCAGTGGAAATAGAGTATGTGGGTTGACTGATGGTTTGTGCGTCGGTGTGTATAGTGGGTTACAGTGGTAGAGGGAGGTGAATGGGGCGGATGTGGGGGAGAAGGTGGCAAGGGAGGTGATGGAGGTGCACTCGATGTGTGGGCTTCCTCGGTGTCGTGAACAGTGTGTGCTGTGCCAGTGGTTGTGGGGGTGCCTTGTGGTCCTGATCCTAATACATTCATTTGTTTTCCCGTTCGTGGGGGGCGTCTGCCATATCTTTTCTCTGTCCTTCGTGATTGCACTAGTGCAGTATGCATCGTTTCAGGTACTCCCAAAGCGTCCGATATCATTTCCAAGGTGGCACGGTATTGCTCGTCCACACCTTCCTCCTCCAGAATCTAGTTCATGAGGGCTTTACCTGCAGCTAATGATAGTCTGTGTTGCTCTTGAACTCGGTTCATCGTATCGTAGAGCTTCTTTAATGCATTAGTATAGGCTGGGGCACCTTCCAGTACTTGTAGAGCTTCTTGATCATACTCTTGTTCTTCTGCTTCTGCTTGTCCACCCTGTGCCTCCTCATGTGCTTCTTCTTCACCGTCCACATTGACTACGTCCGGTTGGCTGGGCTGGGCTTGGTCTGGGGCAGTTTGCTGTCCACCAGCTTGCTCTGCTTCAACTTCCGCATTTACAGCTTCGATGATTCTAGCAACTTCTTCATCCGTTAGATCCTCCAAAGTGAATCCATGTGGGAATTCCAGATCAGTCGGTACTGGTGGAAACACAAGGTTAGGGCCATCTGTGTTGTGCCTGGGTAACCTGATAGTAAATGGTTGTACTCGTCGAGGAAGTCTTGGGGTTGTTTCAGGCGTTAGGGTTGCACCGCGAGCTTGTGCACAAGGCATTTGGACAGCGCCTCTCATCTTCTTTGAGGGAGGCCCTACAGCTGACAATCTGCGTTGAAACTCCTGTGCTCTGGTCCAAATGAGAGCCCTCTGCACCGGTACATCATATGCGAGACATCTGTACACAATTCTTGTAAGCGCACAGCAACCATACAGTACAGACTTTTGCTTCTTATACCATCTCTGATGAGCCATATGAATCTGGTCGATAATCCAGTGGGGCATATTGATGGTCAAACCAAAAGCATCCGCTAGGTAGAGGCTAAACCAGATCTTTTTGGGAGGCATTGTGAACCTTTCTTGCGCGGGGAATGCGAAATGTTGCATGACCATGCGTAAGTGAATGGCGATCGTAGGTGTCATTGCAACCATGTCCTTCAACTTCGTCAGATTCCTGTTCTTCATATTGTCTGGAACCATAGTCTCTTTCTCTGTTGGAATGTGCATACCTTTCATATCGAGTGCTTCTCTTACCAAGTTGATAGTCAAGCGGAAACGCTTCAGCTCGTTGCCCCTTGTGAGTGATGGGAGCACAAAGGAGCTGTATCCTTTCTTGTCTTTGCTTGGAGTGAGGGTACTAATTAAGTATGAGAACCTTAGAAAATCTGGCTTTGGTAGTTGGAACTTGAAGTAATCATAAAGCCTAGCCTTCTTCCATACCGGCTTCAGTCCTTCATTATTCTGTAGCTTTTCAAACTCCCTAGTAAAGAAATGGTATCTGCCCCAACGTCCATTGAATTCTACCTCGGACTCCCACATGTATGTGCCTTCACCCAGAGGTCCAGCAACGTCACTGAACCAGTGTGAGGTTTTGCCCACCGGCATTGTGTGACCCTGTGGAGGATTCTGAATCGGTATGGCATGTAATGCCCTTAATGCCACTGGTCTTTCCTTTAATTCCTCCTCGACCGGAAGGCTTTCAATGTCCACAACTTGGGGGCTGGTGCCTACCTGGGAGCTAGTTCCTACCGTATCTGCCATGTTACTTCTTGCTGCCTGTCTCTGTGAGAATATACAAACATGTGTTAACATTGTACAGGACAAGGGAGAACCGTTGTTGTTCCCATTACAACATTAACATGATGGTCGGGAGAGATTAATGGGTTAGTAAGTGCTCGGTGCGAGTGTGTGTGTGGTTAGGAGTTCGGAAGACCTAAGAGTTAAGTGGAATGATGTAGTGTGATAGTGATGTGGTTAGTAGGTTGTCATGGATTTACAAATGGGGTCTGAGGGTTTGTTACAAGTCTTAGGCTGCCAAATGTAGTGGATGGGTTTTGCTCTTGGTTTGGTAGAGACTCTAGAGATCTTTATAGGTGTATCGGCTTGAAAATGAGGCCTTTTAGGGACCCATTTACAAGTGATTATGTTCGTGCTCATGGGCCTTGGCGTGTTCCTAAGTGTAGAAAACGAGTGGATGCCGGCTGTGCGAGTGAATGGGTCACGCTGTATAGGATGTGGCCTTGGCATGGCTATTTGCGCCCGCAAACAAGCCTTAGGCACCCAAATTTGTCTTGATTGTGGGCTGGCCTTCATCAACTTCTTGGGCACCCAAATAGACTTCATGTTAGCAGAAGTACTTCTGAAAGACTTCTTATTAGTGTCGTGTTGTTGGTTACTAATAAGAGGCTTTGCCCATGTGGTTGGCTTGAGTACAACCGGGTGTTCGCCTTTCTGCACCCACACTTGTTTCATTAGCTGAGACATTTTGCTGCGCAGGTACTTTTGATCTCCGACATAGGTATTACTCTGCTTCTTCTGCCTTTGATCCACCTTTGGTTGCTGCCTCCCTCTGGCCTTTGGAAAAGAAGGGAGTTCCGTTGTGGTTCTGACTCCTTTTTTGAGATCTTCATTCTTCTGCATCACATAGCCTTGGACAAGAACAGCATGGTCAACTTCATGTGCACCCCTGGAGGGACCAGGAGTCTGTGCCTTTCCTAGTTCCTTGAGTGCTCCATTATTTAACACCATAGTAATTCTAGTCTGCTTCACCCATACCTGAAGAAGTCCACTTCTTAGGTTTAAGTTGACTGCTTGGTCATAAATCCAGTCTTGACCCAAGACAAGAGGTTCAGTGAGGTCCTCATCTTGACATACTAGCACTTTAACTGTCATTGCCTCATCATGAATATAGAGGGGAAGTTCCGCCTCGCCCATGCAAGGGGTTTCCACACCTCCCAATCCTATGAGATATGCTTCCACAGGATTGACAGTTAACTGCAACTCTTGACAGTAAGACACTCTAACAGCACTAGTGGCTGCACCTGAGTCAATCAAGGCTCTTACGGTCCTTGCACTCTTTCCTTGTCCTATATCTAGGGTTATGAAAGGACGTCGATCCATTATCCTATGCGAGCTTGTTCCTGCGACTTCACACATTGCCATATGATATCCTTGATCTGCATAGTCATTTGTTCTAGGCTGATCTCTACCTTGCCTTCGTAATCTCATCCTTTTGATGCGTTCTAAAGCTTCTGCTTGACCTTCTTCTCGAATTCGCTTTTCTTCCTCTTTGCGTTTCTTAGCAGTGTTGAGTCGGCTGAGCATTTCCTCCGTGAGGGGTTCCTGATACAACTTGACTCTACAACTGCTAATGTAATTTGGGAGAACATCACGCTCTAATGTGGCCAGTTGTACTGCTCCACTCGTGGAGATCCTATTGATGATCATAGGTCCGTAGCCTCTCTTTCTAGCTTCCTTGCGTGTTGTTTCAGTGTATAGACTAAAACTAGATCTCCTGCTTTCAAGCCCTTATCCTTCACATGGGCATCAAAGTATGCCTTCTGCCTCTTCTTAGCTGCATAGATTCCTGCAGCTGCTCTCAGTCTTGTTTCTCCTAATCGTTCAAGGTCAAAGATCCTAGAGGAGATCTCATGACCTGTCCATTCGTGCTCTTGTGCTACTCTCAATGTAGGAATCAAGAAGTCCAAGGGTAGCACAGCGTTTTGGCCAAACACCATCTGAAAGGGGGTCGCTTGGAGTACCGTTTTGTAGGCAACTCGGTATGCCCAAACAGCATGGTGTAGCTGTTTGTCCCAATCAGAGCGTTTCGTGTTCACTAATTTAGTCAGTACATTGCATAAGATCTTATTGGTGCTCTCAGCCTGTCCATTAGCTTGAGGGTGATAGGGGGCAGACTTCTTGTGTATTACCAAGAATTCTTGGAGTAGATTCTCAATCACTTCGTTCAAGAAGTGAGTGCCTCTATCACTTACTAGCTCTATAGGTAGCCCATATCTTGTGAATACATTTTCAAACAAGAATTTAGCAGTTGTCTGAGCGTCATTCTTTGTCGTGGCTTTTACCTCTACCCACTTAGTTAGATAGTCTGTTGCAACAATGATGTATTCTGCATGAGAACCCTTAGCTGGGGGATTAATAGGACCTACAAAGTCTATTCCCCACTTAGAGAATGCACGTCCACCCATCATAGGTTTTAGTGGCATCTCATCTTTGCGTATAGGATACTGAGTCCTCTGACAGACATCACACCGTTTCACATAGGTATGTGCATCCATGTGAAGGGTCGGCCACCAGAAGCCCGCAAATAGTATTGCCTTGATCACCCGATCTGGTCCAAAGTGTCCTCCTGCTACACCTTGGTGAGCAGTTTCCAAGATCTTGAGATATTCACTTTCATGGACACATAACCTCAGGTAACCATCTTTACCACGCTTATATAGATTATCACCAATGAGTGAGTAATCTTGGGCTTCTTGTTCTAAACTCCTTTTCCTAGCCAGAGTCATGTCTGGAGGGAATGCTTTCGTCCTCAGGAAGGATACTAGTGGTTCACTCCAATCTGGCACTATAGACACTTGATAAAGAGTGGCGTGTTCCACAGGTGGTTTAGTGTAGCAGATTGGGCATTCCTTGCACAACTTTTGGACATCAGCTTCCATAGTTGGCCAATGTACTCCGAGTCTCCTTAGCGTTTGTAAGGTTCGTTGCTTTGAATGGTGTTGCTCTAATGCACCTACATGTGCTAATTGCAACCATTTATTGTACTCATCCTCTTCCACACAACAAGCCAAGATTCCTTGATCTGTGTGCTTGTACATGCTTCCTGCCATGATGTGGTACTTTTGGGCTTTCACAACCTCTCTGTTCCGTATGTTTACTACTGGATGGTTAGGCCCGTATGTCAATACTGGTACCAATGGCTTAGCCCACTGCGGCACCACTTCCAAATTAAACAAGTAAGCATCAGGAAGATCATCTGATACTCCTTGTGGGGCTTCTCCAGATGTGAGCCTAGAGAGATGATCTGCTCTTAAATGAGTCCTCCCTTTTCTCACCACTACCTCAAAGTCATATTCCATGAGCAAGAGAAACCATCTCACTAATCTTCCTGTATTGCATGGCTTGTTTACGAGGTATAGCAATGCCTGATGATCAGTAAAAAATTTAAACTTATTTGCAAGCAAATAGTGTCTAAATTTCTTAACTGCATATACCATGCCTAAACCTTCTCGCTCTGTAGTGGTGTAATTTCGTTCAGCTGCATTCAATTGTCTACTGGCATAGGCAATTGGAAGATCCATATTACCTTCACCAGTAGGTTGTGCAAGAACACATCCAATGGCATAATTGGATGCATCCACGTGAACATGGAATGGCTCATTCCAATCTGGTGTGGTCAAGATTGGTGCTGAATATAATCTTCGTTTAAGCTCCTGGAAGGAATTCTCACATTCATCCGTCCACTCAAAGTTAGTCAGAAGTCCGTACATGGGCTTTGCAATGACAGCGTACATATGAATGAACCGGCGATAATAACCACAATGCACCATGAAAGCTTGTACTTCCTTGACATTCTTTGGCCTAGGTAGCTCTTCTATGGCTCTCACTTTCTCTTCGTCGGTAGATATGCCATTCTTTGACACTATGTGTCCTAGAATCTTGCCTTGCCTTACCATAAAAACGCACTTTTCTGGGTTCAGGCATACTTGATATTCTCTACATTTGTCAAAGATTTGCGTGAGTTCGGGGATATGGGTTTGCCTAATGTTCGAATGAGCACAAAGATCATCAACATAGACCTCTAAATTCTTCCTCAGGAACTCCTTAAACACATGGCACATCAGCCTCTGGAAGGTAGCTGGTGCATTGGTAAGCCCAAATGGCATTACTCTAAAGGCAAAAATGCCCCATTCAGTGGCAAAGGCAGTCTTATGTTGATCCTCTGGAGCTATGGCTACTTGATTGTAGCTCGAAAATCCATCGAGGAAGCTGTACACTTCCTTGCCTGCTACTCTTTCTAAGAGATGCTCTGTGATAGGAAGCGGATAGTTATCCCGAATTGTGGCCGCATTAACCTTTTTCAAGTTAATGCACACACGCAGCTTTCCATTCTTCTTGGGCACCACTACGATGGGGGATACCCATTCAGTGTGCTCAATTTCATAGATAAATCCAGCTTCAACCAATCTATCTATCTCTTTTTTGATCTTAGCAGCGTAATTATCATTATATGTGTAGGGTTTTTGCTTAGAGGGTTTAGCATCTGAGGTCATGGGGATGGTGTGTGAGCTCCAAGCGAACACATCTCTGTATTCTCTTAGCAAGGCAATTAACGCATGCTCTTCTTCCTCTGTTAGGTCATGGCCTATGTATGTGCATCTCTCCTCTCCTTCTTCTAGGGCCACTACTATTTTCTTGGTGGTTTCTTTGTTATCATAGGCCTCTCCTGATTGTGCCTCTCGTTTCGGCATTCTGATCATGACTCTCCTGTCATCTATCTCATACTTCTTAAAATTTTCCGGGACCTCAAACAAAGATTCTTCCTCTTCTGGTGAGGCTTCTCTCTTCTTTCGTTTCTTTCCTTCTTCCTTCGGGGTCACATGTGTTGCTAATCTTACATCGTTTGTAAGCTCTCCATGCCTCTGGGGTTGAAATTCTACTTCATGGAAGTATTCTTCATCCGATGCAAATGGTGGGTCCATAATGATTGACTCTAGATCGGAGTCACTTGCATCCTCAAATGCATCAGGGCTAGGTTCGCATTCTTCTAGAACTGCCTCTCCCATGATTGGCTCTATGGAGAAGACTGAAATGTCATAGCCATCCTCATCACAGTGAGGTGTCCATTGTTCCTCATTGATGGCTACATCCATGGTTGCTAAAATTTCTGCCCAGCCATGGGGTTCAAATTCCTCATCTGGGAAAACTACAGGTGCATAGGCTGGGTCGTGGATTGATCTATGGGATTCTTTTGCACCTACCTCTCTGGCTTTTTCTCTCTTCTCTTCCTCTACTGCTACTTTGCACATCCATAAGTGGGTGTCTTCATGCATCCATGAGGATCCTGAGCCTATGGAATGCACAGATTCCGTATCATCTTTGGCTCTATGGATGGGATTCCATTGGATGGGAGGGACATCTCTATGAGAGTAATCTTTGAGATTTACTTTGGTTGTAACACCTAAGTGCTGCAAATACAAGGAGTTGGTTCCCCAGTCCTGTACCACTTGCAACTGTCGCATAAATGGTCTTCCCAAAATCATCTCATAGGCATGATTTTTGTTGAAGTCACATATGGCAAATGTGTGCTCAAACTCAACACCACAAGTGGTGAGAGTTATTCCTTCTAGCAATCCTAAGGGTCTCTCAATATGACCATCGGCCATCTGTAGTTTCATTCTCGTTGGCCTGAGTGCTGGCTTGCCCCAACGCTTCCAGAGGGAGGTGGTGGCAATTGCAACTCCTGCACCTAAGTCCAAAATTGCCTTGCTGGTGTACTCCTGGTAGGTAATGGGAAGATAGGTGTTCCCTTCTTCACCTTCACACATATCTCCTATCTTATCCAAGGGAATTTCTGGTACTGTCCTCTGGGATCCTACCTGGGAACAAGGTTTGGCTATTTATGGTACTTGTTTGGCGACATGTTTCCATAATTCAGGTCTAACCTTGAGTAGCTCTTCTAACTTGAGATTGCACTGCACGTTAGTGTTCTTCACTACCTCTGTGTTCCTAGGTATGACTGAATCTTCGTTTCTTACCATGACTGTGGGTGTTCTCATACACATGGACTTTGCTTCCCATGGGCCTGTGAAGTGGGGTAGCTCTTGTATGGAATTAGACTCAAAGTCCAATCTCTCGTGAGACTGAGTACTCTCATGTTCCCCGTAAATAGATGGGATGTCTTGTGGGAATTGGTCGTGTGCTTCATCCACAAGTTCAAAGGGAGGGGCGACTTCACTTTCGTTATCCCATTTGTCTTCTTGAATCTCTCGTAGGAAGTCTGGTGCAAACCGATTCATAGAAGAAGAAGTGTCTGGCTCCGTAGAATTAGGCACATAAGCAACCTGGGAAGGAGGGCTTATTCTATCGTTGGCTCTCTCCTCGTTCTCATAGATGGCTGGAGCACAAGCTTCCTGGGGAGGATTACTTATTCTATTACTTTTTCGAACAGGCTCATACGCTCCCTGAGAAGGAATGTAGGCAACCTGTGGAGGTACGTAAGCTTTCGAGGGGGGCTCATCTGCCTTTTGGGGGGGAAGATAAGCTTCTTGAGGAGGCACATGGGCTTCCTGAAGAGGCTGGCTTATCCGTTCTCTTGCCCTTTCCTTTCTTTGAGGGGCAGGTTCCTTTTCTGATTGTGCAATTAACCTCTCTATTCTTTCTAGCAGTCCATCAAAGTGTAACTGCGTCTTAGCTGAGCTAGAGATGTTAAAGAGGCGGCTAGCTTCGAACATGGCTTGAGCCAATTCCACCATCTTAGCACAAATTTTAGTTCGTTCAAGCTCTAGCTCGGCTCTAGGGTAGCACTTTTCATGATCGGTTATGGTTGGCCCTTCTTGGATTCTGGCCTGATATGCTTTAAGCATCATATTAAGGTCTTCGGGAGTGGGATCTGCTAGGACTGATCCTACTCTAGGGGGTGGTGGGTTTAGGTGAGGCGGGTTGGAAGGTGGCTGGTCGGATGGTGATGGGAATGGTGGTAGTGGGGTAGTGTGAGAGGGAGTTTGAGTTGTGAGTTCGGTTATTCTGGCTCTTGTTTCTCTTACGCTTTCCTCAAGTTCACTCATCTTTTTAGCCCATTGTCTTTTCATTCTCTCCCGACTATCTTTCCATACTCTAGTCCTTTTCTTTGTTATGCTCTCGGTTTCACTAGCCTCTGGGTTCTTATCCTGGTTTACCCCTTGATTCTGCTGCAATGCCTGAGCTCTAGTCACTACCTGCACTGGTGTGGTGGATGTCACACTTCCTGTGGAGTCTACCACCAACCCAATAACATTAATAGGAGTGATTTTTGGCATATTATTAGGATTTTTAGGGCAATCTCGTAAGAGATGCTCCTTTCCACATTCTTGGCAAAAGCCTTGGATCGTCACTGACTGGGTTTGTGTAGGTGGAGGTAAGGGACAATCACGAATGAGGTGATCTCCTTGGCATCTGTAGCACGGTCCTCTAGGGAATGGGGGTCTTACCTGCCTAGGTTGAGGCCTAGGGTTCGGGTTTGCATACATGACGTTTGTGTAATCTGACTCCCAACTAGGTTCATTTGGCTCTTCGCTGTAATAGGACTCACCATGTTCTGGAGACTGCATGTAGTACGCCTGGGGACTATCAACATGTGTAGAATCAAAGCTATGGTCACTTGGGTCACTTTTAGAAAGCAATGGTGTTACATGGACTATAGCTCTATTCAGGTTTTCTTCTGCTGCGCCGTATTTTACTGGGATCGCATTAGCTGGGGCAGGGGGTTGTTGAGCTAACACAGGTTGAGGCCTTTGTTGGTTTTGGTATGGTTGCTGATAAGGTTGTTGTGGCCTGCCATATTGTTGTGGAGGGTACGGGTTCTGGTATCTTCCCTGCTGAGGGTATGGCTGAGGGTAGGGTTGTCTAACCGCTTGCTTATTGTATGGGCAGTCTTGCGCGGTGTGATTGGTGTACCTCCGTTCTATGGTGCAGTACTGGCTACTAGGATTTACTTGGGGTTGGGTCATAATGGGACATACATTCACCATGTGGTCACCACCACAAGTATAGCACCTTTTCACAGGGGCAAACCTTGGGATTTGTTTGCTAGTTACACCTAATTTCTGAGCTACTTTCTCTGCAAGTTCCTCGATTGATGTGGATTGCGTGGAAGAGAGGCTAGAGGCACTATCCGAATCTTTGTATATCTTGGAAAGCTATAACTCCTCCCCTAGGTTGTCCTCAATGTCAATACACATGCGTACACACTCTTCTATGGTCCTAGGGTCCTTCAAGTACACATAGGATCTCAATTTGGTACTTAGCAATCCATCCAAGAATAAAGCCACTTGCTTGGCTGGTGTGGGTAGCTCCGAAACAGGGCATCTTTCTAAGTATTGCCTAAATCTTCTTCCTGCAAGTCTCACGGTTTCTTGAGGGGTTTGCTTGAAGCTGTGAAACAGTGAGGAGGTATTATGCCTTATGCCACTCTTAGAGAATTCAATAATGAAAGCCTCTAGGAGTTGGTCTATGCTCCTGAACTGCCTCTCATTTAGTGGCTGAAACCATGTCAGGGTAGTGTTCCTAAGGGTCAGATCAAAGGCATTGTACTGCGTGAATAGATCCTCCACTTGTTCAGCTCTCAAGACTTGCCTAAACTCAGCCACATGATCGTATGGATCTCCCGTGCCATCGAAGTAGTTCTTCATGGACTTAACTAGCTGAGTCGGTCTCAAAGTCCTTGTGTGCTCTCTAGGTCATGGTAGAGGGAACTCATCCACATTTCTTTGATTCCTGTGAGCTCTGAGTATCTCAGGTTCTACTCTATTCGTTTCCGTCCTCGTTCTTTCTCTGCCCACTGGGTTAGCAAAGCTTACTTCTGGTCTATCTCTACTTCTGTCTCTTTGCATTCCATGAGCATGGGATGTTCCAGCTCCAGGGTGACCATAGGATACGTTTGATCTTGGTTGGGGAAAAACAAATTCGCCCTTCCAAGTGTAAGCATGCCTATCATTTTCTATCACCACAAAGATCCTCTCTGAAGCGTGATCTAAGTAGGTCACTCTGCCTGGGCTATCAGGATCCTTAAACTCATAGATCATGATTATTCCTATATCAGTTGGCTGATCAGATTTATACCTCCAAAAGGCTTCGTTAGTCTCTCGATTGAGAAGCAGATCTATGCTCTTGTTGTCTTGGGGAACCCACTCAGGTGTGATAATCCTAGTGAGAACAGATTTGCCTCGGGGGGTTCTAGGTTCTACACCCATGTTTCCTTGTTCCAAGTCACCTAAGTCCGCTTCTGAGATTACATTCCCAAATTCATCTGTCCTATCTGGGTGACTGGTGACTACGTATATGGTTCCTTCCTTGTCCAGGTATGCACCGTTTTCAAACTTGACTGCTGGGTGCTCTAGTCCAATGGATTGATCAGGATTCTTAATCTGTACCACAGATCTTCCTAGGCCGTCCTCATAGATGCTGGCACCTAATCGGTTGGTCCTATGGTATTCCAACTGCGTTTTGTAAGGGCCTTCTACCCTGTGCAAGTATGGCACACCCGAACTTCCCGTAGGTCTGTCCATGCCTTGAGACATCTCTGATTCACTGGTATCAGAGCTAGGGTAATGCGAGTGGTGACTCAACTGCTGGGCCCAAGACCTTGCAGTATGATTGACACTAGCCTCTGAAGACCTAAGGCTTCGTCTCTCTCTTACTAGGTGTCATCCTGATCTAAGGTTCATATGCCTAACTGATTAACCCAATTTTTTTCCAGGTACAACCACGTTTTTGAGTCCTTTTGTATCGGTTACTTGGTTCTTTTTATGTTGATTATCGTGTTTATACTCTTGTCTGATATTACGTCGTCAGGAATACTTGAATGTTCTTCGTGCTTTCAGGTTGATCGTTCCACGTTAGATTCTTTTCCTTTATGTTATCGACAGTACAGAGATTAGGTTTTTAGCTTGAACTTGAGTTTTTAGGTAGTCTTCAACTTGATACTTGCCTATCGTCACCCTGACTTACTCCTACCTCTAGTCGTTCTTAGCCTAAACTATGAATTGACAGAGGGGTTAAAAGTTTCCAACGTTTTGTTTCCTGCTTGGTTGCCCTTGAGTGCCCAGGAAGTGTGTTCCCAAGCTTGCACTTACACTTGCTTAGAACGCCTTTTGATGCTCTCAATAGATCTGTAAGAGTTCCAAAGCTAGCTTTAAGATTTAAATTCTAAAGACAGAGCCAATGATTTTCATTCCTGTAGCACAAACACTAACTTGCATAGTGATTTTTAAGAAAACAATTCTAAAGACCCCTGACTTTGATCCCCCTGGTTATGGTCAACTTCAAAATACCCTATCTGAAAATCAACGCATTATCTTTATAAAAAACAGTTGAGGGCGTGTAGTGTATGCCACGAGCTTTCCAACAAGCCCAAGAGCTCAAAAAATGGATTTCGTATGAAAAAGTTATGACTGTTCAGGGTTTAGGGGGTTAAGATAGGATTCAATCTGGCTGACAGATCCTAGGATTTTCTCCCAAATCTCAAGTGTAGGAACCTCCAGAAATGCTAATGGATTGACTATTTTGCCCCAAAATTATCCCCAATTTTGAACAAAAATAAACCCTAATTTTTGGCCCAAAAGCCTGTCAATCGCGATCGACAGGTCTGTCAATCGCGATTGACAGAGGTGTCCGTCGGGCCTGTCAGTCGCGATCGACAGTGTCAATCGCGATCGACAGAGTCGATCATGGCTGTCAATCGCGATCGACGGTATCAATCGCGATCCACACGTTTTCCGGATTTTTCGCCGAAATTTCAGTCAATCGGGGGCCTATCAGTCGCGATGGACACGTGGCTACGTGTAAAAGTCAATCAGTCGTTGAATTTCAGTCGGTCGCGATCGACAGTGTCAATCGCGACTGACAGAAGTGTCGGTCGTGCCTGTCGATCGCGATCGACGGTGTCAATCACGATTGACAGGGTCCTACGTGGCAGTCTGTCGGTCGTGAAGTCTGTCGGTCGCGATCGACAGGGTCTGTCGGTCGCGATTGACAGGGTCTGTCGGTCGCGATTGACAGAGGCTGTCGGTCGCGATTGACAGAAAATCACGGAATTTTTCTACTGTTTTATGTGATTTGGGAAGTGCTCATCATGCTTGTGCTAGTGGTGAACTTTGTTTTACCAAATGATCGAATTTTCTATCGATCGCGATCGATAGAGGCTGGTGACTGCGAGACAGATTCGACGAGTTTCGTACCTGCGCAGGGAGCTGGGGATGGTGATTCAGCAAGATCCTGCAAAAAGCTCAAGAAACATGCAAGAAAACACACACGCAATATCGCTCTCTCGCTCTCTCTCACAAGTGAAATGAGGGAAATGAGGTGGGAAAGGTGATATGATCAAAAAACTGAAATTTTTGCGATGATGGAGATGGAGGTGGGAGATGGTGATGATGATGATGGAGATGAAGATGGTGAAGGAAAAACAAGAAAATAGGTGAAAGTGAAGAAAATACCTACAACTCCAACGCGTCAACTCTACGTCTTACCATCACACGCTCATCCTCAAAATTCGATCCCCGACAACGGCGCCAAAATTTGGTGTAGCTCAGTGATGAGTAGCACCTCCTTTAATGTCAATCCGGGAAGACGTGAGGATGGTATGAAGACCTCGAGCAAGTGGCGGCACAAGTGTGTGAGTGAGAAGCACACAAAACATGCACACACATACACACACACGCGCACACACGGCAAGACAAAGAGTGAGAATCAATGGAGCTCTTAGATTACTTTCCAAAAGCTCTTACAAGTTTGTTTCAATCACAATCTAACCTCAAAAATGAGCTCTCTAGCTCTTTTTATAGTTTTTGACTAGCTTTGGCCCTGTTCAGACCTAGTGTCCGGCCTAGTTAAAAATTAGGTTCCAGGGCTTATTTGAAGGCTCAAACGAGATCTAAAAAATACAAAAATTGGCAGGTAGATACTTGTAAAGCTCCTCAAGCTCAAGGACTCCTTGGCTTGCACAAAATGGAGCTACAAAAATATGAAATGGTATTTACAATGGTGTTTAGTGATGAGAATCACTTTTAATTGGTGTAAGGGTTTTGAAAAACTAAAGGGTTGCCTTAGTGCTAGATCTACGTGAATGCTCATACGTGCTTTACGTGCTTCTTCTTGAAGAAAATTATTGGCCTATTTGCCAGATCTTCTTTGACTCCCTTGTCTGCTTGTGCCTTCTCTCCCTTCTGACTCTCTTCTCTGACTGCCATGCCTCGTTAGTCCTTCAGTTCCTTGTCTGCTGCTAACAGTTGCGCTATTTCTTGGGCATTGAGTTTATACATACATAAACAAGAATATGGATGTCGCAAAGGCAATATGCCTTGAATATGCTGCAAAAGTATGGTATGGCTGATTGTACACCGATTTCTATGCCATTAGATCAGAATTTGAAGTTAGATACTACATCACGTGAAGCATTGGAAAATGCTAATATGTAAAGGAAAATTGTGGGAAGTTTGATATATCTCACAATTACGAGGCTTGATCTAAGCTACACTATTGGACTTGAAAGTCAATTTATGCAAGTTCCCAGGAAGCCACATTTGGATGCTCTGAGGTGCACTCTATGTTAGGTGAGTGCTACTTTGGATTATGCATTGTTTTATGAAGCTGGTGTAGATTTGTAGCTTCATGGATACACCGATGCAGATTGGGCTGGTAGTACTCCAGATAGAAGATCTGCTAGTGGATTTCTATTCTCACTTGGAGGTGCAGCTATTACATGGAGCAGCAAGAAGCAACCCACTGTTGCTTTGTCGAGTAAAAAAGCTGAGTATAGAGGTGCTGCATGTAGTATTTTGATGGCGATGCACCACACTGCACTCTCCTTCTTGCGCTCTCCATGAAGATATCCTCGGTGTAGAAAACCAAGCTCCTAAGGGTACACACGGAACTCCACACAGAGACTACAGAATACGTAGAAAACCACAGTACACAGGGAGCATGAAGATAGACTTCTTAGGTCTTACAAATGTGCTCGAACTTATAGTTTGTGACTGACCAGGCCACTATATGTTTTATTAAAGAACATATACAAAGAAGTGTCCAGTGGCCATTTGGCCTTTCACATGGACACTAATGGTAAGAATCTCCCTCTAAAGGCCAATATGGCCAAAGTAACTATGGGAGAAAAATAAAGAATGATAAAGAATACCTGAGTGTAAGTATACAAACTATACCTCCCACCTAATGGGCATGTTACACAGTATACAAGTGACTGTGTAAGATCATGGATCAAGTAACCCCCATCAAGTGAAAATAGTGTTGAAAGCTATCTTGTGGTAGAGCTTTAGTCAAAGCATCTGCAACATTATCTCAAGTGTGAACCTTCTCAAGAATAATGCACCCAGTGGCTAAGCAATCTCGAATGACATGATACCTCACCTTAATGTGCTTGTTCTTTGCATGATAGATCGGATTCTTAGCCAAAGCAATGGCACTCTGACTATCACTAAGCAAATGAGGTACATGCTCAGGTAAACCCATATCACAAGCAAGACGAGAAAGCCACAACGCTTCCTTACATGCCTCACTTGCTACAACATACTCTGCTTCTTTGGTGGAAACAACTGTACATTCTTGAAGACGATATCTCCAAGAGATAGCACCTCCAGCAAAATGAAAAATGTACCCTAATGTAGACTTATGATTGTTGTCTACACAACCAACATGGTCAGAATCTGTGTAACCAATAATGGATGCTTTCCCTCTACCTAATCATAGACACTTGTCCTTAGTGCCACTCAGATATCTTAAAATCATCTTGACCGCTTCCCAATCTTTCTTGCCAGGATTAGACATATATCTACTCACAACTCCCACTGCAAATGCAATGGATAGTCTCATAGCTACCATAGCATATATGAGACTACCAACAATAGACTGATACGGAATTTTCATCATGAATTCCTTTTCCTCATCTAATTTGGAGCAATCATCCTTGGTCAATTTCACATATGTGGGTAAATGTGTACTCAATGCCTTTCCACCCTCCATATTCAACCTATGAAGTACTTTGGATATGTACTCACTTTGAGACAAGTATATGCATCTTTTGCTCCTATCATGAGTAATGGGCATGCCAAGAATATGTTTGGCATCCCCCAAATCCTTCATATCAAATGTCTGACTCAAATTCTTTTTTAGAATTGACAAATCATAAGAGGACTTCCCAACAATCAGCATATCATCGACATAAAGTATCAAGCATGTCTATGGGACTATTTAAGTTCATACAAGCTCTTCTTAAGCTTACAAACTAGATTTTCCTTTCCAGGAACTACATAACCCTCTGGTTGTTCCATATAGATATCATTTGTAAGATCTCCATGCAAGAAAGTCGTTTTCACATCCATTTGGACTAGCTCTAAGTCCTCCATTGGAAGGAATCCAAGAAACATGCATAGGGTAGTCATCTTGACCAGTGGAGAGAAGATTTCCTCAAAATCAACACCATGTTGTTGCTTAAAACCCTTTGCAAAAAGTCGTGCTTTATACTTTGGAGAAGCAATATTTGATGTGAATTTCAGCTTATATACCCATTTACATGGTAAAGCTTTCCTACCCTTTGGCAAAGGTACCAAATCCCAAGTACCATTCTTGTGAATAGAATCCAACTCACTCTTCATGGCACTCTCCCACTTGACATGATCCTGTGTCTGCATAGCCTCTTTTTAGCAAGAGGGCTCACCAACATCTGTTAGCATAAAAAAATCTAAACCTAGAACATATCTATTAGGTGGATGTGAGACATGCGCAAAACGTGTCAATGGTTGCTGAACAGGAATATGTGCAGACTGATCTGAATGGACATTCTCTTGAACATCCCTATGTGCAACATTTTTATGCATGCTAATTGGAGGACTAGTATCCTCAAACACCAGTCTTCTCACTCCAACCTCCTTAATGGGCTGTTTATGCATCTTAGACTCATTGAAAATGACATCACTACTTTTGATCATTGACTGTGCTTCAGGATCCCATAAGTGATATCCAAATTGTCCTTCTGGACCATATCCAAGAAAAATGCATTTCTTTGACTTATGATCCAACTTTTGTCTAAGATTCTTTGGTATATGAACATATGCATCACACCCAAAAACTTGAAGATGATCATAATATGGTGGCTTCCCTGTCCATAACTCTTGTGCCACTTTCAAACCTTCGGCAGTACTAGGTGAAAGGTTAATCACATGAACTGCAGTCAATACTGCTTCTGCCCAAAAACCTTGTGAGAGGTTTGCATGATGCAACATAGAGACTACTCTATCTTGAATAGTTCTATTCATCCTCTCAGCTACACCATTCTATACTAGGGTATAAGGAGCTGTAAACTCTCTACGAATCCCTCTAGACTGACAGAAAAGACTGAATTTATGTGAGGTATACTCACCCCCATTATCTGAATGTAAAGCCTTAAGCTTAGTTCCTTTTTTAGTGTCAACTGAAGCAAGCCATTTTTTGAAAGTATGGAATACCTCATCCTTCGATTTGATAGGATATACCCAAACTTTTCTAGTAGCATCATCTATGAAAGTGACAAAGTAAAGAGAACCACGTAAGGACCTAGTCTGCATGGGACCACACACATCTGCAGGAACGAGATCTAAAGGCTGAATTGAAGAGTCAATGTGCATTCTATGCACATTTCTAGTTTGCTTTCCATATTGACAATGCTCACAAAATGAAAAATCGGAGAAAGATAACACATGTAAGTAACCAGAAAGAGAAAGATTTTCCATTCCACTACGAGATATATGGCCCAAACGACCATGCCAAATACAAGCCATAGGCTGTTCAATAACAACTAAGTGTTCTTTCTGTGATACAAATAAAGGATAACGTGAGCCAATTTGCTTCCTCTTGCAATCACCATATCCCTTTGATATGCAAAAGGGCTGAGCATAGAAGACCACCTTGTAATGAATGTCATCAAGTTGTCCAACTGACATCAAACTACATGATAACTGAGGTACATGGCGTACATTATGCATAGTAAATTTTGAACCATCAATGAACTGCACAACCACATCTCGAATCCCCACAACATCACACTGGTAAGAATTAACAAGTCTCACGGTACCAAGAGACTTTGCTGCATAATTAGAGAACCATTCTCTATGTGGTGCCACATGGAAAGAAGCACCATAATCTAGCAGCCAGGTGTGGGAAAGAGGATCAGCCATAAGAGCCTCAGGTTGCAGAGTACTATCAAGTGTCAACACATTAGCATCATCAGAAATAGCACTGAGAGCCTTAGTTGGCAGAGTACTATCAAGTTACCTACACCATCAGAAGTAGATGGTGCAAGTAACTTTTTAACATGCCCATTAACATTCTGTCCTTTACCTTTATCATTCTTTAATGCAATATAGTCTTTCTTCATGTGTCCTTTCTTATGACAATAATGGCATTTGATATCCCTCTTCCTTGATTTACTTCTACTCTTATTCCGTTGACCATTCTTTTCCTTGTTCTTGCTCTTGCCATGTTGTTGATTCTTTCATTGGTAAGAATCACGAACATTATATGCATCTCCATTTTGAGTGCCAACCATGGATTTTTTACAAATCTCCTCACTCAAGTATGCTCGACTTATGTTATCATTGATGAGTTTACCACCAGGTGCACTATTGCTAATAGCTATGCAAAATGTACCCCATGATGAAGGCAAGGTGCATAACAACAATACTGCTTTCACTTCATTATCCATATCCATTTTTTGGGCTTGTAACTAAGAGAATATAGCATCAAACTCATTTAGATGAGCAACAACACTATCTATGTCCTTCATATGAAGGTCATATAATTTTCTCATGAGATAGGCTTTATTTGATGTCGTCTCTTTTTCATATGTATTGCATAACTTCTTCCAAAGATCCTCTGCACTTTCACAGTCTAATACTTTAAAGTAAGCATTTTCTGCCAGGTGGAAGCGAATGGTAGACCTGACCATTTCATCTAACTCATCCCAATCATCTTCATCCATGTCAGCAAGCTTCTTTGAAATTCCATTTACTGGCTTCCATTGCCTCCTTTGAATCAACACATCTTTAATCTGATTCTTCCATAGAGAAAAGTTTGTGCCATCAAATTTTTGGATCTCAAAATGGTCTTTGCCCTGCAAGTTATGAAGTATTTCGATGGCTATGCACCACAGTGCGCTCTCCTTCTTGAGAGATTCACGATGGTACACTTGGAGTAGAAAACCGAGCTCCTAAGATCGCACACATTACTCCGCACAGAGGCTGCAAAATAAACAGAAACACAGTACACAGGGAGCACGAACAGAAACTTCTTAGGTCTTACAAATGCACTCGAACTTACAATCTCTGATTGACTAGGCCACTATATGTTTTATTAAAGAACATATACAAAGAAGTGTCCAGTGGCCATTTGGCCTTTCACATGGAAACTAACGGTAACAATCTCCCACTAAGTGTAAGTAACTATGGGAGAAAAAGAATGATTAGAATACCTGAGTGTAAGTATACAAATTATACCTCCCATCTGATGGGCATGTTACACAGTATACAAGTGACTGTGTAAGATCAAGAATCAAGTAACCTCCATCAAGTGACAACAGTGTCGAAAGCTATCCTGTGGTAGAGCTTTAGTCAAAGCATGTGCAGCATTATCTCGAGTGTGAACCTTCTCAAGAATAATGCGCTCAATGGCTAAGAAATCGCTAATGAAGTGATACCTCACCTCAATGTGCTTGGTCTTTGCATGATAGACCGGACTCTTAGCCAAAGCAATGGCACTCTATCTATCACTAAACAAACAAGGTACATGCTGAGGTAAACCCATATCACAAGCAAGACGACAAAGCCACAATGCTTCCTTCCATGCCTCACTTGCTACAACATACTCTGCTTCTGTGGTGGAAATAGTTGTACACTCTTGAAGATGAGATCTCCAAGAGATAGCACCTCCAACAAAATGAAAAATATACCCTGATGTAGACTTACTATTGTCTACACAACCAGCATAGTCAAAATTTGTGTAACCAATAATGGATGCTTTCCCTCTACTTAAGCATAGACACTTGTCCTTAGTGCCACTCAGATATCTCAAAATCATCTTGACTGCTGCCCAATGTTTCTTGCCAGGATTAGACATATATCTGCTCACAACTCCCACTGCAAATGCAATGTCTGGTCTCGTAGCTACCATAGCATACATGAGACTGCCAACAACAGACTGATAGGGAATTTTGGTCATGAATTCCTTTTCCTCATCTGATTTGGGGCAATCATCCCTGCTCAATTTCACATATGAGGGTAGAGGTGTACTCAATGCCTTTCAACCCTGCATATTGAACCTGTGAAGTACTTTGGATATGTACTTCACTTTGAGACAAGTATATGCATCTTTTACTCCTATCACGAGTAATGCGCATGCCAAGAATATGTTTGGCATCCCCTAAATCCTTCATATCAAATGTTTGACTCAACTTCTTTTTGAGAATTGACAAGTCATAAGAGGACTTCCCAGCAATCAACATATCATCGACATAAAGTATCAAACATATCAAGCTACAATCTGAGCATCTATTTGTGTAGAGACAATGATTCTCATTGCTTCAAGAATAGCCTTGAGACTTCATGAAAGCATCAAACTTTTGGTACCATTGTCTAGGGGACTGTTTAAGTCCATAAAAGCTCTTCTTGAGCTTACAAACTAGACTTTCCTTGCCAGAAACTACATAACCCTCTGGTTGTTCCATATAGATCTCATCTGTATGAATTGCTTTGTGGATGGACTCCACAACCTATATCCCATCTGCTTATCATCTATCCAATGAACACATATTTTTCAGCTTTAGGATCCAATTTATGCCTCACTTGTGATGGCACATATGCATATGCCAAACATCCCAATACTTTGCAATGATCTAAAGTAGGTCTCTTAAGCCACCATGCCTCATATGGTGTCATACCCTCCAAAGCTTTACATGGTAATCTATTGACAAAATAAGTAGCTATATTCACAGCCTCATCCCACAAATAATTTGGGCAATTTTTCTCCTTCATCATGGATCTTGCAAACTCAACAAGAGTTCTATTCCTTCTTTCTGCTACACCATTTTGTTGAGGAGAGTACCTGCAAGTAATTTCCCTTTTTATACCTGCATTCCACAAGTAATCACTGAAATCATTAGAGAAATACTCTCCCCCTCCATCTGACCTTAGTCTCTTCAACTTATGACCTGTAATTCTCTCTGCATACACATGATAATGTTTGAATGTATTGAATACCTCTGATTTATCTTTGATCACATAGATAGTGATCCATCTGGTAGCATCATCAACATAAATCACATAGTACCTTGAACCATTGATACTAAAATCCTTTGATGGTCCCCACACATCTGTGTGTACCAACTCAAGCTTCTCTGAATACATAAAACCATGCTTGGAATAAGATTGCTTATGAGCCTTACCTAATTGACATGCCTCACATCTGTATGTCATATGTTGACCTGCAACATTAGGCAATCCAAGCACTGAACCATTATTAACCATATCTTTGATACCTCTTTCATTAAAATGTCCAAGCCTCTTGTGCCAAAGATCTAACTCAGAGATCTTATGTCCTCCATAAGTGAACAAGGCATGACCAACATTGCCTTGGATCTTCAGTGTGAACAATCCCTAAAACAATTTGTTTATACCCATTGTTGGGGTCTTCCGCAAACACTCCTTCATTAGTGTTTGCAGAAACACTCCTTCATTAGTGTTTGCCTTGGATCTTGAATGTGAACAATCTTCCTTCTTTCTTCCCTAAAACAATTTGTTTATACCCATTGCTGGGGTCTTCTGCAAACACTCCTTCATTAGTAATTTCCCTTTTTTATACCTGCATTCCACAAGTAATCACTGAAATCATTAGAGAAATACTCTCCCCCTCCATCTGACCTTAGTCTCTTCAACTTATGACCTGTAATTCTCTCTGCATACACATGATAATGTTTGAATGTATTGAATACCTCTGATTTATCTTTGATCACATAGATAGTGATCCATCTGGTAGCATCATCAACATAAATCACATAGTACCTTGAACCATTGATACTAAAATCCTTTGATGGTCCCCACACATCTGTGTGTACCAACTCAAGCTTCTCTGAATACATAAAACCATGCTTGGAATAAGATTGCTTATGAGCCTTACCTAATTGACATGCCTCACATCTGTATGTCATATGTTGACCTGCAACATTAGGCAATCCAAGCACTGAACCATTATTAACCATATCTTTGATACCTCTTTCATTAAAATGTCCAAGCCTCTTGTGCCAAAGATCTAACTCAGAGATCTTATGTCCTCCATAAGTGAACAAGGCATGACCAACATTGCCTTGGATCTTCAATGTGAACAATCCCTAAAACAATTTGTTTATACCCATTGTTGGGGTCTTCCGCAAACACTCCTTCATTAGTGTTTGCAGAAACACTCCTTCATTAGTGTTTGCCTTGGATCTTCAATGTGAACAATCTTCCTTCTTTCTTCCCTAAAACAATTTGTTTATACCCATTGCTGGGGTCTTCCGCAAACACTCCTTCATTAGTAATTTCCCTTTTTATACCTGCATTCCACAAGTAATCACTGAAATCATTAGAGAAATACTCTCCCCCTCCATCTGACCTTAGTCTCTTCAACTTATGACCTGTAATTCTCTCTGCATACACATGATAATGTTTGAATGTATTGAATACCTCTGATTTATCTTTGATCACATAGATAGTGATCCATCTGGTAGCATCATCAACATAAATCACATAGTACCTTGAACCATTGATACTAAAATCCTTTGATGGTCCCCACACATCTGTGTGTACCAACTCAAGCTTCTCTGAATACATAAAACCATGCTTGGAATAAGATTACTTATGAGCCTTACCTAATTGACATGCCTCACATCTGTATGTCATATGTTGACCTGCAACATTAGGCAATCCAAGCATTGAACCATTATTAACCATATCTTTGATACCTCTTTCATTAAAATGTCCAAGCCTCTTGTGCCAAAGATCTAACTCAGAGATCTTATGTCCTCCATAAGTGAACAAGGCATGACCAACATTGCCTTGGATCTTCAATGTGAACAATCTTCCTTCTTTCTTCCCTAAAACAATTTGTTTATACCCGTTGCTGGGGTCTTCTGCAAACACTCCTTCATTAGTGAACCTGACTTCATAAACTCTCTCAACAATTTGTCCTACACTTATCAGATTCTTAGGAATTGTAGGAACATACAAAACCTTACTCAAGAGAGTACTACCATCCTTGGCCTTCATTGATCCAATTGACTTCACATTGTGCTTTGTATGTCACCTGTTTGAACTACATGATTAGTTACCTTATTCTCCAAATCAGTCATCAAAGCTATGTTACCATTCATGTGATTGCTACACTCTAAGTCAATGTAGAATACTCTTTGGTCTTCACTTTGCCTTTCACAAGTTGCATTCATTATCAGTGTTGAATCCTCCTTCTGATCTGAAGCATAATTGTAGTAGGTATTGTTGTATTGTTGACTTTGGAATCCTCTACCTGCATCCCTTCCAAAGTAACCTCTACTACCTCTACCTCTGAAATTACCTCTTTGATTTCTGCCACCTCTTCCTCTTGAATTAAAATTCTGATTATATCCACCATTATTCTGAGTATTATGCTAACAATCATTAGCTAAGTGATTTGTCTTACCACAAATCCAACAAGCTTTGACTTCATCTTTATTACTCCTGCCTCTTCCTCTACCTTTGCCACCTCCTCTTCCTCTTAGGAAGTTAGCTTGGCTAGTTGTACCTTTGTTTTGTTTTGGACTCCAAGTTGTCCTCTCCAATCATGAAGTAACAAAGAATCAACAAATCATCTTTATTTTGTCAATCCTAGGAATATCCATAAGACCACAGCCCCTTCAAGATAATAGATTCAAGGAAATAAGAGATTAATGGCTGGATTGCTGAGAAAAATTGAAGATGAAGAGAAAATCTAGGGTTTACCATATCTAAGGAAAATCTCCATCATTTTCTATGATCTTTGTGTCAAAACCATGCTATTTTATCAGCAGAATACAAATATGAACTCAAAATTGAAAAATATCACCTGTATCACAGAGACGAGACAATCGCGATTCTGTACATTCAGACGATTTTCACAATTCTGGAACTTTCTTCAATCCTTTTCCACTCATTACATCAGTAAACCTCTTCCTTCATACAACTCACTCAGTAATACACAAATGTAACTCACAAATCTCCATGATTAAACAAGAAACAAGCTCTCACATCAAAGAAAATACACTCAACAGGAGAAAACACGATTTTTGCAGAAACTCTCTCTTCTCTATTGATAGCATGAGCAAATGACTAACCAACCTCTCCAAATTATATGACTTATATACATTTTCAAGTGTCCCTTTTCACACTTGAAATTAGGTCTTTTTCTCTAATTTTCTAAAAATATGCTATCTAAGAGTTTCTAAAAATTCTACAAAAATTGCATGAGGTCCTTGACTACATAAGGAAGACTCTTCCTTATTTTTACAACCATTGCATAAATATTTTACAAGTTTTTTGGCTTTTTACTAATTTTCTACATCAAAAATGCTTTCCAAAAATACACCTTCCAACATTCTTCCCCTCCTAGAGCTTTTGGCTCCTGACAAAAGACTTCCTTATGTGAGCTCAGCTTTATTTCTTCTTCCTTTGGTACACTTGTGACACCAAATCATGGCTCTTCCTTTCTGTGACATTCAAGTTATTAACCATTTCAAACAAGGCTTTCCTCCATTGTACTGCAGCTTCAGGCTTATCTATGACATCCTTCTTCAAGTATTCTGTGTAAGCAGCTTCATAGGCAGTAAGTCTTGCTTTTGTAACAACAGATAAGTTTCCAAAAATTTCTGACTCCCTTTCAAAGAATCCATAATCAAAAGCATCTTCAAATATTTGCAAAAAATGACTGCCCAAAAATATTATTCTACTGTAGTAGGCCATCAAACAAATCCTGTCTGGTGTCTCACTTAGATCAAACAATAGAGCATCTGTTGGTGAATTAAAACCTATGTAGTTCAAAATTCTGACATCTGTATCAGTGTAGGTCTCTATACAGGCTAGAATTAACCTCATTATTCTGACAAGTAATATACAAGCAGGGTCATTGACATCTTTATAATTTGATATGACAGACTCAGCAATATTCACCATGTAACTTTTAGTAGGCCAAGTTCCTGCCTTTGGACCTGCTATTTTTGGAAAGTTCAGCCATTTTGCTGGAATCTGCCCTGTTTTTCTTCTTTCCCAAAAAACCGTCCACTCCCTTCTTCTGGCCACGGGGCAATAAGCTGGGTTAATCTTTAAGTGTAAAGGTGCCTCCTTCCAGATTCTCCTACACTCTTTATTAGCATCCAACCATTTATTCCTCCATTTTGGGTTTGCTCTTTCAAATAATTCCTTTGTAACATTAATATCCTCTTCATATTCAAAATATTGATTTGGAGCTAATCCCACTCTGGCCAACTGATAATTTTTTATGCTTTCCAATACCATACAAAAAGGAATTCCTAATCCATCTGCAGCCCAATGGTGCTGATCTGGATTGATGCCTTTATTTAAAGCAAATGTGACAATCTGGTTCTCATAATCATCATGCATTTTTCTCATAAACTCCATTCTTGATATTCTGCTAGTCAGCAACTTCTGAACAAATTCCTCAGTGTACTCTTCCTCAGATCTTTTGGCTACTGCTTCATAGTTTTCCTGTTCTCTATCAGCATCTCCTGTTTCATACTCTCTTGTATTGGTATCTTCTGCATGTACCTGATTCTGAACCTCTTCCTGAGCTTTTGATTTCTCCAGTTGTTTCTGTAAGTCTTCTAAGGTCATCCTTAAGCTTTTATTCTGAGTTATCAAATCTTCTCTTTCTTTCATCCAGTCCATTCTTTCTCTTTCCAACTTGTCCTGCCAATCCTTCCTCTCTTGCTCTGTATTCAAAAACAACTTGTTATACCCTCTCATAGCTGTAGCAGCATGTGTACTTGCCTGCTTTTCTAGTTCTTTGGCTTCCTTTAATTCTTCTTGGAGTTTCTGAATTTCTTTATGCATTTCATCTTTTTCTTCCTCTGTCAATTGGGCAGGTTTACTTCCATCTTTTACTAGACCTTCTTCTAGCAGCAACTTATTAATATCTTCATGGGCCCTAGTCAAAATTTGATATGAGGTTTGTAGTGTTCTGTATCTTCCTCCTATGGTTTTTAGTTCCATTTCCATCTTGGCATTCTGTTCTGATAACTTCACACTCTTATCCTCCAAATATTGTATTTTGTTCTGCTTCTGAACTTCAATTTCTTCCAAAGCAATTATTCTATTGACATACTCTTCATTTTTCTTCTGAATTGACCTTAGTTGTTCTGACATCTGCTCCTTTTCCTTTCTGTGTTCTTTGATAATCATACTCCCTTTCTCAAATTCAGATTCAGCCACCATGCCTGATATGATCATATTCCTGCTAGATGGTCTGAACTGTTCAATATTATTCATGATTATTTGACAGGCTGACCTTATATGCTTGGGTATCCTTTCCAAACCAACTTCCATTTCTGCTTGTCTGATTTCAATTTGCTTATCTCTTTTACCTTCCTCATCTTCCTCTGCTTTTGTTTCATCCTCTATATCCTTTGTATCTTGTTCTTCATTACTGGAAGCATCATTCTCTGTTTCTTGATTAATATCATCTTCTTCAAGCTCCAATACTCTGTCCTTTGCACTTTTCTGATCTGAGAGGTTTGAAATTCTATTTTCTTCCAATGAATTCCTTCCTTCTTGACCTTGCATTTCTTCTCCCTGTACCAATTTTTCTTGAACTACTATTGATTCAATATCTTCCACATGGATAACCTGATCATCATTTTTCTGCATTTCCTGTCTTCCCGTTTCTTGAGCTGTATCTGATACATTTGCACGAAAAGCTTTTATTTGATCATCACTCCCCTGATTTGTATATTCATGATCTTGCTCATCCATATCCATAGAATCTATTCCTTCTTCCTGTTCCTGTTCACCATTGTATGTAGATTCCTTATTACTGTTTATCTCCTGCAGTACATCTTTTATACTTTGAATAATTCCTTCTTCTATCACCTGTCCTAAGACCTCTTGAGCACTCTTTTCTGGTTCTATCTTCTTGATTTCCTGTTCTTTAGGTGCATCCTTCTGCTGAATATATGAACTGTTGAATACCTTCTTTGCTAGTTCCTCTAAACTTGCATTCATTTGGAAATGTGTCTGTGAAGGCTTGGTCCATATTGAATTTATACCAACATTCACTATTCCAAAGCTATCTTCATCTCTCCTTTGGTTTTCCTCTTCTGTCATTCTTGCCTTTCCTTTTAACAGTCTTCTTTCTTCTTCAGCACTCATCTGTTGGACAGTTTCTTCATGAGTCTGCCTTTCTTTAGACTTCTTATTTGTATCCTCAGGTGTCTTCATTTTTTCTACAGTCTGTATAGCTACATTAGGAGTGTTGGGTATTGACAAGTTTAAACTTTTCAACAAAAAACTCTCAATGTCACTATCTGACTCGGATGAGAATCGTGAGGATCCTCCTACTTCTTGCTCTGTAGACTTTGATACTTCCTTCACTGTGGTAGACTTCTGAGTTGCTCCCATGACTGTTGCTTCTGTGTCTTTAACTGTTGTAACTTCAGCTACTGCTCTTTCTTTTTCCTTCTTGACTAGTTTCTTCTTTTGGACTTGCTTTTTTGGCACTTTCTTTTTTACCACAACTGTAGTCCTGGCCTCTGGAGGTCCTTGCAACTCTTTGAAGTATGCAAGCAACTCTACTTCTTTTTTCACAAATATTTCTTCGGTCTCGGCTGCCATCATTTCCTCATGTAAAACTTCATAATGCTCCACCTCCTCCTGTATCCAATCTGTAGCTTTGCAGGAATAGTCTTCCAGCATTTTTTGATATTGGGCTTCATACGTTGCTCTTTTATTGTTTCCCTGAGTTAAGTAAGTAAATAATTTGTCTTTATTGTTGAACATCAACAGAGTTACTGATTTGTGAGGCATGGTGTATCTAGGCAGCTTGGGAAAACAAAAATATTGCAAAAACATTCTGATTGCATATTCTTCATTCTCTTTTCCTTTAAAATCCGTGAACTTTCCATATCCTGTATAAGTATCCTTATTCTTTTTTACAAAGCTTTGATCCAGTTTGGTGCCCATTGGATAAAATTGTAAAGCAGCTCTAATATGTTCTGCTTTAATGGTAATACGCACCTCCTGATCATCTTTGTTCTTCACTTTGCACCTGAAATAAGCATCATTCCTTGTTCCAACTTCTTCCAAACTGTTCATTACCTGTGCTACCCTTTCAAAGTCAATGAAGAAGATTGGTTCCTCCAATAGTTTATGCAATCCCACAGCTTTCCATCTTTTTAAGTTGACAGTAGTTCTTTGAAACCTATAAAACTCCTGGCATAACATGGTGTATTTATAACCTCCCACTGCTACTGTGAAGATGTGCTGACCTATTACTCCCAGAATTTCCTTCAGTTCTTTTACTGCTCCTTCTGCCTCTAGAATTCCTGTATCTTCATCTGATTCTAGGTCCACCTGCTCCACTGTGCTCTCACTGTCCAAGAACCAATGTCCTCTTGACAAGGTTACTGAGTCAGCTTTGAAGTCATGAATGGTCAATTCTTTTGTATTCACCATCCTGTGTTTATATATCAAAGAAAAGAAAAACACTCCACCCACATGAGTCACAAGAATTCACAAAAAAAATACTGTCTCATTCTGGTATGTCACTGATATAAACAAATGAAAGAGACAAGTTCCAAACAATTTTTTCTTTTTCCAAAAGACTCAATTTTTAAGTGAGCAATACAGGTGTAGCAAGATATCTAATGTGCTCTCTTCAATTGTCAATTCCTTACTCAAAAAAGAAAACAATTCTTAAATAGAAAGAAGATGATGGAAAAGATGATTAATGTAAAGACTTCAAAAAATAGAAATAAAAAAGATGGTCACAAAATTTTGAACAAAATAATACAGATTTTCCATGATAAGTTACTTTCTCCCTCCCTATATCTTGCTTTTGTGCTTTTAATTTTTAGATAGAAATTAAAATACATTTTTCCCCTTCTTTTTTTTTTTCAATTTATCCTCTTTTTTTTTTTTTTTTTAATATAATAATCATGGCATTTTTTCTGCTTTCCTTCCCCTCCTAATTCCCTTTCAAGGAAAAAGAATTTAGAAGAACATGTTGCTTTTGTCATTCATTCTCCCTCCTTTTCTTTTTTCTTTCTCTCTCTTTTTTTTTTATTTTTTTTTATTTTTTAATAGTATTTTGTTCCACCGATCTGAAAATAGGTTAAGTGTGGATGATCTCTCTTCCATTGACTCAATTCTGATTTTTTAATCCAACAATGTTTCACTCTCAATGTCTTTGTATCATACAAGTATCCATGTTTTATAGACAAACTTCTTGTAGCCTCTTTTGGTTTCCATACCCATTTTATTCCCTCTTCCTGTTTTGGTGGATACCATCTGTGCGTGCCCTTTCTCCATGTGTTTGTAGTTCTGTTTTGTTGATGTGTCCATAACTGTCTTCTTATTTTTGTCTCACCAGTTGTTTTTACTTCCGAGATCTCTTGTGTGGTTTGATTGTATGAAGCTTGAGCACTTGGTATTGGTAATATGTTCCTGTCCTTCATTGAGAAAGTAAATCCTTCCATATCTGGGTCAAGAACATCTAGATAAACCTCCTGTCCTTCATTACTCAGAAAAAACATTAAAAACTTTTTGTCATTTATGGTCAAATTAAACTTCATTTTCTCAAAGTTCAAAACAACTTTACCTTGTTTGAGCCAAGGTTGTCCCAAAATCAACTTTTCAGTCATGAATTGGTCTGGCCACTCTTCACAATCTATATCCATATATTCATCATTAAATTTAACTTTAATAGAAAGTGAAGATATGCTCTGAATCATTTTCCCTCCCAGGGTTTTGATCAGAATTCTGCTTTCAGCCCTCTTAAGGTTAAACTTATTGACCAAGGCTGAGCTAATTAGATTCACTTGAGCTCCTGAATCTATTAAAACCCTAATATTTTTATTCTGATAATTCATCAATATCATAGGCAAATGTTCTCTTTGCTTTAGAGTGTTTTCACATAAACACACTTCTTTCAATTTCCTTATTCTCTCCTTGGCTTCTTGTTGAGCCTCTTTTCTGATGTTCTTCTCTTCTTTTTTTCTATTTTGGGCCTTTTGCAGTCTTCTCCATTCATCAGGAGTTAATGGACAATCATACCTCTTAACTCTGCATCCACTTATGAAATTTGGCATGATTTCTCCATCAATGTTAGCTAATTGAATGGCTCCACTTTTACTTATCTGATGTATAATGTATGGCCCATGACCTTTTTTCTGAAATTTTCTCTGATGTTCCTTAACTGTGTAAGCCAAGACCAGGTCTCCTTCTTGTAGATCTTTGTCTTTAATGTGAACATCATGATAAGCTTTCTGTCTTTTCTTGTCTGCGTATATACTCATCACTGCTTGGAGTCTAGAAGCTCCCAGTTTTTCCAAATCTATGACTCTCTCGGATAATTCATGTCCTGTCCAATTATATTGATTACCCACTTTTAATGTTGGAATAAGAAATTCCATGGGTAAAATTGCATTTTGGCTATACTAAATTAAATGGGGTAGTTCCTATTGCAGTTTTGTATGCCACTCTGTAAGCCCAGAGAACATGATTAAGTTGAGAATCCCAGTCATTTCTATTTATGTTGACTAGTTTGGACAATACTGCACAGAGTACTTTATTAGTACTTTCTGCTAAGCCATTAGCTTGTGGGTGATATGGGGCTGATTTTCTATGACTGATCAAAAAGTGGTTGGTCATGTTTTCTATGATCTGATTTAAAAAATGAGTTCCCCTATCACTTACCAGTTCAATTGGTAGTCCAAATCTAGTGATAATGTTTTCATACAAAAATCTGGCAGTAGTGTGAGCATCATTTCTTTTAGTAGCTTTGGCCTCAGCCCATTTTGTCAAATAATCTGTAGCTACTATTATGTATTCTGCATGGGTTTGTCTGGCTGGAGGATGTATTGGTCCAATAAAATCCAATCCCCATTTGCTAAAAGCTCTGGCTGAAATTAAAGGAATTAATGGCATATTATCTCTTTTGTTTGGTTGACTCACCCTTTGACAGACATCACATCTTTTTACATAAATTCTTGCATCAGCAAATAGGGTTGGCCACCAAAAGCCAGAGTACAATATGAGCTTGGCTGTTCTATCACTTGAAAAATGTCCACCTGCCACTCCTGAGTGTGCCATTTCCAACATTTCTAAATACTTTCCTTTAGGAACACAAATTCTCAGATATCCATCCATTCCTCTCTTATATAGTTGTTCTCCTATGAGTTGATATTCTTCCGAGATCACTTGTAAGTTTCTTGAGTCAGCACCAGCTATTACCTGTTTCCCTTTCTTCTTTCTCTTCAATTCCTCTACAATATGTTCACTCCATTCAGGGTTTTTTTGAAACCAATATAAAGTTATCAATTCTGATTCCTTCAATGTTTGACATTTCTTACAATTATCAACATATCTCTCCACATCTTGAATCTTGTTTGGCCAATGTACTCCCATCCTATTAAGGTTGCTTAAAGTGACTATCTTGGAAGCATGAGTACATGGGTTCCAGTAATGAGCTCTTCTTACATATTCATATTGCTCCTCCTCTGGAGTACAAAATTCCAGTATGCCTGACTGACTAAGGTGATACAAATGTCCAGCTAACAACATGAAATTTCTGCTTTGTAACACCAGATGTGTGTTATTCCTTAATGTGCTACACGGTCCCATGGTTAGCAAAGGAATTAATGACATAGACCATTCAGGAACACTTTCCACCTTGAATAAGTATGTATCTAGCAAATCATCATCTATAGGTGAACTAGGTTCTTTTGACTGGATTCTTGACAAATGATCTGCTCTCAAGTGTGTTTTTCCTTGTCTAACCACCACCTCGAATTCAAATTCCATTAGTAAAAGAAACCATCTTACTATTCTTCCTGTATGACAAGGTTTATTTACTAAATAGAGTAGAGCTTGATGATCCACAAAGAATTTAAACTTGTTGGCCAATAGATAATGTCTGTACTTTTTGACAGCAAATATCATTCCCAATCCTTCTCTCTCAGTGGTTGTGTAATTTTTTTCTGCAATGTTTAATTGTCTACTTGCATATGCTACTGGGAAATCTAACTTGCTTCCTTCTATAGGTTGTGCTAACACACATCCCAGAGCATAATTTGAAGCATCGACATGTACATGAAAAATTTTATCCCACTAAGGTGTTTTTAAAATTGGTGCTGTCACCAAACAAGTTTTTAATGGTTCAAAGGCTTGGTCACATTCTTCAGTCCACTCAAACTTTGTGATTAAGGCATATAAGGGTTTAGCTATATCAGCAAATTTGTGTACAAATTTTCTATAGTACCCACAATGTCCCATAAAAGTTTGGAGTTCCTTCACATTTGTAGGTCTTGGAAGTTCTATTATTGCTTTTATCTTCTTCTCATCTGTAGAAATTCCATTTTTTGAAACTATGTGACCCAACATTCTCCCTTGTCTCACAAAGAATACACACTTTTCAGGATTTAAGCATACTCTGTATGTCCTGCATTTCCTGAATATTTTTTCTAAATCTTGTAAATGATCTTGTCTTTTTAAAGAAAAAATGCACAGATCATCCACATAGATTTCCATTACATTTCTCAGGAATTCTTTGAAAATATGACACATCAATCTTTGAAAGGTTGCTGGAGCATTGGTTAGTCCAAAGGGCATAACCCTAAAGGCATAAACCTCCCATTCTGTAGAAAAGGCAGTCTTGTGTTGGTCCTCTAAGGCCATTGGCACTTGATTGTAGCCTGAGAAACCATCTAGGAAACTGTAAACCTCCTTTCCTGCAACTCTCTCAAGAAGATGATCTGTTATTGGCAGTGGATAACTATCCCTTATAGTTGTTGCATTCACTTTTTTCAAGTTGATACAAACCCTAAGTTTTCCATTCTTCTTTGGCACCACAACTATAGGTGATATCCATTCAGTGTACTCTATTTCATAAATGAAATTAGCCGCCAACAACTTGTCAATTTCTTCCTTTATTTTGGCAGAGTATTTATCATTAAATGTGTAGTGTCTCTGTTTGCTTGGTTTTGCATCAGGTGTCATAGGAATCTTATGCTCACAGATTTTTGGATCAATCCCTTTTAAATCTTTATAACTGTAAGCAAATACATCCCTATAGTTCTTTGCCAGGCTCCTTAAGGCTTCTTCTTCTTGTGTGGTCATATCATCAGCTATCACTATCTGTCTCTCTTCTCCTTCTTCTTGAGTAATCACAATCTTTTTTGTTTGTTCTTCATTGTCATATACTTCTCCTTTTTTCTTCTTTCTTTTTGGTTTCATTTTCAGGAGTAGTCTGTCTTCTACCTCATAAGTTTTAAAATTTGCTGGTACATCAAAATATTGATCCTTATTGATCTCTTTCTCTTTCTTCTCCTTTGTCTGATCTCTTTCTATTTCCTTGTGTTTATGTTCCTTGTATTTGCCTGAGATTTTGTCTTTGATTGCATCCTCGGCTTTTACTGTTTCCAAATACTGTGTTTTTCCTTTTTGTAATATTATTTCTTTATTTTGCTCCTCTTCTGTTTTTAGTACACTTATCATGTGTATGCTAATGTGGAAAACATCAAAGCCTTCTTCATTTTGAAATTTCACTCCTACATATTCTTCACTGGCCAGATCCATAGTAGCCAAGATTTGATTCCACCCATAAGGCTCAAACTCTTCATCTTTAAATTGTTGTGGCTCATAGCTTTCATCCTGTACTTTTCTTTCTTTCACACATTCCTCTCTTTTCAGTCTTCTCTTTCTATTGGTGAGATTTCTTATCATGTTGCACTTCCATATTGCTGATTCACTCTCTTCCTGATCCTCCATGTCTGATTCCTCACTTTCTTCTTGGTTTTGATGTATTTTATACCATTCTTGAGGAGATACATCACAGTAGTGCCCATTTCTCAAGTTTACTCTTGTTATTCTTCCTTTGCTTGGAGATATAAACAATCATTACCCCAATCTTGTACAATTTGCATTTGTCTCATAAAAGGTCTTCCTAGGATAATTTCATATGAAGTGGATTGTGGAAATTCTACTATGGCAAAAGGTATGCTCTATTTCTATACCGCATATGTCCACAATTACTTTCTCCCAAATTCCCAGGGGTTTTTCTATATGCCCATCTGCAAGTTGTAACCTCATCTTAGTGGGTAGTAATTCATTTCTTCCCCATTTCTCCCAAGTTTGTTTAGTCATTATGGCCACTCCTGATCCACTATCCAAAATGGCTTTAGCTGAATTTTTTTCATATTGTAATTTTAGGGTTGAATTCCCTTCTTCTCCTTCACAATATCCTCCTATTTTATCAATAGGAATATACCATAATTCCTCTAATCCTTGTGTTGGTGAATGAAGGTTTCCAGGTATTGTTTCCCCTTTATTCATTTTGTGTTGTAGGTGAGGATTTTGTTTCAACAAGTTTTCCCATGTTGTATGACATGTAATGCTACATTGTTCATTTATGATTATTTGGAATGTTAATTGTGAATTTTCCTCTTTGTTAACACTTTTCCATGTTCTTGTTTTCTCAATTTGTTCAATTGTTCTCTGAGAACTGTCTTCTTCCCCTAATCTGAGTTGTGCTTCCTGGATAATTTGTTTGCACTTTAGCATTCTTTCTTGCTCTAACTCTGGTATAGGATAAGCCACTGCATGATCTGCAGGACTTGGTCCTTCTTGGATTCTTCCCTTATATGCTTTGATTAGGGTTTCTAGACTCTGAGAGTGTCCTATTTCAGACTGATTTTGAGTGTTTTGGGGAGGAGTACTTTTTGATTGTTCCTTATTGTCTTCTTCCAAGTTTTTGCCCATTCTTTTTTTCTTTTCCCACTTCCCTTTTTGTTTATTCCTTTTCACCTTTGAGGCTGAACCTTCACTTTGTTCCTTATTTGTTTCCTGTTGCTTAGCTTGTGCCCTTGTTATTACATTGATTCCAACTTGATTATTGTCACTCAATTCCTCTTGTTCCATAATATTGACTGTTTTTAGTGGTATGCTATTGGGTGTGTTCTGTTGTTTTTGGGGATTTTTTGGACAGTCTTTGATCAGGTGTTCTCTGCCACAATCCTTGCAGTATGCTCCCTCTATCCTGAATGTTGGAGGTTGTGGACAGTCTCTAATGAAATGCTCTCCCCCACACCTATAACATGTTATCTTTGGTCCCCCTTTGAATTGAGGTTTTTGATTGGATATGTAGTTGTTGGTAATGTACATGAATGTTGCTGTGTCCATTTCAATTTTTCCATTTCCCAAATCTAGGGCTCTAAGCTCAGGTTCTCTTATTTCATACTCTTCCCATTCTTCCTGATGTCCCTCACTCCATTGATACTCTTCCTTATAGGGTGATCTGAATCTTGAATTTCCTTCCTCTATGGGTGTATATTTGACTGGTACCACATTAGTTGGAATAGGAGGCTGTTGTCCCAACACTGGTCTTGGTTGCTCAGTATAACCTGATTCCCTCTGATCCATGTAGTCTCTTTCCTTGACAGGTTGTTTGTTATAGAAGCATTCCTCCCTGGTATGGTTTGTCCATTTTCTCTCTAGTGTGCAGTATTTGAGTGTCTTCCTATCTTGCAAGTGTGGAGGCTTCTGATATGGGCATTGTTGTGCCAGATGATTTTCTCCACAAATGTAACATTTTTTGTTTGTGTTTATCCTAGAGTTAATCAGATTAGCTTTAGTATTTACCTCTAGGGCTTTAGCAATGGCCTGAGCCAATTCTTCTGCTGGAGGAATTTTGTCTTCATATGATGTAGGTTGATCAAATGCCAACAGATCTTGACCTCTGTTGTCCTCCAAGTCTATTGCCTCCTTCACACAGGCTGCTAAGTCAGGACATCTCCTATAGTACACTAGGGTTCTTAGTTGAGCACTTCTCAAACCTTCAATGAATAGGGATACTTGTTTTGCCATGGAAGGTACTTCCTCTCTTGGGCATCTATCAATGTATTGTTTAAATCTTCTAGCTGCTTCTCTAACATTTTCCTCCTTTTGTTGTTTGAAACTATGTATTAATGTGGCTGTACTATGTTTTATTCCAGTCTTAGAAAATTCTCCAATGAAAGCTTCTAAAAAGGATTCAATGTCCAGATACATTTCCTTTCTCAGGGGAATGAACCAGGATAAGGCTAGTCCTGTTAGGGTTAATCCAAATGCTTCAAATTGCACCTTGTAATCCTCTACTTCCTCAGCTCTAATTAGTTGTCTAAATTCTGCTGCATGAGCATGAGGATCTGAATACCCTTCATATTGGTTCTTCATGCATTTGGCTACTTGGTATGGTCTAAGCATTCTACCCTGAGGCTGCCAATGAGGTCTTCTTCTAAGTGGAAAGTCATTGTATCCATCTGGTTCCTTGTCAAAGGGATTTGGGGAAATATGTGTCCTCCTCCCATGTTGTTGTTCATTGCTAGTGTGGTTTTCATTTGGCCTGGGCAAATTTGTTTGTTCTATGTTATGCTCCCAAGGTCCCTTATCAGCACATTGCCCTAGGTCATTTGAATTTTCTGGGTCTTGAGAGAGAATGTATACACATCCTTGCCTATCTTCATATCTTCCATCCTTGAATTGTGCTACTGGGGTTATATTCAGGGGAACTTCTAAATTTCTCAATCTAATGAGGAATTTATGCATTCCATCCTGATATACATAGGCTCCAAACCTATTTGTATACATGTATTTGAGGATGTTTCTAAAATCCCCAGTTTCTATTGACTCATTTGTTTCATTTAGGTTTTCCATGTTATTTTCTTGCCCTAAACTTCTTTCTGATCTTTTACTACTTCCTGGCTCTTTTCCCTTCCTTGCTAGGTCTTGTTTAGAAAGTGTATTTATTTTATTTCCAGACCTAAGTATCATTCACCTATTTTCACAATTTTCTGCTTAGGTTATGGATTTTCACGATTTTCTGAATAAAATCGTGTTTTTCCACGATTTTCTGTGGAATTTATGATTTTCACGATTTTCTGAATAAAATCGTGTTTTTCCACAATTTTCTGTGGAATTTATGATTTTCACGATTTTCTGAATAAAATCGTGTTTTTCCAAGATTTTCTGTGGAATTTATGATTTTCACGATTTTCTGAATAAAATCGTGTTTTTCCACGATTTTTTGTGGACTTTATGGTTTTCACGATTTTCTGTTGAAAATCGTGTTTTTCCATGATTTTCTGTGGAATTTATGATTTTCACGACTTTCTGATAAAAATCGTGTTTTTCCACGATTTTGAGTGAAAATCGTGATTTTCACGATTTTGAGTGAAAATCGTGATTTTCACGATTCTCTGTTGAAAATCGTGATTTTCACGATTCTCTGTTGAAAATCGTGTTTTTCACGATTTTGTGTGAAAATCGTGTTTTTCACGATTTTGTGTGAAAATCGTGATTTTCACGATTTTGTTCACAAGATCGTGTTTTTCACGATTTTGTTCACAAGATCGTGTTTTTCACGATTTTGTTCACAAGATCGTGTTTTTCACGATTTTGTTCACAAGATCGTGTTTTTCACGATTTTGTTCACAAGTTCGTGTTTTTCACGATTTTGTGTGAAAATCGTGATTTTCACGATTTTGTTCACAAGATCGTGTTTTTCACGATTTTGTTCCCAGACAATCGTGATTGCTCACAGATTGTTAAACACGATTTTCTAATGAAAATCGCGTTCTGGGAATCGCGATGTTGATGGCACCTTTCACAGAATCGCGATTTTGAGTTAAAAACTCAGAATCGCGATTTTGTCCAGTCTTTGACAAAATTTCAAAATATTGATTTTTCAATATTTTTTTACCTATAGAATCGCCTTATTAAAATTTTAACATGCAATAAAGCAACTAAAGCAAAAATTAATGATTTCTTAGTAAAAACTCAAGAAATCAGAAAATCGCGATTCTGTTCTCCTCTTATTTTTTCTATTTTTTGGTGTTATTTTTCACTCAAAACCAAAAATATGTACTCAAGAATGATGTTAGGATTCTTACCTTTCTTGCTTGGGTGAAAATTGTTCCAAAGGCCACTGTTTGCTGAAAATCGCGATTCCGACAGCTCTGCTCACTCTCTCTCTCCCTCACTCTCACTCTCAAATGAATTTTTTCTTCAATTTTCTGTTTATATAGTGCTCAAAAAATCGCGATTTTGTGTGATTTTCAATTTTCCAGACTCTTTCCCTTGTTCCAATTCACTTACTCAATCTTACTGGTCTCCTTTACACTTTCTTATCTCAATGTACTCAAATTTGCTAGATATTCCAAAAAATTTTTCTTTATAGAAAATCGCGATTTTGTGTAGAGAATCGTGTTTTTTCTGTAGATCTTTTCTTGTGCAATTTGAGTATTCTATGTCCTTGCCTTCTCTCAATACCCTTCACAACTTCAATACATGAGTCACCTGAAATGTTATTCCAGAAACAACACTTTTTACAGAAAATCGCGATTCTGTTCAGAGAATCGTGTTTTCTAATTTTCTGGGTTTTTTGGAATTTTTTTGATCTCTATTTTTTTTTAACTTTCTTTCTCTTTGTTTTGCTTCAATTCCTTCTTTCCTTTGTAATTCACTCCACTCCTGAACTTTTGCACCAAAATCACAATCTTCCTCAGAAAATCGCGACTTTGTGCAGAAAATCGTGTTTTTCTCTATTTTTGATTTTATGCCAATTTGAGTAGTTTTTTCTTCCTGATTACCTTCAAGACCCTTCAACAACTTCAATTCAACTTTCACTTAAAACGTTATTTCAAAATCAATCACTTTTTTCAGAAAGTCGCGATTCTGTGCAGAGAATCGTGTTTTTTAATTTTCTGGTTTTTTGACCATTTTTTTGTTTCTTTTTTCACTTCTCCACAATCACTCTTATCCACAACACCTTACTCCAACTTTCTAACAAGAAAAGAAATTTGTTTAATAATTTTTGATAGGTTTTGTGAATTTGTTTGGTATTTTTGCCCTAAAAATAAAGGAGAACACTTTACTTAGGGTTTCTGGTTTTGGAGATCAGCTGATCCCATGGTTCTTGATTGGTTATGAGTTTCTATGTCCTTAGCTATCACTAAAGTACCAAAGAAAGTTTCTCAAATGAAAAAGTGTTATGAAAGGCAATCAATTTTTGTAAAGATAAACTCAATCATATATTTTTTCAAAATGCACAACAACTCAAGATTAATGCTCAGATTTGGTCAACAACTGAATCCCTCATTCTTACATCTAGCTACTTTAACTGTCCTTTCCTTAATATCACCATGTTATCTTCCCAAGATCACCCATGGTGTCTAGTACTTGGGCAAAAAGAAATCTAGAAATGCAAGAATAGATTCAAGTTACCTCCATCTTCAGCTTCTTGGCTCAAATCCTCCACACACCTGCACTTTTACTTCACCAATATGATGAGCAACTATCAATTTACAAAGATTTCAGCACTTCCACTTCTACAAGACATCCATTGCTTTCTTCTTCCCTAAAGACAAACAATGATATCTACCTATTCATGTGCACTTTTCCTAATTGATGAGCTTTACCTTGTTCTTGTGTTGGTTACCATCATCAACTAAAGATCCAGCAAAGGTCCAACTTCAAAGAAGTTCTTGGAATGTTCCCCGGCAACGGCGCCAAAAAATGTTTTGTTTTGGACTCCAAGTTGTCCTCTCCAATCATGAAGTAACAAAGAATCAACAAATCATCTTTATTTTGTCAATCCTAGGAATATCCATAAGACCACAGCCCCTTCAAGATAATAGATTCAAGGAAATAAGAGATTATGGCTGGATTGCTGAGAAAAATTGAAGATGAAGAGAAAATCTAGGGTTTACCATATCTAAGGCAAATCTCCATCATTTTCTATGATCTTTGTGTCAAAACCATGCTATTTTATCAGCAGAATACAAATATGAACTCAAAATTGAAAAATATCACCTGTATCACAGAGACGAGACAATCGCGATTCTGTACATTCAGACGATTTTCACAATTCTGGAACTTTCTTCAATCCTTTTCCACTCATTACATCAGTAAACCTCTTCCTTCATACAACTCACTCAGTAATACACAAATGTAACTCACAAATCTCCATGATTAAACAAGAAACAAGCTCTCACATCAAAGAAAATACACTCAACAGGAGAAAACACGATTTTTGCAGAAACTCTCTCTTCTCTATTGATAGCATGAGCAAATGACTAACCAACCTCTCCAAATTAGAGAAAATTGACTTATATACATTTTCAAGTGTCCCTTTTCACACTTGAAATTAGGTCTTTTTCTCTAATTTTCTAAAAATATGCTATCTAAGAGTTTCTAAAAATTCTACAAAAATTACATGAGGTCCTTGACTACATAAGGAAGACTCTTCCTTATTTTTACAACCATTGCATAAATATTTTACAAGTTTTTTGGCTTTTTACTAATTTTCTACATCAAAAATGCTTTCCAAAAATACACCTTCCAACAACCTTCATCTTCATTTTCTTGTTGCTTCCCTTTGATATTCTTCTTCTTATCCTTTGAATACATTGCATGACCTGTACTTTTATCACTTTCATCTTTGACATCCTGCTCAAAGGTTAGCATGTGTCCTAGCAACTGATTTAGGTCAGGAGTAAAATGATCTAGTGATAATTCAGTAGACAAAATGAATGGCTTCCATTTATCATCACCTCTCAAATTGTAAGGATCTCACTTACCATTTTATCCTCCTCAATATCTTCATCAATTGCTCCTAATGCATCTGCAATGTCCTTCATTCTTGTTACATAATCTGAGATGGATTGAGAGGCCTTCTTCTTAAATGTGGTAAATTCTACCCACAAGGATGCCTTCCTTGACTTTGTGGTGTTTTGGAAACGCTCCTCCAAAGCATTCCATATATCACTTGCACTTTCAAGACCTCTAATGTGAGGTAGCAAGTAGTCATTGACTACCATATAGATAATGCTCCTAGCTTGAGCATCTCTCTTCATCCAAGTCTTCAAATTTGATAATTCCTCCCTAGTTGGAACACTAGGATCTCTGAACTGAGGCTTTTCTTCTTCACCTGTGATATAACCTATCAAGTCTTTGCTCATAAGATGAGCTTCCATCCTCATTGACCATGCTGGATAGTTCTCTCTATCCAACTATCTGAAGAGAATCTCCCATCCTTTCTTCACCTGTGTATTGAATTCTTCAAGCTTTATGAGTAATAGATGTACCTTTACTTTGAATGATACTCCTTTTGTCTTCCTTGATGTCGTATGAACTCGTTCTCTAGCTTTGCTCTCAAGCTTTCACCTTTTGAATCTTCAGATGTTGAATTCTTTATGACTCCAGCAGTCGGGATCCTCCTTTCTTCAATTTTAATACTTCTTGCTTTGATACCACTGATGGAGAGTGTTAATCTCCAAAAGAACAAGATACTCTTGAAGTTAGAGCACCTCTATATCAAGAGTAACTCAAAACATTCACCAATTTGGAGGATTAATGATCAGTTATAAAGATTTTGAATAAACTGTGAAGAAGGTGATTCTACAAAAAGTCTGCTAACATATCTCTCTCATTGGCTTATCAAATGTGTAAAGTTTTTGTTAATACTTTGCACAAGGTGTCGCCTATAGTTTTCACACCTTCTCCAAGTTAAATCACTTCAAAGACTCAGTAGATCTTGAGAAATGATCTCATCAAGTCACCTATGTCTAAAACGGTTCTTCTGAGAAGTCGATTCAGACACCTGTAACTTCTAGCACTTGGTTCTCTCAAACCAGAACCCGTTTATGCAAATGCTTTTAGCCATAGATGGCTTAACTTCCAACTTAAATTTTGACTCCTCACTCATGTAAAACTTTAACCTGTGCACTAAGAAATGATCAAATCTTTGACCATTGAGAATGTGCCTGTTTCAGATAAGAGTGAACACTTCTTCACATATGAATGTTCCTACTCATAATTCTCAAAGCCTGTTTACAACTAGGCACTCAAACTTTAACTATAGACTCATTATCTATGGAATTAGACATCTACAAAAGGATTCTTGAAATGATCAAGCATAGAAGGAGAATGCACAGAAACATCGGGTGCAATTTTTCTTCCATTAGTAAAAAAACTTTACAACTGAATGAGAGAGCAAATCTGCACACTTCTCAAGTGTCTAATCACATCTAATTCTCCTCAAATCTTGTTCTTACATATTCTCTCATATTTGCCCCGACATTTTCTTTGTATATATAGGCAAATATTTACAAGCTCCTCACCATACAAAAGTATAAGATGCACTGACTCTAAAATAATGTACATATGTGTAAACATCTTCATCTTCTGGATATGTACTTACTTCATACTTCATACCTTGATCTTTTCTTTAGTCCTTGACTTTAATTCCTCATAAAAAACATCAATTGTTGATTGCCCTGCACCAACAATTCTCTTGAACATCCGTATGTGCAGCATTTGATAACCGGATGACTAGTATCCTCAAACACCACTCTTCTCACTTCAACCTCCTTAATTGGCTGTTTATGCATCTTAGACTCATTGAAAATGACATCACTACTTCTGATCACTCTCCATGTTTCAGGATCCCATAAGCGATATCCAAATTGTACTTCTCGACCATATCCAAGAAAAATGCATTTCTTTGACTTATGGTCCAACTTTTGTCTACGTTTCTTGGGTATATGAACATATGCTTCACACCCAAAAACTCAAAGGTGATCATAATATGGTGGCTTCCATGTCCACAGCTCTTGTGCCACTTTCAGACCTTTGATAGTACTAGGTGAAAGGTTAATCACATGAGTTGCAGTCAATATTGCTTCTACCCAAAACCCTTGTGAGAGCTTTGCATGATGCAACATAGAGACTACTCTATCTTGAATAGTTCTATTCATCCTCTTAGCTACACCATTTTGTATTGGGGTATAAGGAGCTTAAAACTCTCTATGAATCCCTCTAGACTGACAGAAAAGGCTGAATTCATGTGAGGTATACTCACCCCCATTATTTGAACGTAAAGCCTTAAGCTTAGTTCCTTTTTCAATCTCAATTGAAGCAAGCCATTTTCTGAAAGTAGAGAATACCTCATCCTTCGATTTGATAGGATATACCCAAACTTTTCTAGTAGCATCATCTATGAAAGTGACAAAGTAAAGAGAACCACCTAAGGACCTAGTGGGCATAGGACCACACACATCTGTATGAACGAGATCTAAAGGTTGAGTTGAAGGTTCAATGTGCATTCTATGCACATTTCTGTTTGCTTTCCATATTGACAATGCTGAAAAAATGAAAAATCAGAGAAAGATAACACAGGTAAGTAGCCAGAACGAGAAAGATTTTCCATTCCACTATGCGATATATGGCCCAAACGACCATGCCAAATACAAGCCATAGGCTGTTCAGTAACAGCTAACAAGTGTTCTTTCTGTGATACAAATACAGGATAAAGTGAGCCAACTTTGCTTCCTTTTGCAAAACCATATTGCGCTTTGATACGCGAAAGGACTGAGCATAGAAGACCACCTTGTAACCAAGGTCATCAAGTTGACCAACTGACATCAAACTACGTGATAAGTGAGGTACATGGTGTACATTATGCATAGTAAATTTTGAACCATCAATGAATTGCACAACCACATCTCCAATCCCCACAACATCACATTGGTAAGAGTCACCAAGTCTCACGGTACCAAGAGACTTTGCTGCATGATTAGAGAACCTTTCTCTATGTGGTGTCACATGGAAAGAAGCACGAGAATCTAGCAGCCAGGTGTGAGAAAGAGAATCAACCATTAACGCCTCAGTTGGCACAGTATTATCAATGTTCATGATTCTTACCAAGGAAAGAATCAGCAACATGGCCGGAGCAAGAACAAAGAAAAGAATGGTCAATGGAATAAGAGTAGAAGTAAATCAAGGAAGAGGGATATCGAATGCCATTATTGTCATAAAAACGGACACATGAAGAAAGACTATTATGCATTAAAGAATACTAAAGGTAAAGGATAGAATGTTGATGGGCATGTTAAACAATTAGCTGCACCATCTACTTTGACTGTGAAGATTGAAGAGATTAATGCTATTTTTGATGATCCTGATGTGTTGACACTTGATAGTAATGTGCCAATTGAGGCTCTTATGGCTGATTCTCTTTCCCACACATGGCTGCTAAATTCTGGTGCTTCTTTCCATGTGACAGCACACAGAGAATGGTTCTCTAATTATGTAGCAAAGTCTCTTGGTACTATGAGACTTGGTGACTCTTACCAGTGTGATGTTGTGGGGATTGGAGATGTGGTTGTGAAGTTTATTGATGGTTCAAAATCTACTATGCATAATGTACACCATGTACCTCAGTTATCACGTAGTTTGATGTCAGTTGGTCAACTTGATGACCTTGGTTACAAGGTGGTCTTCTATGCTCAGTCCTTTCACATATCAAAGGGAAATATGGTTATTGCAAAAGGAAGAAAAATTGGCTCACTTTACCCTTTATTTGTATCACAAAAAGAACACTTATTAGCTGTTACTGAACAGCCTATCGCTTGTATTTGGCATGGTTGTTTGGTCCATATATCTCATAGTGGAATGGAAAATCTTTCTTATTTTGGCTACTTACGTGTGTTGTCTTTCTCCGATTTTTCATTTTATGATCATTTTCAATACGGAAAGCAAACTAGAAATGTGCATAGAACGCACATTGACTCTTCAATTTAGCCTTTAGATCTTATTCATACAGATGTGTGTGGTCCTATGCCCACTAGGTCTTTAGGTGGTTCTCATTACTTTGTCTCTTTCATAGATGATGCTACTAGAAAAGTTTGGGTATATCCTATCAAATCAAAGGATGAGGTATTCCCTACTTTTAGAAAATGGCTTGCTTCAATCGACACTGAAAAAGGAACTAAGCTTAAGGCTTTACATTCAGATAATGGGGGTGAGTATACCTCACATGAATTCAGCCTTTAATGTTAGTCTAGAGGGATTTGTAGGGATTTTGGAGCTCCTTATATCCTAGTATCGAATGGTGTCACAGAGAGGATGAATAGAAATATTCAAATGTTGCATCATGCAAACCTCTCAAAAGGATTTTGGGCAGAAGCAGTATTGACTGCAGTTCATGTGATTAACCTTTCACCTAGTATTGCCAAATGTCTGAAAGTGGCACAAGAGTTATGGACAGGGAATCCACCATATTATGATCATCTTTGAGTTTTTGGGTGTGAAGCATATGTTCATATACCCAAGAATCTTACAAAAAGTTTGGACCATAAGTCAAAGAAATGCATTTTTCTTGGATATGGTGAAGAAGGACAGTTTGGATATTGCTTATGGGATCCTGAAACACAGTGAGTGATCAGAAGTAGTGATGTCATTTTCAATGAGTCTAAGATGCATATATACCCCATTAAGGAGGTTGAAGTGGTGTTTGAGGATACTAGTCCTCCAGTTAGCATGCATAAAAATGTTGCACATAGGGATGTTCAAGAGAATGTCCATTCAGATCAGTCTGCACATGTTCCTATTCAGCAACCATTGACATGTTCTGCACGTGTCTCACATCCACCTGATATATATGTTCCAGGTTTAGATTTTGTTATGTTAACATATTCTAGTGAGCCTTCTTGCTACAAAGAGGCTATGCAGATAGAGGATCATGTCAAGTGGGAGCGTGCCATGAAGAGAGTTGGATTCTATTCACAAGACTTGTACTTGGGATTTAGTACCTTTGCCAAAGGGCAAGAAAGCTTTACCATGTAAATGGGTATATAAGCTGAAATTCACATCACATAGTGCTTCTCCAAAGTATAAAGCATGGCTTGTTGCAAAGGGTTTTAAGCAACAACATGGTGTTGATTTCGAGGAAGTCTTCTCTCCAGTGGTCAAGATGACTACCCTATGCATGTTGCTTGGATTCGTTGCAATGGAGGACTTAGAACTAGTCCAAATGGATGTGAAAACTGCTTTCTTGCATGGAGATCTCATAGATGAGATCTATATGGAACAAAATGAGGGTTATGTAGTTCCTGGTGAGGGAAGTCTAGTTTGTAACCTTAAGAAGAGCTTGTATGGACTTAAACAGTCCCCAAGACAATGGTACCAAAGGTTTGATGCTTTTATGAAGTCTCAAGGCTATTCTCAAAGCAATGAGGATCATTGTGTCTACACAAAGAGATGCTCAGATGGCAGCTTGATATGCTTGATACTTTATGTCCATGATATGTTGATTGTTGGGAAGTCCTCTTATGATTTGTCAATTGTCAAAAAGAAGTTGAGTCAAACATTTGATATGAAGGATTTGGGGGATGCCAAACATATTCTTGGCATGTGCATTACTCATGATAGGAGTCAAAGATGCATATAATTGTCTCAAAGTGAGTACATATCCAAAGTAATTCAAAGGTTCAATATGTAGGGTGGAAAGACATTGAGTACACCTTTACCCACATATGTGAAATTGAGCAAGGATGATTGCCCTAAATCAGATGAGGAAAAGGAATTCATGAACAAAATTCCCTATTAGTCTATTGTTGGTAGTCTCATGTATGCGATGGTAGCTATGAGACCAGATATTGCATTTGCAATGGGACTTGTGAGCAGATATATGTCTAATTATGGCAAGAAACATTGGGAAGCAGTCAAGATGATTTTAAGATATCTGAGTGGCACTAAAGACAAGTGTCTATGCTTAGGTAGAGGGAAAGCATCTATTATTGGTTACACAGATTTTGACTATGCTGGTTGTGAAGACAATTGTAAGTCTACATCAGGGTACATTTTGTTGATATATTTAGGTAGTGATGTGTGTGAACACTCAAGGAACACCAGGGCACTTTTTTCCCTCTTTAGGAGGTTTTTTTCCCCCAGCTTGTATATACGCCTATTGCCCTAATGGGCTACTTATCTTTGCACATTCTCTAGTAATACATTCAGTCTTGTGTGTTGTGCTCCAAGCTTCTTCTTCTTCCTTGTGCTGTTTGCATGCTTCCGCAGACGTCTAACTCCAACAATTGGTATCAGAGCAGGTTGCCGCTTCATCTAGGGCGTCGTCGACACTTCTTTGGTTGCAGTCTCAGATTTGTAGGAAATTTGGTGAGCATAGTCAAGGTGTTTCAGAGATCAAAATAGCTTCGTTCTATCGTGCCGAAATCACGATCTGAGCTCGTTTCGGCCTCTGAACGCACTATCGTAGCGCTTGTGCAGGCTATTTCGTCTTTTTGTGCCAAAGATATATACCTATTTTGATTCACCAGTATAAGCGTCTCCAAGTCTGCTACAGGTTTAGCAGAACTCATTTGGGCAGTTCCGTTCAACTTTTTGAGATACAATCAATTTTCTACATCAAGGTTTTTAGTCCCCGGCCATGGCTGAAAGCAGTGATGTATTCCGTATGTTGGTTGTTGAGTGCAAATGATAAATTCAATATCTAACACTATTCAACTAATGGGCATAAGTATTAAAGACATAAAAAGTGAAATGGATTCTGGGATTTCAAAATTGAAATATAAGGTTCATGTGTTGGACAAACAAGTTAATGATCTAGAAACATTGAAGTGTGATAATGAACATGATGTAAAAGTTCAAGGAATATATACACAAAAAGAGTCATTAGGTCTTAGAAGATCCACACCTAGACTGATACCTAGGAAATCAAGTTGGACTAAGAAGAGACCTATGAGATGCTTTTGGTGCGATCAATTTGGACATATGTTTTGGGATTGTCTGGCATATGAAAGTGCATGCAGACATAGACTTGTAAGTGAGCATGAAGGAAAATTTTGTAAATATCAAGAGAAGATACCTTTGCATTTGAATGTAGGAAAAGGTGGGATAAAGGAGTATTTTGAAGAGACCAAAACTAGATCAAAGCCAATTCAAAAGATGTGGAGACCAAAAAGGCATGAAGATTATAGATCTGATGAACAAAAGAGTATGCTATCTATTGAGAGTCAAGAAAAACCTATTGAGGAAACCAAAGGTAGAAAAATCAAGGTCGAGAAACAAAATATTGAGTAGATATTAAGAGAGCAAATGGAATTAGATCATAAAAGAGAATCTAAAAGAGAAATGCAAGAGAGATCAAAGAAAGATCAGGATATATATATGTCATTTGATCCAAAACTTTTGGCTAATGAGGATTTATTTGATCAAGAGTGAGTTTTGAAATTACAGTCCCAATTAAACTTCGAAAAACAAATTGAACAAGAAAAGAGTAAAGAAGAAATTCAAGAAGATATAAAATCAAAGAAACGTGTTAACAAAGTAGAAAAACAGTTGCTTGATGATATTATCAAGCAAATCGAGGGGAGTGTAAATACAACTTCAAAGACTTCTAAGAGTTTGAAGAAGAATAAGAGAAGTAAAAATCTAACCTTTCAAGATATATTTGCAAATATTGAGTGATGATTGAAGAAAAATCATAATGAAACATACAAGAATGATCAAGAGCTATTGAATGATAAAGATTGATGATAATGCATGATGGTGATTGATGAAAATGCATGATGATGATTATGATGACTAACAATGGTGAAAGATGATGACTGATGATGATTAATGGCAGATGATGAATAGTTGATGAAAATGATTGATGATTGATAAGTGATTAATAATTCATAATGATTGATGTTGATGATGATTGATGATTAATGAATGAGGATGATTGATGATTCATGATGATAAATGATTGATGAATTATTAGTGTTTGATTATGATAATGGTTTATGATGATGGATGATGATGATGATGAATGATTGATGGTTGATGATGATCATTGATAAATGAAATGACTATTATGATTGATGAGTGATTATGATTGCTGAATGATTCATGTTGATAAATGATTGATGATTGATGATTGATGGATTATTGATGATTTATGATGATTAATGAATGAATGATGATTGATGATGATTGATGATGATGATGATTATGATGATAATGATGATGGAGGATGCTGATGATGCTGATGCTGATGTTGATGGAGAATGATAGATCATGAAATTGAAGAAAAGCTGGATCAATCAATGATGAAGATGGACTAAAATGATCAGGAGAAATGTTTCTGATTTGAGTTCTGTTTGCTTTCTGATAGAGCATATGCATTGCATTTATGTGAGTGATAAAGATATGTATGAATTTAAGAAAATCATGTAGAATGAAGATAGCAATTATCTATTATGGGTTTGCATGAAGAATGAGCGACTAGGAAATTATATGAATGAAATGAGTTAGCAGACTAGAGTTTTTTGGGAGTGAAAGCTTGGGAATGTGATGGCATGCTTAGACTGAGTGCATGTATATGCTAATTGATTTGAAAACTCAGTGAGTGGGATTCTTTGGGTCCTACTATTTATTTCTTACGAGATCTTACCTCCATATGGATCATGATTTATGGAAAACCTTCATATTCAAGCCAGCTTATATGTGTGTGCATGTTGTTAGCGCGCTATAATGGGCTAGTAGGCGGGTGGAACCACCTTGGTGGGGCGATCAAGGCCACGAGTCGTAACTAGTTTTGTCATAGGCCTGACCTATCTATTGTCATGTGCCTACATGGGTCGGTAGGCCGGTGGAGTCACTCTGGTCGGGTGGTCAGAGCCACGAGCTGACGTCGATTTCATGTAGGGCTGATGTTGTGTATGTTGTGCACTATGTCGGGTCGGCAAACAGGTGGGGTAAACTTGGCCAGGCGGACAACTCCATGAGTCGCACTTGATTTTGATATAGGCCGATTTGTGAAATAAAGATAAAAAGAATAAATACTGAACTGAGATGAAGTGAAAAATAAAAGAAAAGAAAAAGAAAGAGAAAAAGAAAAAGAAAAATGAAAAGAAGAGATCAAATGGAGAGTTGCACAGTAGGAGATAAGTAGAGGAATCAGGGCATATTCTACAAACTGAGTTAGTAGAAACTTAAGTATATGCTAGTACTTAGAATGAGTTGCTAGATCTGAACCAGTTGAACAAACAGAAGATCTAGAAAGCCGACGGTTGATTGATGTAATTACTTGTCTGATTGCGGATGCGAAAACATAGTATGATGTTTGTGATGCTTGTATCTGCTCAATTTTCTAAAATTTGTACTAATCTTTATAATGCTGCATGGAGTGCATGAAATCACGTTTCAATTTTTTGAAAAGAAAAACATAAAAAGTAAAAAGAGTTTCAAAAGAACCCTGATACGCTTCTGTTAGATTTTGCAGGTTGGCCCATCGAGACGATGTGCAGGTTTAGTGGAGGTGAATGTCGGGATGAAATCCCTCAGGGAAGTGTGCATGATTTTTTTTTAATTTCATTGATTTTATGAGTTTTTGTGTGATGATTTGATTGAGAAAGCTGATATGTTCTGTACATGTTTTGGCTGATTTATTTGTTTCTGTGATGCGAAACCATGTGATTTTTGTAAATACTCCATGAAACTAACTTTTGATCCATAAAAAACTAAGTTTGATTCTTGAAAACCCCTGCAAATGCGAGTTTATCCCATGAAATCCGAGCCTGAACCCTTAGAAAACCCTAGGATTCTTGGCTGTATCTGTAAATAAATCCTTGGACTAACATGCTTGAGTTAATTGTAGGCAAAACCCTAATTTCTCTGACCAAAAACCCTAGCTTAGACCCTTGGAATTGGCATTTACCCTAGGTCAAACCCTTAAAAGTAATTAATTTGTATATATAGTGTGAAACTAAAACCTTAGTTTAGGAAAAATAAAAAGGAGAAAAATAAAAAATAGAAATAATTGGTGGGATTTTTCCAAAATAGCAGATGAACATGCAAGATGATTCTGGAATTAGAAAGTTGAGGAAGGAGGTTAGAAGCCTCTAGAGAATAGTCCCAAGGGGAGAAGGGGAGGGGAACCTATAAATAGGGGACCAAGCCTCATTTGTTTCTCCCCGTGGACATTTCTGTGGAACTTCTTTCCAGGTATGCTCCTTGCCCTTACTTGTTCATTCATGTTTTGCCTTCTTGTTCATACTTCCATGATGCCCCGAGATGGAGGTGGTCTTTCGGTTAGTTGTGTATGAGTTATGTGAGAATGCGTCCCCTCTATTAGGTTGCTCGATCTGAGTTGTAAAACCATTAGAAGTTCTTTGATCTTGGGAAGAGTGCATCTATGGAGGCCGAACTTAAGGATCCTATAGTAAAATGAATCTTAGTGAATGAATCTGTTGTCATAGCCACAATAATCTTGCTCCGTGAAATGGAAAATTCATAGTGAATTTGACAGAATTAAGACATGCTGCGTGTGTCAGAGAGAGAGTCCATTGTTGATAGGGCACCGTTGTCAACTCTACACATGATCTGAGAGAGAAAGTAATATATGGTGATTGTAGAGAGAGGCAGAGCTTGCGCTTTTTGTAGAGAACCACTGCACATGGAGAGAGAATGTCTGATGACTTAGAGAGAGGAGGCTACAACGGCGTGCTCCAATCAGAAGAGAGAGAAGCAATCTTTGATGCACGTAGACTTAGAATTACTGATGGTTGTAGCACACGGAGGAGATGAGGAAGATGACGACGTCAGAGAGAGAAACACTCCTAGCTTCTCGCGTGCAGAGAAAAAACCAGAGATGAAGGCGCTGTGGGCATAAGAGAGAGAGAGAGTCTTGAAGGCATTGCATGTTGTGGCTGTCATATCATAGAGAGAGAGAGAAAAAGAGATGGAAGAGAAAAAGCTCGCTTAGCTGTCGGCTGCTCCACATGAGGGAGAGAGAGACTCCTGATGGTGTCGCAAGAGAGAGGTTGTTGCTGATGCATTGAGAGAGAATTGGTGACTAGTTGATGCACCGATAGAGAGAAAAATGATGTGGCACTGGATGTTTGGCCGCGCATGCATTCAGAGAGAAAAGAGATAGGATGATGGGTGCGTGGCACTGTCGTAGAGAGAAAAAGAGGTAGAGCTGGACATAGAAGCACTGATGTCGATTGGTCGACCTACGTAGAGAGGAGGAGAGAGAGATAGAAGGCAGATGTGTGGCTGCACATTGAGAGAGCTTGTGTGGCGACGCAGAAATATGGGACGAGAGAGAGAGAGAGAGAGAGAGAGAGAGAGAGAGAGAGAGAGAGAGAGAGAGAGAGAGAGAGAGAGAGAGAGAGAGAGAGAGAGAGAGAGAGAAAGAGAGAGAGAGAGAGAGAGTTCTTAAAGATTTACAAGAAAAAGGGGTCAATGAATGATTTATCTCATTAAGGATTAGTGGGTGGGGGTGGTCCTAGGGTTGTTTAGGCACCCATTTCCAAGATGTTTGAGAGACTATATTTACAAGGGTAGTCAAATATGATGGCCATTGTCTTAGGAGGAGGGTGTAAGAAACATTGAAGCTTTGGAGGAATGATGCAAGTACAAAAAGGGGAGTTTGAGCTGCTAAGCAGACCTTAGGTACCCATATGCTCGATGTGTTGGGATTGGCCCTCATAGACTACTTAGGTACTGAGGTTTGTCAAGCTTTCTATTGTCAAACTTGTTTTGGCTTCTCTGGTTGATGTGCTAGGTTCATTCTCTGCTTCTTTATTGGTGATTGAGGTGGTGGATGATTCATTTGTGGCTCACCCTTTTGAACCCATATCTACTTTATGCCTGGAATGGATGGATATGTGTACCTTTTCCAAGGCATGATAGGGGTTAATCTTTGACTTTTGTGCTCCAATTGCGGTTGACTCTTCTATTGTTGTAGGGGAGAGGTTGGTGGGACACTCTACTTTGGAAAAGAAGGAAGATCCAACACTTGCATGAATTTCCCATCAGGAGTGAGGCATTATATACAACAGATCTAGGCATGCATGTGCAAAGTGTGGATAGGGAATAAGAGAAGTTGATGGTCTCCATCTATCCGGAGGTGGACCTACTATTGTCATTTTCTCCAAGGTGAGGATACAAAACCTCTCCAATCGAGTTGAGATTATTGGATTGTTGGAGATAGATGTCTGCGAAAGCACGCGAACAACACAAGGAAGAAGAAGAAGCTTGGAGCACAACACACAAGACTGAATGTATTACTAGAGAATGTACAAAGATAAGTAGCCCATTAGGGCAATATGCGTATATACAAGCCGGGGGAAAAAAACCTCCTAAAGAGGGAAAAAAGTGCCCCGGCGGTCCTAGAGTGTTCACACACATCACTACCTAAATATATCAAGAAATCCCCCCTGGGAGTGATGCGGTGAACAAGTAGCTGGCACTCATGTATAAGGAAGTGCCAAGCTATGTGGAAGTCACTCCACAAAAGGAAGTAAGCGCAAAGCTTTGTGGAAAGCTTCAAACTTCTCCCTAGGCAGAGCCTTCGTGAAAAGGTCTGCAATGTTCTCCTGCGTGGGCATATATGCCAAGCTGATCTCCCTAGCAGAGAACCTCTCCCTGACATAGTGATAATGCACCTGAATGTGCTTAGTGCGAGCATGGAACACAAGGTTCCTCGCAACTGCCAATGCGCTCTGACTGTTAGTGAAGATGGTGGTGGCAGAAGACTGGCCAACACCCAAATCAGCCATAAGGCGTCTCAGCCACACACACTCAACAGTCGTTGTGAAAGCTGCCCTATACTCAGCCTCACAACTGGAAGTGGCCACAATAGGCTGCTTCTTGCTCAACCAAGATATACATGAGCTACCAAGCATGAAGCAAAAACCACTGGTGGACACACGACTGTCATAGCAACCCGCCCAATCAGAGTCAAAAAAAGCATGCAAATCTGGCGGTAGTGATCCCCCCTTGGGATAAAACAACCCAAGTAGCCGAGTACCACTCAAGTAATGAAAGATGCGCTTAACGCCCTTCCAATGCGTGAATCCTGGGCAATGCATAAACCTGCTCATCTGTGAGATAGCAAACTGAATATCCGGCCGAGTAATGCATAAGTAAATCAAGCATCCAATAGCCTGCTGATAGAGAACATCATCAAATGCATCTCCAGCATCATGAAGACTCAATCGTAAGCCTCTCGCCATAGGAATGGCAATAGGCTTACAGTCTTCAAGGCCAAAATGCTGCAATAATGTGTCAATATATTTCGTTTGACACAAAGCCATTCCACCATCAACTTGCATAAATTGAATGCCCAAATAGTGATGCAAATGCCCCAAATCAGACATCTCAAATGAGGCATGCAAATCAGCCTTGAATTCAGCAATATGCTTCTCAATAGGACCAGTGAGCAGCATGTCATCAACATAGATAACAATGATCAAAAGCACATCATTAGCACGCTTAACATATAAGGTTCTTTCAGTTGGACTGTTCTCAAAACCATGTGCAACCAGATAGGCATGTATCTTCTCATACCAAGCACGTGGTTCTTACTTTAAACCATATAATGCCTTCTTTAACTTGCACACCTGGTTTTCATGCCCTTTCTACACAAAGCCACGGGGCTGAAAAACATACACTTCTTCATGCAAGTCACCATTCAGAAATACTGTTTTAATGTCCAACTGATGTACATTCCAACCATGATGGGTTGCAAGTGCACAAATGCTCCGAACAGTAGTCATACTACATGTAGGTGCAAAGGTCTCATCAAAATCAATGCCTCTTTCCTACGCATAACCCTTTGCAACAAGCCTAGCCTTATACATGTCAACTGTACCATCAGGTTTATGCTTCAGCTTGTACACCCACTTAGTGCCAATGGCCTTCTTGCCAGGAGGCAAGTCACATAAAGACCATGTACCATTCTTCATTATAGCATCATATTCAGATTGCATAGCAACCATCCAATTTTCTAAATTTTGTGCTTCATCAAAAGAAACAGGCCATTCTCATCACAGAGACTAGACGTAGCCATAGCATAGCAATCTGATGCAAAGGAGGCACTATGAGATCCTCAACGAGTACGATATGACAAAGGTGCATCTAATTTGCTGTCACGCAAGGTCTGCACCAGCCATTTTGGCATAGTTTTTGCCTTCTCAATAGCAGCTCTCTCATCAGCAAGTGCATCATGTAAATCTGCACCAGAATTGGAATGATCTACATCATCATATGAAACTTGTAGAGGCTGAGAAGTTGCCTCATTAGGACCAGCACTAGACTGTCCACCTGTAAAAAGAGGCATCAAAGTATCATACATGTCTTTGGAGCTAACAAATGTCTCCTTAGTACATGAAAGCAATGGCTGAATAGCATCTTCCACAAAGACAACATCACGGCTAACCAGAATGTGTTTAGTCTGTGGATGATACAGACAATAGCCTTTACTTTCAGAACTGCACCCAACAAAAATACATTTTACTGCTTTATCATCCAATTTTCTGTGATGTTGTTCAGGCACTAGTGCATATGCCAAACAACCAAAAACACGCAGATGAGAAATAGATGGCTTGCGGTCATGCCAAGCCTCATATGGAGTGATAGACTGCAGTGCTTTAGTGGGACACCTGTTAAGTAAATATGCTGCACACATGACAACCTCAAGCCAGAAACTATGTGGTAAAGCTTGACTCTTGACCATACACCTCGCCATCTCCATGAGTGACCTGTTCTTTCGTTCAGCAAATCCATTCTGTTGAGGTGTATAGGGCACTGTACACTGGTGTTTTATCCCACGTTCAGCCAGAAATGCATTAAAATCAGAAGAGATATATTCCCCCCCTCGATCAGAACGGAGGGTGCCCATTTTACATGCTGACATATTTTCAACCAAAACCAAAAACTGTTTGAAGCACATGAACACTTCAGACTTTGCTTTGAGTGGATATACCCATGCATGCCTGGAAAAATCATCAATGAAAGTCACGAAGTAAAGGTAATTTCCAAAAGAGGGTGTCTGCATAGGACCACAGACATCACTATGTACAAGCTGCAATTTCTATGTAGCCCGAACTGAACCATCTTTTGGAAAGGAGGAATGCTGCATTTGGCCCAAAATACAACCTTCACAAACATGTTTTCCAGGTGCCTCAAGTTTGGGCAATGAGGACACCATTTCAGATTTCTATAGGCGTAGCAAACTAGCAAAATTCAGATGACCAAAGCGTGCATGCCAAAGCTTTGCATCTGACATAGCCTGAGAATCATTTACTGCACATGCCAAATCATTTTCAGATCTTTCATAGTCTATGATCTTATACAGCCCACGACATAAAATGCCAGAAGCAATAATCACATCGCCATTTTACAGATCATGAATTGTACACCTGTCATCAACAAATTTCACAACCAAGCCAATCTTGGCTAATGCAGAAACTGATAACAGGTTCTTCTTGATCCCTGGCACAAATAAAGCATCTGAGAAAGTGAAAGAACTACCATCAACAGTAGTCAAAATGATCTTACCAACTCCCATAATAGGATAAGAGGAGTTGTTGGCGCATATAATAGTATTCCCTATAGGGGCAGGCTCGAGTGAAGAGAAGAAACTGTGCTGCGAGGTAATATGTTTGGTTGCCCCATTGTCAAAATACCAAACATCTGAGTCTACTGCAGACATGCACTGATCATGAGAAGATGGGTCAAAACTGCAGATAGTAGTAAACGCCCATTCTTCTTCTTGCAGAAGATTTGCAGACTCTGTTTTTGGTGTAGAGGCCTCTGCAACAACCATTCCAGCCTCTTTCTTCTTTGCCTCTTTAGCAACCAGTTTTGGACAGTTCTTTATGATATGATCATTCCCTTTACAGTACTTACAAAACAATTTCTGCTTTTCTGATTTCTTCTCATCTGTATCTTCCTTCTTCGAATATGCAAAATTACCAGATTTCTGCTTACTAGTTGAAGAGCTCCATTTTCCTTTGCCCTTCTGACTAGCCAGGAAAGCTTGATCTACAACTTGCATAATGGACCTGTTCTGCCTAGACTGATCTTCCTGCAACAGAACAGAGACTAACTCCTCAAATGATAAGGCATTTGGATTGCCTTTCATCATCAACCGAAGAGTAGAAGCAAAACTCTGATATGAATTAGGAAGACCATTCAAAACGGTATGAACAAGTGAGCTATCTGGTATAACCTCATCAGTAGAAATCAATTGTTCCTTCAAGTCTTTGATCTTTGTCAAAAAACTATCCATAGAATCACCTTCATTCATGTGCTCACTCTCCAACTGTTTTTGGAGGTAAGCAACACGAGCCTCATTCCTAGCCTGGTACAATATGATAAGTGTATCCCAAGCATCCTTTGCTATTCTGCAAGAGCGAATATGAGGAATAATGGCACGTTTACAAACAAAGCTATCAATGCATGTGCCTGGGCATCTCTGCCATCCCAACGAATCTGCTCTATAGTAGGTGCAACAGAAACAACAACACGAATAGGAATCTGCGGAAATATCATCTTCGACACCATCTTCATCAGCTCCAGCACTTGTATTTGTAGTACCTGTAGTCATAGGTGTAACAGGACGTCTTTCAACACCCTGCACAATGTTCCGCAATCCTTTTGCAACCAATACATATCGCATCATATAAGCCCATAATGAGTAGTTGGTACCATCCAACTTATTCTCAACAACCAACATACGGAATACATCACTGCTTTTCAGCCATGGCCATTGACTAAAATACCTTGATGCAGAAAATTGACTATATCTCAAAAAGTTGAACAGAACTGCCCCGACAAATTTTGCTACACCTGTAGCAGACTTCGAGACGCTTATACTGGCGAATAGAAACTGGTATATACCTTTGGCACAAAAAGATGAAATAGCCTACACAAGCACTGCGCAAGCCCTGAGTATGCTCACCAAATTTCGTGCGAATCTGAGACTGCAAACGGAGGAGCGTCGACGATGCCCTAGATGAAGCGAAGACCTACTCTGATACCAATTGTTGGAGATAGATGTCTGCGGAAGCACGTGAACAGCACAAGGAAGAAGAAGAAGCTTGGAGCACAACACACAAGACTGAATGTATTACTAGAGAATGTACAAAGATAAGTAGCCCATTAGGGAAATAGGCATATATACAAGCCGGGGTAAAAAAACCTCCTAAAGAGGGAAAAAAGTGCCCCCGCGGTCCTAGAGTGTTCACACACATCACTAACTAAATATATCAACAGTCACATGGTGTTCTATCTCTAACGTGAGGTGTTGTTTAGCCACTCAGAACTAGAGAAGTCATTTTCTAAGATTTAAGTCCACTAAGTGATTGTATATCCAATCTTGGCCTAGAATCAGTGGTTCTATAAGATCTTCATCATGGAGAACTAAGAGCTTTACTATTCTAGTGACATCTTGTATGAGAGAGAGAGAGACATAGAAATAGGCCTTGGAGACTAGCACTACGACAAAAGTATGAGAGAGAGAGAGGTTATAATGGCCCAAGAGAGACAATTTTGTCACACATGGAGCTTTTTTTGTGATGCTTTGGCACTAGAGAATGCATTTTTGCTCTCCGCAAGGTATTTGCATAAGGCTAATCAAAGTTTTATGTTCGAGATCCTTGATGGCATTTTGAAAATATCTGTCAGTATTTACAACTCAGAGAGAATGCAAGGGATGAATCCATAAGCATGATTGTGATTCCTCTAGCACCTATATACTTTTATTACAAATGGAATGCTTATCAAAATTTTAAATAAGTCCAATGGGCTAACTAGTTGCCCCAAAATACATGGTTGAGGATTATTTCCTAATCCTCCCTCTTAGGGTGTGGTTCAATAGTTTCCTACCTATCATTTCTTGAGTCTAACACTCTCTTCCCCTTCTGGGGATCATTTTCCTCAATTATTAGCCTCTAATATTCCCTTTAATTGATGTCCTCACCCTTCCATAGTCTCTTGAACCTTCTTGTCCTCAACCTTGGCTTCTTGAACCCTTACTCTCAACCTTGGTGTCTTGAACATTGTTGTTTTCAACCTTGGTGTTTTGAGCCCTCTTTCTCAATTTGAGTATCTTGAACTTGGTTCTCACACATGCTAGGTATCTTATACCCTCAATATATTGATTCCATTTGAAACTTCATTCCAAGAGCTTTTTGAGAGTAACTTATACATCTAAATCTGACCTATGGATTGGGAGATACACTCTAATGTTTATCGTGATAACTTCTCAAAGTGATGCATGCTACTTTTTGTGCCATTTCAGATACACAACACCCAAGTGCCTTTTCTAGAGGCCATTGGGTGCCCGTGAGCCTTGTGGAATCTACCCACCTTGCCCAAGCCTACTTCCAAGGCTTTAATGCCAACTATTGGATCCAAGGGAAATTGAACTCATGAGCTCTCGATTAGAAGTCTGATGGGATAATCATTTGCCCCAAAATCCATGGTTGAAAATTACTTCCTAATCCCCCCTCTTAGGTTGTGGTTCAACCATCTCCTACCTATCATTTCTTGATTCTAACAAAGTATAGGCTTGATGGTGGCAAACATCAAGTTTTTTACTAGCATCAAAAGTGGGTATGGTGCTATGGGACACCATACTGAAACGTAATGGATGCTCAAGTTTAAGATTCAAAGATCAAGACTTTGAATATCCAAACTTGAAGAATTATGAAATTCATTTAGGATTTTTTTGGTCTAGTTGAAGTTGGGTTGACAAAAGTGAGGGGACATTTTGCTCCTATAGGATCCTGGATCTCAAATTATATAGATTAGTCCTCTAGTAAGGTAATGGATCAACTGATATAGGATAGTAGTGAACCATAGTAGAAACATTTGAGTTAGATAGTTTGATCAAACTCAATCCAATACAAGTTCTAGTGAAACACTTTGAATCCACCTAGTTCATATGTTTGTTCTATGGATGCCCAAACTACTTATAGTGCAATATTGAATTAGGGAGGGATGTTTAATCCACCCTTATTATTCTACCTACACTTTGCTTAGGCAAAGATAGATGGTGTTTTAAATGATTTGGGTAGGGATTGAACCATGCACAAGATTTCGATCTTTCTATATAGAGTTTAGGATAGGATCCCTTTATTTTAAAAAAGGCAAATCAGAGAGATGACAACCATGCCACTCATTTTTGGACCGCAGGCTTGGGGGAAAAGTTGTTACTTGAAGCATATTTTTGAGGACAAAAATGTTCTTCAAGGGGATAAAATGTTATAAAGAACTTGAAAAGGCTCAAGATAATGATACCATTATTTACTTCAAGTTATGATCTTCACCTGATAATTAGCTTAGTGGTCAATGCTCAAGGATGGGAAGGAGTGAGGAGCTTGGGGAGAGATTTTCACCCAAAGATCTTTAGATCCTTCTAAAATCATCCACTCGGGTTAACATGAGTTAACTTGAGCTCAAAGGGAATTAACTCAAGTGGTGAGTACATGTACCACTAGTTGACTTTAGTGAAACACTATAAAAACAAAGGTGGAGATTCCACATGCATATGTGGACTCCAATTACTCAAATGATTAGTCCTCAAATATATGAAATGGCATGTTGGGTGAGGAGTCAGAGGTCATTCTCTTATGTGCATTGAGGCTAGGTTCTAGAGTTCTTATAACATCTCATGTTCACTTTTTGATTCATTCGATATCTTGTAGGTGCTCCTAATAGAGTCTATAACACTTTTTGTGCTAGAGATAATATTACATGTAGATAAGAATCACGCACATGAACACTCAATCAAGAAAACCAATTGTTGCTCTAGACAATGATGAGTATCACACCATGTAGCTGCACCTCCTTAATTTTCAATTGGCAGTGATGTAAGGATGATATGAAGATCATGAACGAGTGATGTGCACAAAGGTGAAGGTAACAAGCACACTAGTGCACACACACACACACAATGAAGAGATTTAGGTTGCATTATTCATTATTCGATAATTTGATTATTCATGGATAATTACGGAATTTTTCGATGACCCCTTATTATTTGATCGAATTATTTGGTGCCATGTCAGCTTATTTGGACAAGTCCGAATAGTTTTTGCACGACAATTCGGAGACTTTTCGATCAAAGGTGCTTTTGATCGATTTTTTTTATCAAAAATATTTTGGATCGAAAAGGTTTTCAATTGAAAATATTTTAGATTGAGAAGATTTTAGGTTGAAAAGGTTTTAGATTGAAAAGGTTTTAGATCGAAAAGTTTTTTGATTGAATATGTTTTAGATTGAAAATAGTTTAGATCGAGAATATATCAATACCGCTTCTGCCCAAAAACCTTGTGAGACGTTTGCATGATGCAACATAGAGACTACTCTATCTTGAATAGTTCTATTCATCCTCTCAGCTACACCATTCTGTACTAGGGTATAAGGAGCTATAGACTCTCTATGAATCCCTGTAGACTAACAAAAAAGGCTGAATTTGTGTGAGGTATACTCACCCCCATTATGTGAATGTAAAGCCTTAAGCTTAGTACCTTTTTTAGTCTCAACTGAAGCAAGCCATTTTTTGAAAGTAGGGAATACCTCATCCTTCGATTTGATAGATATGCCCAAACTTTTCTACTAGCATCATGTATGAACGTGCAAAGTAAAGGAAACCACCTAAGGACCTAGTCAGCATAGGACCACACACATCTGTATGAACGAGATCTAAAGGCTAAATTGAAGAGTCAATGTGCATTCTATGCACATTTCTAGTTTTCTTTCTATATTGACAATGCTCACAAAATGAAAAATCGGAGAAAGATAACATAGGTAAGTAGCCAGAACGAGAAAGATTTTCCATTGCAGTACGATATATATGGCCCAAATGACCATGCCAAATACAAGCCATAGGCTATTCAGTAACAGCTAACAAGTTTTCTTTCTGTGATACAAATAAAGGATAATGTGAGCCAACTTTGCTTCCTTTTGCAATAACCATATTGCCCTTTGATATGCAAAAGGGCTGAGCATAGAAGACCATCTTATAACCAAGGTCATCAAGTTGACCAACTGACATCAAATTGTGTGATAACTGAGGTACATGGCATACATTATGCATAGTAAATTTTGAACCATCAATGAATTGCACAACCACATCTCCAATCCCCACAACATCACACTGGTAAGAATCACCAAGTCTCACGGTACCAAGAGACTTTGATGCATAGTTAGAGAACCATTCTCTATGTGGTGTCACATGGAAAGAAGCACCAGAATCTAGCAGCCAGGTGTGGGAAAGAGAATCAGCCATAAGAGCCTCAATTGGCACATTATTATCAAGTGTCAACACATCAGCATCATCAGAAATAGCATTAATTTCTTCAATCTTCACAGTCAAAGTAGATGGTGCAGGTAACTGTTTAACATGCCCATCAACATTTTGTCCTTTACCTTTAGCATTCTTTAATGCATAACAATCTTTCTTCATGTGTCCTTTCTTATGACAATAATGGCATTCGATGTCCCTCTTCCTTGATTTACTTCTATTCTTATTCCGTTGACTGTTCTTTTCCTTGTTCTTGCTCTTGCCACATTGTTGATTCTTTTCTTGGTAAGAATCACGAACATTATATGCATCTCCACTTTGAGTGCCAACCATAGATTTTCTATGAATCTCCTCACTCAAGAGTGCTCTGCATATGTCATCATAGACGATTTTACCAACAGATGCACTATTGCTAATAGCTGTGCAAAATGTATCCCATGATGAAGGCAAGGTGCATAACAACAATACCACTTTTATTTCATTATCCATATCCATTTTTTGAGCCTCTAACTGAGAGAATATAGCATCAAGCTCATTTAGATGAGCAGCAACACTATCTGTGTCCTTCATACAAAGGTCATATAATTTTCTCATCAGATAGACTTTATTTGATGCCCTCTCTTTTTCATATGTATTGCATAACTTCTTTGAAAGCTCCTATGCACTTTCATAGTCTAATACTATAAAGTAAACATTATCTGCTAGGTGCAAGAGAATGGTAAGCCTAGCCATTTCATCTAACTCATCCCAATCATCTTCATCCATGTTAGCAGGCTTCTTTGAAATTCCATTTACTGGCTTCCATTGCCTCCTTTGAATCAGCACATCTTTAATCTGATTCTTCCATAAAGCAAAGTTTGTGCCATCAAATTTTCGGATCCCCCTAGCTTGGAGAAATCAGATTTACTGGCTTCATCCTTGGAGAAAGCCAGGGCGTGCTCGCTTCGCTCGCACAAAAGGAACACAGTTTTTTCCTCAAACTACTATGATATTAGTGAAGTAATTTGATGGCGATGCACCACAGTGTGCTCTCCTTCTCACACTCTCCACAAAGATATCTTCAGAGTAGAAAACCGAGCTCCTAAGGGTGCACACGATACTCCGCACAGAGATTGCAGAATACACAGAAAAACATAGTACACAGGGAGCAAGAAGACAGACTTCTTAGGTCTTACAAATGCGGTCAAACTTATAGTATGTGATTGAACAGGCCACTATATGTTTTATTAAAGAACATATACAAAGAAGTGTCTAGTGGACATTTTGCCTTTCGCATGGACACTAACAGTATTATGGGACACTTTGCTTTGGAAAATAAGAAAGATCCAACACTTGCATGACTTGCACATCAGGAAGTGAGACATTATATACAATAGATCTAGGTGTGCATGTGAAAAGTGTGGATAGGGACTCAAAGAAGTTGATGGTCCCCATCTGTTTAGAGGTGGAGCTACTATTATCATTACTTCGGGTGGAGGATTGGAAGCCTCTCCAATTGAGTTGAGATTATTGGTCACATGGTGTTCTAGCTCTATCATGAGGTGTTGTTTGGCCACCTAGAACTAGAGAAGGCATTTTCTAAGATTTAAGTCCATTGAGCAATTGTATATCCAATCTTGGCATAGAATCAAAAGTTCTATAAGATCTTCATCATGGCAAACTAAGACCTTTACTATCAGAGTGACATCTTGTATGAGGGTAAGAATTTCCACCTCACCCATACAAGGGGTTTCCATGCCTCCTAATCCGATGAGGTAAACCTCAATCAGGTTCATTTTCAGACCCATGTTGTTGCCCACCCACCCAAGGCTTATGACTAAGGTGGCATCGAAGGCATAGACCTTGGCATACCTTGTCATCAAGGTCACCAAAGTCACCATTGTAACTTTTGATTGCACACGAGGGAGGAACTCAATGATCAAGGAAGAGAAAGGTTCTAGATACTTCTCGAGAGGTCACCCATCCCAATTTGTTCCCCCCAAAGCTTGCTTAACCAACAATCTCTTGCCACTAAGCTACACTCATGTGATGCTTGAGAAAGGGGAAAGACTAAGTTTTACATTACCTTGAACATGTTTTGGACTCTCAAAGCTTCATTCTTTGCTTTCAAAGCCTATTTTGAAGCATTTTTGGGGTGACTTTTGGAGTCATTTTGGAGTACTTTCATGCATAGTTGTCATTACATAGGTTCAAGAACATCTCGAAGAGTGCTCTTTTGTACTTCTCTGACAATGAATATTCATCTTTAGGGCTATTTTTTATCCACACTAGTAAATCTATAGGTGTCTTGAAACATTTTCAATTGTGGTGGGAGGAGCCATTGCAAATTTATGCAAGTTTTTTTAGCCTTAGGGATAGAGTTGACAAACACTTGTAGGTGTTGTTCGCTAGTGTTTTGGCCATGAATTCATCCTTTCTATGCCATTTGATTGCATATATTGAGCACATACACACTATGTATGACTTTGTGTATACAACTTATGTACCTCCATGTGGCCATTGATATATCATTTATGTATTTGCATAACGCTTTTGATGTTGATAAAGAGGGTCATGGTGAGGTTTTCTTAACCAGGAGACACCTAGATGTTGGGTCTCTTTGGTGATGTAGTTGGAAGACTTACCCAACCTCTCCATAGGAGATGTATGATAGTTGTTCATAGGTTCTTGCTCAGCCTAGTTGGCTTCTTTTAGTTAACTGGTTATATGCAGTGAAGTGAGTGATTCACCATGCATGTTCAAATGTCAGTACTTGGAGTTTAGTGAGTTTTTCTGACACTACTAATTGCTCATTTTGCAGAGGAAACTCTAATAAAATTTTCCTAGATTTTAGTTTTTCCAATTATAAAGTGTTTGATTTTACTCCTTGACACACCTATTCATGTGAGCGCATACATTCTCACATAATGATTTTGGTTTCTCATTGCTAGTCATTAATCCATTTTTTTAGGGAGAATCTATTGAAATTTTTGCAGAATCTCACATTCGGTCATCCTTTTTTGAGCCTTAGTGGTGTTTGGACTATTCTAGCTCCATTATCATTCTAGTCAGTTTTCTATCATCATGGCATCGGAGATCTCAAGCACATCTAATGGATCAGGGTCTAGTGCCAGTGTTCCTAGGAAGAGCTACGACTTGCAGGGCAAAGACCATTTTGAGATCCAAAAATTTGATGGCAGAAAATTTTCTCTATGGAAAAATCAGATTAAAGATGTGTTGATTTAGAGGAGGCAATGAAATCTCAAAGAAGCGTGCTGACATGGATGAAGATGATCGGGATGAATTGGATGAAATGGCTAGGTCTACCATTTGATTGCACTTGGCAAAAAATGATTACTTTACAATATTGGACTGTGAAAGTGCAGATGAGCTTTGGAAGAAGTTATGCAACACATATGAAAAAGAGACAACATCAAATACAATGTATCTAATGAGAAAGTTATATGACTTTCGCATGAAGGAGACAAATATTGTTGCTACTCATCTAAATGAGTTTGATGCTATATTCTCTCAGTTGAAGGCTCAAAAAATGGAGATGGATAATGAAATGAAAGCAATCTTGTTGTTATGCACCTTACCACCATCATGGGATATGTTTTGCACAGATATTAACAATAGTGCACCTGGTGGTAAACTAGTCTATGATGACATATGTGGAGCACTCTTGAGTGAGGAGATTCATAGGAAATCTATGGTTGGAACTCAGAGTGGAGTTGCATATAATGTCTGTGATTCTTACCAAGGAAAGAATCAACAACATGGCAGGAGCAAGAACAAGGAAAAGAATGGTCAATGGAATAAGAGTAGAAGTAAATCAAGGAAGAGGGATATCGAATGCCATTATTTTCATAAGAAAGGACACATGAAGAAAGATTGCTATGCAATAAAGAATGCTAAAGGTAAAGGACAGAATGTTGATGGGCAAGTTAAACAACTACCTGCACCATCTACTTCAACTATGATGATTGAAGCAATTAATGCTATTTTTGATGATGCTGATGCATTGACACTTGATAATACTATGCCTACTAAGGCTCTTATGGTTGATTCTCTTTCCCATACATGGCTGCTAGATTTTGATGCTTCTTTCCTTGTGAAACCACATAGAGAATGATTCTCAACTTATGTAGCAAAGCCTCTTAGTACTGTGAAACTCGGTGACTCTTATGAGTATGATGCTGTCATGATTGGAGATGCGGTTGTGCAGTTCATTGATGGTTCAAAATTTACTATGCATAATGTACACCATGTACCTCAATTATCATGTACTTTGATGTCAGTTGGTCAAGTTAATGACCTTGGTTACAAGGTGGTCTTCTATGCTCAGTCCTTTTGTATATCAAAGGGAAATATGGTTATTGCAAAAGGAAGCAAAGTTGGTTCACTTTATCCTTTGTTTGTATCATAGAAAGAACACTTGTTAGCTATTATTGAACAACCTATGTCTTGTATTTGGCATGGCCGTTTGGGCCATATATCTCATAGTGGAATGGAAAATCTTTCTCATTCTTGCTACTTACATGTGTTATCTTTCTTTCATTTTTCATTTTGTGAGCATTTTCAATATGGAGAGAAAACTAGGAATGCACACAAGATGCACATTGAATATTCAATTCAGCCTTTAGATCTCCTTCATACAAATGTATGTGGTCCTATGTCAACAGGGTCATTAAGTGGTTCTCTTTACTTTGTCACTTTCATAGATGATGCTACTAGAAAAGTTTGGGTATATCCTATCAAATTGAAGGATGGGGTATTCCCTATTTTCAAAAAATGGCTTGCTTTAGTTGAGATTGAAAAAGGAACTAAGCTTAAGACTTTATGCTTAGATAATGGGGGTGAGTATAACTCACATGAATTTAGCATTTTCTATCAATCTTGAGGAATTTAGAAGAGTTTACAACTCCTTATACCCCAGTATAAAATAATGTAGTTGAAAGGATGAATAGAAATATTTAGGATAGAGTAGTTTCTATGTTGCATCATGCTAAACTTTCACAAGGCTTTTGGGAAGAAGCGGTATTGACTGAAATTCATGTGATTAAGCTTTCACCTAGTACTGCCAAAGGTATGAAAGTGGCAGAAGAGTTATGGATAGGGAAGCCACCATATTATGATCATCTTTGATTTTTTGGGTGTGAACCATATGTTCATATATATACCCAAGAATCTTAGAAAAAAGTTGGATTGTAAGCCAAAGAAATGCATTTTTCTTGGATATGGTCAAGAAGGTCAATTTGGATATCACTCATGGGATCCTAAAACATGATGAGTGATGAGAATCAATGATGTCATTTTCAATGGCTCTAAGATGCATAAAAAACCCATTAAAGAGGTTTAATTCTGAAGAGTGGTGTTTGAGGATACTAGTCATCTAGTAAGCATGCATAAAATTGTTGCACATAGGGATATTCAAGAAATGTCTTATCAAATGAGTCTGCAAATATTATCACAACCATTGAGACGCTCTACATGTGTCTCACATCCATCTGATAGATATTGTTGGTAGCAGATGGCAATCAAGGCCTTCTGAGATAGGGAAGCCACCAAAGCAAGTCAGAACAAAGGGAGAGCCAAGCAAGATTAAGTAGGCAAAGCAATCAACGTAGATTCGACGAGTAGAACACATAATTTTTCATGAAACATTATTTCCCAAACAGTGATTTTAGTCACTTCACACCACTATAAATACCATGTTCCATTATTCCTACTCCATTTTGTGCAAGCCGAGGAGCCCTTGAGCTTCAAGAGTATTAGAAGTATCTATGTACCAATTTTCATGATTTTTAGAGCTTGTTTGAACCTCCAAAATAGCCTAGGAACCTAATTTTTAACTAGGTTAGACACTAGGTCTGGACAGGGCCAAAACCTAGTAAGAAACTATAAAACGAGCTAGAGAGCTCATTTTTGAGGTTAGCTTGTGTAGCTCAGTGTAGCACCTCCTTTAATGTCAATCCGGGAAGACAAGAGGATGTTATGAAGACCTCGAGCAAGTGAAGGCACAAGTGCGTGAGTGAGAAGCACACAAACATGCACACACATACACACACACGCACACACACGACAAGACAACGAGTGAGAAGCAATGTAGCTCTTAGATTACTTTCCAAAAGCTCATACAAGTTCAATTCAATTACAAGCTAACCTCAAAAATGAGCCTTCTAGCTCTTTTTATAGTTTTTGACTAGGTTTTGGCCGTGTCCAGACCTAGTGTTTGGCCTAGTTAAAAATTAGGTTCTCTACCCTATTCGGAGGTTCAAACGAAGTCTACAAAATGTGAAAACTGACAGGTAGGTACTTCTAAAGCTCCTCAAGCTCAAGGACTCCTTGGCTTGCACAAAATGGAGCTACAAAAATATGAAATGGTATTTACAATGATTTTTAGTGATGAAAATCACTATTTTTGTAGCGGTTTCTATTAATATTTTGACATACATTTCCTGGAGCTCCCTACTTGCTCCTTCTCCTTGTGTGTCCACCTCTTTTATATGCGTTAGTGTCCTGAAAAAATATTGGCCTACTTGCCAGATCGTTGTTGACTGCTCTGTCTGCTTGTACTTTCTCTTCTCTCTGACTCCCTTCGTAAGCTTCATTGCCTTGTGAGTCCTTCAGTTCCAACACCCCCCCCTCTCTCGTGTCTGTCGTCCCTGACAAACCTTTGTTGGGTGGGTCGTTGGATGTAGTACTCGACAACGTCTTGTGCTAAGTGATGTTCTGCAATTCGCAACCCTTTGGCCAAGTCCGTGAGTAGAGCATCCCAGTGGCCCGGGAACCTCTGGATGTGGTATACGTAACTTTTCTGAATGGAGAGCTTGTTCCACTGCAAACAACTGCAATAAATGTGATGGTCTGGGAATGGATATCTCTGAGTGATATTCCCAGAATCCCATGACAAACATTTCTTCAAACGTCTGTTTGAAGCAGGCTGGTAGATACTTGATACGCGCATGCCATGCATATACAACATTAATAGATGGGGTTGCGCTCATGTCGTAGACAAGGTCCTGATTACCTTCATTAAATCCAAGAGCTGACAGATGAGGTTCCTTGACATTCTTGAAAGTCCTGAAGGTGACCAACATGAGTTCAAAAATTTTAAGACACATTTGGGCCATGACATCTGGTACATTTTTGAACCGGACCCCCCAGTGCCGAATCGTTGAAATCATATATCCGATGGTAGGTTGGCCTTTAGGTGGTGCTAAGTAGACATAATTGAGCCATTTCTTGCATCCTTTAGTTGTCAGCACGGTTTTTGTGTATTCCGGCCACGACCTTCTTCGAAATACCGGGCAGTAGCATGGGTTGTATTTGATGTACAAAGGCATGTTATTCCATGTTCTTACCATCTCTGGGTAGGTTTCTAGTAGGCAAATCCTCCACGTCGATTGATGTATATTGCCCTGCTTGGCACTTGTTGGGATGTTGTCAGGTGCGAATTGTGTAGCCGAGGTTGGTTCTTTTGAGGTTAGGTTCTTGATTTCAGCATTGTAGCCCGCCATTAAGACACAAAAAGGAACATACAAATCGTCGAATGCGCCGATCCACCTATGATGGGAGAGGTTGCGAAAGTACTCCGATTTTATAACTAGCTCTTCCAAGTGGGACATTGATGCTATCTGAATTGCCACTCTATCATCATGGGTTGTGGCCACTTTCTCTAACCTCTGCATCCATTCAAGAGCCTCTATCTCGATGGTGTCCATGCCTTCTTCTGTTTGCTTGCCTCCTGGTGCAGGCATGGGAACGTATGGATCTTCGAATGTTTCCTCTATTTCAATCGGCACTAAATCTTCAGGCTCGGGCTCTACAAGGGGAGAGGGTTGACACTCGTATTGCATGACTTTACTGCGTAATTCTTCGAGTTCTGCTCTGAGTTTAGTGACTTCTTCCCATGTGTCGTCTGCGGCTGTGACTTTGCTTGGTGACTCCTGTTGAGTTGCCAGTTGCTTAAGTAGGTCATCTCTTTCTCGTTCTAATGCTGCATGGGCCTCCAGGAGGTCGGCATGGGTTTCTAACACAATTTGCATGTTCTCTGAGGGAATGGCCTTGAATTTCTCTGGGTCGATTTCCTGCAGGGAACCCTCCATTACTGCTTCCAAGTTTTCTTCATTCTGTTTCTGCAGCCGTTTATTCTCTTCGAGTGCTGTAGACATGTGTTTTCGTAGGAGAGCCAGTGTTGAAGCTCAAAGTCAAGGACAAAGCATGGAAGCACATCAAAAGGTGGACACATGAGGAAAGGGAGCAAGTAGGGAGCTCCAAGAAGTGTATGTCAAATTTTCAGAAGAATCCCCTACAAAAATAGTGATTTTCATCACTAGAAACCATTGTAAATACCATTATCTATTTTTAGTAACTCCATTTTGTTCAAGCCGAGGAGTCCTCGAGCTTGAGGAGTATTAGAAGTACCATCGTACCTATTTTCATAATTTTTAGACTTCGTTTGAGCCCTCAAATAAGCCCTGGAACCTAATTTTTAACTAGGCCGGACACTAGGTCTGGACAGGGCCAAAACTAGTCAAAAAACTATAAAAAGAGCTAGAGAGCTCATTTTTGAGGTTAGCTTGTTAGAGAATAGAACTTTTGTAAGAGAACTCTTTTGCAATCTAAGCTTTCCATTGTTCCTCTCTTTGATCTTACTTTGTGCGCGTGTGTGTGTATGTGTGTGCATGTTTGTATGCTTTCACTCACGCACTTGTGCCTTCACTTGCTCGTGGTCTTCATACCGGTCCTCACGTCTCCGCGGATTGACAAGTAAAGGAGGTGGTGCTTACGCTTGAGCTACACCAAAATTTGGCGCCGTTGCCGGGGAGAGAGCTTCGAGGACGAGCGTGGTGATGGTAAGATCGTAGATTTGAGACGTTGGAAGGAAAAAAAACTGTCATTTCAGTTCATTTTCTGTTTTTTCCTCTTCATCTTCATCATCATCATCATCTCCACCTTCTTCCATCTTCTTCTTCATAGAAAATTCTTGTTTTTTAGTGCATTTTCACCATCTTCATACCATTTTTCATGCATTATTGTGTGGGAAGGAGTTAGGAGGTGCAAGGGAGAGCAAGCGCTGTATTTTTTTTATGATTTTCTGCTCATACGGAGCTCGCCATAGCCGGCGCTCAGAAATTTGAATTTCCCGCCAAAAAATGCGATTCTGTGATGAAAATCGCGATTCTGTGAAAATTCAAAATTTTTTGAAAAATCACGATTTTCAGTTTTCCCGCCTAAAAGTTGGTTGAAAAAATCGCGATTCTGTGTTTTTCTCAAAAAAAACACGATTCTCTGCTCAAAATCGCGATTCTCAAAAAAAAAACACGATTCTCTGCTCAAAATCGCGATTCTCACCAATCACGATTTTCAGCAAAAACACGATTTTGTGAAAAAGGCGATTCTGTGAAAACACGATTTTTTGCTCAAAATCGCGATTTTCAAAAACACGATTTTGTGCTCAACATCGCGATTTTCATGTGAAAAATACGATTTTCAAAAAACACGATTCTCTGCTCAAAATCGCGATTCTCACCAATCACGATTTTCAGCAAAAAATACGATTTTGAGAAAAACACGATTCTGTGGGACAAAATCGCGATTTTCAAGTCAAAAACACGATTTTGAGAAAACACGAATTTTTGCTCAAAATCGCGATTTTCAATTCACGAATCTTTGCTCAAAATCGCAATTTTCAATTCACGATTTTCTGCTCAAAATCGCGATTTTCATGTCAAAAACACGATTCTGAGAAAACACGATTTTCAGTCAAAAACACGATTTTGTGAATCACGATTCTCTGAGTCAAAATCGCGAATTTTCAGAAACACGATTTTGTGATCAACATCGCGATTCTCTGAAACACGATTTTGTGATCAAAATCGCGATTCTCTGAAACACGATTTTGTGATCAACATCGCGATTCTCTGAAACACGATTTTGTGATCAACATCGCGATTTTCAAAAACACGATTTTGTGATCAACATCGCGATTTTCAAATCACGATTTTCTGCTCAAAATCGCGATTTTCAAAAACACGATTTTGTGCTCAACATCGCGATTTTTTTTTGACTTCACAGCATCGCGATTTTCAGAAAGTTCACAAAATCGCGATTTTCTCCAAAGGTCCTGTTTGCCTGTTTTGACCCCCAGGAGCCTGATTTGACATAACTTTCTCATCCAAAGTCCATTTTTTGAGCTCTATAGCTTGTTGGATTTTGATATAGGATAATTTGAAGTTGATTTTGATATAGGATAATTTGAAGTTGACCCTCAGGTGGGATTAGGGAACCAAGGGGGCCCTAAAGAAGTTTGAACCATACCTTGGATTCTTGACTAAAGCTTATGAACCTGAGATCTGGTACACACTTAGGCAAGGATAAACAAAGCATTAGATCTTCTGAGGCTAGTGTCAACCATACATCCAAGTCTTGGGCACAACAACTAAGTGGTCATCTTTTACTCAGATCAGACACAAGTGATTCAGAAATGTCTTTTAGTATGGGAAAACCTGCAGGTGGCTCAGGGACTGCCCATCTACAAACACCGGAAGGTCCCTATAAGACACAGTTGGAATATATTCGGACCAACCAATTAGGTGCTCGCATCTATGAGGATGGTCTGAGGCGATCAATGGTCCAACTCAAAAATCCAGATCAATCCTTTGGACTTGAACACCCGGTGGTCAAGTTCGAAGAGGGTTCATACATTGATAAGGAAGGAACCATGTATGTGGTTACCAACCAACCCGATAGGACCGATGAGTTTGGAAATATCATTCATGAGAATGAGATAGGAGACCTAGAACAAGGAAATATAGGACAAGGACCCCAGACTCCTAGAGGCAAGTCAGTTTTGACCCGAGTGATCACTCCAGACTGGATCCCTCAAGACAACAAAAGCATAGAACTATTTTTGAATAGAGAAACAGAGGAAGCCTTTTGGAGATTCAAGCCAGAACAACCTAGCCAATTGGGCATAGTCATCATCTACGAGTTCAAGGATCCAGAGATACCAGGAAAGGTTGTCTACCTGGATAACACATCAGAGAAAATTTTCTTGGTAACAGAACATGATAGACATGCATATACTTGGAAGAATGAATTGATTTTCCCCCCACCAAGATCCAATGTTTTCCACGGCCTCCAAGGAGTAGGGTCATCCCAAGCTCAGGAAGCCCAGAGAGAAAGAACTAGAGAGAGACCGGAGGTAAGTTTTGCATACACAGTGGGCAAAAATAGGTCAGGATTTGAAAATGAAAGACCTGAAAGAGAGAGATATCAAGCACATAGGCAACAAAGAAATGAACATGAATTTCCATTGCCTAGAACCCTCAGACCCACTCAAGTGATCAAGGCAATGAAGAATTATTTTGACGGGTCAGGAGATCCTTATGATCATGTGGCTGAGTTCAAACAAGTGTTAAGAGCCGAACAAATTGAGGACTGGTTCACCCAGTACGAGGCATTTGGTTTGACCCTTAAAGGCACGGCCTTAGCTTGGTTTCAACCATTGAGTAGAAGCAGCTATCGCGATATAGATCAACTGCTAGACGAATTCATTGTAGAATTTTCCAAGAGTGGTATCAGGCATAACACATCGTCCCTGATCCATAGTTTCAAGCAGACACCCCAAGAAACAGTGCGACTAGCAGGTAGAAGGTTCAGACAGTACCTAGAAAGATGCCCTGCTCCAGAGCTACCCACACCAGCCAAACAAGTGGCTTTGTTTTTAGATGGCTTATTGAGCACAAAGTTAAGATCCTATGTATACTTGAAAGATCCTAGATCCATAGAAGAGTGTGTGCGGACGTGCATAGACATAGAAGATAACTTGGGTGAGGAGTTAGGATTGGCCAAACTCTACAAAGATTCGGATAGTTCTACTAGTCATACTTCAAAGATCTCCACAGAAATAGAAGAGATAGCTGAGCAAGTTGCCAAGAAGCTGGGAGTCCAAAATAAACAAACACAGGGAGTCACTTCATTGAATCGGTGCTATACTTGCGGAGGTGACCACATTGCTAACGTATGCCCAATGCAAAACCAAAACATTAGAGAAAGGAATGCTCCATATTGCACTATTGAGAGAAAATACACAAACCACACGGCTCAAGATTGTCCCTACAATAGGCAGGCTGTTAGACAAAATTATCAGCAACCTTACCCACAAGGTAGGTATCAGAATCAATACCAACAGCCATATTACAGACCACAACAGCAATATCAGGTACCATATAGGCCACAACCTGTCTTGGTAAACCAACCACCAGCTCCAGCGAACGTGATTCCAGTCAAGTATGCTGTGGGAGAGGAAAATCCAAATAGAGCTTTGGTGCCACTAACCCCATTGATACCAGACAATGACTCTCATGCTCATAGTTCAGACTACTCCCATGAAGGTAGTCCACATGCTTATTACACAGAGTCACCTGAACATAGTGAGATTTACTCGTATCAATATGAGGCACCGCCTATGGAGCAAAATTGGGAGCCAGAATACTCCAAGGTCATGTACACAAATCCTAACCCTAGGCCCCAGTTGAGACAAATGAGACCACAAGCCCCTAGAGGATCTTGTTTCAGATGTCATGGTGACCATTTCATTCGTGACTGTCCCCACCCACCATCTCCGAGTCAAGGACAGGCTATCACAATACAGGCTTTTTGTCCTGATTGTGGCAAAGACCATCTCCCCAGAGATTGTCCAAGAAACCCCTCTAGTGCACCCAAGATTACACCCATTAATGTGGTAGGCTTAGTGGCAGATCCAAGTTCAAGTAGTAGCAATGTGGCTCCTATACAAGCTGTCACTAGAGCACAAGCCTTAAAACAGGATAAACCAGTAGAACAATCAGAGCCGAGTGAATCGGGAGAGCCTAGTAAGAGGAAAACAAGAACATGGAAGGATACCAGAGAGAAGGCCAATCGCAAGTGGAATAAAAAGTTATCGGAACTAGAAGAAAGCTTAAAAGAAGCGAAAACAAAAATAGAAGACATTGCATCTCAAAGCCCCTCGCATGCCGAAACTCCATCCACTCCACCTCATCCCACCCCACCACCCATTGTAAATAGACCGCAACCAGGGTCTGTTCTTGCAGATCCAACCCTAGAAGGCTTGGACATGATGTTCAAGGCCTACCAGGCTCGACTTCAAGAAGGGCCTACAGCGGCAAACCTAGACAAGAGTTACCCCAGAGCAGATTTAGAGATTGAACGGATGAAAATGTGCATGAAAATGGTAGAACAAGCTCAAGCCATACTTGAGACTAGTCAAAAGTTCAATCAGACAAACTCTATCAAATCAGATTTGCATTTCCAGGGCTTACTAGAAAGATTAGAGCAATTGGTAAACAAACCACAAGTTTCTTTACCTCCACAGGCTCAACCAGTTATTGAAAGAGGAAGCTCACCACCAATGGGAGCTTATGTTCCGAATTCCACGGATCCAGGAATACCTCCTTCTATTCAACAGTACTCTCAAGAGTTCTTGCGGGAAATACAAGAGGAGAAATGGGCCAAGGAGAAGGGTAATTCCCCTCCTATTCCTGAGATTGATGATCTTCATGATCAATTTCCCCAAGACACTCCATCTATTTACGAAGATGAAGCAGAACAAGAAGACGAAAGATTAGATTTTGAATCTAATACCTTAGAAGAACTGCCTCAATTTCCAGGCCCATGGGAATCTGAATCACTCCAGATTAGAGCTCCCACAATACTAGTAAGAAATGAAGACTCAGTGGTTCCAAGGAACACGGATGTCGTGAAGAACACTAAGGTTCAGTGTCATCTCACTGTAGAAGAGTTGCTCAAAGCAAAACCTGAGTTATGGAATCATGTGAAGGATCAGGTCCCAGAACTTGAGTCCAATATGCCAAAAGCAGGCTCTAAGCAAAGGGTACCAGAGATACCTCTAGACAAAATAGGGGACATGTGTGAGGGTGAAGAAGGTAATACTTATCTTCCAATCACCTACCAAGGTTACACAACCAAAGCAATCATAGATTCAGGTGCTGGTGTTGCTATTGCGACCACCTCCTTGTGGAAGCAATGGGGCAAGCCCACATTAAGACCAACTAGAATGAAGCTTCAAATGGCTGATGGTCATTTTGAAAGACCTCTAGGATTGCTAGAAGGGATCACTCTAACCACTTGTGGTGTAGAGTTTGAGCACACATTTGCTATATGTGACTTTGAGAAAAATAATGTCTTTGAGATGATCCTAGGAAGACCCTTCCTACGACAATTGCAAATAGTACAGGATTGGGGAACTAACTCCTTGTACTTACAGCACTTAGGGGTCACCACTAAGGTCAATTTGAAGGATTACACCTTCAGAGATGTACCACCCCTACAGTGGAATTCTATCCACAAAGCGAAAGAAGATTCCATCTCTGTGCATTCTGAAAGTTCACCTGATCCATCATGGCTGCATGAAGATACTCATTTGTGGATGTGCAAGGTCGCAAAGGAAGAGGAAAAACGTTTAAAGGCAAGAGAAGAAGGAACTTCGCTAGGAGATAGACCAGTTAGGGACCCAGCCTACACACCGATGATCTTTCCAGATGAGGAGTTTGAGCCTCATGGCTGGCCAGAAATCTTAGCCACCATGGACATTGCTGTCAATGAGGAACAGTGGACACCTCATTGTGATGAGGAGGGTTATGATATCTCAGTGTTCATGTGTCAACCCTTGCTAGAAGAATGTGACCCTAGTGATGTCATAGAAGAAGAAGAGAATGACGATGATCTGGAGTCTATTGTGATGGATAGTTGCTTTAACTCGGAGCAGCACTATCTAGAAGATATAGGAGTGTTTACCCAGAAAGAAGAAGAACCTCTCACAAGTATTAAAACAGTAAACTCAAAGGATGGAAGTGAGAGTAGTCAAAAGAAAAAGAAAAGAAAAGCAGTGAAACAAGAAGAGGAGGAATCATTGTTTGAAGTACCAGAAAACTTCAAGAAATATGAAGTTGACGACCGCAAAATTTTGGTACGAATGCCTAAGAGAGAGGCCATCATAGGAGAATCATATGATAATAAAGAAAAGACCAAGAAGATTGTAGTGACCATTGAAGAGAACGAAGAGAGATGCACATATATAGGAGATGACCTAAGTGCAAGAGAAGAAATGGAGCTCATAGCTCTATTAAGGGAATATAGGGATGTGTTTGCATGGCACTATAGAGACTTGAAAGGGGTAGATCCAAGAATTTGCTCTCATACTATCCCCATGACTGATGATGCTAAGCCCACCAAACAGAAGCCCTACACATATAATGATACCTATGCAGCAAAAATAAAAGAAGAAATTGATAGGTTGATTGAAGCCGGATTCATCTATGAGATTGAGCATACCGAATGGGTGTCCCCCATTGTTGTGGTACCCAAGAAGAACGGGAAGTTGCGAGTGTGTATTAACCTTAAAAAAGTTAATGCCGCTACGATTAGAGATAGTTATCCACTTCCAATCACAAAACACCTATTGGAGCGTGTTGCAGGCAAGGAAGTTTATAGCTTCCTTGATGGATTTTCAGGTTACAATCAAGTAGCCATTGCCCCAGAAGATCAACACAAAACAGCTTTTGCTACAGAGTGGGGAATCTTTGCATTTCGGGTGATGCCATTTGGGCTCACCAATGCACCTGCAACATTCCAAAGGCTCATGTGTCATGTCTTCAAAGAGTTCTTGCAAAAGAGCTTAGAAGTGTATGTGGATGATTTATGTGCTCATTCCCAAGAAAGAAGGGTTCACATCCCTGAGCTCAGACAAATCTTCAACAAGTGTAGAGAATATCGAGTGTGTCTAAACCCAGAAAAGTGTGTGTTTATGGTGCGTCAAGGTAAAATCCTCGGTCATATTGTTTCTAAGAATGGAATCTCAACGGATGAAGATAAGGTACGAGCCATAGCGGAGTTGCCAAGGCCAAGGAATGTTAAAGAGGTACAAGCGTTTATGGGCCATTGTGGATATTACCGTAGGTTTATCCACATGTACGCGATCATAGCTAGACCCCTTTATGCCTTGTTGTCTAATTTTGAGTGGAACGACGAATGCGAGAATTCTTTCAATGAACTGAAGAAACGTTTGTGCACAGCACCAATACTGACCACTCCTGATTGGAATAAACCATTCCATGTCCATGTGGATGCATCCAATCATGCCATAGGATGTGTGATGGCACAACCCACAGGTGAAGGGAATTTAGATTTGCCCATAGCATATGCTAGTAGACAACTAAACCCAGCCGAAAGAAATTATACCACAACCGAGCGAGAAGGGTTAGGCATGGTATATGCTGTAAAGAAGTTTAGACACTATTTATTGGCCAACAAGTTCAAGTTCTTCACTGATCATCAAGCTTTGTTATATTTGGTCAATAAACCTTGCAATACTGGACGCTTAGTAAGATGGTTCCTCTTACTAATGGAGTATGACTTTGAAGTTGTTGTCAGGAAAGGTAGAACCCACCTTCGGGCAGATCACCTTTCTCGCATTACTTCAGGAGAGTCACCACAAGGAGTGTCTGATGAACTACCTGATGCTTATCTGTTCAATTTGGAAGTTGTTCCTAAATGGGCAAATAAGTTGGTACCAGTCCTAACCTTCGGCCCTGCAAATAAGAATGTGAAAACATCACAAGAAGAAATTGTAAAATCACAAAAATATCACATATTGGCAGGAAGCATGTACAAACAAGATACTGAGGGTGTATTAGCTTGTTGTGTTGAGGATGATGAACATAGTAGTTGGTTGCAGCAAGCTCATGAGGGATTGCTAGGAAATCACTATTCTAAACAACGAACATTGCAGAATTTGAAACGTTTAGGAGTGTATTGGCCTAGCATGGACAAAGAAATACATGAGTGGATCAAGAATTGTCCAATGTGTAGAGAGAAACCACCAGTGGAGCATGCGACCCTTTATCAAGTACCATTAATTCCAGATTGGAGTACTCCATTGGTAGAGTTTATGAGATCGGGAAGATTACCCAAAGAGGCCAGTCTAGCAAGAAGACGAAATATGGAGCAAGAGGCTCAAGGCTATGCCTTAGTAGGAGAAAACCTATACCGAAGAGGTAAAGATGGTTACTTAAGACTGTGCGTTCATGAATCAGACTATTTAAGGGTCTTAGAGACTGCACACAGTGGTGTTGCAGGTGGACATTTTGGCCCTGACCGAGTGATTAAAACCATTCTATTCTCAGGACTTTGGTGGCCCACTCTTCATATGGATGCACATACCTATGTGAAGAAATGTGATACATGCCAACGTGCACAATATCCAGTGAGAAAAGACGAGATGCCCTTGAGGCCAATGATGGGAGGACGTGCATTTTCGAAGTGGGGCATAGACTTCATAGGTCCTATTAACCCCCCCGCTAGAAACTCCCATGCAGAATACATCATTGTAGCCACAGATTACCTTACAAAGTGGGTAGAAGTCAAAGCCACAACAAAGAATGATGCTCAGACTACGGCTAAGTTCTTATTCGAGAATGTGTTCACGAGATATGGACTACCAATAGAGTTGGTGAGCGATAGAGGCACACACTTCTTGAATGAAGTCATTGAAAATCTTCTCCAAGAATTCTTGGTGATACATAAGAAATCTGCCCCCTATCATCCACAAGCCAACGGACAAGCCGAGAGTACCAATAAGATCCTCTGTAACGTATTGACAAAATTGGTAAATAATAAACGCTCTGATTGGGATAAACAACTTCATCATGTTGTTTGGGCTTATCGAGTTGCCTACAAAACGGTACTCAACGCCACCCCATTTCAGATGGTCTTCGGACAGAACGCTGTGCTACCATTAGATTTCTTAATCCCTGCCTTAAAAGTAGCACAAGAGTATGAGTGGAATGGGCATGAATTGTCCTCTAGGATCTTTGATCTCGAACGCTTGGGTGAAATGAGGCTACGAGCGGCAGCAGGCATCTACGCTACAAAGAAGAGGCAAAAGGCATACTTTGATGCACACATCAAGGATAAGGGATTGAAAGAGGGAGATCTAGTGTTGGTATACACACTAAAACAACATGCCCGTAAGTTGGAAAAAAGAGGTTATGGACCCATGATCATTAATAGAATTTCCACTAGTGGTGCAGTTCAGTTGGCCACTCTAGAAGGAGATATCTTGCCAAACTATATTAGTGGCTGTAGAGTCAAGCTATATCAAGAACCTCTTACTGAGGATATGCTAATGAGACTCAACACTGCGAAGAAGCGAAAAGAAGAAGAGTTAAGAGTGAGAGAAGAAGCACAGGAAGAGGCCAGAGAGCGTATTAGGCAAAATAAGTTAAGGCGATTAGGCCTAGATGTCAACTCAAAAGCCCCAAAATATCACATGGATATGTGTCAAAAGTCAGGCATTGCGACTTCTCAGGTCATTGACCGAAGACCCTTTGTGACCATAGAGATAGGACAAGGGAAGGGTGCAAGGACGGTGAAAGCATTGATTGACTCAGGTGCAGCAAGTAGTGCAGTTAAACTTTCCTACTGCCAAGACTTGGGGTTGAACATCAATCTCATAGAAGCTTATCTCATAGGATTGGGAGGTGTGGAAACCCCTTGTTTGGGCGAGGTGGAACTTCCCATCTACCTTCAAGATGTTCCAATGAAAGTCAAAGCGCTAGTATGTCAAGATGAGAACCTTACAGAACCACTTGTCTTGGGTCAAGATTGGATCTATGACCATGCAGTTAACTTAAACCTAAGAAGTCAAATTCTTCAAGTTTGGGTACATGAACAATGCATTACATTAGAATTAGAGAACTGCATGCTCCTAGATCATGGCACCACACACTCTCTTAGTTCTTCCAAGACTAATCATATGAAAGAAGATGTTGTATGTGTCAAAAGCTCTATGATGCAGAAGGAGTCAATCGTGGAAGACCAGGTTCGAAGGCGGGTGGATCTTTCTTCTTCTCCAAAGAATCAAGTAGCCACAGTAGTGAGTCCACCACACAAGCAAACACAACCGTTCACGACAACTGCTACATCAAATAGAAAGACACCATTCGATAAAAAAGCAGTTCCGAGCATGAAGCAGATATGGGTACGCAAAGGAGAGCAACCACCAGCCTTGCCCCCACAAATCCCATCCATGCACACCAACAAAGCCAGAAGACGAAGGAAGCAGCTCAGACAAGCTCAATCACAAGGTATCCAACAAGTTTGGGTGCCTAAGAAGTTAGCTGCAGCTCAACAAGGGCAATTACAGATGTGGGTACCTAAGAAGATCCTACACCCACAACAACCTTTGTTCTCCCACATGCAAAAGGTTTCAACAAAGAGGCCAAAAAGAGAAAAGGGTAAGAACCACGTACAGAGACCAAAGGAAGATCAAATCAGCTCTTCAACATTAGTAGGAAGACATGCAAAAAGGATATGGGTTTGGAAGCCAAAAGTGCAAGTAGCCTCCACCGAACCAAAGCATCAACCACACTGGATACCACAGTTCAGAAAGCATCCAAAGAGAAAGACGCCTGAAGTGACCTCTACAATGCCAAATGATGTTCTAAAATGGACTCCAATAAGGAGGATTACATCAGTTCGAGACTCAATGGATACCTCCACTAAGGCCGGCATCAACCTCCACAAATAACATCGAAAGCCTCGAACGAGCAACAACCATGTGCTCCTTGCACAACCCTGTCTTTTGCACCATTCAGGTCATGCATTTCCAAAGTATGCATTAATATAGGGCCACATTACACGGCCGTGCATAGACACACTTGAGAATCCCATGCACAAGAGCACAGTGACATATGTCGAACATTTCTATTGATACTAACTTTTGTGTTCTTGTTTTGTGATATCCTTTTTCTCAAAAAAAAAAAAAAAAAAAAAAAAAAAAGAAGAAGTGGGAGAGAGCTTGTTCCCAGTGTGTCTCGGCCAGCAGTGAGATTATTGCTGCCTTATCTAGTAGATGACAAGCATTTGGCATGAACATGGCATCTACAACTATGATTTTCTCTTGCCATGGTAGGAATGCAGAGCTTGAAGGTCCGCAACTTGAGGGATGCTTAACTACTTCATGTACCAGAGCATCCAAGGAGATATCTGCAAAAGGTAGTTTTGGAGGAGAAGACTCCTGCATATGGTGAGCTAAAGAGCATATGTGAAACTCAGCTTGGTGTAGTTACTCGATGTTTCTTGCCAAGGAATATAAAGCAATTCAATTCTCAGTATTTCCTGAACCAGTATGGAACAGTAGCACTGGTGAATGGTCTATGTCAATCAGCATGGTAATCTCTTAGAAACCGGCACGTATCCAATATTCCTCTGAGTGTCAATATAGGGAAGTGAACGTGCATGAGCCCAAGCTCAGAAATGCACATTGTTAGTGACAAATGTTGCTTTGAAAAGAGGAGAGGGGATCCACCACTCAAAAGATCTCATCAGTGGACAATCAACATGGACATTCATCAACAAGGTTCCATCCCAAAGGCCGAGTGTACAACACGAAGAGGCAAACATCCATCAACCTTCGCCATGGTAAGTATCCTTACTCTGGAAACACCATAACCATGATAGTTTAGGAAACCTCTTCATCAGCAAACCCTTGAGCACTTAGCTCAAGACCCGCAATTTTTGCACCATACTTCTTCCAATGCATTTTCCAAGTAAGCATGCGTAGGGCTACATTACAAGGCCGTGCACAAGGCACATACTTTTTTCAACCCAGGCACGAACACACTTACCCATCATTCATTATGGGTTATGAGTAGTTGGCATGAATGCTCTCAACATCATCTTTAAAAGAGCTAGCAGACATCATGGGAACAACATCCATATCTCGGAAGCAAATTGAAGCCAGTAGTTGCTCCAAATCACTCTTGACAACCTCTTCTGAGCAACTTGCAGTTTTGAAAGCTCACAACGACACATTCTTGCTGGAATCCAAGGAACCAGCTCATACAACGGATGGACACCACCTCTCAAAGCACTACACAGAACAGCCCTTCCAACAAGGGTCTGTCAGGGACGACAGACTCGAGAGGGGGGGGAGTGTTGAAGCTCAAAGTCAAGGACAAAGCATGGAAGCAGATCAAAAGGTGGACACATGAGGAAAGGGAGCAAGTAGGGAGCTCCAAGAAGTGTATGTCAAATTTTCAGAAGAATCCCCTACAAAAATAGTGATTTTCATCACTAGAAACCATTGTAAATACCATTATCTATTTTTAGTAACTCCATTTTGTTCAAGCCGAGGAGTCCTCGCGCTTGAGGAGTATTAGAAGTACCATCGTACCTATTTTCATAATTTTTAGACTTCGTTTGAGCCCTCAAATAAGCCCTGGAACCTAATTTTTAACTAGGCCGGACACTAGGTCTGGACAGGGCCAAAACTAGTCAAAAAACTATAAAAAGAGCTAGAGAGCTCATTTTTGAGGTTAGCTTGTTAGAGAATAGAACTTTTGTAAGAGAACTCTTTTGCAATCTAAGCTTTCCATTGTTCCTCTCTTTGATCTTACTTTGTGCGCGTGTGTGTGTATGTGTGTGCATGTTTGTGTGCTTTCACTCACGCACTTGTGCCTTCACTTGCTCGTGGTCTTCATACCGGTCCTCACGTCTCCGCGGATTGACAAGTAAAGGAGGTGGTGCTTACGCTTGAGCTACACCCAGGTTGCGTCTAAGTTTGAGATTCTCTGTTATTTGGGAGTGTAGCAATTCATCCATATGTTATCTTTCTTTTGCATCTGACTGGGGTGGATTGGCTACTAACTGTGCATGTTGTTCTTGTAAAGTGGTGTACTGTTGTTGTAGTAGCCGCTTTTCCCTTTCGAGATCAATGAATCGTACTTGAAGTTCTTCATGGCTTCGAAAGAGTCGTGTATGTTGGTTATCAAGATGCTGATAGTGCTGTTGTAGTTGCGACATACACTTATACATATTATTAAATACATTATTAATAGGGGTGGATGCGGGAAGGGTGTTGAATGCAGAAGGGAAGGGAAAGGGGAAGGGGAATGGAAGTGTGGATACGGTGCTGGAAAATGGTGATGTGGGAGGTGGGGGAATGGGAGATGGTGGGTGTATGGGGGGAGGGAGAGGTGCGGAGGTGGGTGATATGTCCATAAGAGCAACCGTGGATGCAATAGTGGGAGTGATTGTGAATATTGGAATTGTGGGTGCGGTGACAGTGGTGAAAGTGTACAGTGGTGTGTGCAATTGTGAATATGAACTGCCCAAAAGTTTGATCGGGGGGGTGAGATTTTTTGTGGCTGCAGTTAGAATTACTGTTTCAGTGGCCGTATAGGCAAGAGAGGTGGAGATAGGGTGTGTGGGTTGCGTGGGTTGATTGACGGTCTGTGCTTCGGTGTGGGTAGTGCACTCGGAGGCGGTGACAGTAGTGGTTACACTAGTAGTGGGAGGTGAATGTGGTGGAGTTGGAGGCAGGGGTGGCAAAGGGGGTGACGGAGGTGCACTTGATATATGGGTTTCCTCGGTATCCTGAACGGTGTGTGCGGTGCCCGTGGTTGTGGATGTGCCTTGTGGTTCAGATACTAATACATTCATCTGCTTTCCTGCTCGAGGGGGGCGTCTGCCGTATCGTCGCTCCGTTCTTCGTGATTGTGCCAGGGCGGTATGAACTGTCTCAGGTACTCCTAAAGCCTCAGAAATCATGTCAAGAGTGGCTGGTATTGATCATCTACGCCTTCCTCCTCAAGGATTTGATTCATGAGGGCTTTGCCTGCTGCTAGGGACAGTCTATGTTGCTCTTGAACTCTGTTCATGGTATCATAGAGCTTTTTCAATGCCTTTGTATAAGTTGGAGCACCTTCAAGTACCTGTAGAGCTTCCTGATCATATTCCTGCTCTTCTTCCTCGGACTGTCCATCATGTTCCTCCTCTTGTTCTTCTTCTTCTTCATCTTCCACTTCGATGACCTCTGGTTGTCTGGGATGGGGTTGGTCTGTAGCAGTTTGTTGTCCACTAGCTTGCTCTGCCTTGACTTCCGCGTTAACAACCTCGATGATTCTGGCTACCTCCTCATCGGTTAGGTCTTCTAAAGTAAATCCGTGAGGGAACTCTAGGTCGGTTGGTACAGGTGGAAACACTAGATTTGGTCCCTCAGTGCTGTGTCTTGGTAATCTGATACTAAAGGGTTGTACCCGCCTCGGGAGTCGTGGAGTTGTCTCTGGTGTCAGTGTCGCACCGCGGGCTTGTGCACAGGGCATCTGAACGGCACCTCTCATTTTCTTGGAGGGTGGCCCTGCGGAGGATAATCTGCGTTGAAACTCCTGTACCCTGGTCCAAATGAGTGCCCTTTGCACTGGCACATCATACGTGAGACATCTATACACAATCCTGGTGAGGGCACAACATCCATACAGTACAGACTTTTGTTTCTTATACCACCTTTGATGGGCCAAGTGGATTTGGTCGATAATCCAATGGGGCATATTTATTGTCAAATCAAAGGCGTCAGCCAGGTATAGACTAAACCATATCTTCTTAGGTGGCATTGTGAACCTCTCTTGAGCGGGAAATGCAAAGTGTTGCATGACCATTCGCAAATGAATGGCAATTGTAGGTGTCATTGCCACCATGTCCTTTAACTTCGTCAGATTCCTGTTCTTCATATTGTCGAGGACCATAGTCTCTTTCTCCGTAGGAATGTGCATACCTTTCATGTCGAGAGCTTCTCTTACCAAGTTGATAGTCAATCTGAAACGCTTCAGCTCATTGCCCCTTGTGAGAGATGGGAGGACAAAGGTGTTGTACCCCTTTTTGTCTTTGCTCAGAGTGAGGGTGCTAATCAAATAAGAGCACCTTAGGAAATCGGGCTTTGGCAATTGGAATTTGAAGTAGTCATAGAGTCCCGCCTTCTTCCATATAGGTTTCAGTCCTTCATTATTCTGCAGTCTCTCGAATTCCCTGGTGAAAACGTAATATCTGTCCCAACGTCCATTGAATTCTATCTCAGCCTCCCACATGTAAGTGCCTTCACCTAGGGGTCCTGCCACATCACTGAACCAATGTGAGTTTTTGCTGACTGGCATTGTGTGCCCTTGTGGAGGATTCTAAACCGGTATGGCATGTAATGCCCTCAATGCCACTGGGCATTCCTTCAATTCCTCCTCAACGGGAAGACTTTCAATGTCCACGACTTGGGGGCTGGTGCCTGCCTGGGAGCTAGTTCCTGCCGTATCTGCCATGTTACTTCTTGCCTCTTGATTCTGTGAGAATATAGAAACATGTATTAACATTGTAAAGGACAAGATAGAACCGTTTTTGTCCCCATTACAACATCAACATGAGGTTCGGGAGAGATTAGTAGGTTATTAAGTGCTCGGTGCTTGTGTGTGTAGTTAGTAATTTGGTGGACCTAGGAGCTAAGTGGAAAGATGTAGTGGGAGCGTAGCAGTTAGTGGGTGGGCATGGATTTACAACTGGGGTCCGGGGGTTGATCACAAGTTTTAGGTTGCCAAATGCAATGGATAGGTTTTGATCTTGACTTTGTGGAGACTCTGGAGAGTGTGATAGGGGTATCTACTTGAAAATGAGGCTTTTTAGGGACCCATTTACAAGTGATTCTACTTGTGCTCATGGAAGAATATGTGTTTGTGCGTGAAATGTAAGAATAGGCATCAGATGTTCGAGTGAGTGAAACGTGTTGTACCGGGTGTGGCTTTGGTGCAGCTATTTGAGCCCGCAAGCAAGCCTTAGGCACCCAGATTTGTCGTGATTGTGGGCCGGCCTTCATCGACTTCTTGGGTACCCAAATAGACTTTACTTTCGCAGAAGAATTTACGAAAGACTTCTTATTAGTGTCGTGTTGTTGATTACTAATAAGAGGTTTTCGCCGTGTGGTTGGCATGGTCGCAACAGAGTGTTCGCCTTTCCACACCCACACTCGTTTTGTCGGCTGAGACATTCTGCTTCGCACGTGTTTCTGGCCTCCAGTATAGGTTGTGCGCTGCTCCTCCTGTATTTGATCTGCCTCTGGTTGCTGCATCCCTCTGGTCTTCGGGAAAGAAGGGAGTGTTGTCTTATCCTTGACTCCGTTGTTGAGACACTCCTCGTTCTACATCATGCAGTTTTGGACAAGAATAGCATTGTGAACTTCAAGTGCACCCCTGGAAGGACCAGGAGGTCGTGCCCTACCTAGTTCCTTGAGTGCCTATGATTTACTCATACCTGAAGAAGTCCACTTCTTAGGTTTAGGTTGGCTGCATGATCATAGATCCAATCCTGACCCAAGACAAGAGGCTCAGTGAGGTCCTCGTCTTGACACACTAGTGCTTTGACTATCATTGCTTCGTCTTGAATATAGAGAGGAAGTTCCACCTCGCCCATGCAAGGTGTTGAAGCTCAAAGTCAAGGACAAAACAGGGAAGCACATCAAAAGGTGGACACACGAGGAAAGGGAGCAAGTAGGGAGCTCCAAGAAGTGTATGTCAAATTTTCAGAAGAATCCCCTACAAAAATAGTGATTTTCATCACTAAAAACCATTGTAAATACCGTTATCTATTTTTAGTAACTTCATTTTGTTCAAGCCGAGGAGTCCTCGAGCTTGAGGAGTATTAGAAGTACCATCGTACCAATTTTCATAATTTTTAGACTTCGTTTGAGCCCTCAAATAAGCCCTGGAACCTAATTTTTAACTAAGCCGGACACTAGGTCAGGACAGGGCCAAAGCTAGTCAAAAACTATAAATAGAGCTAGAGAGCTCATTTTTGGGGTAGCTTCTTGTAGTTTGAGCTTGTATGAGAACTTTCTTGCAATAGAAGTGATTCCATTGTCTTACTCTCTTTGTTCTTACCGTGTGTGCGCGTGTGCGTGTATGTGTGTGCATGCTTGTGTGCTTCTCACTCACGCACTTGTGCTTCCACTTGCTCGTGGTCTTCATACCATCCTCACGTCTTCTCGGATTGACATTAAAGGAGGTGCTACTCATCACTGAGCTACACCAAATTTTGGCACCATTGCCGGGGATCGAGCTTTGAGGACGAGCGTGTGATGGTAAGACGTAGAGAGGACGCGTTGGAATGGTAAGTAGTAGGTAAATTTCTGATTTTTTTTCATCTCCATCTTCATCTTCACCTCATTCTCCATTTCCACCTCCACCTCCTTCTCCACTACATATCCCCTCTTCCCTATCATTCCCTCATTTGTTGTGTGCGAGTTTGAGAGAGAGCGATTGTGCGTGCTTGTCTTTGTGTGTTTTTTGCATGTTTCTTGCAGGTGGCAGCTCCATCATCATCTCCAGCAAGCTCAGCAGGTACAGAAATTGTCTGCACAGTCCCCGAGGCGTTGAGCTCGAGCTATCGTGACACTCCGAAAATTTCACCCAATCACGATTCTGAGTGCACCACGACACTGCGCAGGCCTAGAGCTCCCAGGATCACTAGACAGAACAGAAAAATTCACCATATCCCGACCTATCGCGACACCTCACGAGCTATCGCGACACCCCGACCTATCGCGACACTTCACGAGCTATCGCGACACTTCACGAGCTATCGCGACACCCCGACCTATCGCGACACCTCACGACCTATCGCGACACCTCACGACCTATCGCGACACCTCACGACCTATCGCGACACCTCGCGACCTATCGCGACACCTCGCGACCTATCGCGACACCTCACGACCTATCGCGACACCTCACGACCTATCGCGACACCTCGCGACCTATCGCGACACCTCGCGACCTATCACGACACCTCACGACCTATCGCGACACCTCACCACCTATCGCGACACTTCGACCTATCGCGACACTTCCCACCTATCGCGACACTTCGACCCGACCTATCGCGACACTTCGACCTATCGCGACACCTCCCACCTATCGCGACACTTCGACCCGACCTATCGCGACACTTCGACCCGACCTATCGCGATACACGGCCTTTAACGCATGAAAATTTAGGGTTAATTTTTTTTGAGTGATTGGAAGGGTAGTTGAGCTTAATTTTAGGCACCTTGGTATAACTTTAGAACCTTGGAAGTGGGCAAAAGGCCTAGAAACCAGAGAGGGATCTCCTGAACCCTGAGTGCCTGTTTTGACCCTTTAGTGCCTGAATGGTCATAACTTGACCATACGAACTCCGATTGATGAGATTTTGGTCTCGTTGGAAAGCTCGTTGAGAATCCCACGTGGACCTCGACTGGTTTTTGTAAGAATCATACGCGGAGTTTTAGAACATGCATTTTTAAGTTGACCTTTAGGTGGAACTAAGTGGTTCTCAGATTCAGGGGGTACAGTGAACTACTCCAAGGGGACTAAAAATATTGATGTGTGTCTTCCAATTACTTGTGGTAATAAAGCTATACTAATTGGTGAGTTTTTGCAGGAACTTTGTGTGCACTCAAGGTAATCCAAAGCAAGCTAGCAAGGGTGAGTACCAAGGTTGGGAGAAGGCTTCCTGGGCTTGAGTAGCAGTCTGGTCTACCAGCTAATTAAGGTTGGAAGATCTCTCAACCCTCCTTTGTCAATTCCTAGCCTAGGCTAAGTACGACTTAGGTGTGGTAATTAATTAGGGCAACGTTAGGCACGAATCAAGTCCAAGAGTATTAAGCAACCAAGTGCAAGAAGTAAATAGGTCGTAAGTGCAAAAACCCTAAGGAACAAAAGGTAAACTGGAGTCGATCACTTCTCAAGTGCGGAAATTCACTTCAGTACTCCTAACGACGCGATTTCAGACAAGACCATAAACATAATATTCAACTCAAAAGAACAAAGTGATTGGTGCAAATTAACTTGCAACGAGAGTGTGCTTGAGTCCAAGGGGGTAAATAAATCAGGCATATGAACCTTAGATCAGGCAGACACTTAGGCCGAGACAGACAAAGCCTCAGATCTTCTGAAGCTAGTGTCAATCACACTGCCAGGTCTTGGGCCCAGCAGTTGAGTGATTACCCATACACTCTTAGATCAGAAACAAGTGATTCTGAGATGTCCTATCACATGGAGAGACCAGTAGGTAGTTCAGGGTTGGCTTATCTAGAAAAGCCAGAGGGACCTTACAAGACTCAGCTGGAATACATCAGGACGAATCGTCTAGGTGCTCGCATCTACGAAGATGGACTGAGAAGATCGGTGGTCCAGATTAAGAACCCCGATCAACCCCATGGATTAGCCCACCCGGTAGTCAAGTTTGAGAATGGAGCATACCTAGATAAAGAGGGGACTATATATGTAGTCACCACTCTCCCTGATAGAACTGATGAGTTTGGAAATGTGATTGCGGAGACCGACATGGGTGATATAGAGCAAGGGAAGGCTTAGAGAGAGAGCCAAGAACTCCCCGTGGTAAATCTGTCTTTACTAGAATCATGACTCTAGAGTGGATTCCACAGGATAATAAAAGCATAGATCTGCTTTTAAACCGAGAAACCGATGAGGTTTTTTGGAGATATAAATCTCCTCAATCTCAGGAAGTGAGTGCCCTCACAATCTATGAGTTTAAAGACCCTGATAGCCCAGGTCAAGTAACCTACCTAGACAATGCATCAGAGAGAATCTTCGTGGTCACTGAGCTTGGCAGACATGCCTACACATGGAAGGGAGAATTTGTTTTTCCCCAACCAAGGTCTACTGTGTCCTTTGGTCACCAAGGAGCTGGGACCTCCCAAGCTCATGGGGCTCAGAGAGATAGAAGTAGAGACAAACCTGAGGTAAGTTTCGCCAACTCCCCGGGAAGAGAAAGAACGGGAACAGAAAGGAATAGAGTGGAACCTGAGAGACATAGAACCCCATGGAATCACAGGGACATTGATGATTTTCCTTTGCCAAGGCCGAGAGAACACACTAGGACCCTGCAACCAACTCAACTGGTGAAGTCCATGAAGAATTATTTCGATGGCACGGGAGACCCTTATGACCATGTGGCAGAATTTCGACAAGTGTTGAAAGCTGAACAGGTGGAGGACCTATTCACACAATATAATGCTTTCGGTCTAACCCTTAGGAACACTGCCCTTACGTGGTTCCAACCACTGAATGAGAGGCATTTCAGAAACATAGACCAACTCTTAGAGGCATTTATTGTTGAGTTTTCTAAGAGTGGAATCAGGCATAACACCTCCTCACTAATTCATAGCTTCAAACAAACACCTCAAGAGACGGTCAGACTAGCTGGAAGAAGATTTAGACAGTACCTGGAGAGATGCCCTATGCCGGAGTTACCCACACTAGCCAAACAAGTGGCCTTGTTCCTAGACGGATTGTTGAGCACTAAGCTCAGGTCATATGTGTACCTGAAGGACCCTAGAACGATAGAGGAGTGCGTGCGCATGTGCATAGACATTGAGGACAATCTAGGTGAGGAATTAGAACTATCAAAAATCTATAAGGATTCTGATAGCTCTAGTAACATGACATCTGGTCAATCCACATCCATCGAGGAACTTGCAGAGAAGGTAGCCCAAAAACTAGGTGTCTCTAGCAAGAAAATTCCAAGATTTGCCCCAGTTAAGCGGTGTTACAATTGTGGCGGTGAACATATGGCAAGTGTATGCCCCATTATGGCCCAACCTCAGGTGAATCCTAGTAGCCAGTACTGCACCATAGAGCACAGGTACACCAATCACACGGCACAAGACTGCCCATATAACAAACAAACTGTTAGGCAAAATTATCCTCAGCCATATCCACAACATGGTAGGTACCAGAATCAGTACCCATCACCACAATACAACAGACCACAACAAACTTATCAGCCACCTTATCAAGGGCAGCAGAGACCTCAACGAGTCCTAGTGCAGCAACCCCCTGCTCCAACCAATGTGATCCCAGTGAAATATGCATCTACTGAAGAAAATCCGAATAGAGCCATAGTTCCAGTCACCCCATTGCTATCAGACAGTGATCCAAGTGACCATAGTTTTGACTCCACACATATTGATAGCCCACATGCTTACTACATGCAGTCACCCGAGCATAACGAGTCATACTATTATGAGGACCCAAGTGAAAATAGTGGGGAACCTGAGTATTCTAATGTTATGTACACAAACCCCAACCCTAGACCTCAACCTAGACAGGTACGACCTCCATTTCCTAGAGGACCATGCTTCAGATGCCAGGGAGATCACCTTATACGTGATTGTCCACTGCCTACCCCTACACAGCCTCAACCAGTAACCATTCAGGGCTTCTGTCAAGATTGCGGGAAAGAGCATCTCCTACGAGATTGCCCGAAGAACCCTAATAACATGCCTAAAATCACTCCTATCAATGTTGTTGGGTTAGTTATAGATTCCTCAGGAAGTGTCACTTCCACCGCACCAGTACAGGTAGTCACTAGAGCTCAGGCATTGCAGCAAAACCAAGAGGCAAGCCAGGAAAAGGTCCCAGAGGCTAGTGAAACTGAGAGCATAACCAAGAAAAGGACTAGAGCTTGGAAAGATAGTCGGGAAAGAATGAAAAGACAATGGGCTAAAAAGATGAGTGAACTTGAGGAAAGCATAAGAGAAACCAAAGCCAGGATAACTGAACTCACAACTCAAACTCCCTCTCACACGACTCCACCACCACCATTCCCATCTCCCTCCGACCAGCCACCCTCCAACCCGCCTCACCTAAACCCACCACCCCCTAGAGTAGGATCAGTCCTAGCAGATCCCACTCCCGAAGACCTTAATATGATGCTTAAAGCATATCAGGCCAGAATCCAAGAAGGGCCAACCATAACCGATCATGAAAAGTGCTACCCTAGAGCCGAGCTAGAGCTTGAACGAACTAAAATTTGTGCTAAGATGGTGGAATTGGCTCAAGCCATGTTCGAAGCTAGCCGCCTCTTTAATATCTCTAGCTCAGCAAAGACACAGTTGCACTTTGACGGACTGCTAGAAAGAATAGAGAGGCTAATTGCACAATCAGAAAAGGAACCAGCCCCTCAAAGAAAGGAAAGGGCAAGGGAACGGATAAGCCAGTCTCTTCAGGAAGCCATGTGCCTCCTCAAGAAGCTTATCTTCCCCCCCAAAAGGCAGATGAGCCTCCCGCGAAAGCTTACGTACCTCCACAGGTTGCCTACAGTCCTTCTCAGGGAGCGCATGAGCCTGTTCAGAAAAGTAATAGAAAAGGTAATCCTCCCCAGGAAGCTTGTGCTCCAAACATCTATGAGAGCGAGGAAAGAGCCAACAATAGAATAAATCCTCCTTCCCAAGTTGCTTATGTGCCTAATTCTACGGAGCCTGACACTTCTTCTTCTATGAATCGGTTTGCACCAGACTTCCTACGAGAGATTCAAGAAGACAAATGGGATAACGAAAGTGAAGTCGCCCCTCCCTTTGAACTTGTGGATGATGCACACGACCAATTCCCACAAGACATCCCATCTATTTACGGGGAACATGAGAGTACTCAGTCTCACGAGAGATTGGACTTTGAGTCTAATTCCATACAAGAGCTACCCCACTTCACAGGCCCATGGGAAGCAAAGTCCACGTGTATGAGAGCACCCACAGTCATGGTAAGGAACGACGACTCAGTCATACCTAGGAACTCGGAGGTAGTAGAGAACACCAAGGTGCAGCGCGATCTCACTTTGGAAGAACTGCCTAAGGATAGACCAAAAGCACGAAAATATGTAGCCAGTCAAGTAACTGAAGTTGCAAAGCCACGTTCCCGGGTAGGATCCCATAGGACAGTGCCAGAAATTCCCTTGGATAAGATAGGAGATATGTGTGAAGGCGAAGAAGGGAACACCTATCTTCCCATCACTTACCAGGACTACACCACCAAGGCAATTTTGGACTCAGGTGCTAGAGTTGCAATTGCCACTACTTCCCTTTGGAAGCGTTGGGGCAAGCCAGCACTCAGGCCAACGAGAATGAAATTGCAGATGGCCGATGGTCACATAGAGAGACCTCTAGGATTGTTAGAAGGAATAACTCTCACCACTTGTGGTGTTGAGTTTGAGCATACATTTGCCATATGTGACTTTAGAAAAAATCATGCCTATGAGATGATTTTGGGAAGACCCTTCATGCGACAATTGCAAGTGGTCCAGGATTGGGGAACCAATTCGTTGTACCTGCAACACTTAGGTGTTACAACCAAAGTAAATCTCAAAGATTACTCTCATAGAGATGTCCCTCCTATCCAGTGGAATCCCATCCATAGAGCCAAAGATGATACAGAATCAGTGCATTCCATAGGGTCAGGATCCTCATGGATGCATGAAGGCACTCACTTATGGATGTGCAAGGTAGCAGTAGAAGAAGAGAAGAGAGAGAAAGCCAGAGAGGTAGGTGCAAAAGAAACACATAGATCGATTCAAGACCCAGCCTATGCACCTGTAGTTTTTCCTAATGAGGAATTTGAACCCCATGGCTGGGCAGAAATTTTAGCAACAATGGACGTAGCCATCAATGAAGAACAATGGACACCTCACTGTGATGAGGATGGGTATGATATTTCAGTCTTCTCCATAGAGCCAATCATGGGAGAGGCAGTTCTAGAAGAATGCGAACCTAGCCCTGATGCATTTGAGGATGCAAGTGACTCAGATATAGAGTCTATCATTATGGACCCACCATTTGCATCAGATGAAGAATACTTCCATGAAGTAGAATTTCAACCCCAGAGGCATGGAGAGGTTACAAATGATGTAAGATTAGCAACACATGTGACCCCGAAGGAAGAAGGAAAGAAACGAAAGAAGAGAGAAGCCTCACCAGAAGAGGAAGAATCTTTGTTTGAGGTCCCAGAAAATTTTAAGAAGTATGAGATAGATGACAGGAGAGTCATGATAAGAATGCCTAAACGAGAGGCACAATTAGGAGAGGCCTATGATAACAAAGAAACCACCAAGAAAATAGTAGTGGCCCTAGAAGAAGGAGAGGAGAGATGCACGTACATAGGCCATGACCTAACAGAGGAAGAAGAGCATGCGTTGATAGCCTTGCTAAGAGAATACAGAGATGTATTCGCTTGGAGTTACAAGGATTTGAAAGGTGTTGACCCCGATATATGCTCACACACCATCCCCATGACCTCAGATGCTAAACCCTCTAAGCAAAAGCCCTATACCTATAACGATAATTACGCTGCTAAGATCAAAGAAGAGATAGATAGATTGGTTGAAGCTGGATTTATCTATGAAATTGAGCACATTGAATGGGTATCCCCCATCGTAGTGGTGCCCAAGAAGAATGGCAAGCTACGTGTGTGCATTAACTTGAAAAAGGTTAATGCAGCCACAATTCGAGATAACTATCCGCTTCCCATCACAGAACATCTCTTAGAAAGAGTGGCAGGCAAGGAAGTGTACAGCTTCCTTGATGGATTTTCGGGCTACAATCAAGTAGCCATAGCTCCAGAGGATCAGCATAAGACAGCCTTTGCCACAGAATGGGGCATTTTTGCTTTTAGAGTAATGCCATTTGGGCTTACCAACGCACCAGCTACCTTCTAGAGACTAATGTGCCATGTATTTAAGGAGTTCCTGAGGAAAAACTTAGAAGTCTATGTTGATGATCTTTGTGCTCATTCCAACATTAGACAAACCCATATCCCTGAACTCAGACAAATCTTTGACAAATGTAGAGAATATCAAGTCTGCCTGAACCCAGAAAAGTGTGTTTTTATGGTCAGGCAAGGCAAGATTCTAGGACACATAGTGTCAAAGAATGGCATATCTACTGACGAGGAGAAAGTGAGAGCCATAGCAGAGCTACCTAGGCCAAAGAATGTCAAGGAAGTACAAGCTTTCATGGGGCATTGTGGTTATTACCGAAGATTCATTCACATGTATGATGTAATTGCAAAGCCCATGTACGGACTTCTGACTAACTTTGAGTGGACGGATAAATGTGAGAATTCCTTCCAGGAGCTTAAACGAAGATTGTGTTCAGCACCAATCTTGACCACACCAGATTGGAATAAACCGTTCCACGTTCATGTGGATGCATCCAATTATGCCATTGGGTGTGTGCTTGCACAACCTACTGGTGAAGGTAATATGGATCTTCCAATTGCCTATGCCAGTAGACAATTGAATGCGGTTGAACGGAATTACACCACTACAGAGCGAGAAGGACTAAGCATGGTATATGCAGTTAAGAAATTTAGACACTATTTGCTTGCAAACAAGTTTAAATTTTTTACTGACCATCAGGCATTGCTGTACCTCGTAAACAAGCCATGCAATACAGGAAGATTAGTGAGATGGTTTCTCTTGCTAATGGGATATGATTTTGAGGTGGTGGTAAGAAAAGGTAGGACTCATTTAAGAGCAGATCATCTCTCTAGGCTCACATCGGGAGAAGCCCCACAAGGAGTATCGGATGATCTTCCTGATGCTTACTTGTTTAATTTGGAAGTTGTACCGCAGTGGGCTAAGCCATTGGTGCCAGTATTGACGTACGGGCCTAACCATCCAGTGGTAAACACACGGAATAGAGAGGTTGTAAAAGCCCAAAAGTACCACATCATGGCAGGAAGCATGTACAAGCACACAGATCAAGGGATCTTGGCTTGTTGCGTAGAAGAGGATGAGTACGCTAAATGGTTGCAATTAGCACATGTAGGTGCACTAGAGCAACACCATTCAAAGCAACGAACTTTACAGACCCTAAAGAGACTCGGAGTACATTGGCCAACTATGGAAGCTGATGTCCAAAAGTTGTGCAAGGAATGCCCAATCTGTTGCACTAAACCACCTGTGGAACATGCCACTCTTTATCAAGTATCCATTGTGCCAGATTGGAGTGAACCTCTAGTATCATTCTTGAGGACAAACACATTCCCTCCAGACATGACTCTAGCTAGGAAAAGGAGTTTAGAACAAGAAGCCCAGGATTATTCACTCATTGGTGATAATCTATATAAGCGTGGTAAGGATGGTTACCTAAGGCTGTGTGTCCATGAAAGTGAATATCTTAAGATCTTGGAAACTGCTCACCAAGGTGTAGCAGGAGGACACTTTGGAGCAGATCGGGTGATCAAGGCGATACTATTTGCAGGCTTCTGGTGGCCTACCCTTCACATGGACGCACATACCTATGTGAAACGGTGTGATGTCTGTCAGAGAACTCAGTATCCTATACGCAAAGATGAGATGCCACTGAAACCTATGATGGGTGGACGTGCATTTTCTAAGTGGGGAATAGACTTCGTAGGTCCTATTAATCCCCCAGCTAAAGGTTCTCATGCGGAATACATCATTGTTGCAACAGATTATCTAACTAAGTGGGTAGAGGTAAAAGCTACGACAAAGAACGACGCTCAGACAACTGCTAAATTCTTGTTTGAGAATGTATTCACAAGATATGGACTACCTATAGAGCTTGTAAGTGATAGAGGCACTCATTTCTTGAACGAAGTGATTGAAAATCTACTCCAAGAATTCTTGGTAATACACAAGAAGTCTGCCCCCTATCACCCTCAAGCTAATGGACAAGCTGAGAGCACTAATAAGATTTTATGCAATGTACTGACGAAATTAGCGAACACTAAACGCTCTGATTGGGACAAACAGCTACACCACGCTGTTTGGGCATACCGAGTTGCCTACAAAACGGTACTCCAAGCCACCCCCTTTCAGATGGTATTTGGCCAAAACGCTGTGCTACCCTTGGACTTCTTGATTCCTACATTAAGAGTAGCACAAGAGAAAGAATGGACAGGTCATGAACTCTCCTCTAGGATCTTTGACCTTGAACGATTAGGAGAAACAAGACTGAGAGCAGCTGCAGGAATATATGCAGCTAAGAAGAGACAGAAGGCATACTTTGATGCCCATGTGAAGGATAAAGGCTTGAAAGCAGGAGATCTAGTCTTAGTCTATACACTGAAACAACACGCAAGGAAGCTAGAAAAGAGAGGCTACGGACCTATGATCATCAATAGGATCTCCACGAGTGGAGCAGTACAATTAGCCACGTTAGAGGGTGATATTCTCCCAAACTATATTAGCGGTTGCAGAGTCAAGTTGTATCAGGAACCCCTCACGGAGGAAATGCTCAGCCGACTCAACACTGCTAAGAAACGCAAAGAGGAAGAAAAGCGAATTCGAGAAGAGGCTCAAGCAGAAGCTTTAGAACGCATCAGAAGGATGAAGTTACGAAGGCAAGGTAGAGATCAGCCTAGAACGAATGACTATGCAGATCAAGGATATCCTATGGCCATGTGTGAAGTCGCAGGAACAAGCTCGCATAGGATAATTGATCGACGTCCTTTCATAACCCTAGATATAGGACAAGGAAAGAATGCAAGGACCGCAAGAGCCTTGATTGACTCAGGTGCAACCACTAGTGTTGTTAAATTGTCTTACTGTCAAGAGTTGCAGTTAACTATCAATCCTGTGGAAGCATATCTCATAGGATTGGGAGGCGTGGAAACCCCTTGCATGGGCGAGGTGGAACTTCCCCTCTACATTCATGATGAGGCAATGACAGTTAAAGTACTAGTGTGTCAAGATGAGGATCTCACTGAACCTCTTGTCTTGGGTCAAGACTGGATCTATGACCATGCAGTTAACCTAAACCTTAGAAGTCAAATTCTTCAAGTTTGGGTACATGAACAATGCATTACAATAGAATTAGAGAACTGCATGCTCCTAAATCATGGCACCACACACTCTCTTAGTTCTTCCAAGACTAATCATATGAAAGAAGATGATGTATGTGTCAAAAGCTCTATGATGCAGAAGGAGTCAATCGTGGAAGACCAGGCTCGAAGGCGGGTGGATCTTTCTTCTTCTTCAAAGAATCAAGTAGCCACTGTTGTGAGCCCACCACACAAGCAAACACAACCGTTCACGACAACTGCTACATCAAATAGAAAGACACCATTTGATAAAAATGTGGTTCCGGGCATGAAGCAGATCTGGGTACGCAAAGGAGAGCAACCACCAGCCTTGCCCCCATAAATCCCATCCATGCACACTAACCAGGCCAGAAGACGAAGGAAGCAGCTCAGACAAGCTCAATCACAAGGTATCCAACAAGTTTGGGTGCCTAAGAAGTTAGCTGCAACTCAACAAGGGCAATTACAGATGTGGCTACCTAAGAAGCTCCTACATCCACAACAACCTTTGTTCCCCCACATACAAAAGGTTTCAACAAAGAAGCCAAAAAGAGAAAAGGGTAAGAACCACGTACAGAGACCAAAGGAAGATCAAATCAGCTCTTCAACATTAGTAGGAAGACATGCAAAAAGGATATGGGTTTGGAAGCCAAAAGTGCAAGTAGCCTCCACCGAACCAAAGCGTCAACCACACTGGACACCACAGTTCAAGAAGCATCCAAAGAGAAAGACACCTGAAGTGACCTCTACAGTGCCAAATGATGTTCTAAAATGGACTCCAATAAGGAGGATCACATCAGTTCGAGACTCAATGGATACCTCCACCAAGGTCGGCATCAATCTCCGCAAATAACATCGAAAGCCTCGAACGAGCAACAACCATGTGCTCCTTGCACAACCCTGTCGTTTGCACCATTCAGGTCATGCATTTCCAAAGTATGCATTAATATAGGGCCACATTACACGGCCGTGCATAGACACTTGAGAATCCCATGCACAAGCGCACAGTGACATATGTCAAACATTTCTATTGATACTAACTTTTGTGTTCTTGTTTTGTGATATCCTTTTTCTCTTAAAAAAAAAAAAAAAGGGGCGAGAGCTTGTTCCCAGGTTTGGCTTATGAAACATGAATGAGTCATGCTTAGTGAAGGTGGAACTGTTGATTACTAGGCATTTATCAATTTGGACAGAAGTGTGTCTCGGCCAGCAGTGAGATTATTGTTGCCTTATCTGGTAGATGACAAGCATTTGGCATCTACAACTATGATTCTCTCTTACCTTGGTAGGAATGAAGAGCTTGAAGGTCCGCAACTTGAGGGATGCTTAACTACTTCATGTATCAGAGCATCCAAGGAGATATCTGCAAAAAGTAGTTCTGGAGGAGAAGACTCCTGCATATGGTGAGCTAAAGAGAATATGTGAAACTCAGCTTGGTGTAGTTACCCGATGTTGCTTGCCAAGGAATATAAAGCAATTCAATTCTCAGTATTTCCTGAACCAGTATGGAACAGTAGCACTGGTGAATGGTCTATGTCAATCAGCATGGTAATCTCTTAGAAACTGGCACGTGTCCAATATTCCTCTGAGTGTCAATATAGGGAAGTGAACGTGCATGAGCCCAAGCTCAGAAATGCACATTGTTAGTGACAAATGATGCTTCGAAAAGAGGAGAGGGGATCCACCACTCAAAAGATCTCATCAGTGGATAATCAACATGGAAATTCATCAACAAGGTTCCATCCCAAAGGCCGAGTGTACAACACGAAGAGACAAACATCCATCAACCTTCGCCATGGTAAGTATCTTTACTCTGGAAACACCATAACCATGATAGTTTAGGAAACCTCTTCGTCAGCATACTCTTGAGCACTTAGCTCAAGACCCGCAATTTTTGCACCATACTTCTTCCAATGCATTTTCCAAGTAAGCATGCGTAGGGCTACATTACAAGGCCGTGCACAAGGCACATACTTTTTTTCAACCCAGGCACGAACACACTTACCCATCATTCATTATGGGTGATGAGTAGTTGGCATGATTGCTCTCAACATCATCTTTGAAAGAGCTAGCGGACATCATGGGAACAACATCCATATCTCGGAAGCAAATTGAAGCCAGTAGTTGCTCCAAATCACTCTTGACAACCTCTTTTGAGCAACTTGCAGTTTTGCAAGCTCACAACGACACCTTCTTCCTGGAATCCACGGAACCAGCTCATACAACGGATGGACACCACCTCTCAAAGCACTACACAGAACAGCCCTTCCAACAAGGGTCTGTCAGGGACGACAGACTCGAGAGGGGGGGGAGTGTTGAAGCTCAAAGTCAAGGACAAAACAGGGAAGCACATTAAAAGGTGGACACACGAGGAAAGGGAGCAAGTAGGGAGCTCCAAGAAGTGTATGTCAAATTTTCAGAAGAATCCCCTACAAAAATAGTGATTTTCATCACTAAAAACCATTGTAAATACCGTTATCTATTTTTAGTAACTTCATTTTGTTCAAGCCGAGGAGTCCTCGAGCTTGAGGAGTATTAGAAGTACCATCGAACCAATTTTCATAATTTTTAGACTTCGTTTGAGCCCTCAAATAAGCCCTGGAACCTAATTTTTAACTAGGCCGAACACTAGGTCTGGACAGGGCCAAAGCTAGTCAAAAACTATAAATAGAGCTAGAGAGCTCATTTTTGGGGTAGCTTCTTGTAGTTTGAGCTTGTATGAGAACTTTCTTGCAATAGAAGTGATTCCATTGTCTTACTCTCTTTGTTCTTACCGTGTGTGCGCGTGTGCGTGTATGTGTGTGCATGCTTGTGTGCTTCTCACTCACGCACTTGTGCTTCCACTTGCTCGTGGTCTTCATACCATCCTCACGTCTTCCCGGATTGACATTAAAGGAGGTGCTACTCATCACTGAGCTACACAAGGGGTTTCCACACCTCCCAATCCTATGAGATATGCTTCTATAGGGTTGATAGTTAATTTCAATTTTTGACAGTAGGAAAATTTAACAGCACTAGTGGCCGCACTTGAGTCAATCAAGGCTCTTACAATCCTTACACCCTTTCCTTGTCCTATCTCTAAGGTTATAAAAGGACGTCTATCAATTATCCTATGAGAGCTGATATCTAAAACTTCACACATAGCCACATGATATCCTTGATCTGCATATGCGTCTGGCCTTGGTTGCTCTCTGCCTTGTCTTCTTAATTTCATTCTCTGTATGCGCTCTAAAGCTTCTGCTTGAGTGTGTGCTTGAGCCGTGATGACTCAAGGACTTGTACCAATGAGACTATACCTCAATTGCCATACAAGTGCATATAGTGGAGTTCTTTTCACACATTTAATTATCAATCCTAAGGAGTGACTTACCAAGTGTATGAAGACATGTGCACACGTGATAGAAAATGAAGTGAGTTAGCTATTCAAGCATGAGAAAAGACTAATACTACCCACACCTACTGAAATAATGTAAGTGTTGCCGCAAGCCTCTTTTCAGCAGTTTTGGTTTTTTGAGGTTTTCTCCCAGCCCAGAACTCCGAACATAGGCAATAGGGTACTCGTTTCGAAGCTCTCGACGAGACGAATCCAATGGTGGTGGTTTCACTCAATTCTGACCACTCTGCTGCAAGTTATGGCAGAAACAGTGAATTACGGGAGTCACTAACACCCGCGTTTTTGCTTCTCCTAACTTACGCACGCACTACAGCCACTCAAAACAAGGGGGAAGGGGTAGACAACAATCCTACACTTGCATTTCAAGCATCACACACACATACATGAGCAAAATGAAGATCAAAATCAGCATGAAAGAGACAAACTCGAAATTTCAGAAGTGCTCTTCTTCACAATGACCAGCAGTCCTTTACAATGAGTCACTTTTGACTTATATACTAGTGCCCTAAATTTGGTCCTTTCACACAAGAGACCGGCACTTTATTCACTAAAATGCTAACTTCCTACTATTGTACATGGGTAATTCACTAATCTTCTGTGGGGATGCATCTAGAGGACTCCTCTAGTGCATTTACAATGGAAAATATATACAAGAGTGGTTATGATACAAAAGTTGTGTGTCCAAATCGGAAAAATTTTGGGGCCCGTCTTTTTTCTCTGCTTTTTGCGCTCTTTAGCTCTGCAACACTCTCCCCCTCTTCGTCTCTGTCGTCCCTTGACAGACTTTGCTTCGCGAACGCGTCCCGTGGGTAGTGTTGTCTGATTCTTGATCTTGCATTACGTTTTAGAGGCGCTTCAGCTTTTCCACTGCACGCTCCCCTTGGTCAGTATTGTCTGCAATTAGACAGACATGCAGATTCGATGGCCTTCTTGATTCAAGCTCTACAACTCGAGAGCCTGATGTAGTTGTCTTGCCTGTTGACTCGGGTTGCCACGCACGCCACCAGTGACTAGGAATGTGCTGTTCTTAGTCACCCTCTTCAACTTTTCAGCCTCTACCCCTTTCTAACTTTTGGTCCTACTCTGATGTTTGAAAAGTCCACTACTCGGGACCCTGGGGTTTAGCTTTGTAGCCTGGTGCGTGCCCCTGCGGGGCTCTGTGCAGAGATGGGTGTTGCGCCCCTACGGGGCTTCCTGCAGAGATATGTTCTTTTTCTCTTCTTAATGAATAGTTTTGGACTTTGATTTTCTTCTTCTTTTCTTCTTGCTTGATTGTCCCTCTACACGTCCCTCCTCCTGAACTCTGTCGTCCTCGACAGGCTTTTTGAGGCGATGCGTGTATGTTTGAATGGCGGTTTGCTCTCATTGGTTCAGCAGATTTGCATGACATAGCATGAATTCTTTCCATTGCTTTGACTTCACTCCGTCTTCTAGTGCCTGTCGGTGATCAGCGAAGAAGCTTGTTTCATAGGCCACCAGCCTCGCATTTAAATTTGAAGTCATTTTTACAAAAATTTCCGAATCTATTTCAAAGAAGCCGATGAAGAATGCTTCTTCGAAAGTCTGCATATATGTTGATGGCAAAAACATAAGGCGGGAGTAGTATGCCATGATGGTTAGTCGGCTCGGAATGGTTGATAAATCAAAAATGAGAGCTTCCGATCCTTGCGTAATGCCAATGAAATTCAAAAATGTATACTTCGCGTGCTGGAAGACCTTCAACACGGTAATGAGCATGCTAAATATTTTATTTGTCATCTTGACTGCTAAGTCCGGCACTGTAGCATATTTGGCAATCCAGAATTCCATTGTCTTTACCATATATTCTTCGGTAGGTAGGTAATTATGTGGCGGACTAGGTAGTAACGGGTAATTTAGCCACTGATTATTGATAGAGCCTTGACGCTGTGCTTCCCAAAATTGCGTCCAAGAGCGTCTGCGGGGTACAGGACAAAATGATGGGTTTACCTGAAGCGCATATGGTGATGCTTCCCACTGTACCCGCAAAGTCGGATTCTTCTCCAAAATTTTTCTTCGCCATATGGGATCCGCCTTCTCAAATTCCTCTTGAGTATACTTGAAAGTGTCATGCTGGAATTGAAGGTTGTGGTCCGGATCTTTATTCGTGGTAGTCTTTATATACATGCGCGTCTGTTCTTTAAGTAGACCATATGGTACATTGAAGGGCTTCAAAATTTGATCTAGCTGTTTATTGTCTATTCGAGCTTCTTTCATTATTTGTATTATTTGATCTTCAAAATCAGCAGTGAGCTGGGACACCAGTAGTGCCCTTTCTGGTCTGCTCAATTCTGCAATGTCGCGTGTGTTAGGTTCTAGTGGAACCTCCTTTTCCGCCCTTATTGGTGAATGATACAAGGGAGGAGAGAGAGGACGTACCTCTTCCTCGACAGTAGCCGTGGTTTCTGGAGGAACTACTGGTGTCCCTTGTTTCTCTTTTAGCTCAATCTGCTCCTGCAGCCGTTTAATGATGTCATCTTTATTCTTGAGCTCCTCTTCAGCCTTGGTAAGTTTTTCTTGATGTTTGATTAATTCCTGTGCCACGATATGCATGTGATCTGTGTCTTCCTTGCACTGTCGGAAATAATCTTTCTCGGCTTTTTTCCATTTCTTTCGTAGACCTGCAGTATCATTCATATATTTCTGTTCCCATTCTGCAACTATCTCTTGCTCCTGTTTGAGCTGATCTGCCATCTTGGTCAACTTTGCTTCCATGTCTTTTATGTCCTCATTTGTTTTGTCAAGATCTGTCGATGGTTGATCACTGAGGAGAGCTGTCATTAGCTCTTTGTTTCTGTCCCTTAGTTGGTCTGCTTCTTCCATGCTCACCTTGAGCTGTGACTCGAGTACTTTGCTACGAGTCTGTATTCTTGTTTTCTCTTTCTCCGTTACTTCCAGTTTCTTCGTTAGCTCCAACACTTGCTCTTTCAGGTGGGCATTCTCCTCTTCTAATGTTTTGCATTGTGTTTTGGTTGTTTTTATCTCCTCCTGTTTCTTCAACACCTGAGCTTCTACTTTAGATAATTTCTTTGCCAAATGCATACCTTCTTTCTGAAGCTTTTGTTTGTCGAGCATGGCCTGGTCGTAATCTTCATCAGCATCAAGCATCAGTTGTTGAGTGTCGAGTGCCGTGCGGATCATATCCTGCACCACCGGCTTGAGCTGAGCTATATCCACATTCAACCATGTCTTTGTTATGTCCGGTGTTTCTCCTGTTTGTACATCTTGTCCCTGTGCTACATGGATCAATTCTTTGTGTGGTTGTCGGACCTGTAGTTGTATATTAACTTCTGCTTCATTTTCGACCGTTTTACGAACTTTCGTGGCACTCCCTTGAAATGTTACATCCAGAGGGGACGGTTCTGCCACAACCCTTAGTGGTGTGAAGGGTTCTTCGTCTTCTTTTGCTTCTTCCTGAGGCTGGTCCTCAGATATCATTGCATGCGTCTCATTATCAGTTTTGTCCTCCTCTATGTGGGTGATGGAGGCATCCTTCGCTTGCATAATGTTTTGCCCTTCTTCTTCTGCCTTCTCTGTGGTTGCTTTCTGGTCTGCCAGCGACGATTGACTTTTTTCTTTGTTGTCAACTTGGGCTTCGTCATAATTGACTTCATTTAATTTGGCCCACTGGCCATCATCTTTCGATTCACTTTTAATATCTACATCCAATAATGATGTAGTTTGCTTTTCTTGGGCATCGGATCCTGAACTTGAATTGTCTAGCCCAATCTCCCGATACCTGTGTACCTTAGTAAGTTTTCTTTTGGGTTTTTGAACTGTTGCAGCCTGTTGATAATGATGACCTTGCACTGGTAGATTGATTTGCCCTTCTGTATACTTGTGAGTCTCCTCCAGTGCTTGAGTTAAATCTTCTTCCGTAATTTTCCTGGGTCCTTGAGTGGTGGTGGTAGGCAGCACATGTACTCTCTTTGGTTGTGGTGCTTCTTCTTCTTTCTGCAGAACTTCTCTAGGCCGCTTTGTACCTCTCATGGTTCCTCTCATCCTCGGTTGCGAACTTGTTTCTGTTTCTTCTGCTTGCTTACTCCCTTTCTTTTGTTTTGGTACTGTAGCACTCTTGACATATTGAGCCAGCTCCATTGAAGATGGCATCTCCCTCAAGTACTCGCGCATGCCCAATGCATGGTAAATCATGATTGTGAGGGCAGTGGTTCCATTAAGGAATTTTTTATTTTCCCATTTCTTCTTGGCCTCGAACAATCTTTCCTGCACATATGGTGTGAGATTTACCTGATTGCCGATCTGTTTTGTGGCATGAGACAACAATTGGACAATAATTTTTTGAGGGGCCGTGTATCTGTTCATGCTCGGGAAGCAGAAGTGTTGATGAATCAACCTGACTTCCTCTTCAATATCCACTCTATTAATGTCGACAAAGGTTCTAGTATTTGCTCCACGAATTTCTTCTTTGGCTGTGTTGACACCATCTTTCTCCCATTCAAAAGCTTCTTTGATTAAGTCGTGGGAGAACTGAACGACTACCCATTCGCCATTCTTATCCATCACATTGGCTTCTGGCACCAATGGATCATGTAGCGCTGGTCTCAAAGTGTTCATGACTTGGGTACATCGTTGGAAGTCCGGCTTGTAGATGGGTAGCTCAAAATACTTGTGAATTCCTGCTTTCTTCATGATATCGATTGTAGATGGCATGCCATGTAAAATCTTGAAGTCCTGGGACATGATCGGAAAGTGGTGATCCGTGTCCATGATCTTTATGTTGGCCAAGAAGAGATACTCTTCCACAGGCTGTTCATCTCTGAACCAATGTCCTTTTGCTTTCGTAAGACATTGGGGAGGAAATTCTTGGACCTCCTCTTGGATTGTAGCTTCAGAGTCTTCAGAAGCCATCTGCACTTAATATAGAGCATGAATTAGTATCCATATTTTGTCTAGAAATCCTCCACCATGTGTTGATTAATAATTTGATATTGCTCCGAGTGCATGGTGCCGTCCCTTTCCCGTGGGTGTGAGAAGGGTAATACCTGAATTTTTCATGTATTTTTATATTTTTTTGCTGAAAAGAAAACATAAAAGTTAGTCCATAGCCGAAGCGTTTATTGAATTTTTGGAGTAATATTTTTATGTATGTACAAGTGTTTTCCCATTTCTCAAGGGAAAATGTGTGTGACTATCCGGAAGTAAAAAAAAGACGTGCCGAATGCTTGGCCTTGTAATATGGCCCTATCATGCCTACTTTGGGTGCATCAGACACAACATGAGTGCAATCGGGTGCTTTATCTCCTCGATCTTTTGCTCCTTGTGGTAGCTTTGGTTTCCAGATCCATTTTGAGAACACTGAGAGAGGTCGCTGGGTTTTCTCTATTCGTGCAGCTGCTCGTGTTCCATTTGTCTTATCCATTGTCCGATTGAATTTGGCCTTTCTTGGCGATCTTCTCTGATGATTCATATGTGTTGTTGACTTTTGCCTCGTCTGCTGTGGTGTTTCCTCTTTGGTCTTCACATTCTGTTTAGCTGCTTGTATGACCTTTTTGGGAATCCATATCTGATGTCGAGATCTTTGAGCTTCAAGCAGGGGCTTGGCAATCCATACTTGTACTGGTTCTTTTCGTTTGTAGTTCTTTGTAGCTGATTTGGTGATGTCCGTTTCCTTCTTCAAAGCGCTTGTAGACATTTTTTGACTCTGTACCTGATCCTTTCGTACCCACATATATTTGGATGGTGGTCTGTTCGAGTATCTGCTTGTTAGTTCCCAATAGTGCGAACTTTGGATACTTTGAGCCTGTTTAGGAGAGGGCGTCTCCTCGATGGTTGGCTGATCCTCATTCACTTCGGGTAGCTTCGACGCTACAGGGGATGTCGGAATGATTAAAGTTTCAGTTTCTATGCATTTGCTTTCTGAGGGTTGAGCACAGTCGCTACTATCTTTCGTCGCTTCTTGAACTTCCTCTGATCTTGGTATTGACATGGCTTGGTTACATGGTTTCTCTTCAAGCAAGCTGAAAACCTCCTTATGCCCTATCGTGGCTGAAATATATCCTTAAGCCAGATGGATACATGCTTCTGTTTCAATGATCCAGTCTTGTCCTAGAATGAAGTCTTCCATTAAATCGTTATCCTCACATACTAGGACTCTTTGTTCCATGGAGGAATTTCCTATGTGGAGGGACACATTAGTTGTTCCAATACAGTCTAGGGTGTGACCTCCAATTCCTATTAGTTTGGCTTTCGTGGGATTCAATTCCAATTGCAATTCGTTCGCTATCCTCCTTCGCATGCAGCTAAGGCCTGCTCCTGAGTCTATCAATGCGTCTATCAATTTATACTCCGTCTGACCAATCCCTAGGTTTAGGTAAGGTTGTGTTTTACATATACCCGTGGCGTCACCATTTTTGACCTGGTAGTTTGCCATAGGGATGGGCTCTTCTCCTTGGATATAGCGTTCATCTCTTTTCCTGATCCACTCCTTGCGTTTTCTAATGCGTTCTAGTGCTTCTTGTCGGGCTTCCTCTCGAATTCGTTCTTCTTCCGTCTTCCTATTTTGAGCTCCCAACAGTCTAGCTAGCATTTCATCGGTCAGAGGCTCCATGAATCGTTTCACTCGGCATCCACTGATGTAATTGGGAAGAATGTCTCCGTCTAGTGTGGCGAGATTGACTGCACCACTAGTGGAGATTCGATTTATGATCAAGGGACCATATCCGCGTTTTTGGAGCTTCTTTGCGTGCTGTTTTAGGGTGTATACTAGGACTAAGTCGCCTTCTTTTAGTCCCTTATCTTTAATATGTGAGTCATAGTATGCCTTTTGTCTCCGTTTAGCGGCATAGATGCCTGCTACCGCTTGCAATCTAGTCTCATGCAGCTTTTCAATTTGATCTAATTGCTGAGACAATTCATGACCGTTCCACTCATATTGCTGGGCTACTTTTAATGTAGGCACTAAGAAGTCAATTGGCAAAATTGCATTCTGCCCATACACTAGGTTGAAAGGTGTAGTTCCAATGGCCGTTTTATATGCCACTTGGAAGGCCCAAATTGCGTGATGCAATTGTTTGTCCCAATCTGACCTTCCATTATTGACAATCTTTGTCAAAACAGTACATAGTACTTTGTTGGAACTTTCAGCCTGTCCGTTGGCTTGAGGATGGTATGGGGCTGATTTTTTGTGGATCACTAGAAATTCATTCATTAGCGATTCAGTGACTTCGTTTAGGAAATGAGTTCCTTGATCACTCACTATCTCGATCGGTAGTCCAAATCGTGTGAAAATGTGTTCAAAGAGAAATTTTGCTGTGGTTTGAGCATCATTTTTTCGAGTGGCTTTTGCTTCTACCCACTTTGTCAAGTAGTCGGTGGCTACTATGATGTATTCCGCATGTGATCCTTTCGCAGGTGGGTTGATAGGTCCTATGAAGTCAATTCCCCACTTGGTGAATGCTCTCGCACAAACCATGGGTCTTAAAGGCATGTCATCTCTTCTAATGGGATATTTTGCTCTCTGGCACGTTTCGCAGCTTCTCACATATGTCTCTGCGTCCATATGTAGAGTTGGCCACCACAAGCCTGCAAAGAGAATCATCTTGACCGTTCTATCTGCTGAAAAATGTCCTCCCGCAGCTCCTGCATGTGCCATTTCTAATATGGGAAGGTATTCTCCTTCATGCACGCATAATCTGAGTTGATTGTCTTTTCCTCTTCGAAACAGTTGTTTCCCCATTATCACATAATCCTTGCTCATTTCTTCTAAGGATCGCTTTCTTGCTAGACTAGCTCCTATTTCGTGCTCTTTCGTTTTGAGGAATTGCACTAATGATTTACTCCAATTAGGCGCTATGGTAGAAAAGGGTAAGGACACATGATCCTCTGAGCTAATTTCTTTGCATTCCACACAATTACTTACATGCTCGTGAACGTCCTTGGACATATCAGGCCAATATACGCCTAATCTTTTTAATTCTCGTATTGTTCCATGCATTCCTTGATGGGTTTTCCACTTGTTCACATGTGCGTGGTTGATCAGTTGTTTTTGTTCATCCTCCTCTACACATCTCAATAAAACTCCGTTAGGTTCCTTATAATATACGCTTCCAGCAACAATGTGTAAATTCCTTGTTTGAAGAATTTCTTTTTTGCTATTTCTGTTGATTGGGTGTTGAGGGCCATGCGTAAGTATAGGGGTCAATTTTTCTGCCCACTTCGGACATACTTCTAGATTAAACAGATAAGCATCTGGTAAATCATCAGGTACTCCGCTAGGTGGCTCTCCGTGTTTTAACCTAGAAAGGTGGTCTGCTCTCACATGCGTGTTTCCTTTTTTGACTACTACCTCAAAGTCAAACTCCATTAGTAACAAGAACCATCGTACCAATCTCCCTGTGTTGCAAGGCTTATTGACTAGATACAACAAGGCTTGATGGTCTATGAAGAATTTGAACTTGTTGGCTAAGAGGTAATGTCTAAACTTCTTCACTGCGTAGACCATTCCTAAGCCCTCTCTTTCAGTAGTCGTGTAATTTCTCTCTGCTTGGTTTAATTGTCTACTCGCGTAAGCGATTGGATGATCAAGCTTTCCTTCATCGGCCGGTTGAGCAAGGATACATCCAATTGCATAGTTCGAAGCATCAACATGAATATGAAAAGGCTTGCTCCAGTTGGGTGATTTTAGAATTGGGGCTGTACTCAGCCTCTTTTTAAGCTCATTGAAGGCCTTCTCACACTCGTCCGTCCAAGTGAACTGAGTCAATAGACCGTATAAGGGCTTAGCTATTATGGCATACATGTGAATAAACCTACGGTAATATCCACAATGTCCCATAAAGGCTTGTACTTCTTTCGCATTCTTGGGTCTTGGTAAGTCCAATATGACTTTAATCTTATCCTCATCTGTAGATATCCCATTTCTTGAGACTATGTGTCCTAGTATTTTTCCTTGTCTTACCATGAAGACACATTTTTCTGGGTTTAAGCAGACTCTATACTGCCTACATTTGTTGAATATTTTCCGCAGTTCCGGTATGTGGTCTGGTCGTTGATTTGAGTATGTGCACAGATCATCTACGTATACTTCCATGCTTTTTCTCAGAAATTCTTTGAAAACATGACACATCAGTCGTTGGAAGGTGGCTGGCGCATTAGTGAGCCCGAAAGGCATCACTCTAAATGCATAGATTCCCCATTCAGTCGCGAATGCGGTTTTATGCTAGTCCTCAGTTGCAATAGCTACTTGGTTGTAACCAGAGAATCCATCCAAGAAGCTATAGACTTCCTTGCCGGCAACTCTTTCCAAAAGATGGTCTGTGATGGGTAAAGGGAAACTATCTCGTATAGTTGCTGCATTTACTTTTTTCAAGTTGATACACACCCTTAGCTTTCCGTTTTTCTTGGGCACTACTACTAGTGGCGATACCCATTCTGTGTGTTCTATCTCGTATATGAACCCTGCCGCTAGTAATTTGTCAATTTCTTCCTTTATTCTCGCTGCATAAACTTCATTATACGTGTAAGGGCGTTGTTTAGAAGGTTTTGCATCTGCTGTCATAGGAATTCGATGAGCGCATATGCTAGGTTCTACACCCTTAAGGTCTTTGTACGTCCAAGCAAATACATCTCGATATTCTCGGATGAGGTGTATGAGTTCCTCTTCTTCCTCTTCAGATACGTCTTTACCAATATATGTGCACCTTTCTTCTCCTTCTTCAACCGTCACAATAATTTTTTTTGTTTGTTCTTTGTTGTCATACGCCTCTCTGTCTCGTGCTTCTCGTTTAGGCATTTGAGTTGCTATTTTCCTTTCTTCCACTTCGTATCTTTTAAAATGTTCTGGAACTTCGAAGTGGTCTGGTTCAGGTTCCACTTTACTTGTGTCCTCTCTATGCTCGTGTATTCTTGGGATGGTGTCAATTGCTAAGACTTTTGTCGGTCTTTCTTTTGATTCCTTTTGCATGATTTCTAAATATTGTTCTTCAGAGTCAAACTCCTGTTCCATTTCTATGCTTTCGTACTCTTCTTTCCACTCTTCTTCTACAATTTCTCCTGCTTCTACTTCTTGGAGGACAACCATGTAGAGGTTCACGTCATATCCTTCCTCGTCTATACAGTCGTTCATCGTCAAGACTTCCTCATTCACACAAACGTCTAATGTGGCTAGGATTTCCATCCAGCCATGTGGTTCGAAGAGTTCATCTGAAAAAATTTGAGGCATATAGTCGGGGTCTTCTATCGATCGATAATTAGGGTGCCCTATTGGCCACATTTGTTTTTTACACTCCTCCTTCTTGGCTTCTTTGCACATCCACAACTGGGCATCCTCGTGCATCCAAGATTGGTCACTTGATCCAGCACTGTGAATGGATAGGTCATCTTCCTCTTTGTGGACTGGATTCCATTGTAATGGAGGGACATCCCGATAAGCGAATGTGTGCAGGTTTATCTTCGTAGTGTTTCCTTGATGTTGGAGATATAATGAATCTCTGCCCCAATCTTGTACTACTCGCATCTGTCGCATGAATGGTCGTCCCAATATCATTTCGTAATTGTTTGCTTTTTTGAACTTACATATGGCCAATGTGTGTTCAAACTCTACTCCACAAGTGGTCAGTTTGATTCTTTCCAATATTCCTAAGGGTTTCTCTACATGACCATCTGCTAATTGGAGCTTCATGCGCGTGGGTCGTAAGGCAGGTTTTCCCCATTTTTCCCATATTTCCTTGGTGGCAATCCCTACCCCCGCTCCCGTGTCTAGGATGGCCTTGGTCATGTACCCATTGTAGGTGACAGGTAAGCACGTATTACCTTCGTCTCCTTCACTAAATTCTCCTACTTTGTCAACTGGAACTTGTATTGTGGAGTGGTTTTCTTTTTCCTTTCCTTTCATTTCTCCTTTCTCTACTGGTGGCTCTATTTGATTTGCTAGCTGTCTCCATAGATGTGGTCTAAGTTGAAGCAACTCTTCCACCGTCAATTTGCATTGCACCTTCGTTTTCTTAAGTTCTGTTAGGTTGTGTGAACTCTCTTCTGAATTTCCTTTTTCTTTCCCATGCACTGTGGGTGCTCGTATTATTATAGACTCTCTTTCATATTCTCCCATGTAGTTAGGCAGCGTTGAAATGCTCATGGTTTCCTCTCTTCCTTTATCAAACCTTGACACTTCCTCATATGCTTCCTCCAGGTTATGATCATGGTGACTATCTTCTCCAACTATTTCCTCAAAAGGAGGTGGACTGATTCCATCCTTTTTCCATTGCTCTTCTCTAATTCTTTTCCACAAGTCTTTGGACCAATCTTCCTCTAGGTCGGGTATTATGGATACCTGTTCTTCTTGAGATTTCATTCGTTCATTTCGATCATCTTCCCGACTAGGTTCCTTATCCTTAGGTTGGATGCACTCTTCATATAGTTCCTGTGCGATCCTTGTTTCAGGCAAAATTGGGATAGTCTTTTCTAGAGTCGCCTGTGCTACTTCTATGAGCTTTTTGCATATCGCCAGTCTTTCTTTCTCTAATTCCCCTTGAGGGTAGGGTCTTTCATGTTGCTCTAAGTTCGGTCCCATTTTGATTCTAGCTTGGTATGCTTTTAACCACATGTCCAATTCCTCTGGTTTTGGGTAAGATAGAATTGATCCTGGCTTCTTTTCCTCTGAGCTAATTGGTGGTGTTTCAGGGATCTCCTTATGTGTTTTTTGTGTACTATGCTTTCTAGAATCCTTCGGTTGTTTCTTGCTGTCTTGGCTCTTATTTCTTGCCCATTTTTCCTTGAGCTTTTCTCGTCTTTCTTTCCATTTTTGTACTTTGGTGTTTTGGGAATTTTCACATGAGTTCTCTGAATCCTCGACTATCTGAATGTTAGCGTCTCCTGTTTTATTGTTCTCTAGTTTTTCTTCCGGTTGCTTTCCTTTTTGTTGTTTTGCTTGAGCTCTAGTAATAGCTTTCAGTGGTACGGTGTACTCCTTCTCACTTCCAGATCCTTCTAAGACCTCAATTACATTAATTGGTGCGGTGCCTTGAGTTTTTGTAGGGTTCTTAGGGCAATCTCTAAAAAGATGTTCTTTTCCACAATCACTACAATATCCTTCCCAAATCCTGGGTGGTGGAGGGTTGTAAGGTCGAGGACACTCCCGAATGAAGTGATCCCCTCCGCATCTATAACACGGTCCTCTCTGCACTGGTGGTCTAATGGGAGGTCTCAATGGTTGTTGTGCCTTGGGCACTGTGTACATTAAAGTTGCAGTTTCCGCTCCATAAGTCTGATCAAATCCTTCATATCCATAATAGGCCACGTCATATGCTGGTTCATATTCCATCATGTTGGCTTCATATGGATAGTACTCTCCTGGTGGAGGTTCATACCCTTGGTTGGTTGATTCTACATTGGTCGCTATTGAGGCTGGTATTATGGCTCTTTCCAAGTTTTCTTCCGGTTGAGTATACTTCACAGGTACAACTTGTTGAGGTTGTGACAATTGGGGTCCCAACACTGGTTGTGGTGGTGGATACGAAGCTTGCTCATATTGTCTTGGAGCTCCTACCGGATAAGGGTTGTATCTAGGCATCTCCCTACCAAGCTCTCTAGGTGGGTATCCATAAGGTCGGTATTGGGGTGGATTGACAGGTCGTGATTGCCTATTAAAGGGACAGTTCTCAGTTGTGTGATTGGTATATTTTTGCTCGATGTGGCAGTAGGAAGAAGTCCCTTGTTGTTGCTGTCTGTTGTATGGATACGTCGGTTGTGCACCGGCTCCTACTATGGCACACAAGTGTGTGGGATGTTCTCCTCCACATAAGTTACACCTCCTCAACATAGGCACTCTTTGAGTTGGATGTTGGTAAGCTCTCTGTCCTTGGACTCCTAGTTTCTTTGCTAATAGTTCCGCTAGTTCTTCCACATTACTAGAATTGGATGTAACCGTACTTCTTGAGTCTTCTGATTTAGTGAGGTCGGTAGTACCTTTGAGGTCCTCAGCAAGGTTATCTTCCAGGTCGATGCACTCTTGAAGACACTCACTCAATGTTTGCAGCCTCTTCACATACACTAGGGTTCTTAGGGTCCCGTTAGAGAGTCCATCCAGGAATAATGAAATCATCTTTTGTTGAGTCGGTCTCTCAGCCATTGGGCATCTATCCACGTATTGGTTGAATCTTCGGGCAGCAGTCTTCACAGTTTCATTAGGGTTTTGTTTAAAGCTATGGATCAAAGATGCAGAATTGTGCTTAATCCCTCTCCTTGTAAATTCTCCAATGAATTCTTGAAAGAATTGTTCCATGTTTCCAAATTGATTGGGATCTAGAGGTTGGAACCAAGTTAGAGCTGTTCCTGTGAGGGTGAGTCCAAAAGACTCATACTGCACAAAGAAGTCCTCTACTTGTTCTGCTCTTAGAACTTGTTTAAATTCGGCAATATGATCGTATGGCTCCCCTAATCCATCATAGTGGTTTCTCATACACTTAGCTACTTGGATTGGTCTCAATCTCCTCATTGGTTCAGGCGGTCTGGGCATTACAGGGAAGACTGGGGCAGCTGGTCGTAATGGAGGCATTCCTGGCTGCCCTCCCACAGGTGGTCGTGGTCTGATCGGTGGTCGGAAATGGTTCCCCATCCCTGTGTGGGTCTGATTGTGTGTGTGCACTCCTGGAGTTGCAAACTGTACATGAGTACGGTTGGGCACACTTCTTTGACTGGTCTGTCCTGATGTGGTATGTTCCGTCTCTTGTTGATTTCCAAAAGGATTCTACGAGGTAGTTGCCTGCTCCCTCTGAGGAAATACAGGCGCACCCATATATCTCAGCCGAGCCCTGTCTAGGACACCTACAGGCCAATATCTTCTTTGATTCTTATCTAGGTAAGTGAGTCTAGTTTCGTCATTTGGGTCTTTCAACTCATAGAATGTCATGGGGCTCTCTCCTATTCCTTGAACAGGTACGTCAGTTTGAAGCAATAAGTCTGCTCCGTGAATCATGTAGACTTCCAACAAGTAGTCGTCTTGAGGTATCAAGTCTCCTCTCAAGACCCGTGATACTTGTGACCTGCCTCTGGGGGTGGTCACTAACTCTTCAGAGTTGTCGGGATCCATAATCTCTCCTCTTTCATTGATCTTCTCAGGAAATTCAGTTACTATGTAGATGTGACCCATTTTGTCAATGTAAGCATCTCTCTCGTATTTGACAGCTGGTCGTGGTATGATGGTGACATTTTGGGCAGTTGCCATCCTGGCGACAGACCTGTTTAAGCCATCCAGGTAGATTGGAATCTCCTGGGCATTAGTGGACACATATTGTAAGGAGGTACGGTAGTCTCCTTCAACAGTAGTCATGAAGTTTCCTGTTGGTGTAGGTCCTTGCATGTCTTCTGAAGCCATAAGTAATTCCTCTTCCGAGTCACTGGAAGTTTCTAAGTAGACTGAGTGATGACTAGCCTGGGCTGTACTTCCTACTGAGGATATGACACTCCTTCTACTACCTAGAACTCTTCCTGACCTCAAGTTCATTCACTCTCTGAGGCCTCTCTTTATGCTGCTTAGATTTACTTTGGACAGCTCTACCAATGATTCAGTTTGCTTGCCAAAAGAAGGGTTCAATTCTGGGCGATACCACACTTGGCGATACTGCTCTCGGCGATACGATACCAGAGCTCCAAACGATACGATACCAGATATAGTGTCGCGATACTCCACTGGGGATCACCACGATACGATACCGGCAAAGTAGACGTTACGATACTAGGGATTCGAGGCGATACGATCTCAATGTGGTGTCGCGATACGATCCTTGACAGGAGACATTACGATACCACCGCAGTAAGTGCGATCGCGATACTACTCTTGGCGGTACGATACCACTATGGTGTCGCGATACCAAGACAAGCAACAGACGATACGACACTTGTGAGGGCACGATCGCAATACTAACGTAGTGTCGCGATACCAGGGTAGTGTCGCGATACCACTGTATCAAACGATACGATACCACTCGGTAAAGTGAGGTCGCGATACTAGAAACTTAGGCGATACGACACCACAATGGTGTCGCGACACCAAGTATTAGTATCGGACGATACGATACCAGAGATCGAGTGCGATCGCGATACCAACTCAGTGTCGCAATACCGGAATGGTGTCGCGATACCAAGGTAGGTATCCAGCGATACGATACTTATGGCGAGTGTCGCGATACAAGGGAATTTTGGTATCGCGATACCAAAACTCAACCGATCGCGATACTCAAGCCACAAGCAAGATTTTTTTTTCCAAACTTTTTTCCCCCTTACTCTCTTCACTCTCCTCTTCCTTCCTAGACCTCTGTATCACACAATAAGATGAAAAAGATTTCAGTTTTCCCCCCCCGCGATACTGCGCAGATTTTTAATCGCTTGTTTGATCATTTTTACAGTGTTTTTGACAGATAATTTGAGAGAATGTTTACCTTGGTACTGTCTTGATTGCAATGTGAGCTCAAAACCTAGCTCTTACTGCCTGAATGCCACGATACCAAGTCCACGATACTGGTCGCTGCTCGCAAACGATACCAGAACACTATGAAGTGTCAAATGAGCCAAATTTTTTGGTTTTTATAGTTTTTTGACTGAACTTAAAATTTTTTGGGATTTTTGATGATTTTCTGAGAATTTTGGCCTACTCCTACTCCTCTTTTCCTCACTCTTCCTCTCCTTCTAACCTAACCCTAACTCCTCCTTCTCTTCCCTCCTCCTACACTTAAACCTAAAACTTATCACACACACCTCAAGGATGAGAAGTGACAAGTGCTGAAAAGGAATACTACTCGTCAATGGACAAATTCACCTCTACAAGTACGATTCGATCACACTTGCTCTCTAACTATCACGAAGGCACCTTGGTGGAGTGCCTCCCCGGCAACGGCGCCAAAAACGTGTGTGCTTGAGCCGCGATGACTCAAGGACTTGTACCAATGAGACTATACCTCAATTGCCATACAAGTGCATATAGTGGAGTTCTTTTCACACATTTAATTATCAATCCTAAGGAGTGACTTACCAAGTGTATGAAGACATGTGCACACGTGATAGAAAATGAAGTGAGTTAGCTATTCAAGCATGAGAAAAGACTAATACTACCCACACCTACTGAAATAATGTAAGTGTTGCCGCAAGCCTCTTTTCAGCAGTTTTGGTTTCTTGAGGTTTTCTCCCAGCCCAGAACTCCGAACATAGGCAATAGGGTACTCCTTTCGAAGCTCTCGACGAGACGAATCCAACGGTGGTGGTTTCACTCAATTCTGACCACTCTGCTGCAAGTTATGGCAGAAACAGTGAATTACGGGAGTCACTAACACCCGCGTTTTTGCTTCTCCTAGCTTACGCACGCACTACAGCCACTCAAAACAAGGGGGAAGGGGTAGACAACAGTCCTACACTTGCATTTCAAGCATCACACACACATACATGAGCAAAATGAAGATCAAAATCAGCATGAAAGAGGCAAACTCGAAATTTCAGAAGTGCTCTTCTTCACAATGACCAGCAGTCCTTTACAATGAGTCACTTTTGACTTATATATTAGTGCCCTAAATTTGGTCCTTTCACACAAGAGACCGGCACTTTATTCACTAAAATGCTAACTTCCTACTATTGTACATGGGTAATTCACTAATCTTCTGTGGGGATGCATCTAGAGGACTCCTCTAGTGCATTTACAATGGAAAATATATACAAGAGTGGTTATGATACAAAAGTTGTGTGTCCAAATCGGAAAAATTTTGGGGCCCGTCTTTTTTCTCTGCTTTTTGCGCTCTTTAGCTCTGCAACATTGAGCTTCTTCTCGAATTCGCTTTTCTTCTTCTTTGCATTTCTTAGCAATATTGAGTCGACTTAGCATTTCCTCTGTGAGAGGTTCCTGATATAACTTGACCCTGCATCCGCTTATGTAGCTCGGGAGAACATCGCCTTCTAATGTGGCTAGTTGCATAGCTCCACTTGTTGAGATTCTATTAATGATCATGGGCATGTAGCCTCTTTTCTCTAGTTTCCTCGCATGTTGTTTCAAAGTGTATACTAGTACTAGGTCGCCTGCCTTCAAACCTTTATCCTTAACGTGGGCATCAAAGTATGCCTTCTGTCATTTCTTAGCTGCATATATCCCTGCAGCCGCCCTCAGTCTTGTTTCTCCTAATCGTTCAAGGTCAAAAAGTCTAGAAGAGAGTTCATGACCCGTCCATTCATGCTCTTGTGCTACTTTCAATGTAGGTATTAAGAAGTCCAACGGTAGCACAGCGTTTTGGCCAAATACCATCTGAAAGGGGGTGGCTTGGAGTACCGTTTTGTAGGCAACTCGGTATGCCCAAACAGCATGGTGTAGCTGTTTGTCCCAGTCAGAGCGTTTATTATTTACTAATTTGGTCAACACATTGCACAAAATATTGTTTGTGCTTTCGGCTTGCCCATTAGCTTGTGGGTGGTAGGGGGCAGACTTCTTATGAACTACCAAGAATTCTTGGAGCAGATTTTCAATCACTTCATTCAAGAAGTGAGTGCCCCTATCACTTACTAGCTCTATAGGTAGCCCGTATCTTGTGAATACATTCTCAAACAAGAATTTAGCAGTTGTCTGAGCATTGTTCTTTGTCGTAGCTTTTACCTCTACCCATTTGGTTAGATAGTCCGTGGCAACAATGATATACTCAGCATGGGAACCCTTAGCTGGGGGATTAATAGGACCTACAAAGTCTATTCCCCACTTAGAGAATGCACGTCCACCCATCATAGGTTTCAGTGGCATCTCATCTTTGCGTATAGGATACTCAGTTCTCTGACACACATCACACCGTTTCACATAGGTATGTGCATCCATGTGAAGGGTTGACCACCAGAAGCCTGCAAATAGTATTGCCTTGATCACCCGATCTGGTCCAAAGTGTCCTCCTGCTACACCTTGGTGAGCAGTTTCCAAAATCTTTAGATATTCACTCTCATGAACACAAAGTCTCAGGTAACCATCTTTACCACGTTTGTATAGATTATCACCAATGAGTGAGTAATCTAGGGCTTCTTGTTCTAGACTTCTTTTCCGAGCCAAAGTCATGTCTGGAGGGAAGGCCTTCGTACTCAAGAAGGATACTAGTGGTTCACTCCAATCTGGCACTATGGACACTTGATAAAGAGTGGCATGTTCCACAGGTGGTTTAGTGCAGCAGATTGGGCATTCCTTGCACAACTTTTGGACATCAGCTTCCATAGTCGGCCAATGCACTCCGAGTCTCTTTAGTGTATGTAGGGTTCATTGCTTTGAGTAGTGTTGCTCTAATGCACCTACATGTGCTAATTGCAACCATTTAGCGTACTCATCCTCTTCCACACAACACGCCAAGATCCCTTGATCCGTGTGCTTGTACATACTTCCTGCCATGATGTGATACTTTTGGGCTTTTACTACCTCTCTATCTTGTGTGTTTATTATTGGATGGTTAGGCCCGTATGTCAATAGTGGCACTAATGGCTTAGCTCACTGCGGCACCGCTTCCAAATTAAACAAGTAAGCATCAGGAAGGTCATCTGACAAGCCTTGTGGGGCTTCTCCAGATGTGAGTCTAGAGAGATGGTCTGCTCTCAAGTGAGTCCTACCTTTCCTTACCACAACCTCGAAGTCGTATTCCATTAGTAAGAGAAACCATCTTACTAATCTACCTGTATTGCATGGCTTATTCACGAGATATAGCAGTGCCTGATGGTCAGTAAAAAATTTAAACTTATTTGCAAGCAAATAATGTCTAAACTTTTTAACTGCATATACCATGCCTAATCCTTCTCGTTCAGTGGTTGTATAGTTCCGTTCAGCAGCATTCAATTGTCTACTGGCATAGGCAATAGGGAGATCCATATTCCCTTCACCCGTAGGCTACGCGAGTACACACCCAATAGCATAATTGGATGCATCCACGTGAACATGGAATGGCTTGTTTCAATCCGGGGTGGTCAAGATTGGTGCTGAACACAATTGTCTTTTGAGCTCATTGAAGGAGTTTTCACATTCATCAGTCCACTCAAAGTTAGTCAAAAGTCCATACATGGGCTTTGCAATGACAGCGTACATATGAATGAACCGTCGGTAGTAACCACAATGCCCCATGAAAGCTTGCACTTCCTTGACGTTCTTTGGCCTAGGTAACTCGGCTATGGCTCTCACTTTCTCTTCATCAGTGGATATGCCATTCTTTGACACAATGTGTCCTAGAATCTTGCCTTGCCTGACCATAAAAACACATTTTTCTGGGTTTAGGCAGACTTGATATTCTCTACATTTGTCAAAGATTTGTCTAAGTTCAGGAATATGGGTTTGTCTAATGGTGGAATGAGCACAAAGATCGTCAACATAGACCTCTAGAGTCTTCCTCAAGAACTCTTTAAATACATGACACAACAGTCTTTGGAAAGTTGCAGGAGCATTGGTAAGCCCAAATGGCATTACTCGAAAGGCAAATATACCCCATTCTGTGGCAAAAGCTGTCTTATGCTGATCTTCTGGAGCAATGGCTACCTGGTTGTAGCCAGAAAAACCATCAAGGAAGTTGTACACTTCCTTACCTGCTACTCTTTCTAATAGATGCTCTGTGATAGGAAGCGGATAGTTATCTCGAATTGTGGCTGCATTAACCTTCTTCAAGTTAATGCATACACGCAGCTTTCCATTTTTCTTGGGCACCACTACGATGGGGGATACCCACTTAGTGTGCTCAATTTCATAGATGAATCCAGCTTCAACTAGTCTATCTATCTCCTCTTTGATCTTGGCAGCGTAATTATCATTATATGTATATGGCTTTTGCTTAGAGGGTTTGGCATCTAAGGTCATGGGGATGGTGTGTGAGCATATCTCAGGGTCCACACCTTTCAAGTCCTTGTAACTCCAAGCGAATACATCTCTGTATTCTCTTAGCAAGGCTATTAGCTCTTGTTCTTCCTCTTCTGTCAAGTCATGGCCTATGTACGTGCATCTTTCTTCTCCTTCTTCGATGGCTACTACTACTTTCTTCGTGGTTTCTATGTTATCATAGGCCTCCCCCGATTGCGCCTCTCGTTTAGGCATTCTGATCATGACTCTCCTGTCATCTATCTCATATTTTTTAAAATTTTCCGGGACCTCAAACAAAGATTCTTCCTCTTCTGGTGTGATTTCTCTCTTCTTTCTTTTCTTTCCTTCTTCCTTAGGGGTTACATGTGTGGCTAGCCTTACATCATTTGTAAGCTCTCCGTGCCTCTGGGGTTGAAATTCTACTTCATAGAAGTATTCCTCATCTGATGCAAAAGGTGGGTCCATAATGATTGACTCTAGATCGGAGTCACTCACATCCTCAAATGCATCAGGGCTAGGTTCGCACTCTTCTAACACTGCCTCTCCCATGATTGGCTCTATGGAGAAGACTGAAAGGTCATAGCCATCCTCATCACAGTGGGGTGTCCATTGTTCTTCATTGATGGCTACATCCATTGTTGCTAGAATTTTTGCCCAACCGTGGGGTTCAAATTCCTCGTCAGGAAAGACTATAGGTGCATAGGCTGGGTCTTGAATTGATCTATGCGTTTCTTTTGCACCTATATCTCTGGCCTTTTCTCTCTTCTCTTCTTCTACTCCTACTTTGCACATCCACAAGTGGGTGTCTTCCTGCATCCATGAGGATCCTGATCCTATGGAATGCACCGATTCTGTATCATCTTTGGCTCTATGGATGGGATTCCATTGGATAGGAGGGACATCTCTATGAGAGTAATCTTTGAGGTTCACTTTGGTCGTGACACCTAGGTGTTGCAAATATAAAGAATTGGATCCCCAATCCTGTACCACTTGCAACTGTCGCATAAAGGGTCTTCCCAAGATCATTTCATAGGCATGATTTTTGCTAAAATCACATATAGCAAATGTATGCTCGAACTCGACACCACACGTAGTGAGAGTTACTCCTTCTAGCAGCCCTAAGGGTCTCTCTAGATGACCATCGGCCATTTGCAATTTCATCCTCGTGGGCCTGAGCGCTAGCTTGCCCCAACGCTTCCATAGGGAAGTGGTAGCAATTGCAACACCTGCGCCTGAGTCTAGAATGGCCTTGGTGGTGTATCCTTGATGGGTGATAGGAAGATATGTGTTTCCCTCTTCGCCCTCACTCATGTCTCCTATCTTGTCCAATGGTATTTCTGGCAGTATTCTCTCGGATCCTACCTGGGAACGAGGTTTTGCTATCTCTGGTACTTGTTTGGCTACATGTTTCCATAGCTCTGGCCTTACTTTGAGTAGCTCCTCTAAGGTGAGGTTGCACTATACTTTAGTGTGTTTCACTACCTCTGTGTTCCTATGTATGACTGAGTCCTCATTTCGTACCATGACCGTGGGTGCTCTCATACAAGTAGACTTAGCTTCCCATGGGCCTATGAAGTGGGGTAATTCTTGTAGAGAGTTGGACTCAAAGTCTAATCTTTCTTGGGATTGGGTGCTCTCTTGCTCCTCATAAATGGATGGGATGTCTTGTGGGAATTGGTCGTGTGCATCATTCACAAGTTCAATGGGAGGAGGGATCTCATTTTCTTTTGCCCATTTGTCTTCTTGAATCTCTCGTAGGAATTCTGGTGTGAACCGATTCATGGAGGATGATGTGTCTGGCTCCGTAGAGTTAGGCACATAGGCTTCCTGGGTAGGAAGACCTGCACTTTCACATGCCTTGTCCTTATGATGAGATGCGGGTTCCTTTTCTGATTGTGCAATTAGCCTCTCTATTCTTTCTAACAGTCCTTCAAAGTGCAGCTGCGTCTTAGCTGAACTAGATATGTTAAAGAGGTGGCTGGCTTCAAACATGGTTTGAGCCAACTCCACCATCTTAGCACAAATTTTAGTTCGTTCAAGCTCTAATTCTGCTCTAGGGTAGCATTTTCCATGATCAGTTACGTTTGGCCCTTCTTGGATTCTGGCCTGATATGATTTAAGCATCATGTTTAGGTCCTCGGGAGTGGGATCTACTAGGACTCATCCTACTCTAGGGGGTTGTGGGATTAGGTGAGGTGGGTTGGAAGGTGGCGGGTTGGATAGAGTTGGGAATGGTGGAGGTGATGGAGGTGGGACAGTGTGAGAGGGAGTTTGAGCTGTGAGTTCGGTCACCCTGGCTTTAGTTTCCCTTAGGCTTTCCTCAAGTTCACTCATTTTCTTTGCCCATTGTCTTTTCATTCTTTCACGACTATCTCTCCAAGCTCTAGTCCTCTTCTTGGTTATGCTCTCAGTTTCACTAGCCTCTAGGCTCTTTTCCTGGCCTACCCCTTGGTTTTGCTGCAATGCCTGAGCTCTAGTAATCACTTGCACTGGTGTAGTGGAAGTTACACTTCCTGTGGAGTCTACAACTAACCCTACGACATTGATACGAGTGATCTTCGACATATTATTAGGATTCTTAGGGCAGTCTCGTATCGTCACTGATTGGGGTTGTGTAGGTGCAGGCATGGGGCAATCACGAATGAGGTGATCTCCCTGACATCTGTAGCATGATCCTCTAGGGAATGGGGGTCTTACTTGCCTAAGTTGAGGTCTAGGGTTGGGGTTTGCATACATGATGTTTGTGTAATCTGACTCCCAACTAGGTTCATTTGGCTCTTCACTATAGTAGGACTCGCCATGTTCAGGAGACTGCATGTAGTAGGCCTGGGGGCTATCAACATGTGTAGAATCGAAATTATGATCACTGGGGTCACTTTCTGATAACAGTGGGGTTACTGGCACTATGGCCCTATTCAAGTTTTCTTCTGTAGCTGCATACTTTACAGGGATCACATTGGATGGAGCTGGAGGTTGTTGGGCTAACATAGGCTGAGGCCTTTGCTGTGCCTGATATTGTGGTTGGTAGGTTTGTTAGGGCCTAGCATACTGCTGTGGTGGATATTGGTTTTGATATCTCCCCTGTTGGTATGGCTGAGGGTAGGTTTGCCTTATCGCTTGCTTATTGTATGGACAGTCTTGTGCTGTGTGATTTGTGTATCTCCGTTCTATGGTATAGTATTGGCTACTCGGATTTACTTGGGGTTGAGCCGTAATGGGACACACGTTCGCCATATGGTCACCACCGCAAGTATAGCACCTCTTTACTAGGGCAAACCTTGGGATTTGTTTGCTAGAGACACCTAGTTTTTGTGTCACTTTCTCAGCGAGTTCCTCAATTGATGTGGATTGCGTGGAAGAGAGGCTAGAGGCACTATCTGAATCTTTGTATATTTTGGAAAGCTCCAACTCCTCCCCTAGGTTATCTTCGATGTCAATGCACATGCGTACACACTCTTCTATAGTCCTAGGGTCCTTCAGATACACATATGACCTCAATTTGGTACTTAGCAATCCATCCAAGAACAAAGCCACTTGCTTAGCTAGTGTGGGTAGCTCCAAAACAGGGCATCTTTCAAGATATTGCCTAAATCTTCTTCTCGCAAGTCTCACAGTCTCTTGAGGGGTTTGCTTGAAGCTGTGAATCAATGAGGAGGTATTATGTCTTATGCCACTCTTAGAGAATTCAATAATGAAAGCCTCTAGGAGTTGGTCTATACACCTGAATTGTCTCTCATTCAATGGTTGAAACCACGTAAGGGCTGTGTTCCTAAGGGTTAGACCAAAGGCATTGTACTGCGTGAATAGATCCTCCACTTGTTCAGCTCTCAAGACTTGCCTGAACTCAGCCACATGATCATAGGGGTCTCCAGTACCATCCAAGTAGTTTTTTCATGGACTTAACTAGCTGGGTCGGTCTCAGGGTCCTCGTGTGCTCTCTCGGTCTTGGTAGAGGGAATTCATCCGCATTCGTTCGGTTCCCTGGGGCTCTATGTCCCTCAGGTTCCATTCTATTTGTTTCCGTTCTCGTTCTTCCTCTTCCCAAGGAGTTTGCAAAGCTTACCTCAGGTCTGTCTCTCTTTATGTCTCTCTGAACTCCATGAGCCTGGGAGGTACCAACTCCATGGTGACCATGGGACACATTCGATCTTGGTTGGGGGAAAACGAATTCACCCCTCCAAGTGTAAGCATGCCTGTCATGTTCTGTAACCACAAAGATCCTCTCTGAGGCGTGATCTAGGTAGGTCACTCTGCCTGGGCTATCTGGATCTTTAAACTCATAGATCATAATTGTTCCTACATCAATTGGCCGATCATATTTATACCTCCAAAAGCTTCGTCAGTCTCTCGATTCAGAAGCAGATCTATGCTCTTGTTGTCCTGGGGAACCCACTCGGGATTGAGGATTCTAGTAAGAACAGATTTCCCTCGAGGGGTCCTGGGCTCCCCTCCTACGTTCCCTTGTTCTAAGTCATTGATGTCCGCCTCAGGGATCACATTCCCGAATTCATCTGTCCACTCCGGGTGGCTAGTGACCACATATATGGTTCCCTCTTTATCAAGGTATGCACCATTTTCAAATTTGACAGCAGGGTGCTCTAGCCCAATAGATTGGTCTGGGTTTTTGATTTGGACCACGGATCTTCCTAGGCCATCCTCATAGATGCTAGCACCTAATCGGTTGGTCCTAAGGTATTCCAGCTGCGTCTTGTAAGGGCCTTCTACCCTGTGCAAGTATGGCACTCCTGAACTTCCCGTAGGTCTGTCCATGCCTTGAGACATCTCTGATTCACTAGTCTCAGAGCTAGGGTAGTATGAGTGGTGGCTCAACTGCTGGGCCAAGACCTAGCAGTGTGGTTGACGCTAGCCTCTGAAGACCTAAGACTTTGTCTATCTCTCCCTAGATGTCGCCCTGATCTAAGGTTCATAAGCCTAATTGAATAGCCCCAAATTTGCCCAAGTACAACCTCGTTGCTGAGTTCTTTTGTATCCGTTACTTGATTCTTTTTTAGTTGATTACCGTGTTTATGTTCTTGTCTGATATCACATCGTCAGGTATGCTTGAGTGTATTTTCCGCACTTGAAGTTGATCGTTCCACGTTAAGTTCTTTTCCTTTAAAGTTCTCGACCGTACAAAGATTATGTCGTTAGCTTGAACTTGAATATTTAGGTATTCTTCAACTTGATAAATTCCTATCGCCGCCCTGGCCTACTCCTATCACTAGTCATTCTTAGCCTAAGCTAGGAATTGACAGAGGGAGTTGAGAGTTTCCAACCTTTTGTTTCCTTCTTGTTTGCCCTTGAATGCCCAGGAAGCGTGTTCCCAAGCTTGCACTTACTTTTGCTTAGAATGCCCTTCGATGCTCTCAATAGATCTGTAAGAGTTCCAAATTTAGCTCAAGACTTAAACTCCAAAGACAGAACCACTCACTTTCATTCATGTAGCACAAACACCAATTTGCACTATGATTTTCTTGGAAGACAATTCTAGGGATCCCTGAATTTTGTTCCCCCTAGGTATGGTCAACTTCCAAATACCCTATCTAATAATCCTAATCTTAATTTAACCGTAACCACTGGATGTTTTGATTGTACTCCCCACGAGCTTTCCAACAAGACAAGAATCACAGCAAACGGATTTCGTATGAGAAAGTCATGCCGGTTCAGGGTTTTGGAGTTAAAACAAGGTTCAAGCAGGCTGACAGATCACAGGATTTTTCTCAAAAACACATGTGTGGGGACCTCACAAATCACTAATGACTCTCTAATTATGCCCAAAATCCGCCAAGGACTTGAAAAAATTAACCCTAAAATTTTGGCCGAAAAGCCTGTCAATCGCGATCGACAGGTCTGTCAATCGCGATTGACAGAGGTGTCCGTCGGGGCCTATCAGTCGCGATGGACACGTCAGTCGCGATTGACAGTGTCAATCGCGATCGACAGAGTTGGTCGTGGGTCCTGTCAATCGTGATTGATGGTGTCAATCGCGATCGACACGTGGCAACACGAATTTTGGTGTCAATAGTGAATTTTCAGTCGGTCGCGATCGACGGTGTCAATCGCGATTGACTGGATCCTACGTGGCAGTCAGTCGGTCGTGAGGTTTGTCGGTCACGATTGACAGGGTCTGTCGGTCACGATTGACAGGGTCTGTCGGTCGCGATTGACAGGGTCTGTCGGTCGCGATTGACAGGGTCTGACGGTCGTGGCTGTCGATCGCGATCGATGGTGTCGATCACGATTGACAAAGAAACACGGAACTTTTCAACTGTTTTTAGTGATTTAGAATGTGCTCATCATGTAGATTATGGTGGTGCACTTTGTTTTACCAAATGGGCGTTTTTTCTGTCGATCGCGATCGACATAGGTCGGCGACACACAAATAATTTCCGAGTTTTTCGTACCTGCGCAGCGTGCTAGAGGGGATGACACAGCTAGATCCTGCAAGAAAACTCAACAAACATGCAAAAACACTACACACAATATTGCTCTCTCGCTCTCTCTCACAAGTGGAATGAGGGAAATGAGGTGGAGAAGGTGATATGATCAAAAACTGGAAATTTTCACGATGATGGAGATGGAGATCGGATTAGGTGAGGATGATGATGGTGATGATGATGGTGAGGTAAGAAAAAGAAAAATAAGAAGAGTAGAGAAATTACCTACAACACCAACGTCTCAAATCTACATCTTACCATCACACGCTCGTCCTCAAAACTCGATCCCCGACAACGGCGCCAAAATTTGGTGTAGCTCAGTGATGAGTAGCACCTCCTTTAATGTCAATCCGGGAAGACAAGAGGATGGTATGAAGACCTCGAGCAAGTGAAGGCACAAGTGCGTGAGTGAGAAGCACACAAACATGCACACACATACACACACACGCACACACACGGCAAGACAATGAGTGAGAAGCAATGGAGTTCTTAGATTACTTTCCAAAAGCTCATACAAGTTCAATTCAATTACAAGCTAACCTCAAAAATGAGCCTTCTAGCTCTTTTTATAGTTTTTGACTAGGTTTTGGCCGTGTCCAGACCTAGTGTCCGGCCTAGTTAAAAATTAGGTTTTCTACCCTATTCGGAGGTTCAAACGAAGTCTAAAAAATGTGAAAACTGACAGGTAGGTACTTCTAAAGCTCCTCAAGCTCAAGGACTCCTTGGCTTGCACAAAATGGAGCTACAAAAATATGAAATGGTATTTACAATGGTTTTTAGTGATGAAAATCACTATTTTTGTAGGGGTTTCTATTAATATTTTGACATACATTTCCTGGAGCTCCCTACTTGCTCCTTCTCCTTGTGTGTCCACCTCTTTTATATGTGTTAGTGTCCTGAAAAAATATTTTCCTACTTGCCAGATCGTTGTTGACTGCTCAGTCTGCTTGTACTTTCTCTTCTCTCTGACTCCCTTCGTAAGCTTCCTTGCCTTGTGAGTCCTTCAGTTCCAACAGCTTGTTAGAGTTTTGAGCTATTGTAAAAGACTTCTTGAGTAATACAAAGAACTCCATTGTTCCTCTCTTTGTTCTTGCCTTGTGTGTGCATGTGTGTATGTGTGTGCATGCTTGTGTGCTTGTCACTCATACACTTGTGCCTTCACTTGCTCATAGTTGTCATACTAGTCCTCACCTCTCCACAGATTGAAAATGATGAGGTGAATCTCCTCACATTGGTACTTGCCATTGTGCTTGAGTGACACCAAATTTGGTGTTGTTGCCTCGGAGAGAGCTTTGAGGACAAGTGTGTGATGGTAAGATGTAGAGTTGTGATGTTGGAGTAGTATGCAATTTCTTTAGTTTTCCTCATTTTCTGTTTGCTTCATCACCATCGTCATCCTCACCAACTCCCACCTCCATCTCCACCTTTGTTGAATTTTCAGTTTTTTAGTCATATCACCTTCCCCACATCATTCCCCTCATTTCATTTGTGAGAGAGAGAGAGTGAGAGAGCAAGTTTGTGTGTGTTGTTTTTGCATGTTTTCTTGCAGGTACGAGCTTCCATAGCATATCTAGCAGCTTGCACAGGTATAGAAAAGCTCTGCACAGGTCCTAGGGCATTGAGCTCTGTCAATTGTGATTGATAGAAAAATTGCCTTTTTGGTAAAACTAAGTGGACAAACATAATCTAGGGACCTTGCAGATCACAAATCCAGAAGAATTTCAAAAAAAATTGTATTTTTTCGGTCCATCACGATTGACAACATCAATCACGATTGACAGTGTCCATCACGATGGAATGCCTGCCCATCATGATTGAGAGACCTGGACAGACACCTCTGTCCATCACGACAGATAGTATCCATCGTAATGGACACCCGTGTCCATCACGATGGACACAAAAATCACAACTCACACCCATACTCGGCCAAAAATACCATAAAAAATAAGTCAAAATACTCCTATAGAAATCATTTAGACTTTCCAGTAACAATCTTTCCTATCAACTTGTTATTGGAGTTTGAGGTCTGTGGAAGCATGTGAAGAGCACAAGGAAGAAGAAGAATCTTGGAGCACAACACACAATAATGAATATATTACCACTAGAATGTACAAAGATAAGTAGCCCTTTAGGGCTAAAGGTGTATATACAAGCTGAAGGAAAAAAACCTGCTGAAGAGGGAAAAAAGTGCCCCGGTGGTCTGAGTGTGTTCACACACACATCACTACCTAAATATATCAACAAATCCCCTTTGGGAGTGATGTGGTGAACAAGGAGCTAGCACTCATGTATAAGGAAGTGCCAAGCTATGTGGAATGAATCCACAAAAGGAAGTAAGCCCAAAGCTTTGCAAAAAGCTTCAAACTTCTCACTAGGTAGAGCTTTTGTGAAAAGGTCTGCAATGTTCTCCTTCATGGGCACATATGCCAAACTAATCTCTCCAACAAAGAACCTCTCCCTAACATAATGATAGTACACCTCAATGTGCTTAGTGCGAGCATGGAACACACGGTTCCTCACAACTGCCAATGCACTCTTACTATTAATGAAGATGGTGGTGGCAAAAGACTCACCAACACCCAAATTAGCCATAAGGCATCTAAGCCACACACTCTCAACAACCACTGTGAAAGCTGCCCTATACTCAACCTCACAATTGGAAGTGGCCACAGTAGGCTGCTTCTTTCTCAACTAAGATACACATGAGCTACCAAGCATGAAGCAAAAGCCACTAGTGGACACACGAGTGTCATAGAAACAAGCCCAGTCACAATCAAAAAATGCATGTAAATCTGGCAGTAGTGATCCCCCCTTGGGATAAAACAATCCAAGTAGTCGGGTACCACTCAAGTAGTGAAAGATGTGCTTAACTGCCTGCCAATGCTTGACACTTGGGCAATACATAAACCTTCTCATATGTGAGAGAGCAAACTAAATATCTGTTCAAGTCATGCATAAGTAAATCAAGCATATGTTAGGCTACCAAATTATTGTATTTGTTATATTTCACATTTTTTGGTGAAACGCTATAGTGGCTCAATCATTGTAACTTCTTAAAAAATTAATACAAAAATTTGTGCCCAAGTAGTTCCACCAGATGCACGGTGAGTCCATTGGACTGTGCATGGTGGAGCAAGTGGAGTGCAGATAGTTTCATGATTTTGCTATTCTGTTCGGTGTGGTGTTGATGTGTATCAGATAAGTCATTAAGTTATTAAGTGTAGTGATTAATTGAATCTTGTTATGGTTTACTAAAGAAGTTAGTGTGATACAGAATTGTGGTTAATCTTGGCAGTACCAGAATTGTTAACCTTGTGTACGATCGATTGTATGTGAATCTGTGGTATAGTTATATGATCAACATTGAAACATGGTAGTAGTCAATTTTGAGATAAAATATAATCGGAACAATGCGTTGAAGAAGTTAGTACTGTGTGAATACTCAGAGAAGTATATTGTAGTAAGGATATTAGTGGTTGTGTGATCCTGCAATTTATTGGGTTGATTACTTTAATTCTGAGGAGTGGGAAAATATCAAAGGAATTTTGTTTATAGATTCCTGCCAACCAAACAATCCTTTTAGTTACCCTATTCACTGTTATCTTATCGGATACAATCGACCTAGGAACAGAGGTTTAACACTCGCACTGTCTGTGGGAAATGAAACTTAGTGTCTTGAAGAAGCTTCACATACATTTTTTGAGTGGAGAATAACTTCTACATGCCTATAATGCACTCTAGAGAGACCTAACCCAAATATCGAAGCAATAGATAACCCTTGAGATCTAATAATACGTTAGGGACTCCACCATGGGGTAATACTAAATGTGTTACATCGAAAGGGAAGGGCATACCGAGTAGCAGTGGAGTAGCACCACAACATTTCCTCATTTCTTATTTGCAAATTAGTCCATTATAGTTTGGTGATAGTCTAGTGCCTCGTATTGACACCGAACTCCACGACAGTCCGGTACTTTTCGGTAGTGGTTTTGCATCTGGTGGCAATACCAAATTTGGTGGTACTCTAGTGCCAACCAAAACGACCGAATGAATTGGTGAACCTATTGAACCTATTGAGAAAACAGTAGATCATAGCCCAAGGCCAAGTACTCCTATTGAGCAACTCATTAAAGAGGAATTCCAAAAGTTTTGGAGTGATAAGAAGGCCTTCTACTCCAATTTCCTATCAGAAGAGTGGAAATCAACCCAAAGATTAAACCTAAAATCTCCAAAAAACCTGTTCTCCACCCGTGAATCAGAACACCCAACAGAATTAGTAGACACTCATGAATCAGATAAACCAGCAGATTTAGTAGATACCTATGAATTAGAACAACTAGTAGACCCAAGTCCAGAACATATAACTTTATTTTCGAGGATGAAAATCTTTTCCAAAGGGGGGGGAGAATGTAATAAAGTAAGTCTATGATCTAAGGATCTAGGCGGTTCAGATAGATTTGAATCAGACATCATTTGGTCACTCGTGTGTATGCCCAAAGATCTCGAGACTAGACTTAAGGATAATTTCATGCGCTTGGAGAGAGTTTTTCCCAAGGAACTCTAGAGCCTTCTAACTCAAGTTAAGGTGAGTTAACTTGAGTCCAGAGAGACTTAAATCAAGTTGCAAGTACACCAACCATTAGTGGAATCTAATGGAAGGTATGAAAGCAGTGGTTGTGATCACTCCAACCACTAGTGGACTCTAGTGGAAGATATTAAAAGAGTGGAGGAGATTGCACATGCACTTGTGAACTCTAGTTACATTTCTGGTCCTCGTTAATTTGAGCAACTATATATACATGCATAAGGTTGGGAGGAGAGTCATGTCTCTAGCACATGGTGGTCGTAATTCTTAGTTTCTTACATTTAACATAGCTACAATAGCAATGTGCAAAAAGTTAGGTTGGAATAATATAGAGCTAGTTAAGTTTTTCGTAAGAATGGTTGATTAGTCAAGAGTCCACCCCATGGGTGTAGTGCGTGACATTCCTGTAACATTGCAGAGGGTAGTGTTTAAAATGACTTTTGTTGTTATAGAACTCCCTAAATCTAGCCTAGATTACAACCTTTTGTTTGGGTGACCTTGGCTAAAGCAAGCCAAAGTTCTCCAAGACTGGTCCTCAGATGAGCTTGTTTTTAAAAGTAACCACCGTATATATGTGGTCCCATTAGATGATATGAAACCATGTGAAATCCATACACGACCTTACGTAGATAAACCTATCCATATGTTGGATGGACTATCAGACAATGAAGAAGAGGCCTTTTTTACTACTAATCAAGATTTACTTTCCCTTGGGATGGTATACTTATAGCAAGTGTTGGACCAATAGTCTCCAACAACTTGTATGGTACAATCTTTTGCAGATGACTCTGGTGATGAAGCTGAAGGATTAGTGGACATTTTAAATTTTTAGAATACCTTTCAGTCTGAGGGTGACCCTTCTATAGGACGACAATTTTATGTGCCAGAAGACCAATTAGTGACGTTCCATCTGAGTGATGACACTATTCCACATTCGGTCAAAATAAAAGTTGGCCTAAATTCTACCTTTCAAGAGGATCTATTAGCTTTATTGAAAGAATTCACAGATGTCTTTGCTTGGGACTACGGAGAAATGAAAGACCTAGATCCTCAAATTTACCAACACCGGATTGTATTGAAACCGGATGCTCAACCACTCAATTAACAAAGTTACTGGGTGAATCCAAACTATGCTCAGTAGGTTAAGGAGGAAATAGATAGATTACTATATGTCATATTTATTGTCCTTGTAGAACATGTAGAATGGATCTCCCCTATTGTGATTGTACCCAAATAGAACAACCAGCTTCACATATGCCTAGATTATAGAAAATTAACTACAACCACTATCCCTAATCCATTTCCACTACAATTCTTAAATAGCATGTTGGATGATGTAGCTGGTGTTGAGATATTCAGGTAGTGATGTGTATGAAAACTCTAGGAGTGCCGGGATACTTTTTTCCCTCTTTAGGAGGGTTTTTTTCACCCGGCTTGTATATACGCCTATTGCCCTAACAGGCTACTTATCTTTGTACATTCTACTAGTAATACATTCAATATTGTGTGTTGTGCTCCAAGCTTCTTCTTCCTCCTTGTGCTATTTGTGTGCTTTTGCAGACGTCTAACTCCAACAATTGGTATCAGAGTAGGCTGCCGCTTCATCTAGGGCATCATCGACACTCCTTCAGTCATAGTATCAGAATTGCACGAAATTCGGTATGCATACTTAGCGTGATTAGAAGATCAAAATGGCTTCGCTTTGTGGTGCCAAAATGAAGTATTTCAATGGTGATGCACCACAGTGCGGTCTCCTTCTCGTGATCTCCACGACGATATCCTCGGAGTAGAAAATGGAGCTCCTAAGGTTGCACACGGTACTTCCCACAGAGACTACAAAATACATAGAAAAATGCAGTACATAAGGAGCACAAAGATAGACTTCTTAGGTCTTACGTATGCAGGAACTTACAATCTGTGATTGACCAGACCACTATATGTTTTATTAAAGAACATACACAAAGAAGTTTCCAGTGGCCATTTGGCCTTTCACATGGACACTAATGGTAACAATCTCCCACTAAAGGCCGATATGGCCAAAGTAGCTATGGGAGAAAAATAAAGAATGATAAAGAGTACCTGAGTGTAAGTATACAAACTATACCTCCCACCTGATGGGCATGTTACACAGTATACAAGTGACTTTGTAAGGTCATGAATCAAGTAACCCCCATCAAATGACAACAGTGTCAAAAGCTTTCTTGTGGTAGAGCTTTAGTCAAAGCATATGCAACATTATCTCGAGTGTGAACCTTCTCAAGAATAATGCGCTCAGTGGCTAAGCAATCTCGAATGAAGTGATACCTCACCTCAATGTGCTTGGTCTTTGCATGATAGACCGAATTCTTAGTCAAAGCAATGGCACTCTGACTATCATTAAGCAAACGAGGTACATGTTGAGGTAAATCCATATCATAAGCAAGACGAGAAAGCCACAATGCTTCCTTACATGCCTCACGTGCTGCAATATACTGTGCTTTTGTGGTGGAAACAGTTGTACATTCTTGAAGACAAGATCTCCAAGAGATAGCACCTCCATCAAAATGAAAAATGTACCCGGATGTAGACTTACGATTGTCTACACAACCAACATAGTTAGAATCTATGTAACCAATAATGGATGCTTTCCCTCTACTTAAGCATAGACACTTGTCCTTAGTGCCACTCATATATCTTAAAATCATCTTGATCACTTCCCAATGTTTCTTGCTAGGATTAGACATATATCATCTCACAACTCCCACTACAAATGCAATGTCTGGTCTCGTAGCTACCATAGCATACAGGAGACTACCAACAGCAGTCTGATAGGGAATTTCGGTCATGAATTCCTTTTCCTCATCTGATTTGGGGCAATCATCCTTGCTCAATTTCACATATGTGGGTAAAGGTGTACTCAATGCCTTTCCACCCTGCATATTGAACCTGTGAAGTACTTTTTATATGTACTCACTTTGAGACAAGTATATGCATCTTTTGCTCCTATGACGAGTAATGCACATGCCAATAATATTTTTGGCATCCCCCAAATCCTTCATATCAAATGTCTGACTCAACTTCTTTTTGAGAATTGACAAATCATAAGAGGACTTCCCAGCAATCAGCATATCATCGACATAAAGTATCAAGCATATCAAGCTACCATCTAAGCATCTCTTTGTGTAGAGACAATGATCCTCATTGCTTTGAGAATAGCCTTGAGACTTCATAAAAGCATCAAACTTTTGGTACCATTGTCTAGGGGACTGTTTAAGTCCATACAAGCTCTTCTTAAGCTTACAAGCATGTTGTTGCCTAAAACCCTTTGCAACAAGTCGTGCTTTATACTTTGGAGAAGCACTATCTAATGTAAATTTCAGCTTATATACCCATTTACATGGTAAAGCTTTCCTACCCTTTGGCAAAGGTACTAAAACCGGAGTACCATTATTGTGAATAGAATCCAACTCACTCTTCATGGAATGCTCCCACTTGACATGATCCTTTGTCTACATAGCCTCTTTGTAGCAAGAAGGCTCACCGGCATCTGTTAGCATAACAAAATCTAAACCAGGAACATATCTATCAGGTGGATATGAGACACGTGTAGAACGTCTCAATGGTTGCTAAATAGGAATATGTGCAGACTGATCTGAATGGACATTCTCTTGAACATCCCTATATGCAGCATTTTTATGCATGCTAATCGGAGGACTAGTATCCTCAAACACCACTCTTCTCACTTGAACATCCTTAATGGGTTGTTTATGCATCTTAGACTCATTGAAAATGACATCACTACTTCTGATCACTGACCATGTTTCAGGATCCCATAAGCGATATCCAAATTGTACTTCTCAACCATATCCAAGAAAAATGCATTTCTTTGACATGATCCAACTTTTGTCTAAGATTCTTTGGTATATGAACATATGCTTCACACCCAAAAACTCAAAGATGATCATAATATGGTGGCTTCCCTGTCCATAACTCTTATGCCACTTTCAAACCTTTGACAGTACTAGGTGAAAGGTTAATCACATGAACTGTAGTCAATACTGCTTCTACCCAAAAACCTTGTGAGAGGTTTGCATGATGCAACATAGAGACTACTCTATCTTGAATAGTTCTATTCATCCTCTCAGCTACACCATTCTGCACTGGGGTATAAGGAGCTGTAAACTCTCTACAAATCCCTCTAGAGTGACAAAAAAGGCTAAATTCATGTGAGGTATACTCACCCCCATTATCTGAACGTAAAGCCTTAAGCTTAGTTCCTTTTTCAGTCTCAACTAAAGCAAGCCATTTTTGAAAGTAGGGAATACCTCATCCTTCGATTTGATAGGATATACCCAAACTTTTCTAGTAGCATCATCTATGAAAGTGACAAAGTAAAGAGAACCACCTAAGGACCTAGTCGGCATAGGACCACACACATCTGTATGAACGAGATCTAAAGGCTGAATTAAAGAGTAAATGTGTGTTCTATGCACATTTCTAGTTTGCTTTCCATATTGAAAATGCTCACAAAATGAAAAATTGGAGAAAGATAACACAACTAAGTAGCCAAAATGAGAAAGATTTTCCATTCCACTACGAGATATATGGCCCAAACGACTATGCCAAATACTAGCCATAGAATGTTTAGTAACAGCTAACAAGTGTTCTTTCTGTGATACGAATAAAGGATAAAGTGAGCCAACTTTGCGTCCTTTTGCAATAACCATATTGCCCTTTGATATGCAAAAGGATTGAGCATAGAAGACCACCTTGTAACCAAGGTCATCAAGTTGACCAACTGACATCAAACTGCATGATAACTGAGGTACATGGCATACATTATACATAGTAAATTTTGAACCATCAATGAACTGGACAACCACATCTCCAATCCCCACAACATCACACTGGTAAGAATCACCAAGTCTCATGGTACCAAGAGACTTTGCTGCATAATTAGAGAACCATTCTCTATGTGATGTCACATGGAAAGAAGCAATAGAATCTAGTAGCCAGGTGTGGGAAAGAGAATCAGCCATAAGAGCCTCAGTTAGCACAGTACTATCAAGTGTCAACACATCAACATCATCAAAAATAACATTAATTTCTTCAATCTTCATAGTCGAAGTAGATGGTGCAGGTCACTATTTAACATGCCCATCAACATTCTGTCCTTTACCTTTAGCATTCTTTAATGCATAACAATCTTTCTTCATGTGTCCTTTCTTATGAAAATAATGGCATTCGATATCCATCTTCCTTGATTTACTTCTACTCTTATTTCGTTGACCATTCTTTTCCTTGTTCTTGCTCCTGTCACATTGTTGATTCTTTCCTTGGTAAGAATCACGAACATTATATGCATCTCCACTCTGAGTGCCAACCATAGATTTTCTACGAATCTCCTCACTCAAGAGTGCTCCACATATGTCATCATAGAGGAGTTTACCACCAGGTGCACTATTGCTAATACCAATGCAAAATGTATTCTATGATGAAGGCAAGGTGAATAACAGCAATACTGCTCTCATTTCATTATCTGTATCCATTTTTTGAGCCTGTAACTGAGAGAATATAGCATCAAACTCATTTAGATGAGCAACAACACTATCTGTGTCCTTCATACGAAGGTCATATAATTTTCTCATGAGATAGAGTTTATTTGATGCCGTCTCCTTTTCATATGTATTGCATAACTTCTTCCAAAGCTCCTCTGCCCTTTCACAGTCTAATACTGTAAAGTAAACATTATTTTCTAGGTGCAAGCGAATGGTAGACCTGGCCATTTCATCTAACTCATCCCAATCATCTTCATCCATGTCAGCAAGCTTCTTTGAAATCCCATTTACTAGGTTCCATTGCCTCCTTTGAATCAACACATCTTTAATCTGATTCTTCCATTCAGCAAAGTTTGTGCCATCAAATTTTTGGATTTCAAAATGGTCTTTGCCCTACAAGTTATAGCTCCTCCTTGGAACACTAGCACTAGGCCCTGATCCACCGGATGTGCTTGAGACCTCTGATGCCATGATGGTAGAGTTTTGAATGGAATGATAATGGAGCTAGAAGAGTCCAAACACCAACGAATAAGTGTATCAAGGAGTAAATCGACCACTGTATAGTTGACAAAACCAAAAATCTAGAAAATTTTTGTAAGAGTATCCTTTGCAAAATGAGCGTATGACGAGTGTCAAAATATCATAAAACTGCAAGTACTGACATGTTTGCCTGCATAGTGAATCACTGACTCCACTGCATATAATCACTCACCCAATAGAAGCCAACTAGGCTTATCGAGCACCTATGAACAACTATCATACATCTCCTATGGCGAGGCTGGGTAAGTCTTCCACCTGCATCACCAAAGAGACCCCAACATCTGGGTGTCTCCTAGTTAAGAAAACCTCACCACGATCCTCTTTATCAAATGCAAAAGGCTTTATGCAAAGAACGTAACTGCTATATCAATGACCACATGGACGTACATAAGTGGTATCCACAGAAGCGTACATAATGTGTATTTGCTCAATATATGTAGTAAAATGACAGTAGAAAGCTAAACGCACAACCCAAAAAACCAGACAATAACACCTGCAAGTGTCTGTCAACTTTGATGTTTTTGGCTCAAAAAACCTACATAAATTTGCAGCGGCTGCTCCCACCAAAACTGAAATCTTTCAAGAAACCTATAGTTTTACGAGTGTGGCTGAAAACATAGCCTCAAAGGTTGATACTTAATGTTAGAGAATTACAAAAAACACTCTTCTTGATGTTCTTGGAACTCTGTGAAGAGAACTATGTGTGGAAGTACTCCAAAACGGCTCCAAAAGACACCCCAAAAATGCTTCAAAAACAGGCTTTGAAAGCAAAGAATGAAGCTTTGAGGGACCAAAACATTTTTAAGCTAATGTCACCCTTATTCTTTCCCCTTCTTCAAACACCACAAGAGTGTAGGTAAGTGGCAAGAGATTGCCATGGTTAAGCGAGCTCTGGGGGGAACAGTACTGGGATGGGTGACCTCCCGAGAAGTATCGAGAACCTCTCTATTCCTTGATCGTTGAGGTCCTCCCTCATGTGCAACCAACGACGCCAATGATGACTTCGGTGACTTGGATGACAAGGTATGCCAAGGTCTATGCCTTGGTCGCCGCCTTAGTCATAAGCCTATCTTGTGTTGCATTGAAAACTCTAATTGATTGAAATTCTTTTTGAATTAACTTACATATTTAAATTATGTTTAAAGTTTACTTTTCATTTATTTATGGAATATATATTATTTTTATTCATGTGTGTAGATTCCTATGTATGAAATTGATGATCTTCCACCACACCATTCAAGGTTGCTAGTAAGACCTCATTTATCAAAAGCTTCCATGAGGAGGCTAAGCAAAAGTGATCTTGCTGAATATGCAAGATTGAAAGTCCTATATTCAAAAGAAGATAAAATACAAGATTATTGTGATAATGATGAAGATGATGGCATGGTAAGTTTTATTGAGGATTGGTATCAAAATGACAACGAATGCATTGATATTTCTAAAAATGAGAAATATCTTCAAGAAGAATTTCCAAAGCATATATATATGAAGCAAGTCGCTTGACATGACTAATGCAAGCTTACTTATTCTCAATCTTCAAAATCATTTTGGATGGAGTAACATATCCGTTTTCACATTATTAAGGTATAATTTATAATTTTCTCTTTATTTATTTATTTATTTAATTAATTACTTACTTATTTAGTTATTTTGTTATTTATTTATTTTCATTCATATCATCTTTTTTCATGAACTTACAAGTTACTCTTTGAAAAGTTTTTACCAAGCAAGAATATTCTTCCTACATCACATGATGAAATGAAGAAGATAATCAACAATTTTGGTATATATTATCAGTGTATGCATGCATGTCCTAACGATTGTCTTTAATATAGAGGTGAATATGTAGACTCTTTGACATGTCCAAAATGTCAATCTCCTCGATATAAGGACGAAGAGGGTAAAATCCAAAAAAAGATATTGAGATATTTTCCATTGGATCCATGAATTAAACATATGTTTCAAAGCCCTGAATTATCAAAGCTTTTGACATGGGGATTTGATCATAAAAGTATTGACGGAGTAATGAGAATTCTAGCACATAGTGCAGCTTTTCAACATATTGATTTTAGATGGCTTGATTTTGCACAAAAGCCACACGATCTAAAGTTAGTAGTTGCATCAGATGGGGTTAATCCGTTTTCGATGAAATCTAGTAAATGCTCAACATGGCTTGTGGTAGTCATTAACTACAATCTCCCGCCATACCTTAGCATTAGAAAGGAACACTTAATACTTTCACTTTTGATCCCGGCAAAAAGACAAGTTAAAGACATGAATATATATCTTGCCCCTCTCATTGATGATCTCCAAGAGTTATGGAGAGGTAATAATGTTATTGATCTATCAAAAAGCGTTAATCAGAGACACTTTATGGTTCACAGAATTGTGGCTTGGACTATATACAATTTTCCAGGATATGGTGCCTGTTTAGGTAATGATGTAATTTTTTTAATTTAATATGAACCTGAATGCAAAGAGCTATTATGTTTGATGGAGAAAGAGCTTCCAACATCATTTTTTGATATTCAGCTTCATTTATTAGTACATCTTGTGGATGAAATAGAGATTGCAGGTGTTGTAAACACTCGATGGATGTTTTGGGTCGAGCAATTTATGGGAATATTAAAAGGTTATGTGCGACAAAGACGCCAAAAGGATCTATGGCAAAGGGATGGATGCTTGAAGAGTGCATGTATTATGTTAGTGAATACCTTGAAAGAGTTCATGAAGAAGCTCCACGTGCATGGACCAATGATTCTTCTTCAAAAATAACAGATGAGGTATTATCACATAAGGGAGTTCCATTTCAATTTACATTACAAGAAAAAAGTGATGTTTCTACTTTTGTAGCATATAATAGCGAATGCATGCAAGCACTTGTTAGTGAGTATGAACAGGAACTTCAAAATCTCCGAAGTAAAAGATGGAGAAACAAAAGATATAGATGTAATCTCGATGGTAATCAGAATACAAATATTTCATGGATTGGCTATATACTCATATGCAATGAGACAATGCAAATAATGAACAAATCTCATATGAGCAAAGGGAGCTAATGATAGGTTGTGAAAGAAAGGTAATTTAATTTTAATAAAAAATTCTACTTGTTCACATGGATGTATATTGGTTTCTCACAATTTGATTTTTATTGTTGGCTTGAATGTTCACAAATACGTGGGCTTTTGGACAACATATTAGAATCAAAATGATTGATTCTTTATGTAAAATAGAGGATTCTAGCATTGTTGCTTCTTTAAAGCAACTATCACGTGCTAGCTCAAAAGATACGAACCTTATGGATAGTGAACTTGGTTACATAGGAACAGTTGTTGGTATCTACAAAATATTGTTTCGTATATTCAAATAGTAAAAATAAGTTTTTTTTTATGATATAGTTTATTATTTTTTTGAGCACATGATAATGAATTTTTGTTACTTTGTATTGTGATAGGTTATTCTGAAGATTGAATGATTTCAATCTGAGTATTAAGGTAGTAATTTCACATTGAGAACGGAATTATCTCAATTTCAAGCAATTGATTCTCCAAAAATAATGCGATTAAGTAGAGAACCATATATTCCTCCTAGGCATATTGAACAAGCATTTTTTTATAAAAACCCAGATGCTCATCCTTAGTGGTAAGTCATTCATGTTCAACCTAGAGGTCAGTCATGTTTTGAAAACTTTATTGTTAAAGAGATCAAAGAAATTCATGTTGATGATTCATCATCATCAGATATTGATATATCAACATCTCAAAGAGAAATTAGAATTGTTATACATGAAAATGATAATAATGTACTTGATGAAGACAATAATACTCTACATGCGGATTCTATTGATGATGAAGAAGACTTACTAGAAATCAATATGAGTCCATCAATAGATGATGTCATTTATGAGAACATAGATTTAAAAATAGAAGAAATAATAGAAATCAATAAGGACAATGAAGATGAGACTATATTGATGTCTTATCAAAATGATGGTAATAATGAAAACACATGACTAGATTAGATAGTAGGTCCTACTCTAGCTATCGATCGTTAACTTGGATCATTTGAATGGGTAACAAACAATAGGTTCTCCTTTATTCAACTAGAATATAGGTGAATCCCACCACAGAGATGAAAACATGTTCTTTTAAGTTGCAACATGAAGCTCGGGGGTATGCCTACAATTTTGTGTATAGCTTTATTTTTTAGGATGAAATATCTCATCTCATGTATATATGCATATGTGTGTGTATATGTATATGTATTCATGTGTGTTATATGTGTGTGTGTGTGTATATATATATATATATATATATATATATATATATATATATATATATATATATATATATATATATATATATATATATATATATATATATATATATATGTGTGTGTGTGTGTGTGTGTGTGTGTTAATATGCACATATGTGTGTTTCATGTGTATATGTGTGTCCATGTATGTGATATATGTATGTGTTAAATCTCCCTCTCTCCTAGCCCTATTGTATCTGATGACAGATAACAGTAAAAGAGATTTTTTGTAGGGTTCTTGGGTTGGACAGGGGTCTTTGTAAACAGAGGCCCTACATTGTTTTCCCACATCGTACTTAACTTTGATAACTGTTACAACGTAGTGAACACTATCGTCTCATTACCATGTTCATGTCACAAGTTTATATTACTACCTTCACAACCATATATATCATCAAGTTATGTATCAACCTCTGAACATAAATTACTTGAAGTATGTGTACTACCAAATTTATGGTCGCACCACTACCACCAATATCAATTTATTTATAGTAACAATATGTGATAGACAATAAACACTTTTATCACCAATAGGTTATTGCATCTTCATCAAACTTCTTAACCAAACTTTATATATGAACACTTGCTTTAATTAAGAGAGAGCACTTAACTGATAGTGAATGATGCCAAACCGAATAAGATGCTAGAACCACAAAGTGAATCAACACAAGCTTGCATTCCGTCACTCTGCCATGTAGAGTCTGGCGAGGGTCTGCCATGCATCTTCTCTGCTACTAAGCAACATGAACATATCCTCTTTTATATTAATAGAACAGAGGTTACATTGCTTCGGCCTTTTATGGTGTGTTTCACTCGAATAATTACAAAAAGACTATGAATAATACATAGGTTCATCCGGTGGCCTAACACTAGCATGCACGGTGGACTCAAACCCTAATACAAACTAATCTTCATCCACAATTCCTTGTATATACATTTTTCTGGGTTCCTCAAAAGTGTGCTTGAGTTTCTTTTGGAGAGCCTTCAACAATTTCTGTACATGTTCAGGATCAAGTAGCTATGCTTCCAAGCTAACAGAATTGGATGTGATAGCCTCATTAAGTAACTGCTAACTTTGATCCTACAAAAATGTTTCTTGAAGATAAAAGTCATTCTTTAATGCGACTTGCATCTGGAGGTTGCTCTCAACAATCTCTACATCCACTCACTATAATCAATCCTACTAGAGGCCTGATTTCTTTTCAAGCGGTTCTATTTGCTCAGACTGAAATTGGATGATCTTGAAGTACACCTAGCGTTCCTTCTGAGTGGCTACCAACTCTTTCTTCACTTGAAGTTTCTGGCCTATTTAATTTTTTAAAGCTTGGGCTTTCTAGAATAATTCTTCCTTTGTAGTTGCTTACTCTGATTCCCATTGAACTACTTTAGCATGCATGATGGCACAGGTTTGCTCCAGGTCAGGAACTTGAGTACTTGTTACTTCCAAGGCTTTGCTTATCCAAAGCAGCTTCCTTATCTGCCAGGTCTTGCTGTCACTAGAGTAATTTTGTTTCTTGGGTAGACACCTGGTTCTATAGTTGAGCCTCACTGACGGGAAAACCTAGGAGTTCCTCTTGAAGTGATGCAATATCTGCTTCTGATACATCCATTTTATGCTGGAATTCTTGACGAATTTTTTGCTTCTCTATAAGCATCTCAGATTGGATTGCTTCTCAAACTTGAATGATATATTGACCAATGGTTGCCAGATTCTTTAGGGAAGGCGAAAAGTAAAATGGCAAAGTAGAAGAAGATAGAGGCACAACAATTTTCGAAGAACGGGGTGGGGAGTAATTAGGGGATGCCAGAGGTGAAGGGGGAGACACAATGGTAGAGGAAGAAGTTACAGAGGGAGACAAAAGTGGTAAGGTACAGTTGGAGGAAAAGGGTGAGGCTTGGCAAAAGAAGAGGAAATCTCCATGACAATTTCAACAGTAATGATCGAATTTGCCTTGAGTGAAGAAGGCAGTCGAGCGAAAAGGTAATCAAGAAGATTGATGAGGATTTCTCGAGCAATCATTGTAACTAGAGGTGATGCAGAAGCAATCTGGGACTTGATCAGGGAACTAGAAGGATTGGGGTAAACTTCAATCACCACCGCCATTAGTCCTTCCGCAGTGATGGCTTTACCCAATTCAATTACAACAACATGTGGGGACATAGTTACATTGATCGAACCATCTTTTAGAGCAAGCTAAAAACCTGTAGACAATGGGGCAGAGGAAGCGTTGGACACTGGCGAAGAAGTTGTGGCCACATGATGCCACTTCTTTGAGAAACAGAGTAGTACTTCTTCATCATCATCATCATCATCAGCATCCATGTGAGAAGAGGTTGCCGCAGTGAGAATAGGAAGTGCTAGGACACCAAAAGCAGCCGCAGTCTGGACAAGGAAAGAAAAGACGTGTGGCAAGCAGATTCAGGGAAAATCTCCCTTGGACAACTGCTTGGCAACTGCTTGACATTCCTTGTGAATGCGAAGGAAGTAGAGTAGTTGCTAGTTGATGGGCTCACGTGAAGCCGCATCAACGACCAAATAGATCGGCTGGGAGCTTCCATAGTTACGTTTGTGTAAATTGATGGTCAACACAAGGAATTGTAGGGCATGACACTTAGGGGCAGGATGACACATGATAGCATACTCATTGGAGGACTTGCGAGGAAACAACTAATTCATAGTGGCGATCAAGAGTTGGGGGACCTCAGTTTTGCCCTCATTGGTGAGATGGAGATTTTCCACAACAGTGGAAACAGTAATGTGTGTGGTAATATATGGGGTAACAATTGGCCATGCTGTAGCTACAAATGGACATGGAGCAATGGCGCGGGTGAGGGTGAAAGAGCGGGTGAGTCTTCACATTATGCCAGGGCAATTCGGAGAACTAAAGCAAGCCACGTACCCGAAGGTACTCAGCGAGCTCGTCCAACATGCCCTTGTTAAAGGCCGTAATGTGTGGTACAACATAAATGGCCCAAGCAAACCCGAGCACAAATAGAGCACACAACGAGCACTAACACGGACATGGCACACACAAAATGCAAGTGAACAACACACACATACAATAAAGAAGAGAGCAAAAAATCATAATTTAAGTAATCTGTGCAAGATGATTGCAAGCGACTAATCATAGAAGTGAGCAACATAGATATCCCCGACTATCATGAATCATAAAGGTTATCACACTTCAATAAAACATAAAAGGTAGAGGGTGGCATGGATTTGTAAGGTACATGCAACAATTAAAAATCCGAAGTGACAAGTATGAAAGGAATTACGATCAAATAGTCAACCGAAAATAACTAGAGTCAGTATAATGAGTTTACAATGGATGCCGGAGTCAAGCAGACGTGGAAGGTGGACAATAATGCCTTAGTTTAGAGCCCTTGATAGGTTTAGTGTACTTAACTTTGATCACTATTACAGCTTACTAAACACTATCATCTCATTATCGTGTTCATGTTACAAGTTTATATTACTACCTTCATAAATGTATATATCATCAAGTTATGTATCAACCTCTGAACATAAATTGCTTGAAGTACATGTACTACCAAATTTATGGTCACACCACCACCATTATCAATTTACTTATAGTAACCATATGTGATAGATAATAAACACTTTCAGCACCAATATATTATTGCATCTTCATCAAACTTCTTAACCAACTTTTCTATACAAATAATTTCTTGAATTAAGATAGAGCACTTAACTGACATTAAAAGATGCCAAATTGAATAAGATGCTAGAACCACAAAGTGAATCAACACAAGCTTGCATTCGGTCACTCTGCCATGCATGGTCTGATGAGGATCTATCGTGCATCTTGTTCACTACTAAGCGATGCGAACACATCTTCTTTTATATTAATAGAATAGAGGTTACATTGCTTCAGCCTTTTACGGCGTTTCACTGGAATAGTTACAAAAAGACTATGAATAATGCATAGGTTCATCCAGTGGCCTAACATATGCAAGTGTGTTTATAATTGTGTATGCATGTATATGTATGTGTGTATGTAGGCATGCATCTGTGATGTGTATGCATCTACATGTGTGTTTAATATATATGTATGAGTATATGTATGATGTGTACATATCTTAACATCTATTATGGTCGTCGTTGATTCAAATAGCTATATATAGATGCATAACATTGGGAGGAGAGACATCTCTCTAATATGTGGTGGGAGGACTAGATGCAATGTATATATATACTTCAACCATATGGAAAACACATACGGGTATGGAATTATGCAAAAAGTATGGTTAACAATATCATACATGCATAGAACTATATATATATATATATATATATATATATATATATATATATATATATATATATATATATATATATATATATATATATATATATATATATATATATATATAGAGAGAGAGAGAGAGAGAGAGAGAGAGAGAACTTTATATATATGTATGTGTGTATATATGTGTGTGTATATATATTTACATAAACCCTAAACCCTAAATATAACAAATAAAAGCAATGCATACTGTGCATTTGTTGGAGATTCACTCACTAATTAGGCATAACGACATAAAGATGAAGAGAAGCAGAAACAAAGCATTTAGAAAATCAAAGCCTTAGTGAAGGGACAAATTCACATCTGTAATATACAGTGTAGAAACTTCCAGAATTACGAGTTTTGAATCTCGGATCAAAATGTATATAAGAGAGTTGAGAGAGTGCTTAATATATAGAAGAGAATATGAGCAGGAGAGCTTCCATAGAAGCGCTTGTAGTAGATGCAAGTGTGCGTATGTAGAGATGAATAATAGAACATGAAATGTCAGGTATTCATCTATAAGAGAGATGGTAAGGAGAAACTACTCAGCATAGGAGAGTTCTCATGGCTTTGAGCGAAGTGAGGCCAAGCCAGTTTGTACAAATCTTCTCTAATAGAAAACACATGTTCATGTGGAATTTTTTGAGCGCATTCTTTGTATGTGAAGGAACCTAAGTGATTTCATGTTATTGTGAAAGTTAGTTAACAGTTACAATTTTCTCAGTAAACATTTTTCTGGTACTTTTGAGAGTTAGATCTCGCAGCACAGTGTAAAGATTTTTATGAGTGATAGCTCATCTTGAAGCTAGGAGTCTGAACTACAAATTGATCAAAAGAGTTTTGAGAAACGGGACATGTACACAGTACAAAGTCTGACCGTAAAAGACATCCAGAACTGGTGAAGTTTTTTCTCAAACTTCAGATAGAGTTCATTTACTGAAGGAAGCTCAGGTATTACTTCCTTATTTCAATTAGAAACATTTGAAGTAGCTACAAACAGAAATGCAGTTGATTCTGGTAAGATGTCGGTAAGATTTCGGTAAGATTACGGTGATAGTCCGGTGAAGTTCTGGTGAAATTACAGTGAGTTCAAAACACAGTTTTGACACAGTTAAGTGACAGAAAGATTATTTAACTGTAAGCAAACACAGTAGTGTAAAGGTTGAAGTAAATCAGTTCAAAATTAAAGCTTGAAGGAAACGCAAAGCTTTCTGTAACGTGAATTTTCAGTTTTCACTAAATACAGTTATAAAGTTTTTAGTTTCAGAAGGTTGCTAAGCTACTGATGATTATAGAGGTGTTCTAATATCACTCTAGCTTAGTTCTAGTTGAGGCATGGCAATTTTCCATAGTCTTGTTAGTGAACAAGCTTTTGCCATGACATCATATAACCTCAACAAGTGGTATCAGAGCTGAAAAGGTTCTAAAGAATAGAAAGGTTCTCAAAGAGTAAACGGAAGTAAAGATACAAGAGAATTTGAAGAATTCTCATAAAGAAAGGTGAAAGCTGAGGTGATCAACAGCAAACGGAATCAGAGAAGCATTCTGAAGTCATTCTCAAGGGTAAAGGTTTACAAAAGGTAATCCTTTAACGTTATACTCATTGGAAGTAACAGAAACAAGAAGATTATGGCAGATCACATTTCTATTGACAAATTGGACAGAGATGACTATCGTGCATGGGTAATGCGAATGGAAGCTTTACTTATGAGTAAAGACCTAATGAAATATGTGACAGGAGAAGAAAAGAAGCCAAATTTTGAAGACAACAGCCAATCAAAGAAAGAAGAGTTAGAAGCCTTGAAGTTGTGGCAGAAGAAAGATGCAACGGCAAGAGCGTATATCTACAATACCATTTCAAATCATCTACTACCGCACATTAGAGGTCTGGAGAAAGCGGAAGACATATGGAGTGCACTGGAAGATCATTTCCAAAACACTACTAAAGCTAGGAAGGCTAGCTTATGGTCCGAGTTCACAACGTTCAAGAAAAAGCAAAGTCAAAGCATTAGTGATTATGTCACTGAGATGAAAGACTTGGCGGACAGTCTTGGATCAATTGATGAAAATATTGAAGACCATAGGTTGATAGCGCAATTGCTTGTCGGACTGAGAGGAGATGAAAGGTGGAAACCTTTCGTACTCTCAATTGAACTTTCTTTAAATCATTTTGTACCAGATTTAAATCAGTTGCTTGGACTAATGCTAACATTTGAGCAAGATTTGAAGACAGATGGAGATAAAGGACATATTTCTGCTATGTACACAAAGAATAAGAAGAAAGGTGATAAAGGTAAAGAAAAAGAAGAAGAAGAGATGACTACTCAAGCAAATTATGCAAGAGGAAGAGGTAACGTCAGAAAGAGAGGTAATACAAAAGGAAGAGGTAACAACAAGAAGACTTGTTGGGTCTGTGGATTAAACAATCATTTGGCTCATGATTGCTTGCATAATTCTCAAGGATCAAGTCAGAATCAAAATAACAACAGTAGAGGCAGAAGCGGAAGATATCAAAGAGGCAGACAAAGTCAAAGAGGCGAATATGGTAGAGGTGGAGCAAGAAGTTGGGGACAGAATCAGTCTCACAACACTACCTACTACAACTATGCGAATGATACACATAACGATGATCATACAACATTGATGATGAATTCGATAAGTATGTCAGAGAATGAAGATCTCAAGGTATTCTATATTGACTCTGGTTGTTCAAATCATTTGTCAAGAAATATAGAATTGTTATTAGAATTGGAAGGAGGTATGTCAAATCATACAGTACAAATAGGTGATAACACAAAACATAATGTAAGGTCAATTAGAAAGGTAAAGTGTAAGAATGGAGCTGACCTACTAACAAATGTTTTGTATGTTCCAACAATCCCGAAGAATCTGATCAGTGTGGGACAGATAGTAGAAAAAGGTTTTCAAGTCAGGTTTACAAATGAAGGAGTATTTGTTGAAGATCGAGAGAAAGGATACAAACAAATTGTCCATGGTAAAAAGGAAGGTAGACTTTTTACTCTTAAAGTACAAGGGAATGTTGGTCAAGCTTTGATCACACATGGTGATAAAGCATTTACAGAATTAGATCTCTGGCATAAGAGGTTAGGACATTCTAATGAAAAAGGAATCAAAATGATGGTGGAAAAGCAGTCTGTAAAAGGATTGTTGAATATGAAGAATCAACATATGATTCACAATTGTGAAGCCTGTCAGATGGTGTTGAGGGAGAATCAAGTAAAAGGAAGAAAAGAAGAAGAGAATGAAAGAAGCTTCACTAGAAAGGTAATATTTAAAGACATATCTCTGCAAGAAGCCCCGCAAGGGCGCAACACCCATCTCTGCATAGAGCCCCGCAGGGGCACACACACAAAGGAAAGGATGCAGCCCAAAAGGGTGCTTCAACCTCTTGATCTTTGGCAGGTCCAGATTGAAGATTGAAGCACCACATCCTCATACCTTCCACTGGTGGCGTGTGTGGCAACCCGATTTATCAAACAAGACAAATGTATCAAGCCCAGAGGATGTAAAACAAGAATTAAGAAGAGGCCGTCAAAACTGAAGACCTGTTTTACAAACAGGCAAAACCGAGCAAGGGTTGCGTGCGGACAACAAACTGAAGACAAGAAGTAAAGCCTGTCAAGGGACGACAGAGACAAAGAGGGGGAGAGTGTTGCAGAGCTAAAGAGAGCACAAGGCAGAGCAAAAGACGGGCCCCAAAATTTTTCCGATTTGGACATCATATTTTTGTATCATAACCATTCTTGTAATATATTTTCCGTTGTAAATGCACTAGAGGAGTCCTCTAGATGCATCCCCTCAGAAGATTAGAAACTTACCCATGTAAAATAGTAGGAAATTAGTCTTTTAGTGAATAAAGTGCCGGTCTCTTGTGTGAAAGGACCATTTTTAGGGCACAAGTATATAAGTCAATTTGTGACTCTTTGTAAGGACTTTTTGCCATTGTGAGAATCAAGAGCACAGAAATGTTAGGAAGTATTGTCTATCCATGAAAGTGTTTGTTTGCTGTTGTTAAGGTGTGTGCGAAGTGTAGGAAGTGCTGAAGTGTAGGAAGGTTTTCCCGCGACTCAGTATTTTGCTCATAACTTGAAGTAGGAGTGTCAAAATTGAGTGAAACGACAAGCATTGGATGCATCTTCTTAAGAGCTTTGAAACGCATATGCTATGTGCTATATTTGGGTTTGGAGCTGAGAGAAAAGCTCAATTTACTGTTGGCTGCTGCACCAAGTATCGTGACACCATGACTGACAGTTGAAGCTTGTTTGGATTAGTCTTTGCCTTGTTTGCACTCTTTGAGTAGTTCATTTGCATTGATCATCACTTGAATGCATGTCCTCATACACTCGGCTAGGTTTGTATACTCATCGGATTGATAATTAAAGCGTGAATCCCCACTATATGCACTTGAGGGGGATTGAGGTATAGTCTCTTTCTCCACAAGTCACTAAGTTGGTACTTAGGTCACGTTTTTGGCGCCGTTGCCGAGGAGTGTCGAACCAAACCGAGGCATTCGTGTGATGGTAAGTAGCTTTTTGCACTAAAGCGAGAGGAGGAGTAGTGATTTTCTCTTCGTTGGTAAGTCACTTTCAGCTGCACTTACTACTTCTCATTCTTGGAATGTGTGTAGTGAGTTATTAGTCTAGGAAGTGTGTGAGTGAGTAGAATAGGAGCAATAGGAAGTTAGGCTAGATTCCATTCTCTTTTCTCTTCGTTCTTTCAGCCTTTTAACTAGGAAGAATTTTTCAAAAAAGTAGAAAAACCCAAAAACTTGTCTTTTGGACTTCATTTGTGCTCAAAGCAAGTATCGTGAGAATCTGAGATCGAGTATCGTGGACGAAGATTTGAGTTTTCCGAGCTACGAAAAGCGAGTTAGGAGGGGTAGAGATCTGAGATAGTGTCCTAAGGTAAGCACATGTATCATTCTCTCAGTTTCATTACATAACTCAAGTTTTGCAGAAGAAAACGATCTGCGACAGGTATCGTGAGGGACTTACAGGGGGCAAAAGGTGTGTTTTGAGTGATACAGAGAGTGAGGAAAGGGTACCAAAGCATAGAAAACAATTGTCTTGAATCAAAAGTTGAAAATCTAGCAAAAAATTTGGAAAAAAGGGTCAAGTATCGTTTTCTCCCACGGTCGAGTATCGCGATACCTGACAGGTATCGTGATCTCCTGTGGTTGAGTATCGCGATATTTCCCGGAGATCGTGTATCGTGTTTCACAGATCGCGATACCTATCAAAGATCGTGTATCGTGTATCGTGTTTCACAGATCGCGATACCTATCCAAGATCGTGTATCGTGTATCGTGTTTCACAAATCACGATACCTATCAAAGATCGTGTATCGTGTATCGTGTTTCACAGATCGCGATACCTATCCAAGGTCGTGTATCGTGTATCGTGTTTCATAGATCGCGATACCTATCAAAGATCGTGTATCGCGTATCCTACCAATCGTGATACTTAGTACAGATCGTGTATCGTGCTTGCTCAGGTATCGAGTATCGTGAGGCTTAGATATCGTGTATCGCCCTTCTGAAGTATCGAGTATTGTCCCTTTTGAAGTATCGTGTATCGTTTAAATCCAGGTATCGAGTATCGTGGTTTGCTGATCGCGATACTTACGAAGTATCGTGTATCGTGTGAGCTCAAGTATCGAGTATCGTGAGCATCCAGATATAGTGTATCGTGGTCCCTGATCAAGTATCGTGTATCGTTTGTGTCCAAAGATCGTGTATCGTGTAACTTTGGAGTCAAGTATCGTGACTTGAAAAGTTCATTTTCAGTCAATTCTCAGCCAAAATTTTTCTGGAATTCTAATCCATAGTGAAGAGTTCTAGAAGCTAGAGGTTAGCAAGGACTGATGAGAGCTGTTAAGTGGATGAACCTGAGATCTGGGAGAACCCTAGGAAGCCGAAGAAGTGTAATCTCTTCTGTAGGTAGTGTAGCCTAACCAAGTAGCCGTTCACATTACTCAGAGACCTCCAGTGAGTTAGAGGAAGAAATTCCCATGGCTTCCGAAGATATGCAGAACACAGTTCCAATGATTGGCATGATGTCAATTATTGAGGGAGAGTACCGGACTTCTTTGGAGTATGTGAACACCAACCAAAATGAGATCCCTATTTATTTGGATGGTCTAAACAGATCAGTGGCCAGGTTGAAGAAGGCTTCAGAGGCTTACATAGTGCCTAGACCAGCAGTCAAGTATGTGGGAGGGTTTTACATGGACAAAAGAGATATCCAGTATGTTGTCAGAGAACACCCGGAACACATTAAGGAACATGGGGAAGAAAACAATGCTTCAAACCTAAATGGGGAAGGGAATGAAGAGCAAGTAACTACACCTAGAGGGAGATCTACTATTGCTAGGGTTTGAAGAGGAGACCTCATTCCCCATGATGACTCCCTAATAGATGTGTATTTGATCAATGGGATGGAGCATCTTCTTAGAGCACATTCTTCAATTTGGGAAGCTGCCCCCAATCCTGTTACCATCTATGAGTTACAAGATCCTGATTTCCCCACCATCATCACATATTTGGATAAGAATCAGAGAAGATATTGGCCCTTAACGGAATTAGAAAGAGCCGAGTTGAAATATCAGAATATCCTAGTATTTCCCCCTAGGGACCAAGCCACTACTTCACGAAACCCACTTGGAACATCTCAGAATGATTCATATCAGCAGTCGGGGCAAACACAACAAACACAAATCCCGGTCAGACCACATGTGCAGTTTGCAATGCCTGCAAATAACCCTAATTACCGACCTCAACCACCTGTTGACCCAAGACATGGAATTCTTGCCCCAGTCAGACCACCTATAGCAAGAGGACCAGGTATCCCTATAGGAAGACCAATTTTCCCAGTAATGCCTAGACTGCCCAAAGCAGGAAGAAGATTAAGGCCAATTCAAGTTGCCAAATGCATGAGAAACCACTACGATAGCTCGAGTGAACCTTACAATCATATAGCCGAATTTAAACAAGTAATCAGAGCCGAACAAGTGGAAGATTTCTTGATCCAATATGAGTCCTTTGGTCTCACTTTGATAGACACTGCGTTAGCATGGTTCCAGCCATTAGACCCTAATAATTTTCAAAACATGGAACAAGTCTATCAAGAAATGATTGAGGAATTCACTAAGTCAATAATTAAAAACAACTCTTCATCATTGATCCATAGCTTTAAGCAAGCCCCTACAGAATCAGTAAGGATGGCAGCAAGAAGATTCAAGCAATACGTGGATAGATGCCCTGTGGAAGAGAGACCCACCCATAACAAAATGGTATCGTTATTTCTGGAAGGATTATTGAATGGATCATTAAGATCTCTGGTATACGTGAAGAGAGTTCAGACGCTGCAAGAGTGTATGAAGGAGTGTATAGACCTAGAAGACAACCTAGCAGAAGATTTGAAAATACCCCAAGGTAGCTTGAAAAGTGAAGATTCGGCCAGCAGCACATCAAACCCTAAAAACAATGTAGAGGAAATAGCCGATTTGGTAGCAAAGAAGCTGAACGTTCAAGGACAGAGGAACTACCCCAATAACCCTCTAAGAGTGCCCATGCTTAGAAGATGTATGCAGTGCGGAGGTGATCATCCTTCTCACTTGTGCACTAGGGGAGTAGTCCCACCACCTGCTTATGCTTATAATAGACCCACCGTCCTAGGACCTCTACAATATTGCAGTATAGAACAAAAATATACAAATCACAGTACGGAAAATTGCCCTTACAATAGGCAATCGAGACTAGCACAGCCATATATGAGACCTTATGGATACCCTCAGAGAGAGCAAGGAGGTGAAGCATGGAGGTACCCTACTTATCAGTAGCAGGCACCAGTGCCACGCCCATATGCGTATCAAGGATACAACCAACCACAACCAGTACTAGGACAACAACCGCCCCACCCTCAAAACGTTGTCCCAGTCAAGATGGCTCAACCTGAAGAAAACCTAGAGAGAGCAATAGTCCCAGCCACACCATTGGCTAGTAATGAACCATATGAATAATCTTACGACCATAGTCAAGGAGCATATCCCAATTATGAAAGCTCTATGATAGAATATGGACAACTGTATGAACCATATGCCTACGGCATGGAAGTACCAGATAGTTCCTATGGATATGAGCAGGACTATGTGTCATTAATGTATACAGCCCCTAGAGCAACCATACCACCCCGACCCATGAACAGACCGCCTATGCCCAGAGGACCATGCTACAGATGTGGAGGTGATCATTATATCAGAGAATGTACTTTGCCAAACCCACCACCACCACAACGAGTCTGGGAAGGCTACTGTTGTGATTGTGGCAAGGAACACCTTTTCAGAGATTGCCCCAAGAACCCCAACAAGGTTACATCCAACATGCAAATCAATGTGATAGAAGTAATCGAATCATCAGGGAGCGATAAGGAATACACTGTACCATTGAAGGCGATAACAAGAGCCAAAGCTAGAGAGATCCCGGAAAAACTTGAAAAACACAATCAAAGTGACCTAGAGATGAATACACCCACACCATAGAGAGTTGAAGACTCGAAAGAGCCTGAGAGAAGTGTTGTAAGTAAAAGAACACAAAGATGGAAGAACCGTAGAGATAGGATAAAAGAAAAGAAGTTACTACAAAAGAAGGAAAATGAGAAGAACGAACAAAACCCAAAAGAGGAATAGAAAATTGAAGAAGAAAACAAAAATGAAAAGTATAAAAAAGAGGAGGTAGGATCAGTCTTAGCAGATCCCATGCCTGAAGAATTAGCCATGTGGATTCAGGCATACAAGGCACGAATAAGAGCAGGACCTACCATAGAACAACATGAAAGAGAATATCCTAGAGGTGACCTAGAGAAAGAGAGGTTGGAGATCTGTAAAAAATTAATAGAAGTTGCTCAACAGACCTTAGAAAAACCTGCGTTTCCATTACCCAATACCCGAATTTCCGAAAGAGAATTCCAAGAGTGCATCATCACTCATGATCACGAAAATCCCGAAGTAAGTAAGACACAGAATGGCAATTATTGTGAGGATAAAAGGGAAGGATCCAGTGTTCCCGAAGTAGAAGGGGAATGGCCTAAAGATTTGTGGGCTAGAGTCCAAGAAGACAGATGGAGGAAAGTGGAAGGAATTGAACCACCCTTTGAAGAACTAGAAGCAGAAGATGGAATAGAGGATTCAATACCTGAGTTAAATTCAAATGAAATATTGCCAATTGGTACTAGTAACGAAGAAAATGATATTATAAAGGTTTTGCCAAATTACACGGGAGAGTACGAACATAATTCAGAATTGTATTGCATCCCCTCAATAAAGAAAAAAGAACCGAACCCCTCAGTCCAAACATCGGATATCATACAACACCTTAGAAAGGTAAAAATCCCTTGTACCCTAACATTAGAAGAATTGTTGAAGATTAAACCACATTTGAAGGAGAAATTAACCAGTCAATTGGAGATCAAGATGGAAGAAAAAGAGATATCTGATGAAGTAAACACAGTAAAGATTCCAGTGGATAAGGTAGAAGATTTTAGTGAGGGAGATGAAGGAAACACTTGCATTCCAATTACTTATAGGGGTTATACCACCAAAGCCATCTTAGATTCCGGAGCTGGTGTAGGCATTGCGACTAGAGAAATCTAGGAGAAATGGGGAAAACCAGCTTTAAGACCAACGCGTATGAAGATACAAATGGCTGACGGACACATAGAAAGACCCTTGGGATTATTGGAACGAGTAGTTTTCACCACATGCAGAGTTGAATTTGAACACACTTTAGCAATATGTCAATTTGAAAGGGCGAGAAACTATGAAATGATACTTGGGAGACCTTTCATGAGATAGCTAAAGGTTGTGCAAGATTGGGGTAAAGATGCTGTATACCTACAACATGAAGGAACCACCACGAGAATAAATCTCCACACTTATACATATCAAGATGTTTCCCCCTTACAATGGAATCAAATTCATAAGGAAGAAGACGATCAGTCAATTCACAGCATAGGTTCTAATGACCAATCGTGGATGAACGAGGACACTCATCTATGGATATGCCAAACTGCCAAAAAGGAAGAGGATAGGAGAAAGGGATGGCAGCAAAGGCAAGGAGTAGCTAGGTCTGTACAAGATCCAGCTTACATGCCTCAAGTCTTTTCGGATGAAGAGTTTGAACCTCACGGTTGGATGGAGATTTTAGCGACCCTCGATGTATGTGTGAACGAAGAAGTAATAACTATGAATGAATGTATTGATGAGGAAGGATATGACGTTAGTCTATATGTAGTAGTCCTTCAGGAGGCTGAAGAAGGAGAAGTGATAGAGAAAGAATGGAAGGAGGACTATGAGAGCATTGAGATGGAGCAGGAACCAATGGAACCAGAGGATGAAAATCAAAAAATAGGTGTCACAGCTGACAAAAACAACGAGGAACCTACACAGGAAGAAGAGCTGGAGTTAGATAAAGAGCCAAAAGGTGAAGAAGACAAGCCACAAGATCAGTTTGAAGTGCCAGCCCACTTCAAAAAATATGAAGTAGAAGAGAGAAAAATTTCTATTCAAATGCTAATCTCAATTGGTATGCGACGATACGATACTCGACGAGTATCGCGATACTAGGAAATTTTGGTATCGCGATACCAAAACTCAACCGATCGTGATACTACAGACAAAATTGCTCAAATCAAAAAAAAATTTGTACCAAAGTGTTAATGCACTTGGCCATACAACCCACCACCCCCTAGGACGTGGGAAGGGTATTGCAATGACTGTAGAAAGGAACGTCACTTTAGATATTGCCCAAAAAATCCCAATAAGGCTCATGACACTACACCTATCAATGTGATTGAAGTAGTTGAATCGTCAGAAAGTGACAAGGATTACACAGTACCATTGAAGGACATCACACGAGCACAAATGAAAGGACAAGAATGAAAATGAGTAGACTCAGAACAAGAAAAGAGTAAAACCCTCGAACCCAGAATACAAGTAGTGGAAGATTCAGAGGACCCACGTGAGAATACCCAAACAACGAAAAGCCAAAAGTGGAAGGACAAGAGAGAAAAACTCAAGGAAAAATGGATAAAAAATAAAAACAAGGAAGACAAGAAGGACACACGAGGCAATAAGAAAGCTAGAGAACTCGAAATTCAAGAAGAAATTCCAATTACACCGTAGACACTAGAGCCAGCCAAGTCAAGATCAATTCTAGTAGACCCAAAACCAGACGATTTAGACATGTGGTTGAAGGCTTATCAAGCTAGAATCGAGATTGGACCAAATATAAAGCAACACAAAAAGCTTTATCCACAAGGGGAGTTAGAAAAGGAGAGGCTAGAGATATGTAGAAAACTCATAGAGGTAGCTCAGGCCACCCTAGAGAAGACTATCCTAGCCCTTCCAGAGACAAGAATATCTGAGAATCAATACAATGATTGTATTAAAACCAAGGAACAGAAAACAAAAGAGAGGGATGATAAGCAAGAACTACTGAACACCCAAGACAAATCTATGTCCACAGTCCTTGATTTAGAAGCTGATTGGCCAAGAGAGTTATGGACTAGAATTTGCGAAGATCAATGGAAAAAGAATGGAGTTGCAAAACCACCTTTCGAGGAATTAGATGTGGAAGACTATCAACCAACACAAAATATGGAAGAAATATATGAGGAAGTTTCTAGGCTAGACCGAGATATAGAGGAAGCACACAACATTTCTACCTTACCAAACTACATGGGAGATTATGAGAAGGAATCCATGATCTTCCGTGCTCCCACATTACAAGGAAAAGAAAAGGTAACCTCAGATAAGAACTAAAACAATCTAACCGAACTCAAAAAGACCAAAGTACAATGTCAATTAACTGTGGAAGAATTACTTCGTGTCAAGCCACAATTGTGGAAACAATTGGCAGGACAATTGAAGTTGGAGCAGGAGAAGAACAAAAAGGAAAACAAGGAAAATGAAAACCCTTCTACTATACAAATTCCGGTGGATAAGGTTGGAGAATTTAGCGATGGAGATGAGGGCAACACATGCTTACCCATCACATATAATGGATACATGACCAAGGCTATACTAGACACAGGAGCCCTACGAACAACACGGATGAAGCTTCAATTAGAAGATGGCCACGTTGAGAAACCCCTGGGAATATTGCAAAAAAATAGATTAACCATCTGTGGAGTTGAGTTTGTTGATATATTTAGGTAGTGATGTGTGTGAACACTCTAGGACTACCGGGGCACTTTTTTCCCTCTTTAGGAGGTTTTTTTCCCCCGGCTTGTATATACGCCTATTGCCCTAATGGGCTACTTATCTTTTGTACATTCTCTAGTAATACATTCAGTATTGTGTGTTTGTGCTCCAAGCTTCTTCTTCTTCCTTGTGCTGTTTGCGTGCTTCCACAGACGTCTATCTCCAACAATTGGTATCAGAGCAGGTCGTCGCTTCTTCTAGGGTGCCGTCGACACTCCTCCGTTTGCAGTCTCAGATTCGCACGAATTTTGGTGAGCATACTCAGAGTGTTTCCGAGATCAAAACAACTTCGCTCTGTGGTGCCGAAATCGCGATCTGAGCTCGTTTCGGCCTCCGAACGCACTATCGCAACGCTTGTGCAGGCTATTTCGTCCTTTTGTGCCAAAGGTATATACCGGTTTCTGTTCGCCAGTTTAAGCGTCTCAAAGTCTGCTACAGGTCTAGCAGAACTGGTTTGGGTTGTTCCGTTCAACTTTTTGAGATACAGTCAATTTTCTGCATCAAGGTATTTAAGTCACCGGCCATGGCTGAAAGCAGTGATGTATTCCGTATGTTGGCTGTTGAGGATAAGTTGGATGGTACCAACTACCCATTATGGGCTTATATGATGCGACATGTACTGGTTGCAAAAGGATTGTGGAACATTGTGTAGGGTGTTGAAAGACGTCCTGTTACACTTGTAACAACAGGTACTGCAAATACAGGTGTTGGAGCTGATGAAGATGGTGTCGAAGATGATATTCCGTAGATTCCTCTGCTCTGCAGTAGGTGCAACAGAAACAGAGATGCCCAGGCACATGCATTGATAGCTTTGTTTGTCAAACCTGCCATTATTCCTCACATTCGCTCTTGTAGAACAGCAAAGGATGCTTGGGATACACTTACCACTTTGTACCAGGCTAGGAATGAGGCTCGTGTTGCTTACCTCCGAAAACAGTTGGAGAGTGAGCACATGAATGAAGGTGATTCTATGGACAATTTTCTTACAAAGATCAAAGACCTGAAGGAACAATTGATTTCTGCTGATGAGGTTATACCACATAGCTCACTTGTGCAAACCGTTCTGAATGGTCTTCCTGATTCATATCAGAGTTTTGCCTCTACTCTTCGGTTGCTGATGAAAGGCAATCCGAATGTCTTGTCATTTGAGGAATTAGTCTCTGTTCTGTTGCAAGAAGATCAGTCCAGGTAGAACAGGTCCATTATGCGTGTTGCAGATCAAGCTTTCCTGGCTAGTCAGAAGGGCAAAGGAAAATGGAGCTCTTCTACTAGTAAGCTAAAATCTGCAAATGCTGCACAATCGAAGAACCAGGATAAAGATGAGAAGAAATCAGAAAAGCAGAAATTGTTCTGCAAGTACTGTAAAGGAAATGATCATATTATAAAGAACTGTCCAAAACTGTCCAAAATTGGCTGCTAAAGAGGCAAAGAAGAAAGAGGCTGGAATGGTTGTTGCAGAGGCCTCTACACCAAAAACAGAGTCTGCAAATCTTGTGCAGGAAGAAGAATGGGCGTTTACTACTGTCTATAGTTTTGACCCATCTTCTCATGATCAGTGCATGTCTGCAGTAGACTCAGATGTTTGGTACTTTGACAGTGGGGCGACCAAACATATTACCTCGCAGCGCAGTTTCTTCTCTTCACTCGAGCCTGCCTCTATAGGGAATACTGTCACATGCGCTAATAACTCCTCTTATCCTATTATGGGAGTTGGTAAGATCATTCTAACTACTGCTGATGGTAGTTCTTTCACTTTGTCAGATGCTTTATTTGTGCCAGGGATCAAAAAGAACCTGTTATCAGTTTCTGCATTAGCCAAGATTGGCTTGGTTGTGAAATTCGTTGATGACAGGTGTACATCCATGATCTCTCAAATGGCGATGTGATTATTGCTTCTGGCATTTTATGTCGTGGGCTGTATAAGCTCATAGACTATGAAAGATCTGTGAATGATTCGGCATGTGCAGTTCATGATTCTCAGGCTATGTCAGATGCAAAGCTTTGGCATGCACGCTTTGGTCATCTGAATTTTGCTAGTTTGTTACGCCTATAAAAATCTGAAATGGTGTCCTCTTTGCCTAAACTTGAGGCACCTGGAAAACATGTTTGTGAAGACTGTATTTTGGGCAAAATGCAGTGTTCTTCCTTTCCAAAAGATGGTTCAGTTCGGGCTACGCAGAAATTGCAGCTTGTACATAGTGATGTCTGTGGTCCTATGCAGACACCCTCTTTTGGAAATAACCTTTACTTCGTGACTTTCATTGATGATTTTTCCAGGCATGCATGGGTATATCCACTCAAAGCAAAGTCCGAAGTGTTCATGTGCTTCAAACAGTTTTTGGTTTTGGCTGAAAATCTGTCAGCATGTAAAATGGGCACCCTCCATTCTGATCGAGGGGGGGAATATATGTCTTCAGATTTTAATGCATTTTTGGCTGAACGTGGGATAAAACACCAGTGTACAGTGCCGTATACACCTCAACAGAATGGAGTTGCTGAATGATACATGTGGACAGGCTAGTGCTCGTCCTAATGAGGCAACTTCTCAGCCTTTGCAGGTTTCATATGATGATGTAGATCATTCCATTTCTGATGCAGATTTACATGATGCACTTGTTGATGAAAGAGTTGATATTGAGCAGGCAAAAACTATGCCAAAATGGCTGGTGCAGACTTTGCGTGACAGCAAATTAGATGCATATTTGTCATATCGTACTCGTTCAGGCTCTCATAGTGCCTCCTTTGCATCAGATTGCTATGCTATGGCTGCATCTAGTCTCTGTGATGAGAATGAGCCTGTCTCTTTTGATGAAGCACAAAATTCAGAAAATTGGATGGCTGCTATGCAATCTGAATATGATGCTATAATGAAGAATGGTACATGGTCTTTATGTGACTTGCCTCCTGGCAAGAAGGCCATTGGCACCAAGTGGGTATACAAGCTGAAGCGTAAACCTAATGGTACAGTTGACAGGTATAAGGCTAGGCTTGTTGCAAAGGGTTATGCACAGGAAAGAGGCATTGATTTTGATGGGACCTTTGCACCTACATGCCGTATGACTACTGTTCGGAGCATTTGTGCACTTGCAGCCCATCATGGTTGGAATGTACATCAGTTGGATATTAAAACAGCATTTTTGAATGGTGACTTGCATGAAGAAGTGTATGTTTTTCAGCCCTGTGGCTTTGTGTAGAAAGGGCATGAAAACCAGGTTTGCAGGTTAAAGAAGGCATTATATGGTTTAAAGCAAGCACCACGTGCTTGGTATGAGAAGATACATGCCTATCTGATTGCACATGGTTTTGAGAACAGTCCAAATGAAAGCACCTTATATGTTAAACGTGCTAATGATGTGCTTCTGATCATTGTTGTCTATGTTGATTACATGCTGCTCACTGGTCCTATTGAGACACATATTGCTGATTTTAAGGCTGATTTGCATGCCTCATTTGAGATGTCTGATTTGGGGCATTTGCATCACTATTTGGGCATTCAGTTTATGCACGTTGATGGTGGAATGGCTTTGTGTCAAACAAAATATATTGACACATTATTGTAGCATTTTGGCCTTGAAGACTGTAAGCCTATTGCCACTCCTATGGAGACAGGTTTACGATTGAGTCTTCATGATGCTGGAGATGCATTTGATGCTGTTCTCTATCAGCAGGCTATTGGATGCTTGATTTACTTATGCATTACTCGGCCAGATATTCAGTTTGCTGTCTCACAGATGAGCAGGTTTATGCATTGCCTAGGAGTCACGCATTGGAAAGCGGTTAAGCGCATCTTTCGCTACTTGAGTGGTACTCGGCTACTTGGGTTGTTTTATCCCAAGGGAGGATCACTACCGCCAGATTTGCATGCTTTTTCTGACTCGGATTGGGCTGGTTGCTATGACACTCGTGTGTCCACCAGTGGTTTTTGCTTCATGCTTGGTAGCTCATGTATATCTTGGTTGAGCAAGAAGCAGCCTACTGTGGCCACTTCCAGTTGTGAGGCTGAGTATAGGGCAACTTTCACAGCGATTGTTGAGTGTGTGTGGCTCAGATGCCTTATGGCTGATTTGGGTGTTGGCCAGTCTTCTGCCAGCACCATCTTCACTGACAGTCAGAGCGCATTGGCAGTTGCGAGGAACCCTATGTTCCATGCTCACACTAAGCACATTGAGGTGCATTATCACTATGTCAGGGAGAGGTTCTCTGCTGGGGAGATCAGCTTGGCATATGTGCCCACGCAGGAGAACATTGCAGACCTTTTCACGAAGGCTCTGCCTAGGGAGAAGTTTGAAGCTTTTCGCAAAGCTTTGGGCTTACTTCCTTTTGTGGAGTGATTTCCACATAGCTTGGCACTTCCTTATACATGAGTGCCAGCTCCTTGTTCACCGCATCACTCCCAGGGGGGAATTGTTGATATATTTAGGTAGTGATGTGTGTGAACACTCTAGGACTGCCGGGGCACTTTTTTCCCTCTTTAGGAGGTTTTTTTCCCCCGGCTTGTATATACGCCTATTTCCCTAATGGGCTACTTATCTTTTGTACATTCTCTAGTAATACATTCAGTATTGTGTGTTTGTGCTCCAAGCTTCTTCTTCTTCCTTGTGTTGTTCGCGTGCTTCCACAGACGTCTATCTCCAACAGAGTTTGAGCATACATTAGCTATCTGTCAATTTGGAAAGGCAAATAATTATGAAATGATATTAGAAAGACCTTTCATGAGACAACTCAGGGTAGTACAAGACTAGGGAAGAGACTCATTATACCTTCAGCATCAGGGAACCACTACCAAGATAATTGCATACATTTGGATACAGGGATGTACCCCCATTACAATGGAATCCCATACAAAAGGAAGAAGATGATTTGTCTATCCATAGTGCCGGATCAAGTGAGCAATCATGGATGCATGAGGATGCCCAATTATGGATGTGTAAGGAAGCAAAAGAAGAGGATAAAATCCTTCAGTTATGGCCCATAGGACATCAAAATTATCGACCCGTAGAGGATCCAATGGGTATTGACCATGAATGAATGTGTGGACGAAGAAGGCTATGATGTAAACTTGTACATGGTAGTCCTTCAAGAGGTAGAAGCTGGAGAAGTATTAGAAAATGAATGGAAGGAAGAATAGGAGAGCATAGACATGGAACCGAAGTTGGATTCGGAGGAATGCTATCTAGAAGAGATTTGAGCCAAGGACAAAAGTGGAACACACAAACTGTTAGCAATTGAAGCATCCCATATAGGACCAAACCATGAGGAAATCATGAGTAAGACCGAACCTCAGATCTTTTTGAAGTTCCCAAACACTTCAAAAGATACAAAGTAGAGGAAAGAAAATTAGCCATTCAGATGCCTAAGAGAGAGGCAAGAGAAGGAGAAACTTATGACAACAAGGAAAAAACGAAAAAAATCATAGTGACTATAGAAAACAGAGAAGAAAGATGTACATACATAGAAAAGGATGTGTCTCCTGAGGAGGAAGAAGAATTGATAAGGCTGATTAGAGAATATTGAGATGTGTTCGCTTGGACCTATAAGGATCTTAAAGGTGTGGAACCCTCCATTTTTTCTCACCGAATACCAATGACACCTGATGCAAAACCATCAAAGCAATGCCCTTGCACGTATAATGATGTCTATGCTACAAAAAATAAAGAGGAAATAGACAAATTATTAGCGTCCGGATTCATTTACAAGATAGAGCATACTGAATGGGTGTCACCATTAGTACTTGTGCCCAAAAAGAATGGGAAACTGAGAGTGTGCATTAATCTAAAGAAAGTCAATGCAGCCACAATCCGTGATAGTTATCTATTACCTATCACCGATCACCTATTGGAAAGAGTTGCAAGCAAGGAAGTCTATAGCTTCTTGGATGGATTCTCTGGATACAACCAAGTAGCTATTGCTACTGAGGACCAACACATGACCGCATTTGTGACTGAATGGGGGGTCTATGCTTTCAGAGTGATGCCTTTTGGGCTCACTAACGCGCCTGCCACTTTCCAAAGGTTGATGTGTCACGTTTTCAAAGAATTCCTAAGGAAGAGTATGGAAGTATATGTAGACGACCTATGTACATACTCAAATCAGACGCAGGAACATATTCTAGAATTGCGAAGAATATTTGAAAAATGTCGACAATATAGATGTTGGTGTGTGAAACACCACAAGAACTAAACTAATGTGGTATTAGAAGACCTCCATAACCATCATTAGCTTAGCAAATCTCTAAATATGAACCTTCAACTCTGAACTTAGTGAAAATCAAAAATTTCACTTCACAGAAATCTGCGCCTCTTCTTTAAACTTTCAATCTGACCTGTATCAACTTGATCTTTGCAAATTCTTCTGATCATTTACTAGGAAAGGTTCTTGCTAATGTTCAGTAACATATAAAAAGCAAAACTTTCAAGCAATAACTCCACAATCTTCTAATTTTGTACCAAACTTTACACTATGTCTGAAAACTGGAAATTTACTTCATCGATTTGACATACCTTCACTCTTAAGCTGATTTCTCTGAGTACGCGTCCCATTTCTCAAAGATCTTTTGACCAAATGTAGTTGAGCATAGTAGCTTTCAAACGAGCTATCACTTACCAAAAACTTTACACTGTGCTTCGAGATCTGACCTTCAGAAGATCAGTCAAATGTGCGCCAGAAAAGTCGTAACTGTCAACTACCTTACATAGTCATATGAAATGACTTAGAACTCAATGTACAAGAGGAATTAGACTCAATCCTTCTACACAAACATGTGTTGATTATCAGAGAAGATGTGTACAAAATGGCTTGGCCTAATTTTGCTCACAGCCATGGAAAACTCTCTCAGACTCAGAAGTTTTCTCTCACCATCTCTCTCAGAAATTACACAACTTTTCTCTACTCACTCAGATTACAAAATTGAGTTCATTCTTCATGTTTCTGACTCAAATTAACTTATATACCTATGGTTTACATTCTTCTAGACTTGAACTGGTAAGTTCTAAAGATCAATTACAAATCTAGACTCTAATTTTGCACTAATTTACAATAGTGAAATTGTCCCTTCACTTAGGCTTGATTTTCTGTAAGTCTTTCCTTCACTTCTTCTTCCCTCCATCATATGTCTTCATATGTCTTCATATATCTTCATATATCCATGCCTAATTAGTGAGTGAAGCCCCAACAGCTCCCCCTCAATCACTAATTAGCATGCTTTGACTTCTTCACACAATCTTCTTCTCTTTTATTCCTGCCATCTCCTTGAACTTACTTGTTTTTACTCCATCCAAGCTTTTTGTCATAATATCTGCAATCTGATCTTTTGTGGAAGTGTACACCACTTCAATCTCTTTCTCCATTACCTTTTCTCTAAGAAAATGGTACTGTATCTCTATGTGCTTTGTCCTTGCATGAAATACAGGATTTGCTGCAAGATATAAAGAACTCATGTTATCTCCATGAATTATGGGTATACCTTGATCAATTCCCAAGCTTTTGAATAATGTCTGCATCCATATTACTTCTTTTGCTGCTTCCACAAGTCCTTTGTATTCAGCTTCTGTTGATGATAAAGCCACTGTGTGTTGTTTCTTTGAACACCAACTCACAAGCTTATCTCCAATGTATATCATGTAGCCATGAGTAGACCTTCTGTCATCTTGACTTCCTGCCCAATCTGAATCACTATAGGCTCTCAACCTTATATCTGATGTAAAAGGATAATACAATCCTTCTTTCAAAGTCCCTTTGATATATCTAAGGACTCTTTGACCTGCAATCCAATGTGGATCCTTTGGACAATGCATGAATTGGGAAAGGACACCAACTGCATAACTAAGATCAGGCCTTGTTAGAGTTGCATAAATCAAACTTCCAACTAGAGATTGATACTTCCTCATGTCTTTGAATTCTGCTCCATCATATCTACTGAGTTTATGATTGACCTCTAATGGTGTAGATGCCTCTCTGCAATTCTCCATGTTAAACTTCTTTAGAAGATTCAAGAGATACCTTTCTTGTGATACATAAATGCCATGTTCTGCATAAGTGATCTCCATTCCAAGAAAATATGATAATTTTCCTAGATCACTTATCTTGAATTCTCTTTCAAGTAGCTTCTTCACCTCCTTGATTCCTTCATTTGAGGTACCTGTAATTATAATGTCATCTACATATATACAAATGTAGATCATACCTTCATCTGTTCTTTTGATAAGTAAGCTTGCATCTGCCTTTGAACTTTGATATCCAAGATCATTAAGATACTTTACAAGTCTGTAATTCCAAGCTCTTGGAGCTTGCTTCAAACCATAAAGGGCTCTTCTCAACCTGCAAACATAATTTGGAAACTTATGATCTACAAACCCTTGAGGTTGCTCCATGTACACCTCATCTGATATATATCCATTCAAAAATGCATTCTTAATGTCCAATTGACTCAATGTCCATCCTTTTGATGCTGCAATGGCAATGATTGTCCTTATGGTTGACATCTTTGCCACAGGACTGAATGTCTCATCATAATCTATGCCAAATGTTTGAGCATAGCCTTTAACCACCAATCTAGCTTTGTATCTGGCTATAGTTCCATCTGCATGCTTCTTAACTTTGTAAACCCATTTGTTTCCAATCACTTTCTTACCATTAGGTTTTGGGACAAGTTCCCAAGTTTTGTTCTCTTCAAGAGCATCAAATTCTTCCTTCATTGCTACTTCCCATTGTCTCTTACCCTTTGCTTCATCATAGCTTTGAGGTTCTTCATCTTCCTTAACCATGTAAGCATAATTTTTCTGAGTCAAATAAGAAGTGTCATATGAATACCTTGTAGGTTGATTCCTTATTCTGGTTGACCTTCTTGGTTCACACACTTCATGTCTATCTGGATGTACTTCTTCATCAAATATTGGTCCATCTTCATTCCTTCTATATGATCCAACTCTTGATGTGCTTGTTTGCATATGTTCTTCATCTCCATCTATCTGCATATGTGATTTACCTCTTGCACTCCTTCTTATCTCTTCTTCAAATGTTTCAAGATCACATTCTTTATCTGCATACCAACTCTTCTGTTCATCAAAAGTCACATCTCTGGAAACAATAAAATGTTTAGTTAAAGGACTCCATAGTCTATAACCCATTTGCTTTTCATCATACCCAATAAACACATATTTTTCTGCCTTTGGTTCAAGCTTATGTCTGAGTTGTGATGGTACATAAGCATAGGCAATTGACCCAAACACTTTACAATGGTCAAGTGTTGGCTTCTTACCCCACCAAGCTTCATAAGGGGTCATACCATTCAAAGCTCCACATGGTAACCTATTCACAAGGTATGTGGCTGTATTTACAGCCTCAGCCCAAAGATAATTAGGGCAATTCTTTTCTTTTAACATTGCTCTTGCAAATTCAACCAATGTTCTATTCCTCCTTTCTGCCACCCCATTATGTTGAGGTGTATACCTGCAAGTTATCTCTCTCTTGATACCTGCATTCCAAAGATAGTCATTAAACTCTTGGGAGAAGTATTCTCCCCCTCCATCAGACCTTAGCCTCTTGAGTTTGTGACCTGTAACTCTTTCTGCATAAGCATGAAAATGTTTGAAGGCTCCAAAGACTTCTGATCTTTCCTTTAGAACATAAAGGGTTATCCACCTTGTAGCATCATCAATAAACAAAACATAATACCTAGATCCATTTATTGAACCTTCTTTTGTTGGACCCCATACATCTGTATGTATGAGTTCAAGCAAACCCTCATGCTTGAAACCTTTCTTCTGAAATGGTTGTCTATGAGCTTTTCCCATCTGACAAGCTTCACACTTGTATATCATATGTTGATTCTTCACATTTGGTAGTCCCAATACAGATTGGTTCTCCACCATAGTTTTGATTCCTCTTTCATTGAAATGTCCCAATCTTTTATGCCAAAGATCTAACTCTGTAATTACTTCATCACCATGTGTAATTAGGGCTTGACCAACATTTCCTTGCACTTTGAGAGTAAAAAGTCTACCTTCCTTCTTACCACAAACAATGGGTTTGTAAGCATCCTCTGGATCTTCAACAAATACCCCTTCATTTGTAAATCTGACTTGAAAACCTTTTTCCACTATTTGTCCAACACTAATCAGATTCTTTGGTATTGTTGGAACATACAAAACATTTGTTAATAAATCAGCTCCACTCCTGCACTTCACTTTTCCAATTGAATGCACATTATGCTTTGTATTGTCACCTGTTTGTACTGTATGACTTGAATTTCCTTCTTCCAATTCTGACAACAATTCTATATTACCTGACAAATGATTTGAACAACCAGAATCAATATAGAATACCTTGAGATCCTCCTTCTCTGATGAACTAATTGAATTCATCATCAATGTTGTATGGTTGTCATTCTGTGTATCATTTGCATAATTATAATATGTGGTGTTGTATGATTGGTTCTGATTCCAATTTCTACCACCACCTCTTCCATAACTTCCTCTTGAATTTTGTCTTCCTCTTTGAAATTGATTCTGAAACCTTCCACCTCTTCCTCTGCCATTGTTGTTCTGATTTTGGCTCGCTCCTTGTTGATTGTGCCAACAATCATATGCTAGATGATTACTCAATCCACAAATCCAACATGTCTTCTTGTTATTGTTCTGATTACCTCTACCTCTTCCATTACCTCGACCTTTACCTCTGCCAAAACCTCTTCCTCTTGCATAATTTGCTTGAGTTGTTGACTCTTCTTCATCCTTTGCCTTGCCTTTATCTCCTTTCTTTTTGTTCTTCACATACATTGCAGAACTTTGACCTTTATCTCCATCTGACTTTAAGTCTTGCTCAAATGTGAGCATCAATCCAAGTAATTGATTCAATTCTGGCACATAATGATTTAATGAGAGTTCTGTTGAAAGTACAAAAGGCTTCCACCTTTCATCACCTCTTAATCCTGCAAGTAATTGAGCTATCAACCTATGATCTTCAATATCCTCATCAATAGATCCAAGGCTATCTGCCAAGTCCTTCATCTTAGTGACATAATCACTAATGCTTTGATTCTGCTTTTTCTTGAATGTGGTGAACTCTGACCATAAGCTAGCTTTCCTAGCTTTAGTAGTGTTTTGGAAGTGGTCTTCCAAAGCATTCCAAATATCTTCAGCTGTTTCTAAACCTCTGATGTGAGGCAACAAATGATCTGTAATAGTGTTGTATATATAAGCTCTTGCACTTGCATCTCTTTTCTGCCATAGCTTCAAAGCTTCTAGCTCTTCCTTTCTTGGATGACTTTCATCTTCAAATTTAGGCTTCTCCTCTTCACCTGTCACATATACCATTAGATCCTTACTCATAAGTAAGGCCTCCATCCTCATTACCCAAGCAGGATAGTTATCTCTGTCCAATTTGTCAATAGACACATGATCTGCCATGGTATCCTTGCTTCTGCTTCAACCTGTAAGTGTAAGGTTAAAGAATGATACCTTTTGTAGACCTTTACTCTTGGGAGCAACTTCGAAATACTCTTCTGATGACTTTTGGTTGTTGAACACCTCAGCTTCCTCCTTCTTTGATAAAGAACTCTTCAAATCTTCTTGTATCTGCACTCCTTTTATTCTCGAGGACCTTATCTGCTCTGATACCACTTGTTGGTGTGTGAAACACCACAAGAACTAAACTAATGTGGTATTAGAAGACCTCCATAACCATCATTAGCTTAGCAAATCTCTAAATATGAACCTTCAACTCTGAACTTAGTGAAAATAAAAAATTTCACTTCACAGAAATCTGCGCCTCTTCTTTAAACTTTCAATCTGACCTGTATCAACTTGATCTTTGCAAATTCTTCTGATCATTTACTAGGAAAGGTTCTTGCTAATGTTCAGTAACATATAACAAGCAAAACTTTCAAGCAATAACTCCACAATCTTCTAATTTTGTACCAAACTTTACACTATGTCTGAAAACTGGAAATTTACTTCATCGATTTGACATACCTTCACTCTTAAGCTGATTTCTCTGAGTACGCGTCCCGTTTCTCAAAGATCTTTTGACCAAATGTAGTTGAGGATAGTAGCTTTCAAACGAGCTATCACTTACCAAAAACTTTACACTGTGCTTCGAGATCTGACCTTCAGAAGATCAGTCAAATGTGCGCCAGAAAAGTCGTAACTGTCAACTACCTTACATAGTCATATGAAATGACTTAGAACTCAATGTACAAGAGGAATTAGACTCAATCCTTCTACACAAACATGTGTTGATTATCAGAGAAGATGTGTACAAAATGGCTTGGCCTAATTTTGCTCACAGCCATGGAAAACTCTCTCAGACTCAGAAGTTTTCTCTCACCATCTCTCTCAGAAATTACACAACTTTTCTCTACTCACTCAGATTACAAAATTGAGTTCACTCTTCATGTTTCTGACTCAAATTAACTTATATACCTATGGTTTACATTCTTCTAGACTTGAACTCGTAAGTTCTAAAGATCAATTACAAATCTAGACTCTAATTTTGCACTAATTTACAATAGTGAAATTGTCCCTTCACTTAGGCTTGATTTTCTGTAAGTCTTTCCTTCACTTCTTCTTCCCTCCATCATATGTCTTCATATGTCTTCATATATCTTCATATATCCATGCCTAATTAGTGAGTGAAGCCCCAACAATAGAGTATGCCTAAATCTTGGGAAGTGCGTTTTTATGGTAAGGAAAGGAAAAATCCTAGGGCACATAGTATCTAGGAACGGAATATCTACGGATGAAGAAAAGATCAAAGTAATTCTAGAACTTCCAAGAACAAAAAATGCAAAAGAAGTGCAAGCATTTATGGGTCATTGTGGATACTATCGCTGATTTATCCACATGTATGCCATAATTGCCAAGAATTTATATGGATTGTTGACTCAATTCACATGGATGGACGAATGTGAGAAGGCATTCAATGAGCTAAAAAAGCGACTTAGCATGGCTCCAATTTTGAAAACTATTGCAGATCTATGATGCGGCAAAAAGACTTGAAGACTTTTGAAGGACTCAATTTTTCCATAAGCTCCTTCATAAGAACTCTCTCTTACTTCCTTCTATGAGAACCCATAAAAACACTACCTTACCCTTCGTTTTTGAAAAAAAAAAGGTTTCTTTTAGAGTTGTTGGCTTATTTTAGAAATAAGAGCTCTCCTTTGAAAACGTACGTAGAACTCTCTCTCTCTTGAAAGATTCTCTTCTTGATTTCCCCACCTACCTTTTATTTTTAGGATACCTCAAATTACTGAGGCCTTTGGCCACTTGTATTCAACGTATTCCTCCTCCCTTCTTATATAAGGAGCTCATTTTGTAAAAGAGGGAGGTCCCTTGGCCATAGCCTTGGCCTCCATGCTAATGGAATGAAGGTTCATTTGGCTTCCACATTTCTCCTTGTGTGCTAGGCGTTGGTCCATGTGTGTGGGTTTGGCACTTGGGGTTGGCTTGTGTGTGAGCATTGCCCTCCCTTGCTCCTTTTGATGTTGGCCATGGTGCCATTGTTCATGGACGTGGGTGTGTGTGCGTTGTTTGCACTTCTTGCAACTCCTCTTGGAAGAGCCTCTCACTTCCATGTGAGGCAGTTAGGGTCTGTTGTTCCCCTTTTCTCAACAATTTGGCGCCGTTGCCGGGGACGTCGGCCTTTAGCCGTTGGGTTTTTTCAAGCTTGCCGTGCCTACACTTTATGGATGCACCTCACACTTGGATTGAGTTGTGGATCCGTGTGACCTTCGGTGGTCAAGGGTACTCACATTTGTTTATTTTTTTAGTAGTTTAGTTCTTTTTTTTGGTTTTTTTGCACAAAAACATCCCCTTAACTCCCTTCTCTGTCACATACACATACCTCACCCACATGCACACACACCGATTGACTTGGATAAGGGGATGGGTAATGGCTTGTGTCCCTTCGCTCTCTTTATTTCCAAGAAAACAAGGTCTAGATCTTTTGTCTTTTTTGTTTTACAATACCATCCTCCACGGATTTCACTTTTCCCGCTCATTTTTGTGGATTCTCACATGCATGTGATAAAGTGGCCACATTAAAATTTGAAAATGAGTTGCGCTCAGAAAGGAGTACATATCGTAGGTGGAGGATTGAGTTGGCCACTGCCCATTTACTTCCCTCTCTTCAAGAAGTTGGTGGGGAGTTAATTCCTGACAAAGGGGCAAGAATACAAGGCACATGTTCCCTCTCTTCATGTCAGAGAATGATTTGACAAGCTCCAGAACGTTATGTTTGATGCATTATTCATCTATCTTGCACATTCTCTCTCGTATTAGGCGACTGGTGGCAAATGCGCATTTCTTTCTCTCTCTTTCCAACTGGACTTCAGTCCGGGGTTGAGCTCCTGCTTCGAGCTCCCCCTGTTCATCACCCTCAGCCCTGTCCTTTGGGGTTGGAGCTTGGCCTCCCCTATTCCACGAGCAAGCTTATGATGGGGTCGAGCCCTTATGGGGCTCCTCCTTTCTGTCCGACTGTGTGTTATGAACTGCAAAGGCCTTCCTCAATATGACCGCGCCATGACCAGACACCCCTTTCTATGTTTTGCTGCACGACAGACCTCGAAGTTTTTCTCAGAAGTTTTTTGCTCATATGCGGTGTCGAACCCTTTGGCTCTCCCTATTTGCCGATGCCCAAAGCCATGGTGGGTTGAACCTCTTGCTCCTCGGCATCCTTGAAATGCTATGCTTGGGAGCCAACATATACAAACTCCATGTTCCAAATGGCAGCTGTGGCTGAGTGAGCTCTTCATGAGTTCCCTTGTCAATCGATCCCACTCGAGCTTGGAGGTGCAGCCATACACCTTACCATCATGTATGGATGGCATTTCTCGAGGTTGAACCTCAAGCTCATGCTTTCATCTGGCTACCATGGCGGGGCTAATGCTTTGCTCTCTGGTTTAGCTTTCGATTGAGCAATCCCTCACGGGTTCTCATAGATTTTCGAATGTCTTCCTAATATTTTACTTCCACTTCACCCCACATTGCTATACAGTTGAGCTTCGATCCTTACCATATCTCCCATATCATTTCCTTCTACTCATAGATCAAGCTCATGCTTTCCATGGATCTGAATCATGGCTCCACACATTTGCACGTGTCTCTCGGGGCTGGGATTGAGTGTGCTCCATTACATCATGCAATTTTTGCAACCCTATTTAGTATGTTTGAAGTTTTTGAAGACTCACGACAAGCTACAGGAGGTTGCGGCTTCATTGCATGCTCACACCACATTTCGGTGGCCAAACCTTTTGTGCATAAATGGCATATCTATGGCCATTATTGTGTATCAGATCAGAGAATCATTCAAGAAGTTCTTGAAGTGCTTTTGCTTTTGTTATCTTGTGTTCTCGATAAAGTAACACAGTAATGTGAGGCTCTAACACTAATCTGTCCATATTGATCTCCTTTAAATATGCGGATGCATACATGGCTCACTCGGCTCACACAGAACTCTTCAAACACCAACAAATTCGTGCAATGGTTTTTGGAGTTCTTCAGATCTTGCGTCAATGCAACATTTCTGTAATGTTTTGAGTACCATAGTTTGTCTCCCCATGGGATGAAGTTACGGGATATGTAAGGTTCCAGAATGAAGTTTTGGTAAATATTTTGTCTTTCTTTCACCAAGTGCATGGAGCATGCTCATAACAGTAATGGATTTGAAATGCTAAATGATTTGTGTAATTGTTTGCTCTACAATGACCTTATCAATTTTAGCAATATACGTGAAAGATATCATGGTCTTGTGGTGAAAACTCTTTGGGGACCACTGGAAGACATGCTGAGCATTCAGTGTGCTATGTTATGAAGCACAGTTGAGACAGAACTCTACGTATTTCGGATGTCGGGCTATTGTGCTCTTTGCTTTAATTATTGCAGGTGGAGAGCATTGTTGCTCCAGTTGGGCCTACAAGAGTCCCGCATTTGTGTGTTTTGATATATTTCAGACGTGAAGTTGACATAAATCATGTTGGGGGTTATCTTTTTGTTATGAACCGCTCCATATTGTTCTTAGAATGGTTGGGCTGATGGGTGGGTTAACACAAGTAGCTCTGTGGGCTTTCTTGACATTGTTCCCTTCTGAGCCATAGTGGGTGACACATCTAGACCCATTCAAAATAATTGCTTCTCTTTTTCCTTAAAGAAATGTGAGCCTCGTTGGGGACATCCATGGTGATTACTATCAAGGTGTGGTAAGGATACAAATCTAGGAATGTATCACACGTATTCTTGCAGTTTTGCCTATAGATATGTCAACTTTGCACTCACACACGAGGATGTGTCCTTGGGATGTTTGGTGGAGATTTCTCTTAGTGGTTATGAAACCTATGAAGTAGTAGAGAAAATAATGTCTTGAAATCTCTGTCCTATGCTTGTTTTTTCGTCCACAACACGTTTGTGGACTAATCATGAATTACAGCACTTTGCATAATGCAATGGATGTTTGATTGTCTCGTTGGAAGCACCTTTTTTGGATCATCATATGAAAGAAGACTTCTTTTTTATGCTAAAATGCCATTGTATGTGTGATTTAGCTTCTCAAGTTGAAACTCAAAAGTACTCCGACTTGTTCTATGGTGGTTGTATTGATAGTCAGTCTTTATCGACTATTGTGATTCTCAGAAATGTGGATATATGAGCACCAACAACAATAGTGTTGTTGTTGGAAGGACACAATGCACTTGACAGAATTTCTCTAGAGATATTCAAGGACGTTGCCTACAGTTTGGTACATCTCTCAAACTTGTATTTCCCAGAAAGTATTGAAGGTTGGTTGTACCTTGGCGCATAAGAACAAGAAAAAGGAAGAATGAATGCTTTCAATACGAGGTTGTATTTCCTGGTTGTTCTCAGCAGGGTTGCAACTGTTGATGCTCTCACTGGGTGTAATGAATTGCTTTCCTATTTGTTGATGTTGAACATGGGTGCCTGGATATGAATTAATTATTGGCTTCATGATGCTAGCTTCTTATGACATCAACTGTTGGGCATGCTCCTTCATGATTCTCAATGGATATGTATGCCATTTGTGCTATTTGAAATTGCAAGTAAGCAGACCCTTGTGGGTTGTGGTGATTCTTGTAAGTACCCCTCCGGGAGATGGTGAACAATTCATGAGCCATGCTGAGGAAATATTAGTCACATGTTTTTGAAGTGATTCTAGCATTTGAGAAGGGTCCCACACTTGAGATCACTGGTCCTTTGATAATATGTGAATCTGCTATCCCATTTTTTTTATCACTTCATCGTAATAACAGATGCAAAATTTGGCATGTTTGTTTGAGCTTTGGTGGACAAATTCATGTTGCAGGTTGAATTGTTGTATGATGTATGGGACATGGTTGATGCCTCTTTGCAGATATGTTTGATGCAGGAATTGCTCTCCTTAATGCTATGTATGATACGACCAAATTGATTTGAATGCGATGAAGCTTGGATTGAATAAATCCACAACCCTTGCAAACACCTTGAGCCTGTGATCAACATTATAAGTTGTTATGGGAACCAGTTGCATGGAAAAATTAATTAATTGCAGGTTTCAGATGCTACTACTTCTGGTGCCTTGTTGAGGTGTCTGCCTCCTTACTGATTCTTTATGATTTATTAAGCTCAGTGATTCCAGGAGATTTGATTGTGAGGCTATCACTCTTTGAAAGATTTTTCAAGTCTTCTAAAGTATTTATCCAGAGATGAAGGCACAGTCGACAATTGGATAGACCTCATTCAGTTCTTTTTGTTGCTGAGCTGACTGCCCTCCAAGGGGATTGTGTCGTTCAGTACCAAAGACATGAAGATTTCAGCACCAAAGACATGAAGATTTGAAGACTTGAGGACTCGCAGACTTGAAGACCTTGCAGATTCAACATGACCTCGATCAGTTGTGATTAGTCCTCTTTTCTCAGCTTTGTCGAGGACGACAAAGCCTAGGAGGGGGAGGGTGTTGCAGATCTATGATGCGGCAAAAAGACTTGAAGACTTTTGAAGGACTCAATTTTTCCATAAGCTCCTTCATAAGAACTCTCTCTTACTTCCTTCTATGAGAACCCATAAAAACACTACCTTACCCTTCTTTTTTGAAAAAAAAAAGGTTTCTTTTAGAGTTGTTGGCTTATTTTAGAAATAAGAGCTCTCCTTTGAAAACGTACGTAGAACTCTCTCTCTCTCTTGAAAAGATTCTCTTCTTGATTTCCCCACCTACCTTTTATTTTTAGGATACCTCAAATTAATGAGGCCTTTGGCCACTTGTATTCAACGTATTCCTCCTCCCTTCTTATATAAGGAGCTCATTTTGTAAAAGAGGGAGGTCCCTTGGCCATGGCCTTGGCCTCCATGCTAATGGAATGAAGGTTCATTTGGCTTCCACATTTCTCCTTGTGTGCTAGGCGTTGGTCCATGTGTGTGGGTTTGGCACTTGGGGTTGGCTTGTGTGTGAGCATTGCCCTCCCTTGCTCCTTTTGACGTTGGCCATGGTGCCATTGTTCATGGACGTGGGTGTGTGTGCGTTGCTTGCACTTCTTGCAACTCCTCTTGGAAGAGCCCCTCACTTCCATGTGAGGCGGTTTGGGTTGGTTACTCCCCATACTTCAACAAAAACCCCCAATCGGAACAAGCCTTTTCATATTCATGTGGACGCTTCCAATTACCCAATAGGATGCATCTTAGCTCAACTGGTAGATGAAGGAAAATTGGACCATCCAATTGCTTATGCGAGTAGACAATTGAATCAAGCCAAAAGAAACTATACAACTACGGAGCGAGAATGATTAGGGATGGTGTACGCGGTTAAGAAATTTAGACACTACCTGTTAGCCAACAAGTTCAAGTTCTTCATAGATCACCAAGTCGTATTGTACTTAGTCAATAAGCCTTGTAGCACGGGAAGGTTAGTGAGATGGTTTCTGTTATTAATGGAGTTCAATTTTGAAGTGATTGTGAAAAAAGGAAATACTCATGTAAGGGCAAATCATCTCTCTAGATTAACTCATGGAGAACCACCGAGTGGAGTACCCGATGATTTACCAAACACGTACCTGTTTAATTTAGAAGTGTGTCCTAAGTGGGCAGAAAAGCTAATTCCAATACTCACCCATGGATCATAACACTCAATTAACAAGGAGAGTAGAAAGGAAATCCTACAATCACGTAACTTACACATTGTAGTAGGAAGTGTGTATCATAAGGAATCCAACGGGATATTGTCTAGATGTGTGGAAGAAGACAAACAAAAGAACTTGATCGAACAAGCACACATAAACAAATGGAGAATGCACAAGGGAACACATGGAACCCTAATAGAATTGAAGCGGTTAGGATTCTATTGGCGTGATATGCCTAAGGATGTCCATGAATATGTCAGTAGCTGCACGGAATGTCAGGAAACCACTCCAAATGATCATACATCTTTACCTTTCTCTACAATAGCACCCAATTGGAGTAAGACATTAGTGAAATTCCTAAAGACACGAGAGCATGAAGAAGGAATCAGTTTAGCAAGGAAACGATCCCTAGAAGAAATGAGTAAGGACTATGTCATCATGGGAAGACAATTATTCAAGAGAGGGAAGGATAATCAACTACGACTATGTGTGCATGAAGGAGAATACTTACCCATATTGGAAATGGCACATGCATGTACCGCAGGAGGGCATTTCTCAGTTGAAAGAACTGTAAAAATGACCCTCTTTGTAGGCTTGTGGTAGAAAACTCTATTTATGGATGCAGACACCTACATACGAAGTTGTGAGACATGCCAAAGAGCTAAATATCTGATTAGACGAGATGACATGCCATTAAGACCCATGGTTTGCACGAGAGCATTTTCCAAATGCGGTATTGATCTCATTGGACCCATTAATCCACCAACCAAAGGATCACACACTGAATACATAATAGTAGCAACTGATTACCTGACTAAATGGGTAGAGGCGAAAGAAACTAGACAAAATGATGCTCAGACCACCGCTAAGTTTCTTTTTGAGCATATCTTCACTCACTTTGGACTACCTATAGAGATAGTGAGTGATCGAGGAACGCATTTCATTAATGAAGTAATAGAGTCCTTCATGAATGAGTACTTAGTAATTCATAAAAAATAAGCCCCTTATCATCCTCAAGCCAACGGTCAAGCGGAAAGCTCCAATAAAGTGTTGTGCACAGTATTGACAAAGATAGTCAATAGTGGAAGGTCAGATTGGGACAAACAGTTGCATCATGCAATTTGGGCCTTCTGCATGGCTTAGAAGACTGCCATTGGGACTACACCATTTAATCTAGTGTATGGACAAAACACAATCTTGCCAATCGATTTTTTAGTGCCTGCTTTGAGAGTAGCACAACAGTATGAATGGATGGGGCATGAATTGTCCAAGCAACTAGACCAAATTGAGAGGCTACATGAAACTAGAATACAGGCTGTTGCATGAATTTATGCAGCCAAAAGAAGACAAAAGGCATATTACGATGCACACATCAAAGATAAAGGATTAAAAGAAGGAGATTTAGTTTTGGTATATACTTTGAAACAACATGCCATGAAGCTACAAAAGCATGGCTATGGACCTCTAATAATCAATAGGATTTCAACAAGTGGAGTTGTTAACCTAGCTACCTTGGATGGAGATATACTTCCTAATTACATAAGTGGTTGTTGAGTAAAACGTTACATGGAGCCATTGACAGACCAAATGTTAGCATGACTTGTAGGTGCACAAAATAGAAAGAAAGAGGAAGAAAGGATTAGAGAGGAGGCAAGACAGGAAGCCCTAGAGCCTATTAAGAAACGGAAAGAGTGCATAAGGCAATGGGATGAATAGTATCTACAAGGAGAAGAGCCTATTCCCATGGCCAACTATCAATTTAACAAGGCAAACACGAACAATATCAGCATATCCCAACCATACTTGAATCTAGGGATTGGAATGACAAATTACCAGCTAATAGATGCCTTGGTAGACTCCGGAGTAGCACTCAATTGCATACGTAAGGCATACATCACGCATCTTCTAACAAGCATGACATCTACTAAATCACACATGATAGGCTTTGGAGGTCAAGTCATTGACTGCATTGGAGAAGCTACAGTATCCCTCCACCTAGGAGATTCCACTATGGAACAACGAGTCTTTCTGTGTAAAGATGAGGATCTAATAAAGCACCTGATCCTAGGGCAAGATTGGATCATTGAGAACAAAGTGAGCATTCACCTAGTTCAAGGGTACATCTCAACTAAAATAGGGCACAAAGAAATCTTTAGTCTATTAGAAGAAAGACCCTCTCATAGGCAGGACATCATCAAGCGTGAGAAACAAATCCTAGAAGAGGAAGTAGCAAACGACTCCATCAAAAACCAACCAGAAGAATCATATGTCAATGGCCACTTTTTTATGGATACTGGTATGGATATCATTTGTTATGTCAATTTTTATGATAGTGAGTGCAGGGCTTTACAAGGATGTGGAAGGAGTACCTGCAAGTCTTTGGAAACAGAGGGTTCCATTTGATAAAGAAGCGGGAATAGTGAAAATGAAATTTTGCAGATTAAGCTATTAACTTGCTAACACAAAGATACAAAAGTTGCAGTATGGAGGAGACAATATTTTATTGAAGGATTTAGGGTACCCCTATCAGATGACCAGTGTGCCCAACAAGAAGACAAAACCAATGAAGTGCAATAAAATTGGAGATTATGGAGGAGTTTCTCGGAGTCAACATATCAAGATCATGGCTCAAGGCCTATCATCAGCACAACTAAAGCATTATGGATCACCTAGAACCTGCAAAATTTGTCCAGGTTGTACATAGCCTCCTCATGTCATTTTTGCTTAAGTTTTAGTAGTTTTTATCCTCTTTTATAGTTGTTCCTTTGAGTTTTCAGCAATTTTAGCAACCCTTTCATAACCTTTGCATAAGTACAAATTCTGGAATTTTTTGGGAATTTTTCAAGCATTTTTAGAAATTTTCAGCATTTTCCATCCTTTTCAAACGATGTTTTCTTGCCATATTGGAGGAATAATGGAAGCTATTTGTGGTTTTTAACAAAACTGGCCTAGACCTGTAGAGAAATTTTTGGATTTTTTTGGATTTTTTTTCAAATTTTGGATATTTTCACAAAAAAAAAACTCTCGGATTTGTTTTTGCCCAAAAAAAAACCTGGCCGCCCCCCCTCGCCGCCCACCCTCCCCCTACCCTCTCAAAAAAAAAGGTCTTCCCCCTCGCCGCCCGCCCTCCCCCCGCCCCCTCAAAAAAAAAAAGCCCGACTGTCCCCACCGCCCCCCGCCCAACCCCCACCGTTCCCCCACCCACCCGCACCATTCCCCACCCACCTCCCACCGTCCCCCCACTCCTCACCCACCCCCCACCGTTCCCCCACCCACCCCCCACCGTTCCCCCACCCACCCCCCACCGTTCCCCCACCCACCCCCCACTGCCCCCCCACTGCCCCCCCACCGTTCCCCCACCGTTCCCCTACCGTTCCCCCACCCACCCCCCACTGTTCCCCCACCGTTCTCCCACCCACTCCCCACCGTTCCCCCACCGCCCCCCACCCCCCACCCACCCCCCACCGTTCTGTGAAGAGAGATGGTGGATGCAATCCAAAGATGAGTAGGTGCCGCTACAACCAGCTTCACACCAGCCAACTGAGACTTCAGAGTTGATTAGTAGACCCTTTGAGCTTCCTAAATCCACCAAAATATCAGCCAAGTACTTTGGAACATGTATCCCAAAAGTTTAAGTCAAGACAGACAAGTTGCGAAATGACTAGCTCCCAAAACTTGCTATTTTTGGACATACACCTGCTGGAAAAAATGAACAGTGCTCTCAACCTGGAAGGAATTAGAAACATTCCTTTTGGGCATAGCAAATAGACTTAGCAAGCTTCCTATTCCAAGTTAAAACACTTCAAATGATGGACTGAGCACTGAGAACAAGTTTCATCAAGTTCTGGAACATTCCCACAATTCTCGGGGCTCTGCAGAGATAGACCAGTAAGCAGTAAAATGCAGATATCTCCAAAAGTATAAATCCAATGACCTTGAACATTTATAGGTAGAAACTAGACAGTGAGAGCTATCCAACGCACTTTAAAACACTGAAAAAGGTTCAGTAAAACTCGAGATATGACCTTCTGAAGTTACTGCTCTGAGTGAGTATAGCAGAGAACAAAACAGAGAGGTAGATGATAATAAATGTATAGATTCACATATGATTACAACCACATTGGCAATGAATCTTTGCACAATGGGAGTAGAATGATAGAGCTATGGAGTAAGCTCTTCAATCTCTACAAAATGACATGAAGTGGTCACGTACAAGGCTTGCTAATCGCCTCTTCCTTCTTGCTCCTTTTATAGCAATTCTTGGAGGGAGTTTTGAATTCGAATTCGAATGGCTCCACCTAAAAGTGATCCCCAAAGTTAGGAGAGATTCCCTCAGCTCAAAAATTCGTGATTTTGGTAGTTGGAGCCACGAATTTGCTTTTACATCATGGATGAGGTAAGCCATCCTTTTACTTTTTTCTTTTTCCATTTATAAGAGATAAAATGTACTCTTTTACAAGAGGTGTTCACATGACTACTCATGTGACTTACAAATGAGGATAATATCAAGCATATCAAGCATGTAGGCTTGGGCAAAATGCACCAACAGTTCCCCCTCAAGCCTAACATGCTTGGCCTCCAAATAAGTCTTCAATTGTCCTTGATTTCCTGCAAGCCAATCATCAACTTGAATCTACTTAACTTCGTACCATCAAGAGCTTTCGTCAACATGTCTGCACATTGCATATCTGTAGAGACATAGGATAGTTGAATATCCTTGCTCAATAGCTTCTCCCTTACATAATGGTAGTGGACTTCAATATGCTTGGTTCTAGCATGGTATACCGGATTAGCTGCTAGATGTAGTGAGCTTGTGTTGTCACCAAAAATATGAGGTGTTGAAGAATGAAGTCCAAGATCTGTGTACAAAGACTTTAACCACATGATTTCTTGAGTTGCATTAGCCAAACCTCTATATTCAGCTTCGGTAGAAGATAATGCCACGGTTGGTTGCTTCTTCGATGACCAAGAAATGATTTTTGAACCTGCAAATGATATATACCCTGATGTGCTTCTTCTATCATCTTTAGATCCGGCCCAATCTGCATCTGAGTAGACCTTTAGCTCAATATCTGAAGTATATGAATAGAACAAACCTTCATTCATGGTCCCCTTTAGGTACTTGAGGACTCGCTTGGCCGCTTCCATATGTGGTCTTCTCGGCTTATGCATAAACTGACTCAATATGCTAACACTATAGCATATATCCACCCTTGTGAGTGTTGCATAGTTCAAACTTCCAACCAAGCTTTGATAGCTTGTGATGTCTTCAATTGGCTCTCCTTCATAAGCACTAAGCTTATGATTTTGCTCCATAGGTGTGCCTGCACACTTGGTATTTTCCATCTTGAACTTGACGAGCATGTCATGGACATACTTCCTTTGTGTGATGTATATACCTGAATCTGTGTAGATCAACTCCAATCCAAGAAAATAAGTGAGTGGTCCGAGGTCACTTATTTTGAACTCCTCCTTCATTTGACTCTTTACCTGTTTGATTCCTTCAAGATCATTGCCTGTGATAATAATATCATCAACATACACACATAAATAGATCACTTCAGATCCATTCCTCTTTATGAACAAAGAGGTATCCGCCTTGCTAGCTTTGAATCCTTGGTCCTGCAAATAAGTAACCAATCTGAAATTCCAAGCTCTTGGAGCTTGCTTCAATCCATACAAAGCTTTCTTTAGTTTGCATACATAGTTAGGATGATGTGCATCCTCATATCCAGGAGGTTGTGCCATATACACTTCCTCAGAAATCCATCCATTCAAGAAAGCATTCTTTACATCAAGTTGATAAAGATTCCAATTTCTAGATGCAGCAAGACTAATGAGAACCCTAATTGTAGGCATTTTTGCAACAGGAGAGAAAGTCTCCTCATAATCAATACCATGGGTTTGAGCAAACCCTTTAGCAACTAACCTTGCTTTGTGTCTATTTATACTTCCATCTGGATTCCTCTTGATTTTGTATATCCATCGAGATCCGATTATCTTCATAGATGGCTTGTTAGGTACAAGCTCCCAAGTGTCATTCTCCTTCAAGGCTTCCATTTCTTCATCCATTGCATCTCTCCAAGCTTTCTTGCTTTGTGCTTCTTCGAATGTGGTAGGTTCTTCATTGGTTGAATCCTTTGCAATGTAGATTGAGTGCTTGGTGACCAAAGAAGTATCATAACCAAACCTCTCTGGTTTCTTCTTCTCCCTCGAAGACCTTCTAAGTGGTTGATGTGAGCTCTCGGGTCCATATGTAGCATCCTGCATCTTTGCTTTACCTTTGTTTTTCCATAGCTTTAGTCTTTCCAAGTCTTCTAGGTCAATCTCCGAATCACTTTCTTCAATCTGCTTTGGCTCCTTTGGTTGAAGTGATGGAAAATCTTCATCCAAGTCATATGGCAGCTTCACTTTCCTGTCATCATCAAACCATGATTTGTTTTCATCAAAAATTACATCTCTACTCACAGAAAATCCTTTATTGGTTGGATTGTACAATCTATATCCTTTTTGGTTTTGATCATAACCAATGAATACACACTTCTCTGCCTTGGGATCCAATTTCCCTCTTACTTGAGAAGGAATGTGAGCATAGGCTAAGCATCCAAAGATTTTACAATGCTCTAGACTAGGTCTTCTTCCATTCCACACTTCATATGGAGTGGTTCCATCTAGTGACTTAGATGGAAGTCTATTTATGAGATATGTGGCTGTCGACACAGCCTCTGCCCATAGATAGTTCGGCAATCCCTTTTCGTTGAGCATGGACCTTGCAGCTTCGACGATAGCTCTATTCCTCCTCTCTGCTACACCATTGAGTTCAGGTGTATACCTTGTAGTGACTTCCCTTTTAATGCCTCTTTCATGCAAGAAGGCATCAAATTCAGAAGAGAAGTATTCTCCTCCACCATCTGATCTGAGTCTTTTCAAAGTCCTACCTGTTTGGTTTTCAACAAGAGCAATATACTTCTTAAAGCAATTAAACACTTCATCCTTGTGCTTCATGAAAAACAGAATGGTCCACCTGCTACAATCATCTATGAAAGACACATAATATCTTGAGCCTGATATAGATGGCTCCTTACTTGGACCCCACACATCCGTGTGCACTAGATCCAAAGGATTTTGATACATATATCCTTTCTTATTGAAAGGTTGGTGTTGGCAGTAGCCTTGGTACATCAGGATCTACAAGACGTGAAAGTCAAAGAAGGGAGTCAGAGCGAAGGGACAGCACAAGCGAGCGAAGGGACAGCACAAGCAAACAGGGCAGTCAAAGAAGATCTGGCAAGTAGGCCAATATTTTTTCAAGACATTAATGCAAATCAGAGAGATGGACACGCAGGGAAGAAGAGCAAGTAGGGAGCTTGAAGATATGTATGGCAGATCACTAGAAGAAATCCCTACAACAACAGTGATTTTTATCACTAATAATCATTGTAAATCTCATTTCACATTTTTCTAGCTCCATTTTGTGCAAGCCAAGGAGTCCTTGAGCTTGAGGAGCCTTAGAAGTAGTCGCGTACCAATTTTCATAATTTTTAGATCTCGTTTGAACCCCCAAATAAACCCTGGAACCTAATTTTTAACTAGGCCGGACACTAGGTCTGGACAGGGCCAAAAGCTAGTCAAAAACTATAAAAGGAGCTAGAGAGCTCATTTTTGGGGTGGATTGTAATTGAAACGAACTTGTAAGAGCATTTTTGAAAGTAATCTAAAAAAGCTCCATTGATTCTCACTCTTTGTCTTGCCTTGTGTGCGCGTGTGTGTGTATGTGTGTGCATGCTTGTGTGCTTCTCACTCACGCACTTGTGCAGCCACTTGCTCGAGGTCTTCATACCATCCTCACGTCTTCCCGGATTGACATTAAAGGAGGTGCTACTCATCATTGAGCTACACCAAATTTTGGCGCCGTTGCCGGGGATAGAGCTTTGAGGACGAGCGTGTGATGGTAAGACGTAGAGTTGACGCGTTGGAGTTGTAGGTATTTTCTTCACTCTCATCGTGTTTCTTTTACTTTCTTCACTATCTTCATCACCATCATCATCATCACCATCTCCCACGTCCATCTCCATCATCGCGAAAATTTCAGTTTTTTGACTATATTCCCATCTCCACCTCATTTCCCTCATTTCACTTGTGAGAGAGAGCGAGAGAGCGAATTTGCATGTGCTGTTTTTTGCATGTTTTGTGAGCTTTCTGCAGGTACAGGCCGCATCATCATCCCCAGCACCCTGCGCAGGTACGGAAATCTGAGTAACTGTCTGTGTGTCGCCGAGCTCTGTCAATCGCGACCGACAGAAAAATTGATCTAATTGCTAAACAAAGTGCATATCCATGACCTACAGGCCAAGGGCTTCCCAAAAATGTGTTTAGTTTTTTGAAATTCCACAGATTTCTGTCAATCGCGATCGCTCTGTCAATCGCGATCGACAAACCACGACGGACAGATCTGTCAATCGCGATCGACACGTCAATCGCGACCGACAGCCCACGACGGCTCTGTCAATCGCGACCGACAGAGTCAACGACCGATTGACCACGACCGACTGACTACACGCGTGACACGTGTCAATCGCGATCGAGTCATCAATCGCGATTGACTCATCAATCGCGACCGACACAGTCAACGACTGTTTGACCACGATCGACAGACCCTCGCGACCGACCTGTCAATCGCGATCGACTCATCAATCGCGACCGACAGAGTCAACGACGCTTTGACCACGATTGATTGACTTTTCGCAAACTCTGTCAATCGCGACTGACCAGTCAATCGCGACTGACAGCCACGACGGACCTGTCAATCGCGATCGACACGTCGATCGCGACTGACCTGTCAATCGCGACCGACAGACTTTGCGAACGCGTTAGAAGGGCAATTTAGGTCAAATTTTTAAGGCAAAGTGATTGGGTTAAATTGTGATTAAGTGTGGGACAAACCCTAGGGTGTAGTATTGCATTGCTAGGCCGTGCCACAAGCTACTCGAGTATTCCTGTTCGACTGTTAGCTTGTAATGAACCCTGATTTAACTCCCTAAACCCTGAACAGTCCTAACTTTTTCATTCGAAATCCAATTTTTGAGCTCTTGGGCTTGTTGGAAAGCTCGTGGCATATACTACGCGCCCTCAACTGTTTTTTATAAAGATAATGCATTGATTTTCAGAGAGGGTATTTTGAAGTTGACCATACCCAGGGGGCTCAAAGTCAGGGGTCTTTAGAATTATTTTCCTAAAAGTCACAATGCAGATGTGTGTTTGTGTCACATGAATGAAAGTGGTTGGTTTTGTTCTTTGAATATAAGCATTGAGCTAACCGTGGGTCCTTTATAGGTCCATTGAGAGCAACTGAGAGCGGACAAGGCAAGGTTTCTTTGCAAGCTTGAGAACCGGGTTCTTGAGCACCATAAAGCAAAGGATCAACAAGTAAGGTTGGATTATTCTCAACTCCCTCTGTCATTTCCTAGCTCAAGCTAAGAACGAGTAGAGATAGGAGTGAGCCAGGGCGACGATAGGCAGTTATCAAGTTGAAGACTACCTAAAAACTCAAGTTCAAGTTAAAAACATAATCTTTGTACTGTCGATAACCTAAAGAAAAAGAACCTAACGTGGAACGATCAACCTGAAAGTACGAAGAACATTCAAGTGATCCTGACGACGTAATATCAGACAAGACCATAAACACAATAATTAACTAAAAAGAATCAAGTGACTGGTACCAATTGACTGGCAACGAGGTTGTACTCTGGAGAAAATTGGGATAATCAGTTAGGCATATGAACCTTCGGTCAGGACGACATTTAGCACGAGAGAGACAAAGCCTTAGGTCTTCAGAGGCTAGTGTCAATCACACTGCAAGGTCTTGGGCCCAGCAGTTGAGCCACCACTCATACTACCCTAGCTCTGAGACCAGTGAGTCAGAAATGTCCCAAGGCATGGACAGACCTACGGGAAGTTCGGGAGTGCCTTATTTGTACAGGGTAGAAGGCCCTTACAAAACACAGCTGGAATACCTTAGGACCAACCGATTAGGTGCGAGCATCTATGAGGATGGCCTAGGAAGATCTGTGGTCCAGATTAAAAACCCTGACCAATCCATAGGACTAGAACACCCAGCTGTCAAGTTTGAAAATGGTGCATACTTGGACAAGGAAGGAACTATATATGTAGTCACTAGTCACCCTGATAGGACAGATGACTTCGGGAATGTAATCTCAGAAGCGGACTTAGGTGACCTAGAACAAGGGAACATGGGTGCGGAACCTAGAACCCCTCGAGGTAAATCAGTTCTCACTAGGATTATCACGCCTGAATGGGTCCCCCAAGACAACAAGAGCATAGAGTTGCTCCTCAATCGAGAAACTGATGAAGCCTTTTGGAGGTATAAGTCTAATCAGCCAACAGACATAGGAAATATCATGATCTATGAGTTTAAGGATCCGGATAGCCCAGGCAGAGTGACCTACTTAGATCATGCTTCAGAACGGATCTTCGTGGTGACAGAAAATGATAGGCATGCCTACACTTGGAAGGGTGAATTTATTTTCCCCCAACCAAGATCAAATGTATCCTATGGTCACCCTGGGGCTGGAACTTCCCAAGCTCATGGTACGCAAAGAGATAGAAGTAGGGATAAACCAGAAGTAAGTTTTGCCAACCCCGTGGGCAGAGAAAGGACGAGAACAGAGACGAATAGGGTAGAACCTGAGATGCATAGAGCCCACAGGAACCAAAGAAATGTAGATGGATTCCCTCTGCCGAGGCCTAGAGAGCACACAAGAACTTTGAGACCCACCCAGCTAGTTAAGTCCATGAAGAATTACTTTGACGGCACAGGAGATCCCTATGATCATGTGGCGGAGTTCAAGCAAGTCCTGAGAGCTGAACAGGTTGAGGATCTGTTCACGCAGTACAATGCTTTCGGTCTAACCCTTAGGAACACAGCACTTACATGGTTTCAACCATTGGATGAGCGTCAGTTCAGGAGCATAGACCAACTCCTAGAGGCTTTCATTGTAGAGTTCTCTAAGAGTGGCATAAGGCACAATACTTCCTCATTGATTCACAGCTTCAAGCAAACTCCTCAAGAGACCGTGAGACTTGCAGGAAGAAGATTTAGGCAATACCTTGAAAGATGTCCTATTTCGGAGCTACCCACAGCTGCTAAACAAGTAGCCTTATTTCTTGACGGATTGCTGAGCCCAAAATTGAGATCCTATGTGTATCTGAAAGACCCTAGGACTATAGAAGAATGTGTACGTATGTGCATTGACATTGAAGATAACCTAGGAGAAGAGCTAGAGTTGTCCAAAATTTACAAAGATTCAGATAGTGCATCTAGTCAATCTTCCACACAAGCCACATCAATTGAAGAACTTGCCGAAAAAGTAGCTCAGAAATTAGGTGTGACTAGCAAACAAATTCCAAGGTTTGCTCCTGTAAAAAGGTGCTATACATGCGGTGGTGACCATATGGCGAACGTCTGTCCCATTATGGCTCAACCCCTAGTAAACCCTAGTAGCCAGTACTGCACCATAGAACGGAGATACACCAACCACACCGCGCAAGATTGCCCATACAACAAGCAGACTGTTAGGCAACCCTACCCGCAGCCCTACCAACAAAACAGATACCAAAACCAAAATCCACTACCACAATATGCTAGACCCCAACAAACCTACCAACCACAATATCAGGCCCAACAGAGACCCCAACCAGTACTAGCGCAACAGCCCCCAAACCCCACTAACGTGATTCCAGTAAAGTATGCTGTTGCCGAAGAAAACCTGAATAGGGCCATAGTACCAGTAACCCCATTGATTTCGGAAAATGACCCAAGTGACCATAGCTTTGATTCTACACATGTCGATAGTCCCCAGGCTTACTACATGCAGTCTCCAGAACATGGTGAGTCTTACTATAGTGAGGAACCAAGTGAACCTAGTTGGGAGTCAGATTACACGAATGTCATGTATGCAAACCCCAACCCCAGGCCTCAACCTAGGCAAGTAAGACCTCCATTCCCGAGAGGACCGTGCTACAGGTGCCAGGGAGATCATCTCATCCGTGATTGTCCCTTGCCCCCACCTACACAACCCCAGTCAGTGACTATCCAAGGTTTTTGCCAAGATTGTGGAAAAGAGCATCTTTTACGAGATTGCCCTAAGAACCCCAATAATATGCCAAAAATCACTCCTATCAATGTGATTGGTTTGGTTGTAGATTCTTCAGGAAGCGTCACTTCCACTGCACCAGTGCAGGTAGTCACTAGAGCTCAGGCTTTGCAGCAAAACCAAGAGACAAACCAGGGTAAGAACTCAGAAGCTAGTGAAACCGAGAGCATAACAAAGAAAAGGACTAGAGCATGGAAAGATAGTCGGGAAAGAATGAAAAGACAATGGGCTAAAAAGATGAGTGAACTTGAAGAAAGCATAAGAGAAACCAAAGCTAGGATAACTGAAATCACCTCTCAAGTCCCCTCTCACAATACCCCGCCGCCACCCCTCCCATCTCCATCCGACCCACCACCTTCCCCACCGCCTCATCAAATCCCACCACCCCCTAGAGTAGGAACAGTGTTAGCTGATCCCACTCCTGAAGACTTAGACATGATGCTCAAAGCATATCAGGCCAGAATCCAAGAAGGGCCGAACGTCACGGATCATGACAAGTGCTATCCTAGAGCTGACCTAGAGATAGAAAGAACCAAACTGTGCGCGAAAATGGTCGCATTGGCTCAGACTATGTTTGAAGCCAGTCGCCTTTTCAATTACTCGGGCTCAGCCAAGACGCAGTTACACTTGGATGGATTCCTAGAAAAGTTAGAGAGGATAGTTGCCAGATCTGACAAGGAAGAAAAAAATCAGGAGAAAGAAAAAGCAAGCAAAAACCTGAGCCATTCCCCATCGGAAGTTTATGCAGCCAATTCCACTAAACCAGACAACTTCCCCTCCTTGGAAAGATTAGAGAGGCTAACTGCACAGCCAGAAAAGGAGCCTATCCCTCAAAAAAAGGAAAGGGCAAGAGAACGGATAAGCCAGCCTCTTCAGGAAGCTCATGTGCCTCGTCAAGGAGCCTATCTTCCTCCCCAAAGGTCACAGGAGTCTCACTTGAAAGCTTATGAACCCCCACAGGTAACCCACATTCCTTCCCAGAGAGCGTATGAGCCTGTGCGGAAAAGTAATAGCATAAGTAATCCTCCCCAAGAAGCTTGTGCGCCAGCTATCTATGAGAACGAGGAAAGAGCCAACGATAGAAATAGCCCTCCTTCCCAGGTAGCATATGTACCTAATTCTACAGAGCCAGACACTTCTTCTTCCATGAATCGGTTTGCACCAGACTTCCTACGAGAGATTCAAGAAGACAAATGGGATAACGAAAGCGAGGTCGCCCCTCCTTTTGAACTTGTGGACGATGCACACGACCAATTCCCACAAGACATCCCATCTATTTACGGGGAGCATGAGAGTGTTCAGTCTCACGAGAGATTGGACTTTGAGTCTAATTCCCTACAGGAGTTACCCCACTTCACAGGCCCATGGGAAGCAAAGTCCACATGTATGAGAGCACCCACAGTCATGGTAAGGAACGACGACTCAGTCATACCTAGGAACACAGAGGTAGTGAAGAACACTAACGTGCAGTGTAATCTCAAGTTAGAAGAGCTACTCAAGGTTAGACCTGAACTATGGAAACACGTAGCCAAACAAGTACCAGAGATAGCCAAACCTCGTTCCCGGGTAGGATCCCATAGGACAGTGCCAGAAATCCCCTTGGATAAGATAGGAGATATGTGCGAAGGTGAAGAAGGGAACACCTATCTTCCCATTACCTACCAAGACTACACCACAAAAGCAATTTTGGACTCAGGTGCAGGAGTTGCAATTGCCACCACCTCCTTATGGAAGCGTTGGGGCAAGCCAGCACTCAGGCCGACGAGAATGAAATTGCAGATGGCCGATGGCCACATAGAGAGACCCCTAGGATTGCTAGAAGGAATAACTCTCACCACTTGTGGTGTCGAGTTTGAACATAGTTTTGCTATCTGTGACTTCAATAAAAATCATGCCTATGAGATGATTTTGGGAAGACCATTCATGCGACAGTTGCAAGTGGTACAGGATTGGGGAACCAATTCTTTGTACCTGCAGCACTTAGGTGTTACAACCAAAGTCAATCTCAAGGATTATTCTCATAGAGATGTCCCTCCTATCCAATGGAATCCCATCCATAGAGCCAAAGATGATACAGAATCTGTGCATTCCATAGGGTCTGGATCCTCATGGATGCATGAAGACACCCACTTATGGATGTGCAAGGTAGCAGTAGAAGAAGAGAAGAGAGAGAAAGCCAGAGAGGTAGGTGCGAAAGAAACCCATAGATCAATCCAAGACCCAGCCTATGCACCTGTAGTTTTTCCAGATGAAGAATTTGAACCTCACGGTTGGGCAGAAATCTTAGCAACAATGGACGTAGCCATCAACGAAGAACAATGGACACCTCACTGTGATGAGGATGGCTATGATATTTCAGTCTTCTCCATAGAGCCAATCATGGGAGAGGCAGTTCTAGAAGAATGCGAACCTAGCCCTGATGCATTTGAGGATGCAAGTGACTCCGATCTAGAGTCAATCATTATGGACCCACCATTTGCATCAGATGAAGAATACTTCCATGAGGTAGAATTTCAAACCCAGAGGCATGGAGAGCTGACAAATGACGTAAGATTAGCAACACATGTGACCCCTAAGGAAGAAGGAAAGAAACGAAAGAAGAGAGAAGCCTTACCAGAAGAGGAAGAATCTTTGTTTGAGGTCCCAGAAAATTTTAAGAAGTATGAGATAGATGACAGGAGAGTCATGATAAGAATGCCTAAACGAGAGGCACAAGCAGGAGAGGCCTATGATAACAAAGAAACCACCAAACAAATAGTAGTGGCCCTAGAAGAAGGAGAGGAGAGATGCACGTATATAGGCCATGACCTGACAGAAGAAGAAGAGTACGAATTGATAGCCTTGCTAAGAGAATACAGAGATGTATTCGCTTGGAGTTACAAGGATTTGAAAGGTGTTGACCCTGATATATGCTCACACACCATTCCCATGACCTCAGATGCTAAACCCTCTAAGCAAAAGCCTTACACATATAACGATAACTATGCTGCTAAGATCAAGGAAGAGATAGATAGACTGGTTGAAGCTGGATTTATCTATGAAATTGAGCACACCGAATGGGTATCCCCCATCGTAGTGGTGCCCAAGAAGAATGGCAAGCTGCGTGTGTGCATTAACTTGAAAAAGGTTAATGCCGCCACGATTCGAGATAACTATCCACTTCCCATCACAGAGCATCTCTTAGAAAGAGTGGCAGGCAAGGAAGTGTACAGCTTCCTTGATGGATTTTCGGGCTACAATCAAGTAGCCATAGCTCCAGAGGATCAGCATAAGACAGCCTTTGCCACAGAATGGGGCATTTTTGCTTTTAGAGTAATGCCATTTGGGCTTACCAATGCACCAGCGACCTTCCAAAGGCTGATGTGCCATGTGTTTAAGGAGTTCCTGAGGAAGAGTTTAGAAGTCTACGTTGATGATCTTTGTGCTCATTCCAACGTTAGACAGACCCATATTCCTGAACTCAGGCAAATTTTTGACAAATGTAGAGAATATCAAGTCTGCCTGAACCCCGAAAAGTGTGTTTTTATGGTCAGGCAAGGCAAGATCCTAGGACATATTGTGTCAAAGAATGGCATATCTACTGACGAAGAAAAAGTGAGAGCCATAGCGGAGCTACCTAGGCCAAAGAATGTCAAGGAAGTACAAGCTTTCATGGGGCATTGCGGTTATTATCGACGATTTATACACATGTATGCTGTCATTGCAAAGCCCATGTACGGACTTCTGACAAACTTTGAGTGGACGGATGAATGTGAGAATTCCTTCCAAGAACTTAAACGAAGATTGTGTTCAGCACCAATCTTGACCACACCAGATTGGAATAAGCCATTCCATGTTCATGTGGATGCATCCAATTACGCTATTGGATGTGTACTTGCACAACCTACTGGTGAAGGCAATATGGATCTTCCAATTGCCTACGCCAGCAGACAATTGAATGCGGCTGAACGGAATTACACCACAACAGAGCGCGAAGGATTAGGCATGGTATATGCAGTCAAGAAATTTAGGCACTATTTGCTTGCAAATAAGTTTAAATTTTTCACGGACCATCAGGCATTGTTGTACTTAGTAAACAAGCCATGCAATACAGGAAGATTAGTGAGATGGTTTCTCTTACTAATGGAATATGACTTTGAGGTTGTGGTAAGAAAAGGTAGGACTCACTTGAGAGCAGATCATCTCTCTAGGCTCACATCGGGAGAAGCCCCACAAGGAGTGTCAGATGACCTTCCTGATGCTTACTTGTTTAATTTGGAAGTTGTACCGCAGTGGGCTAAACCATTGGTACCAGTATTGACATACGGGCCTAACCATCCTGTAGTAAACACACGGAATAGAGAGATCGTAAAAGCCCAAAAGTACCATATCATGGCAGGAAGCATGTACAAGCACACCGATCAAGGGATCTTGGCTTGTTGCGTAGAAGAAGATGAGTACGCTAAGTGGTTGCAATTAGCACATGTAGGTGCGTTAGAGCAACACCATTCAAAACAACGAACTTTACAGACTCTAAAGAGATTCGGAGTGCACTGGCCCACTATGGAAGCGGATGTCCAGAAGTTGTGCAAGGAATGCCCAATCTGTTGCACTAAACCACCTGTGGAACATGCCACTCTCTATCAAGTATCCATTGTACCAGATTGGAGTGAACCTCTGGTATCATTCTTGCGGACAAACACATTCCCCCCAGACATGACTCTAGCGAGGAAAAGGAGTTTAGAACAAGAAGCCCTGGATTATTCACTCATAGGTGATAATCTATATAAGCGCGGTAAGGATGGTTACCTGAGACTGTGTGTCCATGAAAGTGAGTATCTGAAGATCTTAGAAACTGCTCACCAAGGTGTAGCAGGAGGACATTTTGGACCAGATCGGGTAATCAAGGCAATACTATTTGCGGGCTTTTGGTGGCCTACACTTCACATGGATGCACATACCTATGTGAAACGGTGTGATATCTGTCAGAGGACTCAGTATCCTATACGCAAAGATGAGATGCCACTGAAACCTATGATGGGTGGACGTGCATTCTCTAAGTGGGGAATAGACTTCGTAGGTCCTATTAATCCCCCAGCTAAGGGTTCTCATGCGGAATACATCATCGTGGCAACAGATTATCTCACCAAGTGGGTAGAGGTAAAGGCTACGACAAAGAACGATGCTCAAACAACTGCCAAATTCTTGTTTGAGAATGTATTCACGAGATATGGACTACCCATAGAGCTTGTAAGTGATAGAGGCACTCACTTCTTGAATGAAGTTATTGAAAATCTACTCCAAGAATTTTTGGTAATACACAAGAAGTCTGCCCCATATCACCCTCAAGCTAATGGTCAGGCTGAGAGCACTAATAAGATTTTATGCAATGTACTGACAAAATTAGTGAACACTAAACGCTCTGATTGGGACAAACAGCTACACCATGCTGTTTGGGCATACCGAGTGGCCTACAAAACGGTACTCCAAGCCACCCCCTTTCAGATGGTATTCGGCCAAAACGCTGTGCTACCCTTGGACTTCCTGATCCCCACATTGAGAGTAGCACAAGAATACGAATGGACAGGTCACGAGCTCTCCTCTAGGATCTTTGACCTTGAACGATTAGGAGAAACAAGACTAAGAGCCGCTGCAGGAATATATGCCGCCAAGAAGAGACAGAAGGCATATTTCGATGCCCATGTGAAGGATAAAGGCCTGAAAGCAGGAGATCTGGTCTTGGTCTATACACTCAAACAACACGCGAGGAAGCTAGAAAAGAGAGGCTACGGACCTATGATCATCAATAGGATCTCCACAAGCGGAGCGGTACAATTGGCCACATTAGAGGGTGATGTTCTCCCAAATTATATCAGCGGTTGCAGAGTCAAGTTGTACCAGGAACCCCTCACAGAAGAAATGCTTAGCCGACTCAATACTGCTAAGAAACGCAAAGAGGAAGAAAAGCGAGTGCGAGAAGAAGCTCAAGCAGAAGCTTTAGAACGCATTAGAAGAATGAAATTACGTAGGCAAGGTAGAGAGCAGCCTAGGACAAATGACTATGCAGATCAAGGATATCATGTGGCAATGTGTGAAGTCGCAGGAACAAGCTCGCATAGGATAATTGATAGACGTCCTTTCGTAACCTTAGATATAGGACAAGGAAAGAGTGCAAGGACCGTAAGAGCCTTGATTGACTCAGGTGCAGCCACTAGTGCTGTTAGAATGTCTTACTGTCACGAGTTACAGTTAACTGTCAATCCTGTGGAGGCATATCTTATAGGATTGGGAGGCGTGGAAACCCCTTGCATGGGCGAGGTGGAACTTCCCCTCTACATTCATGATGAAGCAATGACAGTTAAAGTACTAGTGTGTCAGGATGAGGATCTCACTGAGCCTCTTGTCCTGGGTCAAGATTGGATTTATGACCAAGCAGTCAATCTAAACCTAAGAAGTGGACTTCTCCAGGTTTGGGTCAATCATAGTCGAGTTACAATAGAATTAGACAATCAAGCACTCAAGGAACTAGGAAAGGCACAGACTCCTGGTCCTTCCAGGGGTACACATGAAGATGACCATGCTGTTCTTGTCCAAAACTATGTGTTGCAGAGGAATGATATTCGCAAAAAAGGAGTCAGGAATGCAAAGGAACTCCCTTCTTTTCCAAAGGCTAGAAGGAGGCACCAACCCAAGGTGGATCAAAGGCAGAAGAAGCAGGGTACTACCTATGTCAGAGATCAAAAGTACCGGCGCAGCAGAACAGCCCAGCAAATAGATCAGGTATGGGTGCGGAAAGGCGAACGACCAGTTGCACCACCGTCAACTACAGGGGTGAAGCCTCTTATTAGCGACCAACAACGCGACGCTAATAAGAAGTCTTTCAGAAATTCTTCTGCTAAAATAAGATCTATTTGGGTGCCCAAGAAGTCGATGAAGGCAAGCCCACAATCAAGACAAATTTGGGTGCCTAAGGCTTGCTTGATGGCACAAGTAGCTACGCAGTGGCCACAACTTAAACAGCATAACGCAGCGACGCATAATGCCAGATTTCACTCGTTCTCAACACTCATGTACACACCAAACCCAAGAGCGTACATGTAATCAATTGTAAATGGGTCCCAAAAAGGCCTCATCTTCAAACCACGACACCGAGAAGGCTCTGTAGAGACTCTCCGAAACCGAAGGCCAAGCCCACTCACTGCATTTGGCAGCCTAGGGCCTGTAATAAACCCCCCGACCCCAATTTGTAAATTCATAACCCGCTTACTAACTGCAATAGTTTCCTAGGACAACACAATCACTAACTACACACACTGTCTTCATACTCTTACTAACCACTAACTCACCCTCTACCTTATGTTAATGTTGTAACGGGGACAACAACGGATTTATTTTGTCCATTACAATGTTAACACTTGGTTCTATATTCTCACAGAACCAATCCGCAAACAGGGCCATGGCAGAAGCAGGAACCAGCTCTCAAGCCGGATCTGGTCCCCAAATCGTGGACATAGAAACACTTCTCCTTGAGCCACGTCTCACTGCAAGACCGCAAGAGCTTCAAGAAGTGCATGTGCTCCCCATCCAGGATCCTCCTCAAGGACACACTTCTCAAGTGGGTAAGCATGCGCATTGGTTCAGTGATGTTGCTGGACCACTGGGCGATGGAACCTACTTCTGGGAAGCAGAATTGGAATTCAATGGCAAATGGGGTCGATACCACTTTTTCACACGCGAATTTGAAAGCTACCAAAATGCTGAAGTCATGAGATCAGTTTGGGTCAAAGCAGGTGTGGAAAGTTATTTCAGGACTCACTTACCAAAGCCGGATTTTTTACGATGCTCTTATCTGATCAGTACCATCACGCCAAGCAGAGCCAAGGGCGGCGACAGCACCTTTGTGTTGCCATCACTGCTGCCGGGTAATGAGCTCAAAAGATTCAAGTTGAGCCTCAATCTGGTAAGAGAAGCGTTGGGTATGTACGGCATGCACATCCCAACAGAAAAGGAAACCATGGTCCCAGGTCGAATGAAGCACAAGGATCTGAATAAGTTGAAGGATATGGTAGCCATGACACCTACCATTGCGCTTCACCTGCGCACCATCATGCAACACTTCGCGTTTCCCGCCCAAGAACGATTCACAATGCCCCCGAAAAAAATATGGTTCAGTTTATATCTAGCAGAAACCGAAAGCCTGCCCATCAATGTGCCACACTGGATCATAGACCAGATCCACCTAGCGCATCAAAGGTGGAACAAAAAACAGAAGAACGTGCTCCACGGGTGTTGCGCTTTGACCAGAATAATCTATAGATGCTTGGCTTATGACGTGCCTGTTCAGCGGGCACTCGTATGGTCCCGAGTCCAAGAATTCCAAAGAAGACTATCAACAGCAGGCCCCCCATCCAAGAAGATGAGGGGGGGAGTCCAACTACCCTGTGCTCAACCAAGGGGAGCTACCGCTACACCAGAAATCACTCCTCCCCAGACACGACGAGTTAGGCCATTCACAATCCGGTTACCAAGACCAAGCACGGAGGGGCCTAATCTGGTGTTTCCACCCATTCCATCCGATTTGGAATTTCCGCAGGGATTTACTCTTGAGGACCTCACGGATGAAGAAATTGCCAGATTAATCTATGACTCTAACCTCGAAGCGGAAGCAGCGCGAGCTCAGGAACCACGACCCAAAACAACATCGGCCCCCACCCAACCACAAACTGTAGAAGTCGATGCAGATGAACAAGAGGCAGGAGGAGATGAAGAAGAGGCCGACGAAGAACAACACCAAGAATATGACGAACTCTCCGAGTTAGCAAGTGCCCCAGCATATTCGGCACAAGTCAAGAGACTATATCGAACCATGCGACTGGTTCAGGAACAGCATAAGATGTCTCTAGAACAGGGCAAAAGACTCATGAACGACTTGCTAGCGGAGGAAGGTGTGGACGAGTTATTCATTGAGTCCATGAACCTTCATGCCGACGCTGTAGGACTGGACGAGGCCATCCATGAGGCTATGGCCTACATCCACAGGTTTGAAAAAAGAGTTCCCGTTCGTCCCAGGAGGTCCGGGAAGCAAATTCACATCAATACATCAGCACCAGGCGAGTCAGCGCAAGCAGAAGAATATCACGAAGCACCGTTGTCACCACCATCCCCACCTCACACTACACAATTCACTCCACCACAGGGCACTAGCACTACCACATCCACTACCACTACCATTGTCATGGGCATCCCACTCTCCCCGGGAATCCAAGTCGGGGGAGTCACCATGCCGACCTTCACCACCCTGTTCACCGATGTCACATCCACTCCACCCACGATTCCCATCTACACCGTCACTCAAACAGTTGACACGATGGAAACATCACCAGCCACAGCACCGCTCCCTCCCCCCATGCCACCATCACCCATACCTCCTCCACCCACATCTCCACTTACATCCACAGCATTCACCTCTCCCATTCCCGCCCCCATTCCCCCTGCATCTTCACCTTTCCCAGCATTATTTAATGTAAATAACATATTTTTTGCATTAAACCAATGTGTATATCAGCTCCAACATGAGTACAAAGCTCTGGACAACCGGTATCAGCAACTGGAAACGCACCACCAGAACTTACAAACACAATTTCACATTCTACACACAGAAAATGCAGAACTGAATCAACGCTACGCGGCGCTTGAGCAGGCTCACCAAACCTTATCGGCAGCACCCCAACCATCGACAGAATCAGGTGCCAAACAACTAGAGGCTTTGCTCGAGGTATACCAAGCGGATAATCTCAAAGTTCGGCGTAACCTGGCACTTCTCAGAAAACACATGGCGGCCGCCCTTGAGGAAAACAAGAGACTGCAGCAGCAAAATGAAGCAAATCTAGAAGCTGCAATGGAAGGCTCTCCACACGAAATTGATCCAGAGCAATTTAAAGCTGTGCCCTCAGAGACAATGAAGACCATCTTGGACGGCTATGCAGATCTATTAGAAGCTCATGATGACTTGGAAAGGGAACGTGATGCGCTGCGCAATCAACTCCAAGAGCAACAGACAGTAACCAAAGTCACAGAAACGACCACGACTTCAGAAGAAGTCATGGCATTGAAAGAGCAGGTGGCCGAATTACAGGCAAGATTACTCACACATGAAAGGCAACCCTCTCCAGTGGTCGAACCTGAACCCGAGGATTTGGTACCCATCGAGGTAGATGAGACGTATGAGGAACCTTACGTTCCTATGCCAATGCCAGGTGGTGAGCAAACCGCAGAAGGAATGGATACGTTAGAAATCGAAGTACCTGAGTGGCTCCAAACACTAGAGAAAACGGCATCAACTCATGAAGATCGAGTGGCAGTTCAGATCCAATCTATGGCAAAGATAGAGGACACAATTATTAAATCAGAATACTTCCGCAGCATGTCCCACCATAGATGGATCGGAACCAATGATGATCAATACGTGCCCTATTGTATACTCCTGGCGGACTACAATGCAGAAATCCAACATAAATGTGGCAAACCTCCAACGTTTGCTACACAATTTGGGCCAGATGACATCCCAGAGAGTGCTAAAAAAGGATCCATTCATCAACCCACTTGGAGGATCCGACTCCTCGAAACCTATCCGGAGATGGTTCGCACCTGGACGAATATGCCTCTTTTTATTAAATATAACCCTTGTTATGTTCCTGTACTCCGCAGACGCACATGGCCAGAGTTTACCATTGCCGTCAAGAATATCAAGGGATGCGCCAAATGGTTAAACTACGTCTATCTAGCACCCCCTCAAGGGCCTCCCACCGTCAATTACATGATCTCCACTATACGGCACTGGAGCCTCCGATTAAAGAATACCCCTGATGTAATGGCCCAGATGTGCATGAAAATTTTTGAGTTAATGCTTATTACATTCAGGACATTCAAGAATATCAAGGACCCACACTTCTCAGGCGTCGGATTCCTTACAGGAAACCAAGATTTAGTGTATGACATGAGCACCACTCCTTCCATAGAGGTGATCTACGCTTGGCACGCCAGAATAAAATACCTCCCGGCCTGCTTTAAACAAACATTCGAAGAGATGTTCGTAACAGGGTTCTGGGAATACCACTCAGAAATATTTGTACCCAGACCCTCACATCTCCTCCATTTATTTGCTGTGGAGCGAACCATTCACTCAGAGCAGTTACGGGTGCCACATCCAGAGGTCCCAGGGCCAGTCAATTGGGATGCATTGCTGACAGATCTAGCAAGGGGACTCAGGTTAGAAGAACACCACCTCGCCGCCGATGTTGTACAATACTACGTACAAAAAGCAGCTAGACAAGGGTCTGTCAGGGGCGACAGACGCGAGAGTGGGGGGGGTGTTGGCAGTAGCCTTGGTACATCAGGATCTACAAGACGTGAAAGTCAAAGAAGGGAGTCAGAGCGAAGGGACAGCACAAGCGAGCGAAGGGACAGCACAAGCAAACAGGGCAGTCAAAGAAGATCTGGCAAGTAGGCCAATATTTTTTCAAGACATTAATGCAAATCAGAGAGATGGACACGCAGGGAAGAAGAGCAAGTAGGGAGCTTGAAGATATGTATGGCAGATCACTAGAAGAAATCCCTACAACAACAGTGATTTTTATCACTAATAATCATTGTAAATCTCATTTCACATTTTTGTAGCTCCATTTTGTGCAAGCCAAGGAGTCCTTGAGCTTGAGGAGCCTTAGAAGTAGTCGCGTACCAATTTTCATAATTTTTAGATCTCGTTTGAACCCCCAAATAAACCCTGGAACCTAATTTTTAACTAGGCCGGACACTAGGTCTGGACAGGGCCAAAAGCTAGTCAAAAACTATAAAAGGAGCTAGAGAGCTCATTTTTGGGGTGGATTGTAATTGAAACGAACTTGTAAGAGCATTTTTGAAAGTAATCTAAAAAAGCTCCATTGATTCTCACTCTTTGTCTTGCCTTGTGTGCGCGTGTGTGTGTATGTGTGTGCATGCTTGTGTGCTTCTCACTCACGCACTTGTGCAGCCACTTGCTCGAGGTCTTCATACCATCCTCACGTCTTCCCGGATTGACATTAAAGGAGGTGCTACTCATCATTGAGCTACAGTTGTCTATGAGCCTTGCCGAGTTGACAAGCTTCACACTTATAAATCATGTGTTGCCTTGTGATATTAGGCAAACCAAGTACACTTTGGTCCCTGCAAATCTGTTTGAGTGTCCTCTCACCAATGTGAGCAAGCCTTTTGTGCCATATCTCCAACTCTGTTAGAGTTTGAGATCCATAGCTAAACAAAGCTATGTTCTTTGTATCTTCCACTTCAAAAGTGAAAAGCCTTCCTGTCTTTTCTCCTTTGGCAATCCTTCGAAAGCCTTGCCTTGGGTCTTCAACATATGCTCCAAATCGATTGAATCTAACCTGCAATCCTTTTTCAACAATCTGTCCAACACTTATTAAATTTTTGGTAATTGTAGGGACATACAAGACTTTGCTTAAGAGGTTCATATTCCCATCTGATGTCTTCACATTACCTATCTTCTCCACTGAGTGCTTTGTGTCATCTCCTGTCTGCACTTCATGCTTGTTATGAGGATCTTCCAAATCAGAAAGTAAAGCCACATTTCCTGCTACATGGTTCGAGCATCCCGAATCAATGTAAAATATGTGATCATCATCCTTACCCTTCTTCGTTGATAGATTCATAATCAATAATGAATCTTCTTGACTTTGGTCCTCTGCATAGTTATTGTAATCTCTTCTTCCTCTATGGCCACTTTGATAGTTGTTGTTGTTGTTGTAATTGTTGTTGTAGTAGTTGTTGTTGTAGCCTCCATTGTACCTGCCTCTATTTGATCCATAGCCACCTCTATTGAATCCTCTTCCTCTTGAGTTCCTCGGGTTCCTGAAACATTCTTCAGTAGTATGGTTAGATAAGCCACATATGTTGCAAGGTTGAGATGATTGGAATCTCCCCCTGCCTTGCTTTCCACTTCTGCCTCTTCCTCTAGCTCTTCCTCTACCTGCAAAGTTTGCTTGGAAAGAGCTTCCTTCATCTTCATTCTTTCTATTCTTTGACTTGTCCTTGACCTTAGCTTTATCAGAATATAAGGCAGAAGTTTGATTACCTCTTGAGGACTCACCACCTTTGCTAATCTTTGCTTCATGAGTGAAGAGTTGGCCCATGAGTGTGTTGAGGTCGGGTACATGCATATCCATGTATAAATCCATGGCTGTTGTGAATGACTCCCACTTGTCGTCTGCTTTGATTCCATTCATGATTTGTCTTATGATTTGCTCCTCTTCAATTACTTCTCCAATGCTTCCAAGTTGGTCGGAAATCTCCTTCATCTTTGTGACATAATCAGTCACATTTTGCTTCGGGCTTTTCTTCATTGTTGTGAACTCCATCCACAATTGGTTCTTCCTTGCTCGAGTGTTGGAAGAGAAGAAAGAAGCAAGTGCATTCCAGGTTTCTCTTGATGTCTTGCATCCCTTGACATGAGGTAAAAGAAAATCAGAGATTGAGTTTAGAATATAGGACCTTGCAAGTGCATCCTTCGAACACCAATTCGAAAGTCCTTCCACTTCTTCATGTGATGGTTGCCCTTTGTTCCTCATGGTTGGCATTGCTTCATCTCCGGATATGAATCCATATAGATTCCTCCCTTGAAGGTAAGCCTCCATCCTTAGAGACCATGCCGGATAGTTGTTTCGATCCAATTTGTCAATTGTTGATGGAAATCCATCTCCCATGTTGCTTGACTATGCTCTGATACCACTGTGAAGAGAGATGGTGGATGCAATCCAAAGATGAGTAGGTTCCGCTACAACCAGCTTCACACCAGCCAACTGAGACTTCAGAGTTGATTAGTAGACCCTTTGAGCTTCCTAAATCCACCAAAATATCAGCCAAGTACTTTGGAACATGTATCCCAAAAGTTTAAGTCAAGACAGACAAGTTGCGAAATGACTAGCTCCCAAAACTTGCTATTTTTGGACATACACCTGCTGGAAAAAATGAACAGTGCTCTCAGCCTGGAAGGAATTAGAAAAATTCCTTTTGGGCATAGCAAATAGACTTAGCAAGCTTCCTATTCCAAGTTAAAACACTTCAAATGATGGACTGAGCACTGAGAACAAGTTTCATCAAGTTCTGGAACATTCCCACAATTCTCGGGGCTCTGCAGAGATAGACCAGTAAGCAGTAAAATGCAGATATCTCCAAAAGTATAAATCCAATGACCTTGAAAATTTATAGGTAGAAACTAGACAGTGAGAGCTATCCAACGCACTTTAAAACACTGACAAAGGTTCAGTAAAACTCGAGATATGACCTTCTGAAGTTACTGCTCTGAGTGAGTATAGCAGAGAACAAAACAGAGAGGTAGATGATAATAAATGTATAGATTCACATATGATTACAACCACATTGGCAATGAATCTTTGCACAATGGGAGTAGAATGATAGAGCTATGGAGTAAGCTCTTCAATCTCTACAAAATGACATGAAGTGGTCACGTACAAGGCTTGCTAATCGCCTCTTCCTTCTTGCTCCTTTTATAGCAATTCTTGGAGGGAGTTTTGAATTCGAATTCGAATGGCTCCACCTAAAAGTGATCCCCAAAGTTAGGAGAGATTCCCTCAGCTCAAAAATTCGTGATTTTGGTAGTTGGAGCCACGAATTTGCTTTTACATCATGGATGAGGTAAGCCATCCTTTTACTTTTTTCTTTTTCCATTTATAAGAGATAAAATGTACTCTTTTACAAGAGGTGTTCACATGACTACTCATGTGACTTACAAATGAGGATAATATCAAGCATATCAAGCATGTAGGCTTGGGCAAAATGCACCAACACGTTCCCCCACCCACCCCCCACCGCCCCCCACCGTTCCCCCACCCACCCCCCCACCGTTTCCCCACCCACCCCCCACCCCCCCCCCCCCCCACCCACCCCACCGTTCCCCCACCCCCCACCGCCCCCCCACCCCCCACCGTTCCCCCACCCACCCCCCACCGTTCCCCCACCGTTCCCCCACCGTTCCCCCATCGTTCCCCACCGCCCCCCCACCCACCCCCCATCGTTCCCCCACCCACCCCCCACCGTTCCACAAGCCAACCCCCACTGTTTCCCCCCCCCCCATCCCCCCCACCCCCCACCCCCACCGTTCCCCTCCCCCACCCCCCACCGTTCCCCCCCCCCCCCCCAACTTATAGTTAATTTTTATTTTCTATGGTCCATGCTTTTGGCTCTAGATTGCGCCTCGGATGGCCATTTGTTTCAAAGTTGGGGTCATTTTCAAGTACTTTGCACCTCTGAACTCATTTTCAGCCTTAGTTTTTCCAAAATCTCACCTTTTCTCTGAGTTTTGATCAAAACCCACATATTTTGAGCACATTTCTCACGGTTTTTTCAATACCCACAAGGTCCACATAGTCTATTCTCACTTTTTTTTTCCTTTTGTTTCAAAAATTCACATATGCAACCCCTATCGCTCTACTGTTTGATCATTTTGACCCTCTCCAGACCCCATAATCCTGCTCCCTCACCCTCCCCTTACCCTTCTGCCAGCCACATCCTTACCCCTCCCTGCCCTATCCATCTCAGCCCCTCAGCCCTCCCTTCTCCCTCCTTTCTACCCTCCCTTTTTCCTCCTTTGCTTTTCCATGAAAAAATCCCACTTTTCGTTCTTCTCTAGTGTTTGTTCTCTCCTGCTTCTCGTGGACTTGGTTGCTGCTCTAGTGTCCTTTTAAAGATTTTTGCACCACAAGTATTATGGTGTCATTTTTGCTCAGAGTTTGGTTGTAGCTCTCCGAGACGGAGAGCACATTAGGTGGTGGGCAACTGTTGAGCCCATAAAAGTCATATTGGTCAAATTCAACTACATTCAAAGTCAAAAGGTCAAAGTCAAATTGGTCAAAGTCAACATGTTCAAGGTCAAAGTCAACATGAATGAAGTCAAGTGTTCGAAGTGCAGGTGTCAAAGTGTGCAGGCAGTGCACAATTAATTGTTCACAAAGGGTGAATTGGAGAAAGTGGTTGCAGGTTGCAGAGGTATTTCTCTAATTTCCCTAAGGTTCAAAGTGATTTTAAAGTGTTTTGGAAGGTTCAGGTGAACCCTCTCTTAGGTGCACAAGTGAAGACTTAAAAGGAAAATGTGAAGGTATGTGAAGCGGCAGTGTACGCAGAAGGGAAAGTATGGCCCCCCAATTAAATTTTTTGATTTAGTCTAAAGTCACTACAGGACAAAACAAGGATTCGTTGGTTGCCCACTTGAGGAGACAATCTTGGGACATCAAAGAGAGCACCAAGATACTCTTGCAGTTAGGAGCGTACGTGAATCGACACTAAAATCTAGGCAAGGACTATTCTTGAACTATTCTAAGACTAAGCAAGAGTGAGCATAGTCTAAGCTAGGCAAGAGAGAGAAGTGCAAGAGACACAGTGTGCGACGCAGAGAAGTGAGTGCAAGGTGTGCAGGAAGAGTGACCAAGGAAGTGTGCAGAGAAGTGCTAAGCCATTCACCCCAAGGATCCCAAGGTCTCATTGAAGTTGTGCGCATGCCGAAAGAAGGTGTCAAATCCTCCACCTTATTGGAAGCTTGGTGCAAGGTGTGCACAAGTGCAGGCTTGGAGAAGGTGGAGGTCTGGTGCAGAGAAGGCCGGTAGCAACAAGACCCTTGGGTATTTGGTATTTTGTGATTGAGCACTCTGTGGGATTTGCACATAAGCATTGGGTTGTATTGTTGGATTTTATTGTGCATCACCATTGTATTTTTCTTCTTATAACCAATCAACAGAGGCTTCCAGTGTGTATCTTTCTTCTTGTCTTTCCCTTTTTCTCCGACAAACACTCAAATCCCTTCTTGTCCAAGAATCTCCCAATAGGACATCATCAACCTAGAAGAGTTCAAGGCATGGAAGTCCAAAGGCAAAATCAAGATGAAGAAATTGGAGGATATAGAAATCATCCAACCAAGCAATCAGAAGATCACAAAGGGAGAGCATGAAGCCAATCAGATATGGGTATGACACTTCCCTAATTAATAAGCACTGTTTATCTTGCAAAAGATTTGTCAATTGAAGAACCAGCATCATATGAAGATGCAAAGACCAAGGCGGAATGGAAGGAAGCTATGGATGAGGAAATTGAAGCACTCAAGGAGAGTGATACTTGGGAACTAGTACCAAAGAAGGAGTCTATGAAGGTAATTGGTTCTAGATGGATCTATAAGATCAAAAGGATATCTGATGGATCAATAAGCAGGTGCAATGCTAGACTTGTGGCTAAGGGTTTTGCACAAACCCAAGGAATTGATTATGAAGAAACATTCTCACCTGTGGCCAAAATGTCAACCATCAGGGTATTGGTAAGTGTGACTACATCAAAGAATTGGAACATGTATCAGTTGGATGTAAAAAATGCATTTCTAAATGGCTGGATTTCAGAGGAGGTGTACATGTCTCAACCTCCTGGTTATGAGGACCCAAACAAGGTAACATATGTATGTAAATTGAACAAAGCTCTTTATGGATTGAAGCAGGCACCTAAGGCATGGAACCATAGGTTGACTACATACCTTCAGGACCAAGGTTTTATCATGAGTAAAGTAGATACTTCTCTGTTCATCAAGAGAAGTAAGTAAGAGGTAATATACCTATGTGTATATGTTGATGATATCCTACTCATAGGTAATGATGCTAATGGCATCAAATAGATCAAGAATCAGATGATGAAGGAGTTCAAAATTAGTGACCTTGGATCACTAAAATATTTTCTTGGACTTGAGTTAGTCTATACTAACTCTGGAATTTACATTACTCAGAGAAAGTATATACAAGATATGCTAAAGAAGTTTCACTTGCAGGATGCCAGATTTGCAAGTACTCCAACGGTGGGACTAGGAAAACAAGGGGGCCCCAAGGGATTTTGAGCAATACAAAGGGGAATTTTGGGACTAGAAGACAAAGCTTATGAACCTGAGGTCTGGTAGACACCTAGGCAAGGATAAAAAAAGCATTAGATCTTCTGAGGCTAGTGTCAACCATATAGCTAAGTCTTGGGCACAACAACTAAGTGGTCATCCTTACAGACTAAGTTCAGACACAAGTGACTTAGAAATGTCTTTTAGCATGGGGAAACCTATAGGTGGCTCAGGAACTGCCCATCTACAAACACCAGAAGGTCCTTATAAGACACAATTGGAATATATTAGGACCAACCGATTAGGTGCTCGCATCTATGAGGATGGTCTGAGGCGATCAGTGGTCCAACTCAAAAATCCAGATCAATCCTTTGGACTTGAACACCCGGTGGTCAAGTTCGAAGAGGGTTCATACATTGATAAGGAAGGAACCATGTATGTGGTCACCAACCTACCACATAGGACCGATGAGTTTGGAAATATCATTCATGAGAATGAGATAGGAGACCTAGAACAAGGAAATGTAAGACAAGGACCCCAGACTCCTAGAGGCAAGTCAGCTTTGACCAGAGTGATCACTCCAGATTGGATTCCTCAAGATAATAAAAGCATAGAACTATTCTTAAATAGAGAAACAGAGGAAGCCTTTTGGAAATTCAAGCCAGATCAACCTAGCCAAATGGGCATAGTCATCATTTACGAGTTCAAGGATCCAAAGATACCAGGCAAAGTTGTCTACTTGGATAACACGTCAGAGAAAATTTTCTTAGTAACAGAACATGATAGACATGCATATACTTGGAAGAGTGAATTGATTTTCCCTCCACCAAGATCCAATGTTTCCCATGGCCTCCAAGGAGTAGGATCATCCCAAGCTCATGAAGCCCAGAGAGAAAGAACTAAAGAGAGACCTGAGGTAAGTTTTGCACACACGGTGGGCAGAAATAGAGCAGGATTTGAAAATGAAAGACCTGAAAGAGAGAGACATCAAGCACATAGGCAACAAAGAGATGAACATGATTTTCCATTGCCTAGACCCCGAGAGCATACAAGAACCCTTAGACCCACTCAAGTGATCAAGGCAATGAAGAATTATTTTGACGGATCAGGAGATCCTTATGATCATGTGGCCGAGTTCAAACAAGTGTTAAGAGCGGAACAAGTTGAGGATTTGTTTACCCAGTACGAGGCATTTGGTTTGACTCTTAAGGGCACTGCCTTAGCTTGGTTTCAACCACTGAGTAGTCGCAACTATCGCGATATAGGTCAACTGCTAGACAAATTCATTTTAGAATTTTCCAAGAGTGGTATAAGGCATAACACTTCATCTTTGATCCACAGCTTCAAGGAGACACCCCAAGAAACAGTGCGACTAGCAGGTAGAAGGTTTAGACAGTATCTAGAAAGATGCCCTGCTCTAGAGCTACCCACACCAGCCAAACAAGTGGCTTTGTTCTTAGATGGCTTATTGAGCACAAAGTTAAGATCATATGTATACTTGAAAGAGCCTAGGTCCATAGAAGAGTGCGTGCAGACATGCATTGACATAGAAGATAACTTGGGTGAGGAGTTAGGATTATCCAAACCCTATAAGGATTCAGATAGTTCTACTAGTCATACTTCAAAAATCTCCACGGAAATAGAGGAGATAGCTGAGCAAGTTGCCAAGAAGCTGGGAGTCCAAAATAGACAAACACAGAGAGTCACTCCATTGAATCGGTGTTATACTTGCGGAGGCGACCACATGGCTAATGTATGCCCATTGCACAACCAGAACATGAAAGAAAGGAATGCTCTATATTGCACTATTGAGAGAAAATATACGAACCACACGGCTCAAGATTGTCCCTATAATAGGCAGGCTGTTAGACAGAATTATCAACAACCTTACCAACGAGGTAGGTATCAAAATCAATACCAACAGCCATATTATAGACCACAACAGAATATATCAGGCACAATACAGGCCACAACCAGTCTTGGGAAACCAACCACCAGCTCCTGCCAACGTGATTCCAGTCAAGTATGCTGTGGGAGAGGAAAATCCAAATAGAGCATTGGTGCCACTAACCCCATTGATACCAGATAATGACTCTCATGCTCATAGTTCAGACTACTCCCATGAAGATAGTCCACATGCTTATTACACAGAGTCACCTGAGCATAGTGAGATTTACCCGTATCAATATGAGGCACAACCTATGGAACAAAATTGGGAGCCTGAATACTCCAATGTCATGTACACAAATGCTAACCCTAGGCCCCAATTGAGACAAGCTAGACCACAAGCCCCTAGAGGACCATGTTTCAGATGTCAGGGCGACCATTTCCTTCGTGATTGTCCCCACCCACCATCTCCGAGTCAAGGACAGGCTATCACGATACATGCTTTTTGTTTTGATTGTGGCAAAGACCATCTCCCCAGAGATTGTCCAAGAAACCCCTCTAGTGCGCCCAAGATTACACCCATTAATGTTGTAGGCCTAGTGGCGGATTCAAGTTCAAGTTGCAGTAATGTGGCTCCTATACAAGCTGTCACTAGAGCACAAGCCTTAAAACAGGATAAACCAGTAGAGCAATCGGAGTCGAGTGAATCGGGAGAACCTAGTAAGAGGAAAACAAGAACATGGAAAGATACCAGAGAGAAGGCTAATCGCAAGTGGAATAAAAAGTTATCAGAACTAGAAGAAAGCTTGAAAGACGCAAAAACAAAAATAGAAGACATTGCATCTCAGAACCCCTCGCATGCCGAAGCTCCATCCACTCCATCTCATCCCACCCCACCACCCATTGTAAATAGACCGCAGCCAGGGTTTGTTCTTGCAGATCCAACCCTAGAAGGCTTGGACATGATGTTCAAGGCCTACCAGGATCGTCTTCAAGAAGGGCCAATAGCTGCAAACCTAGACAAGAGTTACCCTAGAGCGGACTTAGAGATTGAATGGATGAAAATGTGCATGAAAATGGTAGAACAAGCTCAAGCTATACTCGAGACTAGTCAAAAGTTCAATCAGACAAACTCTGTCAAACCGGATTTGCATTTCCAGGGCTTACTAGAAAGATTAGAGCAATTGGTAAACAAACCACAAGTTTCTTTACCTCCACAGGGTCAACCAGTTATTGAGAGAAGAAGCTCACCACCAATGGGAGCTTATGTTCCTAATTCCACGGATGCTGGAATACCTCCTTCAATTCAGGAGCACTCTCAAGAGTTCTTGCGGGAAATACAAGAGGAGAAATGGGCCAAGGAGAACAGTAATTCCCCTCCTATTCGTGAGATTGATGACCTTCATGATCAATTTCCCCAAGACATTTCATCTATTTACGGAGATGAAGCAGAACAACAAGAAGGCGAAAGATTAGATTTTGAATCTAATACCCTAGAAGAACTGCCTCAATTTCCAGGCCCATGGGAATCTGAATCTCTCCAGATTAGAGCTTCCACAATACTAGTAAGAAATGAAGACTCAGTGGTTCCAAGGAACACTGATGTCATGATGAACACGAAGGTTTAGTGTCATGTCACTATAGAAGAGCTGCTCAAAGTAAAACCTGAGCTGTGGAATTATGTGAAGGATCAGGTCCCAGAACTTGATTCCAATGTGCCAAAAACAAGATCTAAGCAAAAAGTTCCAGAGATACCTCTCGATAAAATAGGAGACATGTGTGAGGGTGAAGAAGGTAATACTTATCTTCCAATCACCTACCAAGGTTACACAACCAAAGCAATCATAGATTTAGGTGCTGGTGTTGCTATTGCGACCACCTCCTTGTGGAAGCAATGGGGCAAACCCACATTAATACCAACTAGAATGAAGCTTCAAATGGCCGACGGTCATTTTGAAAGACCTCTAGGATTGCTCGAAGGGATAACTCTAACCACTTGTGGTGTAGAGTTTGAGCAGACATTTGCTATATGTGACTTTGAGAAAATTAATGTTTATGAGATGATCCTAGGAAGACCCTTCCTATGACAATTGAAAATAGTATAGGATTGGGGAACCAACTCCTTGTACTTGCAACACTTAGGGGTCACCACCAAGGTCAATTTGAAGGATTACTCCTTCAGAGATGTACCACCCCTACAGTGGAATCCTGTCCACAAAGCGAAAGAAGATTCTATCTCTGTGCAGTCTGAAAGTTCACCTGATCCATCATGGTTGCATGAAGATACTCATTTGCGGATGTGCAAGGTCGCAGAGGAAGAGGAAAAACGTTTAAAGGCAAGAGAAGAAGGAACTTCCCCAGGAGATAGACCAATTAAAGACCCAGCCTATACACCGATGATCTTTCCAGATGAGGAATTTGAGCCTCATGGTTGGGCAGAAATCTTAGCTACCATGGATATTGCAGTCAATGAAGAACAATGGACACCTCATTGTGATGAGGAGGTTTATGATATTTCAGTGTTCATGTGTCAGCCCTTGCTAGAAGAATGTGACCCTAGTGATGTCATAAGAGAAGAGGAGAACGATGACGATCTAGAATCCATTGTAATGGATAGTTGCTTTAACTCAAAAAAGCACTATTTAGAAGATGTAGGAATGTTTAACCAAAAAGAAGAAGAACCTCTCACAAGTATTAAAACGATAAATTCAAAGGAGGGAAGTGAGAGCAGTCAAAAGAAAAAGAAAAGAAAAGTAGTGAAACAAGAAGAGGAGGAATCATTGGTTGAAGTACCAGAAAACTTCAAGAAATATGAAGTTGATGACCGCAAAATTTTGGTACGAATGCCTAAGAGAGAGGCCATCATAGGAGAATCATATGATAATAAAGAAAAGACCAAGAAAATTGTAGTGACTATTGAGGAGAATGAAGAGAGATGCACATATATAGGAGATGACTTAAGTGCAAGAGAAGAAATGGAGCTCGTAGCTCTATTAAGGGAATATAGGGATGTGTTTGCGTGGCACTATAGAGACTTGAAAGGGGTAGATCCGAGGATATGCTCTCATACAATCCCCATGACTGCTAACGCTAAGCCCACCAAACAGAAACCCTACACATATAATGACACTTATGCAGCTAAAATAAAAGAAGAAATTGATAGGTTGATTGAAGCTGGATTTATCTATGAGATTGAGCATACTGAATGGGTGTCCCCCATTGTAGTGGTGCCCAAGAAGAACAGGAAGTTGCGAGTGTGTATTAACCTTAAAAAAGTTAATGCTGCTACGATCAGAGATAGTTATCCACTTCCAATCACGGAACACCTATTGGAGCGCATTGCAGGCAAGGAAGTTTATAGCTTCCTTGATGGGTTTTCAGGTTACAATCAAGTAGCCATTGCCCCAGAAGATCAACACAAAACAGCTTTTGCCACAGAGTGGGGAATCTTTGCATTTCGTGTGATGCCATTTGGGCTCACCAATGCACCTGCAACATTCCAAAGGCTCATGTGTCATGTTTTCAAAGAGTTCTTGCGAAAGAGCTTAGAAGTATATGTGGACGATTTATGTGCTCATTCCCAAGAAAGAAGATACCACATTCCTGAGCTCAGACAGATCTTCAACAAGTGTAGAGAATATCGAGTGTGTTTGAACCCAGAAAAGTGTGTGTTCATGGTGCGTCAAGGTAAAATCTTAGGTCATATTGTTTCTAAAAATGGAATCTCAACAGATGAAGATAAGGTAGGAGCCATAGCGGAGGTGCCAAGGCCAAGGAATGTTAAGGAGGTACAAGCCTTTATGGGCCATTGTGGATATTACCGTAGGTTTATCCACATGTACGCGTTCATAGCTAGACCCCTTTATGCCTTGTTGTCTAATTTTGAGTGGAACGATGAATGCGAGAATTCTTTCAACAAACTGAAGAAACGTTTGTGCACAGCACCAATACTGACCACTCCTGATTGGAATAAACCATTCCATGTCCATGTGGATGCATCCAATCACGCCATAGGATGTGTGCTAGCACAACCCACAGGTGAAGAAAACTTAGATTTGCCCATAGCATATGCTAGTATACAGCTCATCGCAGCTGAACAAAACTATACCACAACTGAGCGAGAGGGCTTAGGCATGGTATATGCTGTGAAGAAGTTTAGACACTATTTATTGGCCAACAAGTTCAAGTTTTTCACTGATCATCAAGCTTTGTTATATTTGGTCAATAAACCTTGCAATACTGGGCGCTTAGTAAGATGGTTCCTCTTACTAATGGAATATGACTTTGAAGTTGTTGTCAGGAAAGGTAGAACCCACCTTCGGGCAGATCACCTTTCTCGCATTACTTCAGGAGAGTCACCGCAAGGAGTGTCTGATGAACTACCTGATGCTTATCTGTTCAATTTGGAAGTTGTTCCCAAATGGGCAAATAAGTTGGTACCAGTCCTAACCTTTGGCCCTACAAATAAGAATGTGAAAACATCGCAAGAAGAAATTGTAATATCACAAAAATATCACATATTGGCAGGAAGCATGTACAAACAAGATATTGAGGGTGTATTAGCTTGTTGTGTCGAGGATGATGAACATAGTAGTTGGTTGCAGCAAGCTCATGAAGGATTGCTAGGAAATCAATATTCTAAACAACGAACATTGCAGAATCTAAAGCGTTTAGGAGTGTATTGGTCTAGCATGGACAAAGAAATACATGAGTGGATTAAGAATTGTCCAATGTGCAGAGAGAGACCCGCAGTGGAGCATGCAACCCTTTATCAAGTGTCATTAATTACAGATTGGAGTGCTCCATTGGTAGAATTTATGAGATTGGGAAGATTACCCAAAGAGGCTAATCTAGCAAGAAGACGAAGCATGGAGCAAGAGGCTCAAGGCTTTGCCTTAGTAGGAGAGAACCTATACCGAAGAGGCAAAGATGGTTACTTAAGATTATGCGTTCATGAGTCAGACTATTTAACGGTCTTAGAGACTGCACACAGTGGTGTTGCAGGTGGTCATTTTGGTCCTGGCCGAGTGATCAAGACCATTCTATTCTCAGGACTTTGGTGGCCCACTCTTCATATGGATGCACATACCTATGTGAAAAAATGTGACACATGCCAACGTGCACAATATCCAGTTAGGAACGACGAGATGCCTTTGAGGCCAATGATGGGAGGGCGTGCATTTTCGAAGTGGGGCATAGAATTCATAGGTCCTATTAACCCCCCAGCTAGAAACTCCCATGCAGAGTACATTATTGTAGCCACTGATTACCTTACAAAGTGGGTAGAAGTCAAAGCCACAACAAAGAATGATGCTCAGACTACGGCTAAGTTCTTATTCGAGAATGTGTTCACGAGATATGGGCTACCAATAGAGCTAGTTAGCGATAGAGGCACACACTTCTTGAATGAGGTCATTGAAAATCTTCTCCAAGAATTCTTGGTGATACATAAGAAGTCTGCCCCTTATCACCCACAAGCTAACGGACAAGCCGAGAGCACCAATAAGATCCTCTGTAACATATTGACAAAACTGGTAAATAATAAACGCTCTGATTGGGATAAACAGCTTCATCATGTTGTTTGGGCTTATCGAGTTGCCTATAAAACGGTACTAAATGCCACCCCATTTTAGATGGTCTTCGGGCATAATGTTGTTCTACCATTGGACTTCCTCATCCCAGCCTTAAAGGTAGCACAAGAGCATGAGTGGAATGTACATGAGTTGTCCTCCAGGATCTTTGATCTAGAACGCTTAGGTGAGACGAGGCTACGAGTGGCAGGAGGCATCTACGCTGCAAAGAAAAGGCAAAAGGCACACTTCGATGCACACATTAAGGATAAGGGACTAAAACAGGGAGATCTAGTGTTGGTTTACACACTAAAACAACATGCCCGTAAGTTGGAAAAACGAGGATATGGACCCATGATCATTAACAGAATTTCCACTAGCGGCGCGGTTCAATTGGCTACTTTAGAAGGTGATATCTTGCCAAACTATATTAGTGGTTGTAGAGTCAAGCTATATCAAGAACCTCTTATTGAGGATATGCTTACGAGACTCAACACTGCTAAGAAGCGAAAAGAAGAGGAGTTAAGGGTGAGGGAAGAAGCACAAGCAGAGGCTAGAGAGCGCATAAGGCGAAATAAGTTAAGGCAACTAGGCCTAGATATCAACTCAAAAGCTCCAAAATACCACATGGATATGTGCCAAAAATCAGGCATTGCGACTTCTCAAGTCATTGACCGACGTCCATTCGTGACCATAGAGATAGGACAAGGAAAGGGTGCAAGGACTATGAAAGCATTGATTGACTCAGGGGCAGCAAGTAGTGCAGTTAGACTTTCCTACTGCCAAGACTTGCAGTTGAACATCAATCCCATAGAAGCTTATCTCATAGGATTGGGAGGTGTGGAAACCCCTTGTTTGGGCGAGGTGGAACTTCCCATCTACCTTCAAGATGTTCCAATGAAAGTCAAAGTGCTAGTGTGTCAAGATGAGAACCTTACAGAACCACTTGTCTTAGGACAAGATTGGATTTATGACAATGCAGTCAACTTGAACCTAAGAAGTCAACTTCTTCAAGTTTGGGTCCAGGGACAATGCTTTACATTAGAACTAGAAATGGCATGCTCACAAATCCAGATGTCACATCTTGTAGTTCTCCTAGGACTAATCTTAGCAAAAGAGATGTTGTATGTGTCAAAAGCTCTATGTCACAGGAGAACTCAATCATGGAAGAACAGGCTCAAAGACAAGCAGACTCCTCCTCTGGGGCAAGAACTAATGCCGCCACTACAACTCAACCAACAAAGCAAGCACAACCGAACAGAACAACTGCTATATCAAATAGACAGCGAGATTTCCAAAGGAAATTAGTACCGAGCATGAAGTAGATCTGGGTAGGAAAAGGAGACCAACCACTGGCCTTAACCCCACAATTCCCCTCTAGGGACTCCCACCAAGCTAGAAGACGAATGCAGAAGCTACGACAAACTCAACCACAAGATATTTGACAAGTTTGGGTGCCTAAGAAATTCGCTGCGACTCAACAAGGGCGATTACAGATGTGGGTACCTAAGAAGCTCTTACATCCACAACAGCCTATGTTCTCCCACATGGGAAAGGTCTCAACAAAGAAGCCAAAAAGAGAAAAGGGTAAGAACCACGTACAGAGACCGAAAGAAGATCAAATCAGCTCTTCAACAATAGTAGGAAGACGTGCAAAAAGGATATGGGATTGGAAGCCAAAAGTACAAGTAGCCTCCACCGAACCAAAGTGCCAACCACACTGGATACCACAGTTCAGAAAGCATCCAAAGAGGAAGACGCCTGAAGTAATCTTTACAGTGCCAAATGTTGTTCTAAAATGGACCCCAATAAGGAGGATTACATCATTTCGAGATCCAATGGATACCTCCACCAAAGCCGGCATCAACAACTACAAGTAACATCAAAAGCCTTGAGGAGCGACAACCATGTGCTTCTTGCACAACCCTATCTTTTGCACCATTCAGAGCATGCACTTCCAAAGTATGCATTGATATAGGGCCCTATTACATGGCCGTGCATAGACACATTTGAGAATCCCAGGCACAAGAGCACATGGACACAGGTCAACTAGTTTTACTGATACTAACGTCTATCTTCTTGTTTTGTGACATTGCTCCTCAAAAAAAAAAAAAAAAAAAAGAAAGAAAGAAGAAAAGCAAGAGAGAGCTTGTTCCCAGGTTTAGCTTATGAAACATGAATGAGTCATGCTTAGTTGAAGGTGGAATTGTTGATTACTAGGCATTTATCAATTTGGATAGAAGTGTGTCTCGACTAGCAGATGATATTATTGCTGCCTTATCGGATAGATGGCAAGCACTTGGCATGAACATGGCATCTACAACTATGATTTTCTCTTACCATGGTAGGAATGAAGAGCTTGAAGGTCCGCAACTTGAGTGATGCTTACCTACTTCATGTACAAGAGCATCCAAGGAGATATCTGAAAAGGGTAGTTCTGGAGGAGAAGACTCCTACGTATGGTGAGCTAAAGAGAATATGTGAAACTAAGCTTGGTGTAGTTACCCAATGTTGTTTGCCAAGGAATATAAAGAAATTAAATTCTTAGTATTTGGTAAATGTTGCTTTGAAAAGAAGAGAGAGGATCAACCACTCAAAAGATCTCATCAGTGGACCATCAACATGGACATTCATCAACAATGTTCCATCCCAAAGGCCGAGTGTACAACATGAAGAGATGAACATCGATCGACCTTCTCCATGGTAAGTATCTTTACTCTGAAAACACCATAACCATGATAGCTTAGGAAACCTCTTTGTCGGCATACCCTTGAGCACTTAGCTCAAGACCCCAATTTTTGCACCATACTTCTTCCGATGCATTTTCCACGTAAGCATGCATAAGGCTACATTACAAGGCCATGCACAAGGCACATATTTGATGGAGAATGTTAATCTCCAAAAGAACAACTTACTCTTGTGATTAGAGCACCTCTATACCAAGAGTAAGTCAAACACTCCACTAATTTAGAGGATCAATTGCTAATTATCAAAAGATTAACAAATCTGTGAAGAAGATGAAACACAGAAAAGTCTGCTGCACTATTTCTCCACATTGACCTATCAAACGTGTAAAGTTTTTGATGAAACTTTGTACGAAGTATCTCCTAGAGATTGCGCATCTATTCCAAGTTGAATCTCTTCAAAAGATTAAGTGTAGCTTGAGAAATCAACTTCTCAAGTTACCTATGTTAGAAACTGTTACTCAGAACAGTCGACTTTACACCTGTAACTTTTAAGACTTGGTTCTCCTTGAATAGAACCCGTTTTACAAAATGCTTCTAGACATAAAAGTAGCTTATCTTCCAACTTAAAGATTAAGCCCTCACTCATGCAAAACTTTAAACTGTGCTAGGAGAAATGACCAAAACATTGACTTCGAAATCTGCGCCTGTTTTAGGAACCAGTGAATACACTTCACATATGAATGTTCCTACACTTAATTCACTCAGCCTGATTACAATTGGAAGCTAAAACTTTGCACAGAGGTCAAGCAACTATCAACTTAGACTTGTACAAAATCATTTCACAATTGATCTACTGTAGAAGGAGAACACGCAGAAACATCGGGCGCAAAATATTTTTCTTTACTCAGAAGAATTACAACTGAGTGATGAGAGCTAACTCAAAATCACTTTCCTCTATCTCATAACTTCTATCTCCCTCATTCTTGACTTCTAACTATTGTCACATATGCTCTCATACATGCCCCGACTTTTCTCAAAGTATTTATAGATAATTTGTACATGATTCTTACTGAACAAAAGATCTAAGTCATCTATGACTATACTAATGTACATATGTGTACACTTCTCTTGTCCTCTGAATGTAATCTTCTTCCACACTTTAGGAATTGATTCTTCCTTCATCATTTGATCTTCCAAGCCTTCAATTGGTGATTGGTCTGCACCAACAGCTCCCCCTCAATCATCAATTGAGGTTTTCTCTGTCTTCTTTATACTTGCCATGTCTTTGAACCTTTGTAACTTAGGTCCATCCAGACTCTTTGTCATCATATCTGCCACTTGTTCTTTTGTTGGAGTGTACATCACTTCAATCTCTTTATCTAGTACCTTTTCCCTCAAGAAATGATACTGAATCTCTATATGCTTAGTCCTGGCATGAAAAACAGGGTTAGCTGCCAAATACAAAGAACTCATATTGTCTCCAAAAAATTATTGGAGTACTATGATCAATCTCAAAACTTTTCATCAAGGTCTTCAACCATATCACTTCCTTTGCAGCTTCTACCATTCCCTTATATTCAGCTTCTGTGGATGATAAAGCAACTGTGTGTTGCTTCTTTGAACACCAAGAAACTAACTTATCTCCAACATAACATAGATATCCATGAGTAGATCTTCTATCATCTGAGTCACCTGCCCAATCTGCATCACTAAACACTTTGATTCTTGTGTCAGAAGTGAAACCATAATACAAACCTTCACTTAGGGTTCCTTTGATATATCTGAGTACCCTTTGGGCTGCAATCCAATGAGTCTTCTTTGGACAATGCATGAATTGTGACAACACACCTACTGCATATGATAGATCTGGCCTTGTCAAGGTAGCATAGATTAAACTACCTACCAAACTCTGATATTTCTTCATGTCATTGAACTCTTCACCTCCATACCTGCTTAATTTATGATTTACCTCCAATGGTGTGGTTGAGGTCTTGCAATCTTCCATGTTAAACTTGACTAGAAGATTCTTCAAATATCTCTCTTGTGAAACATATACTCCATGTTGAGTATACACAATCTGCATTCCTAGAAAATAAGATAAGTTTCCCAAGTCACTTATCTTAAACTCCTTCTCTATTTGCTTCTTGAGTTCATTGATTCCTTGAGCATCTGTTCCTGTAACAATAATATCATCAACATAAATGCACATGTAAATGTATCCATTTTCACTTGCCTTCACTAGCAAGCTACTATCTGCCTTTGATGCTTGAAATCCACATTCATTCAAGAACTTGACCAATCTGTAAATCCAAGCTCTTGGGGCTTGCTTCAACCCATATAAAGCTCTCTTGAGCTTACACACATAATCTGATCCAATTGATTCCATGAAGCCTTCTGGTTGCTCCATATATACTTCATCTGCAATGTATCCATTTAGAAATGCATTTTTCACATCCAATTGAGATAATTTCCATCCCTTGCAAGCAGCAATAGCAATCAATGTCCTAATTGTAGACATCTTAGCAACAGGACTAAAGGTTTCATCATAATCTACCCCATAAGTTTGGGCATAACCTTTGACCACAAGTCTAGCCTTATATCTAGACACCTTACCATCTGCAAACCTCTTTGTTTTATATACCCACTTGCATCCAATGACCTTCTGATTCTTTGGTCTTGGTACTAGTTCCCAAGTTTCATTTTCAAGTAGAGCATCATACTCTTCTTGCATTGCCTTCTCCCAATTCTGTTTACCTTTGGCTTCTTCATAAGTGGTTGGATCTTCTTCTGTTTTAACAATGTAGGCATAATCTTTTGTTGTTAGGAAAGATGTATCATAACTATACCTTATAGGTTCTTTCCTTTCCCTTGTAGATCTTCTGATTTCTGCACTTCTTGAAGTTTCAGCCTCATTTGATTCTGGATCAAATCTTGGCCCTTCTTCTACATGATCCTGTACTCTACATCTAGAGTCAACTTCATCAACAATTTCTTCACAAACTTTTACCTTTGCCTTTCCTTTCCTTTGAATTTCTTCAACACCTGTATACTCATTTGGTGATCCTGTATACCACATATTTTGCTCATCAAATGTCACATCTTTAGTAACAAGAAATTGCTTTGTGGATGGACTCCACAACCTGTAACCCATCTGTCTATCATCATATCCAATAAACACATACTTCTCTGCTTTTGGTTCTAGCTTATGTCTTAATTGTGAAGGAACATAAGCATATGCAATACATCCAAATACTTTACAATGATCAAGACTAGGCTTCTTACCCCACCATGCTTCATAAGGAGTTCCTCCATCCAAAGCTTTGCAAGGCAACCTATTCACAAGGTATGTTGCAGTGTGAATGGCTTCTGCCCATAAGTAATTTGGACAATTCTTTTCCTTCATCATGGCTCTTGCAAACTCTACAAGAGTTCTATTCCTCCTTTCTGCTACTCCATTCTGTTGAGGGGAGTACCTGCAAGTTACTTCTCTTTTGATACCTGCATTCCACAAATAATCATCAAACTCTTTAGAGAAATACTCTCCCCCTCCATCTGATCTTAACCTCTTTAGCTTTTGTCCTGTGATCCTTTCTGCATAAGCATGAAAATGTTTGAATGTCTTGAAAACTTCTGATTTATCCTTGATTACATACAAAGTAATCCACCTGGTTGCATCATCAACAAACAACACATAATATCTGGATCCATTTATGCTATAGTCCCTTGAGGGTCCCCATACATCTGTATGAACCAATTCAAGCATATTTGAATACTTGTACCCTGATTTGTTATAAGAACTCTTATGTGCTTTACCTAATTGACAAGCTTCACACTTGTACACCATATGTTGCCCTTCAATATTTGGCAATCCAAGCACCACCTGATTCTTTGACATCTCCTTTATAGCTCTCTCATTGAAATGACCTAGCCTTTTATGCCATAGGTCTAATTCAGACACCTTTTGACCTCCATAGGTAAATAATGCATGTCCCACATTACCTTGGACCTTGAGAGTGAACAATCTTCCTTCCTTTTTACCTGCAATTATGTTTCTATATCCCTGATTTGGATCTTGTACATAAACACCATCATTTGTGAATCTTACCTCATATCCTTTCTCCACAATTTGCCCTACACTTATCAGATTTTTAGGAATAGTAGGAACATAAAGTACCTTGCTCAGAAGTGTACTTCCACTCTTTGTCTTCACTGATCCAATGCTCTCCACTTTATGTTTGGTATTGTCACCTGTTTGAACTGTATGTCCATTCACCCTTGCTTCCATATCAGTCATCAAACATAGATTCCCACTCAGATGGTTGCTACACCCTGAGTCAATATAAAACACTCTTTGATCTTCTCCCATTGATTCATGAGTTGCATTCAAGATAAGAGTCATGTCATCCTTCTGATCTGATGCATAATTGTAATAATTGTTGTTGTAGGACTAAGATTGGAAGTTTCTTCCACCTCCTCTACCATATGATGTCCTACCACCTCTTCCTCTGAAATTGCCTCTTTGGTTTCTGCCTCCTCTACCTCTTTGACTATAATTCTGATTATTGTTTCCACCATTTTGATTATTATACCAACAATCATTTGCCAAATGATTTGTTCTGCCACAAATCCAACAAGCTTTAGCATTATCTTTGTTCTTACCTCCTCTTCCTTTACCTCTGAAATTTGTCTTCCCTTTTGTGAAGTTGGCTTGATTTGAATTCCCTTCATCATCATTTGATTGCTTTCCCTTGCCATTCTTTTTCTTGTCCTTGGAGTACATAGCTTGACTTGTACTTCTATCATTGTCTCCTTTAAGATCCTGCTCAAAGGTTAGCATGTGTCCTAGCAATTGATTAAGATCAGGAGTAAAGTGATCAAGTGACAACTCTATGGACAATATGAAAGGCTTCCACTTCTCATCTCCTCTCAAACCTGTAAGTATTTGTCTTACCAACTTTTCTTCTTCAATATCTTCATCCACTGCTCCCAAGCTATCTGCAATATCTTTCATCCTTGCCACATAATCTGAAATTGATTGTGAGCTCTTCTTCTTGAAGGTTGTGAACTCAGCCCATAGTGAGGACTTCCTTGACTTAGTTGTATTTTGAAAATGCTCTTCCAAGGCATTCCAAACATCTGTGGCACTTTCCAAACCTCTGATGTGAGGTAAAAGGTAATCATTTACAGCCATGTAGATGATACTCCTTGCTTGAGCATCCTTTCTCATCCAAGTCTTCAACATTGCAAGCTCTTCCCTAGTAGGAATACTTGGATCTGCAAACTCAGGTTTTTCTTCATCTCCTGTAATAAATGATATAAGATCTTTGCTCATGAGGTGTGCTTCCATCCTCATGGACCATGCTGGATAGTTCTCCCTATCTAGCTTATCAATCTGCAAGCTTTCTCCCATCTTATGTCCACCTGTGTATTGAAATCTTCAAGCTTTACAAACAATGTATGTACCTTTACTTCAAATTGGACTCCTTTTGCTTTTCTTGATGTCAAATAGTCTTCTCCTTGAGCTTTGACTCCAAGCTTTCACTTCTTAGTCCTTCAAGTGTTGAATTTCTTGAATCTGCAGCAGTCGGGATCCTCCTTTCTTCAAATTGATATCTCCTACTCTGATACCATTGATGGAGAATGTTAATCTCCAAAAGAACAACTTACTCTTGTGATTAGAGCACCTCTATACCAAGAGTAAGTCAAACACTCCACTAATTTAGAGGATCAATTGCTAATTATCAAAAGATTAACAAATCTGTGAAGAAGATGAAACACAGAAAAGTCTGCTGCACTATTTCTCCACATTGACCTATCAAACGTGTAAAGTTTTTGATGAAACTTTGTACGAAGTATCTCCTAGAGATTGCGCATCTATTCCAAGTTGAATCTCTTCAAAAGATTAAGTGTAGCTTGAGAAATCAACTTCTCAAGTTACCTATGTCAGAAACTGTTACTCAGAACAGTCGACTTTACACCTGTAACTTTTAAGACTTGGTTCTCCTTGAATAGAACCCGTTTTACAAAATTCTTCTAGACATAAGTAGCTTATCTTCCAACTTAAAGATTAAGCCCTCACTCATGCAAAACTTTAAACTGTGCTAGGAGAAATGACCAAAACATTGACTTCGAAATCTGCGCCTGTTTTAGGAACCAGTGAACACACTTCACATATGAATGTTCCTACACTTAATTCACTCAGCCTGATTACAATTGGAAGCTAAAACTTTGCACAGAGGTCAAGCAACTCTCAACTTAGACTTGTACAAAATCATTTCACAATTGATCTACTGTAGAAGGAGAACACGCAGAAACATCGGGCGCAAAATATTTTTCTTTACTCAGAAGAATTACAACTGAGTGATGAGAGCTAACTCAAAATCACTTTCCTCTATCTCATAACTTCTATCTCCCTCATTCTTGACTTCTAACTATTGTCACATATGCTCTCATACATGCCCCGACTTTTCTCAAAGTATTTATAGATAATTTGTACATGATTCTTACTGAACAAAAGATCTAAGTCATCTATGACTATACTAATGTACATATGTGTACACTTCTCTTGTCCTCTGAATGTAATCTTCTTCCACACTTTAGGAATTGATTCTTCCTTCATCATTTGATCTTCCAAGCCTTCAATTGGTGATTGGTCTGCACCAACAATATTTTCCTCAACCCATGCACGAACACACTTACCCATCATCTGTTATGGGTTATGAGTACTTGGCATGACTACTATGACCATCAATTTTGGAAGATCTAGAGGACATCAACGGAGACTCACAATGACACAATCGTGTTGGCATTTAACGACGAAGCACATACCAAAGGACTACAAATTGAAAAGACTCACAGTGACAAATGAAGAACCCGACAACCAACCCTGCCACATTTGGAAGAGCGACGGCTCCAGTTCCTACCGAATGGACACTACCTCTCGAAGCACTACCTGGAACAACCATTACAACAAGGGTCTGTCAGGGACGGCAGACTCAAGAGGGGGGGGAGTGTTGGAACTCAAGGTCAAGCACAAAGCATGGAAGCGCATCAAAGAAGTGGACATACAAGAATAAGGAGCAAGTAGGGAGCTCCAAGAAGTACATGTCAAATTTTCATAAGAATCCCCTACCAAAATAGTGATTTTCATAACTAAAAACCATTGTAAATACCATTTTCTATTTTTGTAACTCCATTTTGTTCAAGCCGAGGAGTCCTTGAGCTTGAGGGGTATTAGAACTATCATCCTATCAATTTTCATAATTTTTAGACTTTGTTTGAGCCCTCAAATAAGCCCTGGAACCTAATTTTTAACTAGGCGAGACACTAAGTTTGGACAGGGCCAAAATTAGTCAAAAAACTATAAAAAGAGCTAGAGAGCTCATTTTTGGGGTTAGCTTGTTAGAGAATAGAGCTTTGTAAGAGAACTCGTTTGCAATAGAAGCCTTCCATTGTTCCTTGCTTTGATCTTGCTTTGTGTGCGTGTGTGTGTATGTGTGTGCATCCTTGTGTGCTTTCACTCACACACTTGTGCCTTCACTTGCTCGTGGTCTTCATACCGGTCCTCACATCTCCGCGGATTGACAAGTAAAGGAGGTGGTGCTTACGCTTGAGCTACACACACCAATATACAAAAGGACAAGTCAATTTACCTGTGCAAGGGCACCATTATCAGCAGACCCAACAAGAATTGGAAGAAAAAAGGAAACTCACCAAAGTCCATCAATACAGGGAATTAGGATTGAACAATTTAAGCTCATCCTCGGATGCACAAGAAGAACCTGACACTTCATTGTTGAATGTAGATATTCAAAGTGAATCAAAGGATGATGGACAGTGGGCAGAATTGAATGAAGTCAATTACAATGAAGAAGCTGAAGGCCTAAAGACGGATGACCACACTATGCACACTGATCAACATAACACAAGTAAGGAAGCAGAGCAGACAGGTACACATATGACAAAACTTAATGAGATGTCCACTATTCATATCAAGGATGCAAAACCCCTGCGTGAAGTGTCCATCACGATACCAAAGAAAGAGCATCTAGAAGAGAAAAAAGAAGAAGAAGAACCATTCACACCCATAAGGGTTGTGGCAGAACCCTCCCCCATGGATGTCACATTTCAAGGGAGTGCCACAAAAGCTGTTGATCTGGAGGAACAGGAAAAAATCCAAAACATACAGTTACAAATTAGACAGCCACACAACGAAACCATCCACGTGGAGCAGGGAAAAGATGTGCAATCAGGTGAAGCTCCAAGCATACCTAGGACGTGGTTAAATGTCGACTTAGCTCAACTCAAGCCAGTAGTACAAGACATGATTAGAACCGCACTAGACACACAACAACTAATGCTTGAGGCTGATGAAGACTATGATCAAGCAATGCAGGAAAAGCATGAGCTTCAAGAAAAGAGTAAGAATCTTTCAGCCGAATTGAACTTAGAAAGAGAGCACATCCGAAACAAAGAGAAAGAAGTCCAAGAAGCCAAAAAGCAGTGCAATGAGTTAATGACCAAAAACAAAAGATTAAAAGCACAACTGCAAGAAGCACATACAAAATACGAAGCTAGCGAGACTGAGAAGGCGCGAATCGCTGCCGGGAGCAAAATACTGGAATCACATATCAAAGTATACATAGAGGAAGCAGAAAACTTAAGGAATCGAAATAAAGAACTCATGACCGCCCTTCTCAGTGATCAGCCAATAAATGTTCAAGAAAGACCAGAAAAAGATATCGAAGAATTGGAGACAAAGATAGCTAAGTATGAAGATCAGCTCAGAAAGGAGCAACTCACCATTGCCCAATGGGAAAAGAGGTATATGGATGACACAGCTGCCCTACGAACTAAATGGAAAAAAGCTGAAAATCGTTATCGTCTGCAATGTAAAGAAGACACCGATCATTTAGATATAGTTGCTCAAGAACTTCTCAAACACAAGGATACCATTGCACAAGCTACTGAAGAAATAAAGCAGAAAGATGAATTGATCAAACAACTTCAAGAGCAATTGGCGCAGCAATCCATTGAGGGGACACTAGTAGTTCCAAAATCTGCAGAGGCTACTATGGAGACTGAGGTACGTCCTCTCTCTCCCCCCTCACATCATTCACCGATAAGGGAAGAACATGAGGTTCACATTGAACATAACACTCGGGAAATTGCAGAATTAAGCCGACCGAAAAGGGCACTACTGGTGTCCCAGCTTACGACTAAATTTGAAGATCAAATCATAACAGTAATGAAGGAAACTAAGATAGAAAGCAAAAACTTGGACCAAAGTTTGAAGCCTTTTAGTGACCCTATGGACTACTTAAAGAACAAACGCGACACTATATAATGACTACAACAAATAAAGATCCGGACCACAATCTCCACTTCAGACATGATACATTCAAGTATACCCAAGAAGAATTTGAGAAGGCAGATCCTATATGGAGACGAAAACTTTTGGAAAAGAATCCTACACTGCGGGTACAGTGGGAAGCATCACCTTATGCGCTTCAGGTAAACCCTTCTTTTTGACCAGTACCCCGTCAAAGAGCTTGGACGCAATTTTGGGATGGTCAGCACCAGGGAAATATCAATAATCAGTGGCTCAACTATCCGTTGTTACCTAGTCCTCCACACAATTACTTACCGACTGAGGAGTATATGGTAAAAACAATGGAGTTTTGGATTGCCGGATATGCTACTGTACCGGATTTAGTAGTTAAAATGACCAATAAAATATTCAGTATGCTACTAATAGTAATCAAAGTCTTCCAGCATGCAAAATATATATTTTTGCATTTCATCGGCATTACGTAAGAATCCGAAGCACTAATTTTTTATCTATCCACTATTCCAAGCCGCCTAACACTTATGGCATATTATTCTCGAATTATGTTCTTGCCATCAACGTATATGCAAACTTTTGAAGAAGCATTTTTCACCGGCTTCTTCGAAATAGATTCAGAATTTTTTGTAAAAATGACTTCGAACCTTAATGCACGTCTGGTCTCTTATGAGACGAGTTTTTTTGCGGATCATCGGCAAGCACCAGAGGATGGGGTGAAGTCCACCCAATGGAAGGAATTTATGATATGTCATGCTAATCTTCTGAACCAAAGAGAGCAAGCAGCCATACAGACCTATACACGCCACCACAAAAAGCCTGTCGGGGACGACAGAGTTCAGGAGGAGGGACGTGTGGAAGGGGAATCAAGCAAGAAAAGAAGAAGAAGAAGATCAAAGTCGAAAACAACTCAATAAAGAACAAAGATCATAATACAGAAGAACCACCCTCTACCCAAAGCCCCGCAGGGGCACGCATCAGGCAACAACGCGAATCATCCAGGTCCTAAGAATTGGAATTAAAGATCAATCAGAACCAGGACATTTCATGGGAAGGACAGACCAGGGCCAGGAACTATACATGAAGAAGTGCAAGACAATAACTAGCAGGTAGTAATCCTTCCGCTGATAGCATGCGGTGAAAAGAAAGTAAACAGGCTCAAAGTAATACAGCAGGGTTCGATGTGTGCAACCAGGACAAATCAGAGGACCACAAGCAAGACATAGGTCACTGGTGGCGTGCGTGGCAGCCCGACTGAATACAACAAATCAGATATGTGATATAAGGAATACCAAGGGGCAAAATAGAAGCAAAGGACATACCTCGGATAAGATAACCAATTGTCTGACAGTCCTTAGCGTTTCTTCGACCACTGGGTGCGTGTATTCAGAAGACTTAAGCAAGCAGCCGACGAGAAGCTAAAGCCTGTCAAGGGACGATAGAGATAAAGAGGGGGAGAGTGTTGCAGAGCAAAGGAGCACAAGAGAAGAGCCCCAAAATTTTCAAATTAATGGGCATAATTTTTCTTCTTCGAGGTCTTAGAGAATTCCCTCAAAACCATGTAAATGCAATAGAGTCCTCTAAATGCGTAATCCCAACTTGTTGTAAAATATCCCTTGTAAATTAGTAAGAAATTCACTTTTTTAGTAATAAAATGCCGGTCTCTTGTGTGAAAGGACCAAACTTAGGGCACATGTATATAAGTCACTTTGTGACTCTTTGTAGAGACTTTTGGCATTGTGAGGAAGGAGCTCTCCAAAATTTCGAATTTGCCTCTTTCTTGCAGATTTCTATCTTCTCTTTGATCTTGTATGTGTGTATAATGTTTGGAATGTGTGTGTAGGACTGTTGTCTACCCCTCCCCACTGCTTTTGAGCTACTGTAGTGTGTATGTGAGCTTGTAGGAGTTGTGGCGTGAGTGTGAGTGTTTCCCGCCATTCACTATTTTGGTCATAACTTGAAGCAGAGTTGTCAGAATCGAGTGAAACCACTTCCAATAGATGTGTCTCGTCGAGAGCTTCGAAAAGAGTACCCTATTGACTATATTCAAGCTTGGAGCTAGGTGAAATCCTTGATTTATTGAAAACTGCTGTAAGAGGTATCGCGACAGACACTTTCAGTCTTTCAGTGAGCTTGAGAGGTGGATTAGTCTTTTCTCATACATTTCAGCTAAACCATTTCATGTTCCATCACGTGTGCACATGTCCTCATACACTTGGTTAGGTCGCTCGATCGGATTGACATTTAAATGTGTGTTAATTTCCTACTATACGCACTTGTGTTGCAATAGAGGTACAGTCTCATTGGCACGAGTCCTTGAGTCTTCTTGACTTGAGTACACACTTTAGCTCATCGCATGCATAAGAAAAGTGTTCATGGGCACCGCACTAGACATACCTTCTTCCTCTAGTCCCTCCAAATCCTTTTGTTCCTCATCTGTCATTAATCCCTGTATGTCTTTGATACATGGGTTGAACTAGTGGCATAGGAACTTGTTGAGCCATAGGCTACACTAGAGGTGTGGCTTGAGTTATTATATATCCTTGATGTATATTTGGCATAGGCATGGCATTTCTTTGTAGTGGATCTACGTGACTCGTCCTAGGTTGAGTAGGAATGGGGTCTTGAAAACCCATGGAGTAAACCTTGTTATGAAGACTAGCCATCTCTTTGGATAGAGACACTTGCATCGACATAAAATTCTTGATTTGTTTACTAAGATTTTCTAATTGTAACTCCAATGGTGTCTGAGATGTAGATGCAACATCAGCTATAGCTGATGCTGCACATACATTTGGAGCCATCAAAAAAGGTGTCTCTCTTGGGTGCATTGGAATAGTACTGGCCTATCATAAAGGATGAGCTGATTTTGCCTCATCTAGGCAACTACCTCTACCTCTCTTCTAAGTATCACCCAATCCTCAGTTAACCAAAATCTCTTTCTAGTCTTCTGAATTCTCCTCTCGACTTCAACACTATCTTCAAGACTTAAAATATTAAGGAATAGAATCACAAAGTCTAGTTTTAAAGAATTTAGGCCAACTTGTGGAAGCTGAGCAAACCTCCTTAAAAACTTTTTTAGCAGACGATTCAAGGATGAATTAGGTTTTGCGGAATAAACTCATTTTAAAAATCCCTCCCAACATGCTAGCTAAAGTCCTTTAAATAGACGAGTTTGTGCAACTCTTTCCTAAAATCAGTCCAACTCTTCTCTATATGTGCTTGGATAGATGTCAAGATTGATCTTGAAACCACCAGTGTGAAGAAATGTGTTAGCATCTCTTTAGGCAATCCCTCAATTTGAGTTTGTTCCTCAAAACTATCCAAGTACTCAATAACATTCAGTCCAGTAAATTTTCCTTTATCTTTTAAGATGGCCTGGTCTACTCATGCCCCCTTGTTTCTCAATCATTGGTTCTTTAAATACATCTCCATTTCTGTTGATATATTTAGGTAGTGATGTGTGTGAACACACTAGGACCATTGGGGCACTTTTTTCCCTCTTTAGGAGGTTTTTTTCCCCCGGCTTATATATATGCATATAGCCCTAACATGTTACTTATCTTTGTACCTTCTGGTGGTAATACATTCAGTATTACATGTTATGCTCCAAGCTTCTTCTTCTTCCTTCTGTTGTTTGCATGCGTCCATAGACCTCGAACTCTAACAATTGGCATCAGAGCAAGTTCCCGCTTCATCTAGGGCATCATCAACACCCCTTCGTTTGTAGTCTCAGAATCGCATGAAATTTGGTATGCATACTTAGGTTGATTAGGAGTTCAAAAGGGCTTCGCTTTGTGGTGCCAAAATTGTAATCTGAGCTCGTTTCGGCCTCCGAACGCACTATCACAAGGGTTGTGTAGGCTATTTCATCTTTTTATGCCAAATGTATATACAAGTTTTGGTTCACCAGTATAAACATCTCAAACTCTGCTGCAGGTTTAGCAAAACTCATCAGGGTAATTCTATTCAAGGTTTTCAAATACTGTCATTTTTCTGCATCATGGTATTTTAGTTACTGGTCATGGCTGAAAGCACTCATGTATTTTGTATGTTGGCTATTGAGGATAAGTTGGATGGTATGAATTACCCATTGTGGGCTTATATGATGCATCATGTATTGGTTGCAAAAGGACTATGGATTATTGTGCAATGCAAAAAATTGGATGATAAAGCAGTGAAATGTAATTTTGTTGGGTACAGTTCTAAAAGCAAAGGCTATCATCTGTATCATCCACAAACTAAAAGGTGACTTGTGTGAAGAAGTGTATTTTTTTCAACCACATGGCTTTGTGCAGAAAGGGCATGAAAACCAGGTGTGCAGGTTAAAGAAGGCATTATATGGTTTAAAGCAAACACCACATGCTTGTTATGAAAAGATACATGGTTTTGAGAACAATCCAACTAAAATCACCTTATATGTTAAGCGTGCTAATGATGTGCTTCTGATCATTGTTGTGTATGTTGATGACATGCAGCTCACTAGTCCTCACGACAAGCATATTGCTGATTTTAAGGCTGATTTGCATGCCTCATTTGAAATGTATTATTTGGGGCATCTGCATCATTTTTGGGCATTCATTCTATGCAAGTTGATGGTGGAATGGCTTTGTGTCAAACAAAATATAATGACACATTATTGCAGCATTTTGACCTTGAAGATTGTAAGCCTATCACCACTCCTATGGAGAAAAGTTTACGATTGAGTCTTCATGATGCTTGGGATGCATTGATTCCTAGTTATTTATTTATATATAAAAAATCTACGTTCATTTTTTCCTCGTGTTTGTCTATTAACTATTTAATTTAGTAAAATGAATCTAAAAAAAATCAAATGAAGCAAAAAACAACAATAAATTTGAAAATCCCCCCTCTTTTTCTCTTTCCTCTCCCTCCCTCCCTCTCTCTCTCTCTCTCCCTTTTATCTCTGTTTCTTTGTATAGCACTCTCTGCCAGAACCGATTTCTCAACCTCTCTCTCTCTCTCTCTGTCTCTCTTTCTCTCTCTCTCTATCTATCTCTCTCTCTCTACCCCCTCCCCCTCCCTCCCTCCCTCCCTCCCTCCCTCCCTCTCTCTCTCTCACTCTGAAGTAAGCAGACATGGGTACCCCAAGAAACCGAGGCAAGAAGTAGTGCTTGGGAGGTTTCCTAGGCAAACTGGAGCATACCAAGAGCATACAAGGAATTTGCCATAAGGTTGGAAATTTAGTACACCTCCTTTGTCAATTCAAGCTTAGGCTAAGATAGTTCTGGTACTTAAGCCTAGGTTGGCATTAAGAACTTAAGCTCAATGGCTCTAAAGAAATCAAGTACAAGACACTAATATATGAAAACCACGATGATAATAAGGGAAATAACCTGAATTGATGCAACGAGAACCAATCAAATGAAAAAAAGTTATTCTTGATGAGCATATTTGAAAAAATAAAAATATCCAAATGCTTAATAAGAATAAGTAATTGGTAGCTAAAGGAACATTGCAAACGTATGTGTACATTGGGATAGCAAATTGAAGAAACTTCATGAACCTTAGGTCAAGAAGACATATAGGCAAATCCGATCGATGGAGCATGTTGGAGGCAGCCAGAGGCACAGACGCCACGGAAGCATGTGAAGACAAAGCAGGGAGCCAGGCGGATCAATTTTTCAAAACAAATATATTTCTTATTAATTCTCCAAACATTCAACAGTGATTGTTATCACTAATTGTAACATATGTATCATAGAAAACCCCATTTTGTAATCCATAGCTCCATTTTGTGCAAGCCGAGGAGTCCTCGAGCTTGAGGAGCTTAGGTAGAATGCTCGTACCAATTTTCGTTATTTTTAGACATCGTTTACCCTTCCAAATAGCATCTAGGACTTATTTTTTAACTAGGCCGGCCACTAGATGTGAAACCGGTCAAAACTAGTCTAGAAACTATAAAAAGAGCTAGAGAGCTCATTTTTGAGGTTGGTTCATTTTGGTTAGTGGGAGCAAAGAGCTAGTTTGAGCTTGTAAGAGTATTCTTGAGTAATAGAGCTAATTTCCCACCTTCCATTGTGTCTTGCTTGTCTCTTCATTGTGTGTGTGTATGTGTGTGTGCATCTTTGTGCTTCTCACCTTCACTCTCACCTCATCTCTCATTCACGATCTTCATATCACTCCTACCTCTCCCACGGATTGACATTAAGGAGGTGACGCTTCTTAACGTGGTTCTCACCATTGTGCTAGAGCAACACCAAATTTGGCGCCGTTGCCGGGGATCGAGTCTAGGACGAATGTGTGATGGTAAGAGTATAGCAAGAAGTGGCATTGGAAGGTAAAAAATTTCAGTTTTTGTTGTTGTTTTTACTTAGTTTTTAGTGTTTTTCACCTTCCCCATACTCCACCTTCATCATCGCATCATCATCTCCATTTCCAAAAAAATCAGAAAATTCACCATATCCCCCCATTCACCTCATTTCCCCTCATTTGTGCATGCGAGAGAGTGAGAGAGAGATTTTGCTCTTGTGTGTGCATGCGTTTTGTTGAGTTTTCTTGCAGGTACAGAGCTTCAGAGCATCAGGAAAGCTCCCAAAAGGTAAAACATGTACTTTCTGTCAGAAATTTCCGAGTAGGGCGGACCATCGCGATGGTCTGCAATTTTTGGTTTTTGAGGTAGGCGACCACACCACTAGATAGGCGATACTTGCGCATTCACGGAACCACAATTACATTTTGAAAATTCGTTATTTGGTGGACCATCGCGATTGGCTCGGACCATCACGATTGTGTCGCACCATCGCGATAGGCTCACGCCATCGCGACGGCTCGGCCGGACCATCGCGACGGTTCGCTTTTTCGGACCATCGCGACGGTTCATTTGAGCCATCGCGACGGTCCACTTGGACCATCGCGACTGTTCAGCTGACCCCGGACCATCGCGATTGTGTCGCACCATCGCGACGGCTCGGCCGAACCATCGCGACGGTTCGCTTTTTCAGACCATCGCGACGGTTCATTTGAGCCATCGCGACGGTCCACTTGGACCATCGCGACTGTTCAGCTGACCCCGGACCATCGCGATTGGCTCATGCCATCGCCACCACAGTGCCACGTGTCACGATAGACCATCGCGACGGTTCATTTTTTGGACCATCGCGACAGCCCAAAATCGGACCATCGCGATTGGCTCAAGCCATCGCATCGCGGACCATCGCGACGGTTCACTCCGGACCATCGCGATTGTCCACTTTTGACCGTTGACCCGCGCCATCGCGATTGTCCGCCTGTTCACGCCATCGCGACGGTTCATTTTTTGAACCATCGCGACAGTCCATCTCCACGCCATCGCGATCGTTCACTTCGGGCCATCGCGACAGTTCGCTTGGACCATCGCGACGGTCCCAGACCATCGCGATTGCCCACCCCCATCGCAAATTTTGGACTTCAATTTTTGACCAAATTTGAGGGAATTTTTGAGAAATTTTTGGACCATTAGACTCATAGGAGACCCCTTAGCCTATATTAGAAGAAAAATTGGATTGTCAGTTTTTACCCCCCAGGGCCTGAAAGCGTATAACTCTTTCATCCGAAGTCCGTTTTTTGAGCTTAATAGCTCGTTAGGAAGCTTGTGACAAGTACTACGTGACCTCAACTGTTTTTATCATAAAGGATACGTCTATTTTTGGATAAGCTAATTTGAGGTTTGCTTAGTTGGGGACTAGGAAGCCAGGGGGCAAGTATTGAAAATTTGGGCAAAAAGGGAAGGGACCTAAAAAGGTGTATATGCTCAAGTCTGTGATCATCCAATCGTGAATTGGTCTAACATTGGAATTGTCCAGGTCTAGCAAAGGCAATCAAAGGCAAGCAAGCAAGGCAGTGAAGACAGCAGAGCTTGGGAAGCACGGCTTCTTGGGCAACAGGGCATCAGAGCAACCAGAAAAGCCGACTCGAGGTTGGAAGATTACTCAACCCCCTCAGTCAATTCTTAGCTTAGGCTAAACGGTAGTTGTGGATTAACGACGATAGGAACGCCTCAAGTTCAAGATACCTAATTCTATCAAGTTTAAGACTTAAAGTAAAAGTGTGTGTGACGAAAACCTAAAGAAACGAACCTAAGTCTGACGGAACGAGAACCCAAAATCATAACGGAAAGTCGAATTCCTGACGCATATATTAAGACAAGAATCCAGAGAAAAATTAAAAAGAATCAAGAATTAATCACAAAGGACCATTGACGATCTAAGGGTGTAATTGAGTGTGCAAGGAAGGAAATTAATGAACCTTAGATCAGGGAGACACATAGGTAAGTCAGACCGACGAAGCCTTAGATCATCAGAGGCTAGTGTAAGAACTACCGCTCTATCTTGGGCTCAGCAGTTGAATAGTAGTTATCCTTACGAGTTGAGCTCATAATCAAGTGAATCAGAAATGGCATTTAGCACAGACAGACCAGAAGGAGGGTCTCATGTAGCATACCTAGAAAAGCCAGAAGGACCCTATAGAACGCAATTAGAGTTTCTCCGAACCAACCGACTAGGTGCTCGCATCTATGAGGATGGTTTGCAAAGGCAAGTGGTGCAACTGCACAACCCTGATCAACCCAATGGATTGGAAAGACCAGTGGTGAAGTTTGAGCGAGACGCTTACATAGACAAAGAAGGAACCATGTACGTCCTAAGTACGCAACCAAACGATACTAATGAGTTTGGCACAATTCAATTAGAGACGGAAACAAAATTTCAAGGAAAAGAACCGTTAGAAGAACCTAGAACACCTAGAGGGAAATCCGTATTAACAAGAGTACTCATCCCAGAGTGGATCCCTCAAGATAACAGGAGCGTCGAGTTATTTGTAAATAAAGAGACAGATGAAGCCTTTTGGAGGTACAGAAAGGAACACCTTGGTGAGATAGGCATCATTACAATTTATGAATTCAAGGACCCAGATACACCTGGAAAGGTTGTATACCTGGATGAGACTTCAGAAAGAGTCTTCGTGGTGCCTGAGCGCGCTAGAAACACGTACACATGGAGAGGTGAATTGATATTCCCTCCATCTAGAACAAACATGAATACAAATCAACAAGGGGCAGGAACCTCCTCAGCCCATGGAAATCAAAGAGACGGAAATAAAGAGAGACCGGAAGTAAGCTTTAATCACCCCATAGGGAGAGATAGAACAACCATGAACACTAATAGCGCGGATAGACAAAGAAATCATGGAATACTAGGTGGTAGAGATGATTTTCCTCTACCTAGACCGCGTGAACACGCAAGAGTATTGAGACCCACTCAATTAGTAAAATCAATGAAGAATTACTTTGATGGGACAGGAGATCCCTATGACCATGTCGCAGAATTCAAGCAAGTACTAAGAGCAGAACAAGTCGAGGACATGTTCACGCAATACAATGCATTTGGACTAACGTTAAAGAATACCGCTTTAACTTGGTTCCAACCACTGCAACAAAGGCAATTTAGAGACATCCATCACTTTTTAGAGTCATTCATCACTGAATTCTCTAAAAGTGGGATTAGACATGACACGTCTTCGTTGATTCATAGCTTTAAACAAACCCCTCAAGAAACAGTAAGACTGGCAGGTCGTAGATTCAGACAATATGTCGAACGATGTCCAATGCAAGAGCTACCCTCACAAGCTAAACAAGTATCATTGTTCCTAGATGGCTTGTTGAGCGCTAAACTACGCTCCTATGTGTACCTAAAAGAACCCAGAACGCTAGAGGAGTGTATAAGAATATGTATAGACATTGAGGACAACCTAGGAGATGAATTAGAACTCTCAAAGGTCTATAAAGACTCAGATTGTTCTTCTCTAGCATCCACAAAATTGTCGAATTTGATAGAGGACCTAGCAGAAAAAGTGGCCCAAAAACTAGGAGTTTCTAGCAAAGAGGTGCCCAAGCTACCAACTAATGTACGTTGTTACACTTGTGGTGGAAATCATTTGGCAAACGTGTGTCCCAATGCACCTCAACCTCAAGCCAACCCTAGTGGCCAATATTGCACAATTGAGAGAAGATATACGAATCATACGGCTCAGGACTGCCCATACAACAAACAAACCATGAGACAGAACTACCCGCAAACATACCAGCAGCCAGGTAGGTATCAAGGCCAATACAATGCTCAGCCTTATTACTATAGGCCTCCCCAGAACTACCCATATCAGGCTCAACAGAGACCTCAACCCGTCTTAGCTCAGCAGCCACCCCCACCAGCGAATGTAATCTCAGTCAAATACGCTGCTGCAGAAGAGAACCTAAGTAGGGCCTTAGTGCCTTCTTCACCCTTGATCACTGAAAGTGACCCGAACTCAAACAGTTTTGACTCTACTCATGTAACTAGTCCACCCGCTTATTACACGGAGTCACCAGAACATATGGAGACATATCATTATGATAGTCCTCCAATGGAACCTAGCTAGGAGCCAGACTATGCTAATGTGATGTACGCAAACCCAAACCCACGGCCCCAATTGAGACAACAGAGACCACAGGGCCCTAGAGGACCATGCTTTAGGTGCCAAGGAGATCACTTCATAAAGGATTGTCCGCATCCCCCGATAGCAAGGCAATCACAGTACTATAGCATTCAAGGCTTTTGTGCCGATTGTGGCAAAGAGCACATAATCAAAGATTGTCCTAAGAACCCAGTTAACACTTCGAATGTGACATCGATCAATGTGATAGGTATTGTAAACAACGCAGATGGATCCAACCCTACATACGTGCCTATCCAAGCCATAACCAGAGCCCAGGCGCTCTTACAAAACCAACAACTTAATCAAGAGAAAGTAGCCGGAACTAGTGAAGTTGCAGAATCGAGTAGTAAAAAGACAAAATCTTGGAAAGATTCTAGAGAGAGAATCAAGAGAAAGTGGAGTAAAAAGATAAGTGAGTTGGAAGGAAGTCTAAGGGAATCTAGAGCCAAAATACAAGAATTGACCTCACAAGAATTAAATCAAGAAAATCCAGCTCAGAAATCAGGATCAGTTCTAGCGGAACCCATACCAGAAGATCTAGACATGATGTTTCGTGCATATTAGGCTAGAATAAAAGAGGGACCTCAAGTCACGGAAATGAGTAAAAACTACCCTCGTGCTGATCTAGAAATTGAGAGAACTAAACTTTGCATGAAGATGGTAGAACTAGCACAAGCCTTGTTCGAAGCCTCTAGATATCTTAATTGGAATAACATGGCAAAACCGGAACTACACTTTCAAGGACTAATGGAGAGGCTAGAATACTTAATAGAAAGCAAAGAGAAAAAGGATCAGCCTAGTAACCCTATTGTCCCAGAGACACAGGAAAGGAATGCACCATCCCTGTCTCAAGTACCCAATACAGAAAGTCAAGATAACCTATCTTCCATACAAAGGAACTCCCATGAATTCTTGAGAGAAATACAAGAAGAGAAATGGAGAAAAGAACAAGGAACTCATCCTCCTATTCAAGAAATAGACGACTTGCAGGAACAATTTCCCCAAGACATCCCCTCTATATATGATGATGTAGAGGTGGAGCAACTGAGTGAACCCACAGGATTTGAATCTAATTCTTTACAAGAATTACCTCAGTTCACAGGACCTTGGGAAGCAAAGTCTATTAGTATGAGAGCACCCACGATAATAGTGAGGAATGAAGAATCAGTGATCCCTAGGAACACGGAAGTGATCAAGAATACGAAAGTACAGTGTAATCTCACTCTGGAGGAATTGTTAAAGGTGAAACCAGAATTGTGGAAACATGTAGCAAATCAATTCCCTGAGCTAGCTACCACACCCTCTCAGATAGGATCACATAAGAAGGTACCAGAGATCCCCGTGGAAAAGATTGGAGATGTAAGCGAAGGGGAGGAAGGTAACACATATCTTCCAATCACCCATCAGGGCTACACCACGAAAGCCATCTTAGATTCAGGAGCTGGAGTAGCCATCGCTACTACCGCTTTATGGAAACGTTGGGGTAAGCCAGCACTCAGACCCACCAGGATGAAACTACAAATGGCGGATGGACACATAGAAAAACCATTAGGCTTACTAGAAAGCATATCTCTCACCACTTGTGGTGTAGAATTTGAGCATACCTTTGCCATTTGTGATTTTGCGAAAAATCATGCGTATGAGATGATATTGGGACGACCATTCATGCGTCAGTTGCAAATTGTACAAGATTGGGGAACTAATTCTTTGTACTTGCAACATTTAGGAGTGACTACCAAAGTCAACCTTAAAGACTATTCACACAGAGATGTACCCCCAATACAATGGAATACCCTCCATAAGACACCAGTAGAGACGGAATCCGTGCACTCATTAGAATCAGATCCTTCTTGGTTGCATGAGGATACCCATTTATGGATGTGTAAAGTAGCCAAACAAGAGGAAGAAAGATTAGAAGCAAGGACCTTAGGTGTGGAACAACATCCACGAACCCTTCAAGATCCAGCCTATGCACCTGTAGTATTCCCAGACGAAGAGTTTGAACCCTATGGTTGGGCAGAAATACTAGCAACCATGGATGTAGCCATCAATGAAGAACAATGGACACCCCACTGTGACGAGGATGGCTATGACATTTCAGTTTTCACGATAGAGCCAATCATGAGCGATGCAATCTTAGAGGAGTGTGAACCGAACACTGATGCATTTGAGGATGCAAGCGATTTTGATTTAGAATCAATTATCATGGACCCACCCTTTGCATCAGAGGAAGAATATTTCCACGAAGTAGAGACTCACACTCAGAGACACGAGGAAATTACGAATGAGGTGAGGTTAGCCACAGAAGTGACTACCAAGAGTGAAGACAAGAAAAGAAAGAAGAAAGAAACCATGTCAGAAAAAGAAGAATCTTTATTTGAGGTACCCGAGAACTTCAAGAAATATGAAATCGAAGATAGAAGAATCATGGTACGAATGCCTAATAGAAAGGCGAATGATGGACAAGTATATGATAACCGAGAGAAAACCAAGAAAGTAATAGTTGCCATAGAAGGAGAAGAAGAAAAATGTACATACATAGGGCATGATTTGACGACTGAAGAAGAAGAAGAGTTAGTTGCCCTATTGCGCGAATATAGAGATGTTTTTGCTTGGAGTTACAAAGATTTGAAAGGAGTAGATCCAGATATATGTTCTCATAAGATCCCTATGACTCCAGATGCAAAACCGACAAAACAGAAACCGTACACGTACAATGATAACTACGCTGCGAAGATTAAAGAGGAGATAGATCGCTTGATAGAAGCAGGATTCATTTACGAAATTGAGCACACCGAATGGGTATCCCCCATTGTGGTTGTGCCCAAGAAGAATGGAAAATTGCGTGTGTGTATTAACCTTAAAAAAGTTAATGCCGCCACGATTAGAGATAGTTATCCTCTTCCTATCACGGAACACCTATTGGAAAGAGTTGCGGGCAAGGAAGTTTACAGCTTTCTTGATGGTTTTTCAGGCTATAATCAAGCAGCCATTGCTCCAGAGGACCAACACAAGACGGTTTTTGCCACAGAATGGGGCATATTTGCATTTCGTGTAATGCCATTTGGCTTAACAAATGCACCCGCCACTTTCCAGCGACTCATGTGCCATGTTTTCAAGGAATTCTTACGCAAGAGCTTGGAAGTTTATGTCGATGACTTATGTGCTCATTCAAATGTAAGACAGACACATATCCCAGAGTTAAGACAAATATTTGACAAATGTCGAGAATATCAGGTTTGTTTGAACCCAGAAAAATGCGTTTTCATGGTCAGACAAGGCAAAATTCTAGGACACATTGTGTCAAAAAATGGAATCTCTACGGACGAGGAAAAAGTGAAAGTAATTGCAGAATTACCTAGACCAACTAACGTGAAAGAGGTACAGGCATTTATGGGCCATTGTGGATATTATCGACGATTCATACACATGTATGCAATCATAGCTAAGCCTCTGTACTCTCTTTTGACCAATTTTGAGTGGACAGATGAATGTGAAAATTCATTCAATGAACTTAAACGACGCTTGTGCTCAGCACCTATATTGACTACCCCAGATTGGAGTAAGCCATTTCATGTACATGTGGATGCATCCAATTATGCCATAGGATGTGTGTTAGCACAACCCACGAATGAAGGTAATATAGATCTCCCCATAGCTTACGCTAGCAGACAATTGAACGCAGCAGAAAGAAATTACACCACGACGGAACGAGAAGGATTAGGGATGATCTACGCAGTGAAGAAGTTTAGGCACTACTTGTTGGCCAACAAGTTCAAGTTCTTTACAGATCATCAAGCCCTATTATATTTAGTCAACAAACCATGTAACACAGGACGATTGATACGTTGGTTTCTATTACTCATGGAGTATGATTTTGAAGTAGTAGTCAGGAAAGGAAAGACGCATCTTAGAGCTGACCACCTCTCAAGATTAACCTCAGGAGAAGCTCCTCAAGGAGTAGCGGATGAATTACCAGATGCATACTTATTTAACCTTGAGATAGCACCAGAATGGGCTAGGCCTATAGCCCCTATTCTGACATACGGACCCAAGAATCCTAGGATAGAGATCAAAGAAGGAGAGATTACCAAGTCTCAGAGATACCAAATAATGGCAGGAAGCATATATAAACAGGATAATCAAAAGATTCTTGCCTGTTGTGTAGATGACTCAGAACATGCGAATTGGTTGCAATTAGCACACATAGGTGCACTAAAGCAACACCATTCAAAACATCGAACATTACAGACTCTGCATAGATTAGGAGTATATTGGCATACGATGGAAGCAGATGTCTACAAGTTGTGTAAGGAATGCTACGTGTGTGGTGAAAAACCACCAGTAGAGCATGCGACACTATATCACGTGTCTCTCACACCAGACTGGAGTGAACCATTAGTGACATACTTGAGGACGAACACATTCCCTCAAGGAATGACCTTAGCTCGACAACGCAGTCTAGAGCAGGAAGCTCAAGACTATTCACTTATTGGCGATAATTTATACAAAAGAGGACGAGATGGATATTTAAGACAATGTGTTCATGAAAGCGATTATCTTAGCATACTAGAGACTGCACACCAAGGTGTTGCAGGAGGTCATTTTGGACCCGATAGGGTAATCAAAGCCATCCTCTTTGCAGGATTATGGTGGCCCACTCTTCACATGGATGCTCATACCTATGTAAAGAGATGTGACGTGTGCCAAAGAACTCAGTTTCCTACTCGCAGAGATGAAATGCCATTGAAACCCATGATGGGCGGACGTGCATTTTCTAAGTGGGGTATAGACTTTGTAGGACCTATCAACCCCCCTGCAAAAGGTACACATGCGGAATACATTATTGTTGCCACAGATTATCTGACGAAATGGGTAGAGGCAAAAGCCACAAAAAAGAATGATGCTCACACGACTGCAAAATTCTTATTTGAAAATGTCTTTACAAGATATGGATTGCCTATAGAGTTAGTGAGCGATCGAGGCACTCACTTTCTAAACCAAGTCATTGAATATTTGTTACAGGATTTTATGGTGATTCACAAGAAATCTGCACCATATCATCCTCAGGCCAATGGTCAGGCTGAAAGCACTAACAAGATATTATGTACCGTACTGACAAAACTCGTGAACAACAAACGTTCAGATTGGGACAAACAGTTACACCACGCTGTTTGGGCATATCGAGTGGCCTATAAGACCGTACTCAATGCAACTCCCTTTCAGATGGTTTTTGGTCAGAATGCAGTGCTTCCTTTGGACTTCTTGATACCGACCCTTAAGGTTGCACAAGAACATCAGTGGACCGTCCATGAATTATCAGCAAGAATAATGGACTTGGAACGATTAGGAGAAACAAGGCTGAGGGCAGCAGCAGGAATATACGCAGCGAAGAAGCGACAGAAAGCATATTTTGATGCACATGTGAAAGATAAAGGCCTAAAAGAAGGAGATTTAGTTCTAGTGTATATGCTGAAACAGCACGCACGGAAGTTAGAAAAGTGGACCTATGATCATTAACAGACTTTCAACAAGTGGAGCAGTACAGTTAGCCACCTTAGAAGGAGATATAATGCCTAATTACATTAGTGGCTGTAGAGTCAAGCTATATCAGGAACCTCTTACTGAGGATATGCTTAGACGACTCACGTTGGCAAAGAAGCGTAAGGAGGAAGAAAATAGAATACGAGCAGAAGCTCAGGCAGAAGCCATAGAACGCATTAAGCGCATGAAGCTAAGAAGACAAGGACTAGGGAGAGAACATTATAACCATCTGGAAACTTCACCCAGATATCCCATGGCCATGTGTCAAGTAAGGTCAACCACTCATCCTAGCATAGTGGACAGGAGACCATTCATTACAATTAGGCTAGAGCACGGCAACCCTTGCCAAGAACTCAGGGCTTTAATTGACTCAGGTGCTGCAACTAGTGCGATTAGATGGTCCCACTATAAGGATTCCGGAATAGAAATGCGGCCAATTGAGGCATACCTCATAGGCCTAGGAGGTATGGAAACCCCTTGCATGGGTGAGGTGGACCTTCCTATCCTCATAAAGGATGTGACCATGACGGCGAAGCTACTAGTGTGCCATGATGACGACCTGATAGAACCCCTAATCCTTGGCCAAGATTGGCTATACGATCACTCAGTGGACCTAAATCTTAGACAAGGCTCCTTACAGATTGGAACCTTAGAGCAGAAGCGAGTGATACCGCTTGACTTCCCTAACGGCATTCCGCTTGACGGTTGTGACCCTAGACCCTATGAAATCCATGCGACGGAAGACCGGAAGATCTCTAAGCAGACCAGTCACGCTAAGTCTACACCAACCCACTCGGGCTTGGCAATAGACAGTTGTCAATCAGAAGGACGACAGAAGATCTTCCCTGGGACTTCCTGCAAACTAGAAGAGACAATTACCCACCCACAAGGGCAGATGGACACAATCAGTGGGCAGATGGGCACAATTAGCGGTCAGGTGGGTTGCATCAGCGGACAAATGAGCACGACACCCTGCGGTGCTCATCCTTCCAAACTTGTTGCGGACTGGCCTAGATTAAAGTTAAATAAGGCATCACTTCCTAATGGGCAGGTCACGCAAGTGTTGGATCTCCCTTCTTTTCCAAAGCAGAGTGTCCATCCGACCTCTCAACCTCAACAACAACAGAGTCAACCACGACGAAGGAACCCAGACCGACTGCAGTATCGGAGGAAACAACAAGGAAAGCAGCTTAGGCCACCCAAAGGAAGCGGTACCAGACAAATATGGGTGCCAAAAGGACAAAAAGCACCAAAGATCTCCAACCAAGCAGAGATCAACAAGAAAAAGGCAGAACAGAAACAGAATCGATATCCACCATCCCCTCGACCTCCTTCTACAGGTCCGACCATTCGACAAATTTGGATCGCCAAGAAGTACCTTACCCATAGACCCACGCCCACGCAGATTTGGGTACCCAAACCATGTATCATAGCTCAACCCATATGCCATGTAATATATAACCCTTACAACTCATTTCATCTCCCGACACCACCCTTTGCCCCTCAGCAGAAACCCAATACCCACTCCAAGATCCTTAGGAAATGGATACCGAAACGTGTCCAATCGTCTCCCCCTAACCCCATGTCTGATAAAACCACCCCCCCGACTAACATACAACCTTGTACTAAATCACTAACCTTTAAACCTTGTATAAATTCACCCACCATCATCACACATCACTCGTAATCTCATCTCATCAAGAAATGTATGCATGATCTGAAACGTATAGGTGTCTAGAGACCTGCACTAGTGCTGCAAAAAGCATTGCATCCATCACATCACAGCACTTGGCTACACGGGTTACGCATCAGTTATGGAAAGGGATTGCGGTCTCACCTTAATGGGATCATAATTAATTTCCATGCTAATGTGTTAATCTTTTGTAGCAGATCTTTCTCACTAGCGCACCAGTCACCATGCAAACCGACGAAGGAACATCAGGAGCAGGCCCCAGTGTAGCGGCAGTACCACTCAATGTGCTACGAGCAGAAGCCCACCCGACTGCTCCACCGCCGGAATTCCAAGGGTTTCCAGGACCCATGCCTATCGATAACCCACCCATGGGATACACCGAAAAGATACACAGGAACTCTCATTGGTTTCAGGGCCTTGCAGGACCCCTTGCGGACGCAGACTTTATATTTGAATCCTCTTTGACATTTGATGACCGCACGTGGGGAAAATACCAGTTTTTCTCCAGAGAGTTCGAAGCCCTACAGAGCACCCAGGATTTAACTCATGTTTGGGCCAGAGCAGGCTTCACAGAGTATTTCAGTGATCCTCTGCCCAAACCGGATTTTTACAGGTGCTATTACTTAATCACTACCCTACTGGCATCAGAGAATAAGGACATCCCAGGAACCTTCATATTGCCTACTTTAGTGGATGATCCACCTTACAAGAGATTTTACCTATCTAAGGATTTAATCAGAGCGGCCATCAAGATTCATGGCACCCACACACCCACAGATCGAGAGAGATTAATTCCAGAACCGATGAAACGTGAGGACGTCACAAAGTGGGAGGAGATTTCGGCCATTACACCTGAGCTGTCAAAGCCACTAAGGATATGCATGCAACATTTCGCATTCCCAGCTCAGGACAGATTTACCATGCCCCATAAACGAATCTGGTTCGGATTGTATTTGGCATGCACGGGACCTCAAACTGTTGATCTGGCAAGCTGGATCATAGATCAAATGTATCTGGCACAACACAGATGGGAACGCAAAAAAGTGCTTAATGGATGTTGTGCACTCACTAGAATTGTGTATATGTGTTTGGCTTATGACTTGCCAATCGAGCGTGCATTAACAGGAGAAGAACTGAAGGCATTCAAAGGAACGACGAAGAAAGCCAGGAAGCCCAGCAGAACACGGGCCGGCAAGCGCATGCGAGGCACCATCCCTTGCCTTCAAGTGCCAGAGTCGCCATCACCACAACCCTCTCCAGAGCGACCACAAACATATGCGGCTCCCACAGTACAACCCATTCGCATAAGGTTGTCCAGACCAGTGGTTCCGGAGGCCACCACTAGTACCGCTGCACCTCAGGCAGCTGCCACCACAGAACCCACAACCACAACAGCAGAAGCTCCCACCACTATTGGTGCGGAAGCGTTTTCTTTCCCGATGCCACATATGGAGACAGACCCTATAAATACAACATTTGATTTTGAGATGCCTGATGCATTCTCAAACAAATTCCAGTATTCAGAAGCACAACTATTCTCCCAGGAATATGAACGCCCCAGCTACCCTACCACACCACGAGATCTGCCACAGGGACAAGCTGTGTCGAGCTCTGAAGAAGAAAGAACCGAAACAGACGACGAGGAAGGCGACGATGAAGCCAGCCAGGGCTCACAAGACGGACAGACAGATGGCCAAGGCCAACAAACTGATGCGCACGGCGACACCAGCACATATGAAGATGAGACTTTTGAAGCCGCAGCATACACGCTGGCCATAAAGAAATTATATCGAACGATGGAGAAAGTCTGGGCACGGAAGAAGTTAACTGAAGAGGAGAGCCAGGCATTAATTGAACAGGAACTCATCTCCGGAGGATTCGAAGACGCATACATCAGAGGGTTCAGAGAGTTAGTCAAATCAGTAGGCTCCCATGAAGCACTCAGGTTTTTACAAAGAAAGCAACTACCACAGTTTGACCCCCGCCGAGTGCGACTACTTTCAAAACCCGGGGAGTATATTCGCGTACCAACAGGAGCTCAGTCTTCAGCACAAGCCAGGGAGGCACGCCTTGTCCCCGAAAGTTCATTGACCGCAGAACCCATCCTTGTAGATTCCCCACCCCGTACTACCATTGTACATACCACCACTATCCTCGAAATAACATCCACACCTTCCACTCCCCTCTCACCTCATGTATCACCGACCCATCCTGTATCCCCCGCACACCCACCTGCTCCTCCCACATCCACACCAGTCCAAGGCAACATAGCCATACCCTTTGCCTTACCCATTCATACCACCATGCCCACACCCAACCCTCCGCATCCATATGTTAACCCCTTCACCCCTTCATCCTTCCCAGCGTTTCCCCCACCTCTAAGAACCCCATTCCCCTTTCTAACCCCACTAACCTTCTCACCAGTCTCACCTCCCCAACCTACCATAACCCCTATTTCCCCGTTTCACCAAGCTGCTCCAACCATCCCCCCTGTAAACTACTCTACATTTGTAAATCCCGTATTCACACCTACACAACCACCCACAATCACACCACTTTTCACAGTCACAACACTAAACACGTCCAATGGCATGGAAATATCACCATCCACCTCACCACCACCCACTCCACTCACAACACCCTCATATTTAGGCACGTCACAATTTTCCACAATCACCACTGCATCCACTGTCCCAACCCCATTTCCCATTCCCGCTGCATCCACTTCCACTGCATCCTCATTTAGTACTTCATTACTACTATCGCCCACCATAGACACCGCATTTCAACACATGTTCACATGCATGACGCAAGTCCGCGATGAGTTTGCATCACTCGGCACCAACTATCAACAGCTGCAGAAAACGACGAATGAATTACAAACGCAGCTTAATTCGTTATCAATTGAGAACGCCTCACTGAACAGCCGATACCAAGATTTACGAGAGGCCTATCACAAATTAGAACTAGAAAGTGAAGAGAAAACAAAAGAGGCCACCGCGGATTTGGACAACCTACTTCGAGCCCAGACCGTCCGCAATGCAACGCTCACTAGAAATATGGGCTTACTAAGAAGACACTTAGCCGCAGCAAAAGAGGAGAACCAGAGACTCCAAGAGCAGAACAGAGAGAACTTGGAAGCTGCACTGGACCACCCAGAACAACCCTTAAGTCCTAGCAAATTCAAAGCAATCCCATCCGAATCGATGAGAATGTTACTAGACGATCATGTGCGATTGCTTGAGGACTATGATCGTATGAATGAAGAGCACCAAAAGTTAAGGGAAGATCACAAGCTGCTACAGCTCAGAGAACCGGCAACACAACAAGTACACGTAGCAGCAGAACTACCAGCACCTGCGGACCCTGCCCCTGAAATTTTAGAGGAACTCAACGCACTCCGGGCCCAGGTAACAAATCTTGAATCTAGAATTGCAGCCTATGAAGCACCACCAAGGCCAGACTCCCCACCTGAGCTACCAGCTGAGGAAGAAACCGTCACTATCCCGGTGGAGGAGACATTTGAAGAGGCATACGAACCGATACCCATCCCAGGCGGACGTGTCACGGACGAAGGCCAGATGACCTATGAATTACCTACCCCCGCGTGGATGAAGACAGTTGAAGAACTCGGAACGACACACTCGGCCAGAGTAGAGGCACAGCTACATGCCATGGCCATAATTGAAGAGAAACTTTTACAGTCACCATTCTTTGCTCAATTGGCCCCGCGACGATACATATCTGGGCATGAGCTCCAATATAAACCGTATTTCATGTTAATGGCCGAATACCAGTTAGCCATAGAGAAAGAAACAGGTATGAAACCAACGCATGCCACTCAATTCGAGCCAGAGGACTTGCCACCAAGGGCGCAGAGAGGTGAAATCCTTCAACCAGACTGGCGCAGAGATTTATTGCAAAACTATCCCGAGATGATGAGCACATGGGTAAAAGCGCCGCTGCACTTAAAATTTAACCCATGTTGGGGACCAGTCCCACGACGCCGCTCTTGGACTGCATTCGCTATTAAGGTACAAAACAATAAGCAGTGCCAAGACTGGTTGAATTATCCCTATTTCAAGCCACCAATCGAGTTACCCACAGTAGGCTACATGATGGCGACGATCCGCCACTGGCTCCCTCGATTAAAACATATGGATGATATTGCCGCGCACATGACTGTCAAAATCTTTGACATGATGCAGATGATCTTTAAAGTCTTCCGACGCATCAAGGCTCCCCATGTAAACACCCCGGGCTTCGAGCATGGCAACTTTGATTTAGTCTATGATATGAGCACAACGCCATCGCTACGGGTGTGTTATGCCTGGCACTGCAGGATCAAATACCTACCGGCATGCTACAAGCAGACATTTGAAGAAATGTTCACCACCGGCTTTTGGGAGTACCATTCAGAGGTATTTATAAGCAGGCCCACACACTTATTGCAATTATTCGCCTGTGAACGAATGGTGTACTCCACACATTATCAGCTCCCACCACCAGACGAGCCACAACCTATCGACTGGGAGAAACTCGAGGCTGATCTAGCCCGAGGCATTCGTACCTCAGAACACACCCTCGCTCAAGACCTCCTACAGAACTATATCCGGCAGACCTCACAACAAGGTTCTGTCAGGGACGACAGAAGCGAGAGGGAGGGGGGTGTTGGAAGCAGCCAGAGGCACAGACGCCACGGAAGCATGTGAAGACAAAGCAGGGAGCCAGGCGGATCAATTTTTCAAAACAAATATATTTCTTATTAATTCTCCAAACATTCAACAGTGATTGTTATCACTAATTGTAACATATGTATCATAGAAAACCCCATTTTGTAATCCATAGCTCCATTTTGTGCAAGCCGAGGAGTCCTCGAGCTTGAGGAGCTTAGGTAGAATGCTCGTACCAATTTTCGTTATTTTTAGACATCGTTTACCCTTCCAAATAGCATCTAGGACTTATTTTTTAACTAGGCCGGCCACTAGATGTGAAACCGGTCAAAACTAGTCTAGAAACTATAAAAAGAGCTAGAGAGCTCATTTTTGAGGTTGGTTCATTTTGGTTAGTGGGAGCAAAGAGCTAGTTTGAGCTTGTAAGAGTATTCTTGAGTAATAGAGCTAATTTCCCACCTTCCATTGTGTCTTGCTTGTCTCTTCATTGTGTGTGTATATGTGTGTGTGCATCTTTGTGCTTCTCACCTTCACTCTCACCTCATCTCTCATTCACGATCTTCATATCACTCCTACCTCTCCCACGGATTGACATTAAGGAGGTGACGCTTCTTAACGTGGTTCTCACCATTGTGCTAGAGCAACAGAGCATCACATAATCTCAGGCCAATGTTAATCACACTGCTCAATCATGGGTTCAAGAACTGAATGACTACCCCTACGTAGTGAGCTTAGACACTAGTGAGTCAAAGATGTCATTTAGCATGGAGAAATTCATAGGTGAGATGAGACTTGCTTATTTACAAACACCATATGGTCCATATAAGAATCAACAAGAGTACATCAAAACCAACCAACTAGGTGCTCAAATCGACAAGGATTGTATACAAAGGTCCATATTTCAACTAAGGAATCTAGAGCAACCCTTCAGAATTGAGCACTTGTGGTCAAGTTCAAAAATGGGTCATACATAGATAAGCAAGGAACCATGTACATGTTAACTATCTTACCTAATAGGATGGATGAATTTGCATCCATTATACCTGAGTGAGAAATAGGAGACTTAGACCATGACAGAAAAGAATGAGAACCTAGAGCTCATCAAGGTAAATCAGTCTTATCAATTATTATCACACTTGACTAGGTACCTCAAAGAACACAAGCAGAGAACTCTTTGTTTTCAAAGAAATTGATGAAGCTTTCTTGAGTTTTAAACGTGAAAAACCTAGCAACATAACTAGAGTCATTATCTATGAATTCAAATATCCAAAGTTCCCAAGAATATTTCCTTCATCTAAGTCTTCTCACCCTCAAAGTTAGATAGGAGCACGATCATCGCATGTCTTAGGAACTCAGAAGGAAAAAATCCAAAGAATGACCAAAAGTGAGCTTTGTGCACACCATAGGAAGGGAAAGACAAAGACTAGAGATCTAGAGAGGAGAACAATAAATTCCTAGAGGAATTAGGCCCCAAAGAGGCATGGATGATTTTCCCTTGTCTAGACCAAGAGAGCACCCGAGAATTTTGAGATCCATACAAGTAGTAAAATCCATGAAGAATTACTTTGATGGTATAGGTGATCGCGACCATGTAGCAAAATTCAAGCATGTTGAGAGCTGAGCAATTCAAAGATGTGTTCACTCAATACAATGTTTTTGGATTAACCTTGAAGAATACATCTCTGATGTGGTTCCAACCTTTGCATCAAGAACAATTTAGGGATATTCATCAATTGCTAGAAGTCTTCATTACGGATTTTTCTAAGCATGGAATCAGATATAGAGAATCCCTAGAACACTCTAAAGCCTACCCATATGAAGCACCCATAACGGAACCTAATTGGGAGTCTAAATATACTGATGTGATGTACACCAATCCAACCCTTGACCTCAAATGAGAAAAATGAGGGCATGCCCCCAAAGGATCCTATTTTAGATGCCAACAAGATCTCTTTATAAGGGAATGTCCACGTTTTCCACCTGCAGGGCAGCCTCACTACTTCACCATTCAAGGATATTGCTCGAAATGTGGCAAAGAGAATGTCATACGAGAGTTCCCCAAAAATCCAGCCAATGCTTCTAAGACAATTCCAATCAACGTAATAGGCATAGTGCACATGCCAAGAAAAGCCCTCATAACATAGTGAAATTGGAGAGTCGAGTAGAAAGAAAACAAAATTTTGGAAAAATTCTAGGGAAAGAGTTAAGAAAAAGTGGAATAGGAAATTAGCAGAACTTAAAGGGAGTTTAAAGGAACCAAGGAAAAAATCCTAGAATTAACCTCACAGAATCACTAGAATTTTCCTCGTTGCCAAAGCAAGGATCAATCCCAGCAAAACCAATCCTAGAGGACTTGGATATGAATGTAGTTAGCCACTTTGGAAGAGATGTAATGCCAAACTACATTAGTGGGTGTAGAGTTAAGCTCCATCAAGAACCATTGATAGATGAAATGCTTCGAAGACTGACCTTGGCTAGGAACCACAAGCAGGAAGAGAAAAGAATTCGAGAAGAAGCTCAGGCTAAAGCTCAAGAGCACATTAGACATATGAAGTTAAAATGTCAAGCTATAACTATAGATAGAAATATGAGGATTGCGAAACTTCATCTGATAAATTTCATTCCCCACATAGATGCACCTAGATATCACATGGCAAGGTGCTAGACAAAGTGGAATACTTCTCCTAGCATAGTTGACAGACGAACATTCATTATAGTCGAGCTAGAGAAGGCACTACACTCAAGACAAACAGATTCATGATTGACTCTGGTGCAGCAACTAGTGTGATTAGGTATTTCTACTATCAAGACATGGATATGAAAATGAGTATGATTGAGGCTTACCTCATAGGATTAGGAGGCATGGAAACTCCTTGCATGGGTGGAGTGGAAATTCCTATCCTCATTCAAGATGTCACTCTGAAAGTAAAGCTCTCAATTTGCCATGATGAAGATCTTATAGAATCACTAATTCTAGGCCAAGACTTGATATTCAATCACTTAGTGGACTTAAATCTTAATAAACACCTTCTCTAGTTTGGGGTGGCTAAACAACACCTTGTGGTAGAGCTAGAACACCATGTGACTAGTAATGTCAACTTAGTTGAAGAGGTTTCCAATCCTCATCTCGGAGAAAAGGACAATAGTAGGTCCACCTCCAAACAGATGGGGACCATCAACTTCTCTGATTCCCTATCCACACTTTGCACATGCACGCCTAGATCTGTTGTATATAATGCCTAAATTCTTGATGGGCAAGTCATGCAAGTGCTGAATCTTCCTTCTTTTCCAAAATAGAGTATCCCACCAACCTCTCCCCTACAACAATGGAAGAGTCAATCGCAACCAAAGAACAAAAGTCAAAGATCAACCCCTATCATGCCTTGGAAAAGGTATATATATCCATCCACTCCAAGCATAAAGTAGATATGGATCTAGAACGGCGAGCCACCAATGACTCATCCACCACCTCAATCACTAATAAAGAAGCAGAGCATGAACCCAACGCATCAACCACAAAAGCCAGAACAAGATTAAGAATAGAAAGTCTGACAAATCTGGGTACCTAAGCAATCTATGAGGGCCAATCCCAACACATCGAGCATATGGGTGCCTAAAGCTTGCTTAGGGGCTCAAATGAAGTATTTCAATGGAGATTTACTTGCGTGGACTCTCCTTCTTGAGAGCTCCATGGCGATACCATCGAAGTAGAAAATAGAGCTCCACATGCCACACACAGTAGTCTGCATAGAGGATGCACAATATGTAGAAAACAGAGTGCACAAGGAGGCATGAACATAAATTTCTTATGTTTTCCAAATGCAATTGAACTTACAATCTATGGCTCACTAGATCACTAGATGTTTTATTAAAAAAACATATACAAAAGTTTCCAACAACCATTTGGCCTTTCACATGGACACTAATGGTAACAATCTCCCACTAAAGGCCAATATGGCCAAAGTGAATATGGGAGAAAAATAAAGAATACTCGAGTGTAACTATACAAATTATACCTTCCACCTGATGGGCATGTTACACAATATACAAGTAATTATGTAAGATCATGAATCAAGTAACCCCCTTCAAGTGACAATAGTGTCGAAAGTTATCTTGTGGTAGAGATTTAGTCAAATCATCTATAGCATTATCTCAAGTATGAACCTTCTCAAGAATAATGTGCTCAGTGGCTAAGAACTCTCTGATGAAGTAATATCTCACCTCAATGTGCTTGGTCTTTGCATGATAAACTAGATTCTTAGACAAATAAATGGAACTCTGACTATCACTAAGAAAATGAGGTACATGCTGAGGTAGACCCATATCACAAGCAAGATGAGAAAGCCAATGCTTCCTTAAATCCCTCACTTGCTACAACTTCCTCTGCTTCTGTGGTGGAAGCAATTGTACATTCTTGAAGATGAGATCTCCAAGAGATAGCACCTCCAACAAAATAAAAAATGTATCCTAATGTAGACTTCCGATTATCTACACAACTAGCATAATCAGAATCTATGTAATCAATAATGGATGCTTTCCATCTACCCAAGCATAGACACTTTTCCTTAGTTCCACTCAGATATCTCAACATCATCTTGATCGCTTCCCAATGCTTCTTGCTATCTACTCACAACTTCCACTTTAAATGCAATGACTTGTCTCATAGCTACCATAGCACACATGAGACTACCAATAGCAGATTGATAAGGAATTTTGGTATATTCCTTTTCCTCATCTGATTTGGGGCAATCATCTTTGCTCAATTTCACATATGTGAGTAAAGGTATACTCAATGCCTTTTGACCTTGCATACAGAATCTGTGAAGTACTTTGGCTATGTACTCACTTTGAGACAACTATATGCATCTTTTACTCCTATCATGAGTAATGTGCATGCTAAGAATATGTTTTCCATCCCCCAAATCCTTCATATCAAATATTTGGCTCAACTTCTTCTTAAGAATTGACAATTCATAAGAGGACTTCCCAGTAATCAACATGTCATCGACATAAAGTATCAAGCATATCAAACTGCCATCAGAGCATCTATTGGTGTAGAGATAATGATCCTCATTGCTTCATGAATAGCCTTGAGACTTCATAAAAGCATCAAACTTTTGGTACCATTGTCTAGGGGACTACTGAAGTCCATATAAGCTCTTCCTTAGCTTAGAAACTAGGTTTTCTTTGCCAGGAACTACATAGTACTCTAGTTGTTCCATATAGATCTCATATGTAAGATCTCCATGCAAGAAAACAATTTTCACATCCATTTGGACTAGCTCTAAGTCCTCTATTGCAATGAATCCAAGCAACATTTGCAGGGTAGTCATCTTGACGACTTGAGAGAAAATTTCCTCAAAATCAACACAATGTTGTTGCTTAAAACCCTTTGCAACAAGTCGTGCTTTATACTTTGGAGACACACTATCTGATGTGAATTTCAGCTTATATACCTAATTACATGGTAAATCTTTCTTGCCCTTTGGAAAAGGTGCTAAATCCCAAGTACCATCCTTGTGAATAGAATCCAACTCACTCTTCATGGCACACTCCCACTTGACATGATCCTTTGTTTGCATAACCTCTTTGAAACAAGAAGGTTCACCATCATCTGTTAGCATAACAAAATCCAAACCTGGAACATATTTGTCATTTTGGCACAATGGCAAGTACCAATGTGAGGAGATCCGCCTCATAATTGTCAATCCGTGGAGACATGAGGGCTAGTATGATGACTATGAGCAAGTGAAGGCACAAGTGCATGAGTGAGAAGCACATAAGCATGCATACACATACACACACGTGCACACAAGGCAAGAACAAAGAGAGGAACAATGGAGTTCTTTATATTGCTCAAAAGGTCTCTTACAATAGCTCAAAACTCTAACAAGCTAACCTCAAAAATGAGCTCTCTAGCTCTTTTTATAGTTTTTGACTAGGTTTTGGCCCTATCGAGACATAGTCTCCAGCTTAATTAAAAATTAGGTTCCTAGGCTATTTTGGAGGCTCATACAAGCTCTAAAAATCATGAAAATTGGTACATAGATACTTCTAATACTCCTCAAGCTTGAGGACTCCTTAGCTTGCACAAAATGGAGTATGAATTATGAAAAATGGTATTTACAGTGGTGTCAAGTGACTAAAATCAGTGTTTGGGAAATATTTCTTCATGAAAAATTATGTGGCATGTTGGATCTCCATTGATTCACATGTTCTTGCCTACCCTTGGTCTTGTATCCACTCTACATTTGTCGTAGCGGATTGATTGTCTCATTGTTGTGTGGATGGCCTCCTAAACTCCCAAGGATTCAGATAGTAATTGGAGGGTAGTAATGAATTGTGGGTCCACTCCTTCTTCTACTAACATCTGTGCTATTAGCGCTTGGCCTGATGCAAATGAATGTCTGTGCCTTTCTTGCACTGCTTTGATCCTGTTGTATAATCTTTGTAACTGGGCACGTCGGAGCACTGACAAGTTCTGGTACTTCTTGTTGCTCATCTTGATTTCTTTCTTCATGCCCCTCCTCGCCTTCTACAGATTCTTCACTCTTCCTCGTCAACTTCATCCTCTTCTTCATCCATGTCAATAGTGGTGATGGGTACTTGAGAGGTGGTGGCTTGTGGTTGAGATCTTTCTAACTGCAATTCTTCACCTGCTTCAAGATTGACTTCCATTAAAATTTGCTTAAAGTCTTCATTGGTGAGTTCCTCTAAGGGTGCTCCTCTGAGGAATTCAAGGTCCATGGGAACTGGCAGAAATATCAGATTGGGACCTTCAGAGCTTCATTGTGGTAGTCTTAGTGTGAATGGCCTAACCCTCTGAGGTGGGGGAGTGACATCCGATGTGGTGGTCCTATGGACATTCTCCCCTTGAATTGTTGTACTCTATTCCACATGAGAGCCCTTTGGATTGGAATGTCATAAGCTATGCATCTATAAATAATCATTGTCAAAGCGTAGCATCCATAGAAGATTGACTTTCATGGCCATCGTTTGTGTGCAAAGTGTATCTGATTGATGATCCAGTGGGTTAGGTTGATGTTGAGGTTTAGTGTCTCTGCCATATAAAAATTGAACCATATCTTCTTGGGGGGCATTGTAAATCTGTCTTGGGTGGGAAAAGCAAAGTGTTGCATGCACATCCGAAGGTGTACCGCAATATTTGATGTCATGGCAATCATGTCCTTTAGCATGGTGAGGTTTCTATTTTTCATGTTATCGAGCACTAGGACCTCCTTCTCTATGGGTATGTGCATTCCTCGCATATCCAAAGCCTCGTGCACTAGGTTGTTGGTTAACTTGAACCTCTTCAACTCATTCCCCCTTCTTAGAGATGGGAGCACAAAAGTGCTTGAAGCTTGGGGGTGCTTGCTATGAGTAAAGGTGTTGATAAGATAGTAACATCTCATGAAGTCGGGTTTTGGGAGCTGAGCACTGAAGTATGCATCTAATCTTGCCTTTTGCCATTGTTGTAGAGCTAAGAAGAGCAAAAGGCAGAGAAAAAGATGGGTCCCAAAATTTTTTTGATTTGGACACTTTAAATTTTGTATCATAACCATTTTGTAACATATTTTCCATTGTAATTGCACTACAGGAGTCCTCTAGATGCATACCCATGGAGATTAGTAGCTTACCCTTGTAAATTAGTAGGAAATTAACCTTTTAGTGAATAAACTGCCGGTCTCTTGTGTGAAAGGACCATTTTTAGGGCACATGTATATAAGTCAATTTGTGACTCTTTGTAAAGACTTTTTGCCATTGTGAGAATCAAGAGCACAGAATTTCAAATTTGTGTCTTCTCCTCTCTGTATCATCTTCTTTGTGAGCTTGTGTGCATGTGTGTTGCTTGAAAAGAGTGTTAGGAAGTGTTGTCTATCCATGAAAGTGTTTGTTTACTGTTGTTAAGGTGTGTGTGAAGTATAGGAAGTGCTGAAGTGTAGGAAGGTCATTCCTTTGTGAGAGCTTCGAAATGCATATGCTATTTGCTATATTCAGAGTTTGGAGCTGAGAGAAAAGCTCAATTTACTATTGGTTGCTGCTCCAAGTATCGCGACATCTCTACAGATTCTTGATACTTGTTTGGAATAGTCTTAGCCTTGTTTGCACTCTTTAGGAAGCTCATTTGCATTGATCATCATTTGAATGCATGTCTTCATACACTCGGCTAGGTTTTGATACTCCTCGGATTGATAAATAAAGCGTGAATCCCCACTATATGCACTTGAGGGGGATAGAGGTATAGTCTCTTTCTCCACAAGTCCCAACTTAGGTACACACGTTTTTGGCACCGTTGCCGGGGACAGTCAAATCAAACCGAGGCATTCGTGTGATGGTAAGTAGCTTTTAGCATTGAAGTGAGTAGAGGAGTTGGTGAATTTCTCTTCTTTGGTAAGTCACACTCATCCGCACTTACTACTTCTCACTCTTGGAGTGCGTGTAGTGAGTTGATAGTCTAGGGAAGTGAGTGGAGAGAGTAGAGTAGGAGGAAGAAGGGAGTAGTTAGGAAGTTAGAGTAGCTTTCAACCTTTGTCTTGTTGGTCCTTTTGGTTAGTTAGAAAGAACTTTCAAAGTATAAAAGCCAAAACATTATCTTTTTCAAATCACTTGTTTCCAAAGAAAGTATCGTGGGAGCTAGCAGTCGAGTATCGTGATCAGAGATCGGGGTGATTGAGCTGTGCAAGGCGAGTAGGAGTGGTTGAGGAGCTGAAAGAGAGTTCCCAAGGTGAGCACTTTAATCTTCCACTCATCATTGCCAACTAAAGCAAGCATTTTGGTAGAACGATCTGGGACAAGTATCGTGAAGGCTATCCTGGGGCAAAGAAAGTTTATTTTTGTGATACAGACTGAGAGGAGAGGGTAGATGCACTTTAGGAACATGTGTTTGCATTTAAAATCCAAAAATACTAGCTAAAAATTTAAAAAAAGGCCAAGTATTGTGTTTCCCCCGTGGTTGAGGTATCATGATACCCGAGTATCGTGAACTCCTATGGTCGAGTATCGCGATACTTGAAGTGGTCGAATATCGTGTATCGCTAAGAAACACTCCCGATACTAAGCAGATATCGTGTATCGTGTATCGCAAAAATCTGATAGCGATACCTATCGTGTATCGTCTATCGTGAAATTCCGATCGCGATACCTATGGCATATCGTGTATCGTGAAGGCAACGTTTCGCGATACTTGGTGGATATCAAGTATCATTGGAAATTTCTCGTGATACTTGTGAAGTATCGAGTATCGTGGGACTCAGAAAACGATATCGGTCTAGTATCGACTATCGTGGAGATTCTCCTTGTGGACTATCGAGTATTGAGTATTGTGATTGGCTCGCGATATTGGGCAAGTATCATGTATCGTGACCTTCTGAAGTATTGTGTATCGTGACCTATTAGTTAGTTGAATATCGTGTATCGTCACCCATAAGCGTCGTGTATCGTGATCTTCTCAAGTCTAATATCGTGTATCGTCCTTCTCAAATATCGAGTATCGTGGTAAGACCTAGTCTATTAAATATCGAGTATCATGGTTTTTGTTGTGGTTCAAGTATCGTGTGTTGTGACTTCTTGGTCAGTCTTATTTCAACCAAATATTCCCTAGAATTCAGACCCTCAGTAAAGAACTCTAGGAACTGGAGGTTAACCAAGCGAGACTGGAAGTTGTCAACTAAATGAACCTAAGGTCTGGGAGAACCCTAATGTAGCTCAATGATGAGTAGCACCTCCTTTAATGTCAATCCCGGAAGATGTGAGGATGGTATGATGACCTCGAGCAAGTGAAGGCACAAATGCGTGAGTGAGAAGCACACAAACATGCACACACATACACACACACGTGCACACACAACAAGAACAAAGAGGAGGATAATGGAGTTCTTTTAGATTACTTTCAAAATGCTCATACAAGTTCAACTCTATTACAAGCTAACCCCAAAATGAGCTCTCTAGCTCTATTTATAGTTTTTGTCTAGTTTTTGGCCCTGTCCAGACCTAGTGTCCGGCCTAGTTAAAAATTAGGTTCTCTGGCCTATTTGGAGGTTCAAACGGAGTCTAAAAAATGTGAAAACTGATAGGTAGGTACTTCTAAATCTCCTCAAGCTCAAGGACTCCTTGGCTTGCACAAAATAGAGCTACAAAAATATGAAATGATATTTACAATGGTTTTTAGTGATGAAAATCACTATTTTGTAGGGATTTCTTCTAACAGTTTGACATACATTTCCTGGAGCTCCCTACTTGCTCCTTCTTCTTGTGTGCCCACCTCTTTGATACATGAAAAATTTAGATGGCCTACTTGCCAGATCTTCTTTGACTACTTTGTCTGCTTGTGCCTTCTCTTCGTTCCGACTCCCTTCGTTGGCTTCCTTGCCTTGTGAGTCCTTCAGTTCCTTGACTGTCGCCAACACCCCCCCCGTCTCTCATGTCTGTCGTCTTTGACAGACCCTTGTTGAGTGGGTCGTTGGATGTAGCACTCCACAATGTCTGTGGCTAAATAATGTTCTGCTATTCTCAACCCTTTGGCCAAATCAGTGAGTAGTGCATCCCAGTCTACTGGCCCTGGAACTTCTGGATGTGGCATACGTAGCTTTTCTGAATGTAGAGCTTGTTCCACCGTAAATAACTGTAATAGGTGAGATGGTCTGGGAATGTTTATCTCTGAATGATATTCCCAGAACCCTGTAATAAACATTTCTTTAAACGTTTGTTTGAAGCAGGCAAGTAGATACTTTATACGAGCATGCCATGCATATACGACGTTAATGGATGGTGTGGTGCTCATATCGTAGATAAGGTCCTGATTCCCTTCATTAAATCCGAGAGCCGAAAGGTGAGGTTCTTTGATATTCTTAAATGTCCTGAATGTAACCAGCATGAGCTCAAAAATTTTGAGGCACATCTGTGCCATGATATCTGGTATATTCTTAAATTTGACTGCCTAGTGTCGGATGGTTAAGATCATGTAGTTAACTGTGGGTTGGCCTCTAGGTGGGGCTAAGTAGACATAATTGAGCCATTTTTCACATCCTTTGACTGTCAGCACTGTTTTTCTGTACTCTGGACAAGACCTTCTTTGAAAGACAGGGCACTAGCAGGGATTATACTCGATATATAAAGGCATGTTATTCCACGTACGTACCATCTCAGGGTAGGTTTCAAGCAGACGGATCCTCCAAGTAGGTTGATGTATATTCCCCTGCTTGGCACTTGTAGGGATGTCATCCGGTGCAAACTGTGTCGCCGAGGTTGGTTCTTTTGATGTGTGTTGTTTGATTTCAGCATTGTAATCGGCCATTAATACACAAAATGGAACATACAAGTCATCGGATGTGCCAATCCACCTATGATGGGAGAGGTTTCTGAAGTAATCTGATTTTATGACGACTTCCTCCAATCGTGACATAGACGCTATCTGAATTGCAGCTCTCTCGTCATGGGTTGTAGCAACCTTCTCTAACCTTTGCATCCATTCAGGAGCCTCGATCTCAACTGTGTCCATTCCTTCTTTTGTTTGCCTGCCTCCGGGTGCAGGCATGGGAACATATGGGTCTTCAAAGATCTCCTCCACTTGAATTGGCACTAAGTCTTTAGGTTCCGGTTCCACCAAGGGAGAGGGTTGACACTCGTATTGAAGAACTTTACTTCGTAGTTCTTCTAGTTCTGCTTTGAGTTTTGCGACTTCTTCCGAAGTGTCAGCTGCTATTGTGACTTTGCTTGGTGACTCCTGCTGAGCTTCCAGTTGCTTTAGTAGATCATCTCTTTCTCTTTCTAATGCTGTGTGGGCTTCGAGGAGGTCGGCATGGGTTTCCAAGATGATTTGCATATTTCTAGATGGGATAGCCTTGAATTTCTCTGGGTCGATTTCCTGTGGTGAACCCTCCATTGCTGCTTCCAGGTTTTTCTTTGTTCTGTTTCTGCAGTCTCTTATTCTCTTCTAGTGCGGTGGACATGTGCTTCCGTAATAAGGCGAGATTGCGTCGAAGCTTGAGGTTGTCTACAATCTGAGCATGTAACATGTCATGGAGTTGTTTTTCTTCAGTATCTGACTGGGGTGGATTGGCAACTAATTGATCATGTTGTGCTTGTAGTGTCATGTACTGCTGTTGTAATAGCCGCTTCTCCTTCTCTAAATCAATGAATTTTGCTTGGAGAGTTTCATGGTTTCTGAAGAGGCTCGTATGCTGTGCGTCTAGGTGTTGGTAATGCTGTTGTAGTTGAGACGTGCACTGGTACATATTGTGGTTCTAATACTAATACATTCATTTGTTTCTCTGATCGAGGGGGGCATCTGCCGTATCGTTGTTCCGATCTTTGTGGATATGTGAGAGCGGTATGCATCGTCTCAGGTATCCCCAATGCATCAGATATCATGTCAAGGGTTGCTCGGTATCGCTCGTCCACACCTTCCTCCTCAAGAATTTGGTTCATGAGGGCTTTTCCTGCTGCCAGGGACAATTTGTGTTGTTCTTGAACTCGGTTGATAGTATCATACAGCTTTTTCAATTGCTTCGTATAAGCCGGGGCACCCTCAAGTTCCTGTAGAACTTCTTGCTCATATTCCTGCTCTTCTTCGTCTGATAGTCCTTGTTGTTCCTCCTCTTGCTCGTCTTCTTCATCATCCTCCACTTCGACTACGTCTGGTTGGACTGGGTGGGGTTGGTCTGTGACTATCTGCTGGCCGCTTGCCTGCTCTGCCTCCACTTCTAAATTCGTAGCATTGATTATTCTGGCTACCTCCTCATCAGTTAGATCTTCCAATGTAAAGCCATGAGGGAACTCTAAGTCAGTTGGTATAGGTGGAAACACCAGATTTGGTCCGTCTGTGCTATGTCTTGGTAATCTGATAGTAAAGGGTTGCACACACCTTGGAAGCCGTGGAGTTGTCTCTGGTGTCAGTGTCGCACTGCGGGCCTGTGCACAGGGCATCTGAACTGCGGCTCTCATTTTCTTGGATGGAGGCCCTGCGGTGGATAGTCTACGTTGGAATTCTTGCACCCTGGTCCAAATAAGTGCCCTTTGAACTCGCACATCATATGCCAAGCATCTGTAAACAATCCTTGTGAGAGCACAACATCCATATAGTACTGACTTTTGCTTCTTATACCACCGTTGATGAGCCAAGTGCATTTGGTCAATAATCCAGTGAGGCATGTTGATTGTCAAATCGAAGGCATCTGCTAAATATAGACTGAACCATATCTTCTTGGGTGGCATTGTGAACCTCTCTTGAGCGGGGAATGCAAAATGCTGCATGCACATCCAAAGATGAACGGCGATAGTAGGTGTCATTGCCACCATGTCCTTTAGTTTTGTCAGATTCTTGTTCTTCATGTTGTCGGGGACCATAGTCTCTTTCTCGGTGGGAATGTGCATACCTTTCATGTCGAGAGCTTCCCTTACCAAGTTGTTTATCAATTTGAACCACTTCAGCTCATTGCCCCTTGTGAGAGATGGAAGGAGAAAGGTGTTGTAGCCCTTTTTCTCTTTGCTCGGAGTGAGGGTGCTAATCAAATACGAGCACCTTAGAAAGTCGGGCTTCAGCAATTGAGCTTTGAAGTAATCATACAGTCCCGCCTTCTTCCATATCGGTTTCAGCCCTTCGTTATTTTGGAGTCTCTCAAATTCCCTGGTGAAGAAGTGATACCTGCCCCAGCGCCCATTGGACTCTATCTCTCACTCCCACAGGTAAGTGCCTTCTCCCAGAGGTCCTGCCACGTCACTGAACCAATGTGAGTTTTTGCTGACCAGCATTGTGTGCCCCTGTGGAGGATTCTGGACCGGTATGGCATGTAATGCTCTCAATGCCACTGGATGTTCCTTCAATTCCTCCTCAATGGGAAGACTTTCAATGTCCACAATCTGCGGGCTGGTGCCTGCCTGGGAGCTAGTTCCTGTAGCCTCGGCCATATTGAAGGGACTGGTCACCGGTTCTTTGAGAATATACAAATGAATGTTAGCATTGCAAATGGACACCAAGTGGTCACGTGTCCCCGTTACAACATTAACATGAGGTTTTAGTGATATGTTAGTTAGTCAGTGAGTGCTTGGTGGTTGTGGGTGTGGTTAGTGGATGGATTGTCCTAAAAGCTAAGTGGAAAGATGCAATGTGAGAATGATGCAGTTAGTAGGTGGTGGTGAATTTACAAATGGGGTCGGGGGGTTTGTTACACGCTTTGGGTTGCCAAACAAACAGAGTGGCTGTTGGTCTTGATTTTGTGGGGACTCTGGAGGGCTTTATAAGAGTGTCTGCTTGGAAATGAGGCTTTTTAGGGACCCATTTACAAGTGATTCTATTTTTGCTCATGGGAGAATATGTGTTCGTGCGTGATATATAAGAATGGGTATCAGATGTTCGAGTGAGTGAACCACGTTGTTCAGGGTGTGGCCTCGGTGTAGCTACTTGAGCCCGCAAGCAAGCCTTAGGCACCCAAATTTATCGTGATAGTGGGCTAGCCTTCATCGACTTCTTGGGTACCTAGATAAACCTCACTTTCACAGAAGAATTTTTGGACGACTTCTTATTAGTGTCTTATTGTTGATCACTAATAGGAAGTTGAGCCAGTTGTGGTGGCTTGCCCGCAATACGATGCTCGCTTTTCCGTACCCACACTTGTTTTGGTGGTTGAGACACCATGCGTCATATTTTCTTTGTGCCTCGAGCATAAGTCGATTGCTTTTTCTACATTTGATCCGCCTTTGGTTGCTGCATCCCTGTGGCTTTTGGAAAAGAAGGGAGTTTTGTTGTACCCTTAACTTCTTTGTTGAGAAAATTCTTCTGCATCACATAGTTTTGGACAAGAATAGCATTGTCAGCTTCATGTGTACCCCTGGAAGGACCAAGAGTCTGTGCCTTTCCTAGTTCCTTGAGTGCTTCATTATCTAACTCAACTGTAATCCGACTCTAATTTACCCATACCTGAAGAAGTCCACTTCTTAGGTTTAGGTTGACTACATGATCATAGATCCAGTCTTGACCCGAGACAAGAGGCTCAGTGAGGTCCTCGTCTTGACACACTAGCACTTTAACTGTCACTAATTGATATTGAATGTAGAGGGGGAGTTCCACCTTGCCCATGCAAGGGGTTTCCACGCCTCCCAATCCTATGAGATACGCTTCAATGGGATTGATACTTAAGTTCAACTTTTGACAGTAAGAAAATCTAACCGCACTAGTGGTTGCACCTGAGTCAATTAAAGCCCTTACCGTCCTTGCACTCTTTCCTTGTCCTAACTCTAAGGTTACAAAAGGACTTCGATCAATTATCCTATGAGGGCTAATACCTGAAACTTCACACATAGCCACATGATATCCTTGAGCTGCATAGTCATCCGTCCTAGGCTGATCTCCACCCTGCCTTCTCAACTTCATCCTTCGGATGCGTTCCAAGGCTTCCACCTGTGCTTCTTCTCGAATTCGCTTTTCTTCCTCTTTGCCTTTCTTGGTAGAGTTGAGTCAATTTAGTATCTCTTCTGTGAGAGGTTCCTGATACAACTTGACTCTGCATCCGCTAATGTAGCTCGGGAGAACATCACCCTCTAGTGTAGCTAGTTGAACAGCTCCACTCGTTGAGATCCTATTTATGATCATAGGTCCATACCCACGCTTCTCTAATTTTCTAACATGTTGCTTCAAAGTGTAGACTAGTACTAGGTCTCCTGCTTTCAAGCCTTTATCCTTAACATGGGCATCAAAGTATGCCTTCTATCTTTTCTTAGCTGCATATATTCATGCTGCAGCTCTCAATCATGTTTCACCTAATCGTTCAAGATCCAAGATCCTTGAAGAGAGTTCATGGTCTGTCCATTCATGCTCCTGTGCTACTTTCAATCTAGGTATCAAGAAATCCAATGGTAGCACTGCATTTTGGCCAAATACCATTTGAAAGGGTGTGGCTTGGAGTACCGTTTTATAGGCAACTCTGTATGCCCAAACAGCGTGGTGTAGCTGTTTGTCCCAATCAGAGCGTTTACTATTCACTAATTTGGTCACCGCATTGCACAAAATCTTATTTGCGCTCTCGGCTTGCCCATTAGCTTGTGGGTGATAGGGGGCAGATTTCTTATGTACCACCAAGAATTCTTGGAGAAGATTTTCAATAACTTCATTCAAGAAATGAGTGCCTCTATCTCTTACTAGCTCTATTGGCAGCCCGTATCTTGTGAACACATTCTCAAATAAGAACTTGGACGTCGTTTGAGCATCCTGCTACACCTTGGTGAGCAGTTTCCAAGATCTTAAGATATTCACTCTCATGAACACATAATCTAAGGTAACCATCTTTACCATGCTTGTATAAATTATCACCAATAAGTGAGTAATCTAGGGCTTCTTGTTCTAGACTTCTTTGTCTCGTCAGGGTCATATCTTGAGGGAATGTTTTCGTCCTCAAGAAGGCTACTAATGGTTCACTCCAATCTGGAATTATGGAAACTTGATAAAGAGTGGCATGTTCCACAGGTGATTTAGTGCAGCAGATTGGGCATTCCTTGCACAACTTTTGGACATCAGCTTCCATAGTCGGCCAATGCACTCCGAGTCTCCTTAATGTCTGTAGGGTTCGTTGCTTTGAGTATTGTTGCTCTAATGCACCTACATGTGCTAATTGCAACCATTTAGCGTACTCGTCTTCTTCCACACAACAAGCCAAGATCCCTTGATCTATATGCTTGTACATACTTCTTGCCATGATGTGGTACTTTTGGGCCTTTACTACCTCCCTATCTTTAGTGCTTATGATTGGGTGATTAGGCCCGTATGTCAACACTGGCACTAATGGCTTAGCCCACTCAGGTACAACTTCCAAATTAAATAAGTAAGCATCAGGAAGGTCATCTGACACTCCTTGTGGGGCTTCTCCAGATGTGAGCCTAGAGAGGTGGTCTGCTCTCAAGTGAGTCTTCCCTTTCCTCACCACAACTTCAAAGTCGTATTCCATTAGTAAGAGAAACCATCTTACTAATCTTCCGGTATTGCATGGCTTGTTTACCAAGTACAACAGTGCTTGATGATCAGTATAAAATTTTAAATTATTTGCAAGCAAATAGTGTCTAAACTTCTTAACCGCATATACCATGCCTAATCCTTCTCGTTCAGTGGTGGTATAATTTCGTTCAGCTGCATTCAACTGTCTACTAGCATAGGCAATTGGAAGATCCATGTTACCTTCGCCTGTAGGTTGTGCGAGTACACATCCAATAGCATAATTGGATGCGTCCACGTGAACATGAAATGGCTTATTCCAATCTGGTGTGGTCAAGATTGGTGCTAAACATAATCGTCATTTGAGCTCATAGAAGGAGTTTTCACATTCATCAGTCCACTCAAAGTTAGTCAAAAGTCCATACAAAGGCTTGGCAATGATGGCGTACATGTGTATAAAGCGTCGGTAATAACCACAATGCCCCATGAAAGCTTGTACTTCCTTGACATTCTTTGGCCTTGGTAGCTCTACGATGGCTCTTACTTTCTCTTCATTAGTGGATATGCCGTTCTTTGACACTATGTGTCCCAGAATCTTGCCTTGCCTGACCATGAAAACACACTTTTTTGGGTTCAGGTAGACTTGATATTCTCTACATTTGTCAAAGATTTGCCTGAGTTCAGGGATATGGGTTTGTCTAATGTTGGAATGAGCACAGAGGTCATCAAGATAGACTTCTAAATTCTTCCTCAAGAACTCTTTAAACACGTGACACATCAATCTTTGGAAGGTTGCAGGAGCATTGGTAAGCCCAAATGGCATTAACCTAAAGGCGAATATGCCCCATTCTGTGGCAAAAGCTATCTTATGCTGGTCTTCCGGAGCAATGGCTACCTGATTGTAGCCCGAAAATCCATCAAGGAAGCTGTATACTTCCTTGCCTGCTACCCTTTCTAGTAGATGCTCAGTGATAGGAAGCGGATAGTTGTCTCGAATGGTGGCTGCATTAACCTTCTTCAGGTTAATGCACATCCGTAGCTTTCCATTCTTCTTGGGCACAACTACGATGGGGGATACCCACTCAGTGTGCTCAATCTCATAGATGAATCCAGCTTCTACTAGTCTATCTATCTCCTCTTTGATCTTAGCAGCATAATTATCGTTATATGTGTATGGCTTTTGCTTATAGGGTTTCGCGTCTGAGGTCATGGGAATTGTGTGTGAGCATATGTCTGGGTCAACACCCTTCAAGTCCTTGTAACTCCAAGCGAATACATCTCTGTATTCTCTTAGCAGGGCTATCAATGCACGCTCTTCTTCTTCCGTCACGTCATGTCCTATGTAAGTGCATCTCTCCTCTCCTTCTTCTAGGGCTACCACTATTTTCTTGGTGGTTTCTTTGTTATCATAGGCCTCTCCTGATTGTGCCTCTCGTCTAGGCATTCTTATCATGACTCTCCTTTCTTCTATCACATACTTTTTAAAATTTTCCGGGACTTGAAACAAAGATTCTTCCTCTTCTGGTGTGACTTCTCTTTTCTTTCTTTTCTTTCCTTCATCCTTAGGGGTCACTTGTGTGGTTAACCTTACGTCATTGGTGAGCTCTCCATGTCTCTGAGGTTGAAATTCCACTTCATAGAAGTATTCTTCATCTGATGCAAAAGGTGGGTCCATAATGATGGACTCTAGATCGGAGTCACTTGCATCTTCAAATGCATCAGGGCTAGGTTCGCACTCTTCTAAAACTGTGTCTCCCATGATTGGCTCTATGGAGAATATTGAAATGTCATAGCCATCCTCATCACAGTGGGGTGTCCATTGTTCTTCGTTGATGGCTACATCCATTGTTGCTAAAATTTCTGCCCAACCATGAGGCTCAAATTCTTCATCCGAAAATACTGCAGGTGCATAGGCTGGGTCTTGAATTGATCTATGTGTTTCCTTCGCACCTACCTCTCTAGCTTTTTCTCTCTTCTCTTCTTCTTCTGCTACTTTGCACATCCATAAGTGGGTGTCTTCATGCATCCATGAGGATCCTGATCCTATGGAATGCACTGACTCCGTATCATCTTTAGCTTTATGGATCGGGTTCCATTGGATAGGAGGGACATCTCTATGAGAGTAATCCTTGAGATTGACTTTAGTAGTAACACCTAAGTGTTGCAAATACAAGGAATTGGTTCCCCAATTTTGTACTACTTGCAACTGTCGCATAAATGGTCTTCCCAAAATCATCTCATAGGCATGGTTCTTGCTAAAATCACATATAGCAAATGTGTGCTCAAACTCAACACCACATGTGGTGAGAGCTATTCCTTCTAGTAGTCCTAAAGGCCTCTCTATATGACCATGAGCCATCTGCAATTTCATTCTCATTGCCCTGAGTGCTGGCTTGCCCCAACGCTTCCATAGGGAAGTGGTAGCAATTGCAACTCCTGCACCAGAGTCCAGAATTGCCTTGGTAGTGTATCCTTGATGGGTGATGGGGAGGTAGGTGTTTCCTTCTTCACCTTCACTCATATCTCCTATCTTGTCTAGAGGAATTTCTAGCACTGTTCTATGTGATCCTACATGGGAACGAGGTTTCACTACTTCTGGCACTTGGTTAGCTACATGTTTCCATAACTCTGGCCTAACCTTGAGTAACTCTTCTAAAGTGAGATTACACTGCACTTTAGTATTCTTTACTACCTCCGTGTTCCTAGGTATGACTGAGTCTTCGTTTTGTACCATGATCGTGGGTGCTCTCATGCAAGTAGACTTTGCTTCCCATGGGCCTGGGATTTGTTTGCTAGTGACACTTAGTCTTTGAGCTACTTTCTCCGCGAGTTCCTCAATTGATGTGGATTGCGAGGAAGAGAGGCTAGAGGCACTATCTGAATCTTTGTAGATTTTGGAAAGCTCTAACTCCTCCCCTAGATTATCCTCAATGTTGATGCACATGTGTACACACTCTTCTATAGTCCTAGGGTCCTTCAAGTACACATATGACCTCCATTTGGTACTCAGCAGTCCATCCAAGAATAAAGCCACTTGCTTGGCTAGAGTGGGTAACTCAGGGATAGGACATCTCTCTAGATATTGCCTAAACCTTCTTCCTGCAAGTCTCACGGTCTCTTGAGGGGTCTGCTTGAAGCTATGTATTAATGAGGAAGTATTATGCCTTATCCCACTCTTAGAGAATTCAGTGATAAAAGCCTCTAAGAGTTGGTCTATGCTCCTGAACTATCTCTCATTCAATGGTTGAAACCATGTAAGGGCTGTGTTCCTAAGGGTTAGGTCAAAGGCATTATACTGCGTGAATAGGTCTTCAACTTGTTCAGCTCTCAAGACTTGCCTAAACTCAGCCACATGATCATATGGGTCTCCTGTGCCATCGAAGTAGTTCTTCATGGACTTAACCAGCTGTGTAGGTCTCAAGGTTCTGGTGTGTTCCCTAGTGTGTACTTGAGCCGCAATGACCCAAGGACTTGTACCAATGAGACTATACCTCGATTGCCATACAAGTGCATATAGTGGAGTTCTTTTCAGACATTTAATTATCAATCCTAAGGAGTGACTTACCAAGTGTATGAAGACATTTGCACACGTGATAGAAAGTGAAGTGAGTTAGCTATCCAAGCATGAGAAAAGACTAATACTACCCACACCTACTGAAAAACTGGAAGTGTTGCCGCAAGCCTCTTTTCAGCAGTTTTGGTTTTTTGAGGTTTTCTCCCAGCCCAGAACTCCGAACATAGGCAATAGGGTACTCCTTTCGAAGCTCTCGCCGAGACGAATCCAACAGTAGTGGTTTCACTCAATTCTGACCACTCTGCTGCAAGTTATGGCAGAAACAGTGAATTACGGGAACTACTAACACCCGCGTTTTTGCTTCTCCTAGCTTACGCACGCACTACAGCCACTCAAAACAAGGGGGAAGGGGTAGACAACAGTCCTACACTTGCATTTCAAGCATCACACACACATACATGAGCAAAATGAAGATCAAAATCAGCAAGGAAGAGGCAAACTCGAAATTTCAGAAGTGCTCTTCTTCACAATGACAAGAAGTCCTTTACAATGAGTCACTTTTGACTTATATACTAGTGCCCTAAGTTTGGTCCTTTCACACAAGAAACCGGCACTTTATTCTCTAAAAAGACTAATTTCCTACTATTGTATATGGGTAAATCACTAATCTTTGAGGGGATGCATCTAGAGGACTCCTCTAGTGCATTTACAACGGAAAATATATACAAAAGTGGTTATGTTACAAAAAATTGTGTGTCCAAATGGGAAAAATTTTGGGGCCCGTCTTTTTTCTCTGCTTTGCGCGCTCTTTAGCTCTGCAACACTCTCCCCCTCTTCGTCTCTGTCGTCCCTTGACAGACTTTGCTTCGCGAACGCGTCCCGTGGGTAGTGTTGTCTGCTTCTTGATCTTGCATTACGTTTTAGAGGCGCTTCAGCTTTTCCACTGCACGCTCCCCTTGGTCAGTATTGTCTGCAGTTAAACAGACATGCAGATTCGATGGCCTTCTTGATTCAAGCTCTACAACTCGAGAGCCTGATGTAGTTGTCTTGCCTGTTGACTCGGGTTGCCACGCACGCCACCAGTGACTAGGAATGTGCTGTTCTTAGTCACCCTCTTCAACTTTTCAGCCTCTACCCCTTTCTTACTTTTGGTCCTACTCTGATGTTTGAAAAGTCCATGACTCGGGACCCTGGGGTTTAGCTTTGTAGCCTGGTGCGTGCCCCTGCGGGGCTCTGTGCAGAGATGGGTGTTGCGCCCCTGCGGGGCTTCCTGCAGATATATGTTCTTTTTCTCTTCTTAATGAATAGGTTTGGACTTTGATTTTCTTCTTCTTTTCTTCTTGCTTGATTGTCCCTCTACACGTCCCTCCTCCTGAACTCTGTCGTCCTTGACAGGCTTTCTGAGGCGACGCGTGTATGTTTGAATGGCGGTGTGCTCTCGTTGGTTCAGCAGATTTGCATGACATATCATGAACTCCTTCCATTGCTTTGACTTCACTCCGTCTTCTGGCGCCTGTCGATGATCAGCAAAAAAGCTTGTTTCATAGGCCACCAGCCTTGCATTTAAATTGGAAGTCATTTTTACAAAAATCTCCGAATCTATTTCAAAGAAGCCGGTGAAGAATGCTTCTTCGAAAGTCTGCATATATGTTGATGGCAAAAACATAAGGCGTGAGTAGTATGCCATGATGGTTAGTCGGCTCGGGATGGTTGATAAATCAAAAATGAGAGCTTCCGATCCTTGCGTAATGCCAATGAAATTCAAAAATGTATACTTCGCGTGCTGGAAGACCTTCAACACGGTAATAAGCATGCTGAATATTTTATTTGTCATCTTGACTGCTAAGTCCGGCACTGTGGCATATTTGGCAATCCAGAATTCCATTGTCTTTACCATATATTCTTCAGTGGGTAGATAATTATGTGGCGGACTAGGTAGTAACGGGTAATTTAGCCACTGATTATTGATGGAGCCTTGACGCTGTGCTTCCCAAAATTGCGTCCAAGAGCGTCTGCGGGGTACAGGACAAAATGATGGATTTACCTGAAGCGCATATGGTGATGCTTCCCACTGTACCCGCAAAGTCGGATTCTTCTCCAAAATTTTCCTTCGCCATATGGGATCCGCCTTCTCAAATTCCTCTTGAGTATACTTGAAAGTGTCATGCTGGAATTGAAGGTTGTGGTCCGGATCTTTATTCGTGGTAGTCTTTATATACATGCGCGTCTGTTCTTTCAGTAGACCATATGGTACATTGAAGGGCTTCAAAATTTGATCTAGCTGTTTATTGTCTATGCGAGCCTCTTTCATTATTTGTATTATTTGATCTTCAAAATCAGCAGTGAGCTGGGACACCAGTAGTGCCCTTTCTGGTCTGCTCAATTCTGCAATGTCGCGTGTGTTAGGTTCTAGTGGAACCTCCTTTTCCGCCCTTATTGGTGAATGATACAAGGGGGGAGAGAGAGGACGTACCTCTTCCTCCACAGTAGCCGTGGTTTCTGGAGGAACTACTGGTGTCCCTTGTTTCTCTTTTAGCTCAATCTGCTCCTGCAGCTATTTAATGATGTCATCTTTATTCTTGAGCTCCTCTTCAGCCTTGGTAAGTTTTTCTTGGTGTTTGATTAATTCCTGTGCCACAATATGCATGTGATCTGTGTCTTCCTTGCACTGTCGGAAATAATCTTTCTCGGCTTTTTTCCATTTCTTTCGTAGAGCTGCAGTGTCATTCATATATTTCTGTTCCCATTCTGCAACTGTCTCTTGCTCCTGTTTGAGCTGTTCTGTCATCTTTGTCAACTTTGCTTCCATGTCTTTTATGTCCTCATTCGTTTTGTCAAGATCTGTCGATGGTTGATCACTGAGGAGAGCTGTCATTAGCTCTTTGTTTCTGTCTCTGAGCTGGTCTGCTTCTTCCATGCTCACCTTTAGCTGCGACTCGAGTACTTTGCTACGAGTTTGTATTCTTGTTTTCTCTTTTTCTGTTACTTCCAGTTTCTTCGTCAGCTCCAACACTTGCTCTTTCAGGTGGGCATTCTCCTTCTCTAATGTTTTGCATTGTGTTTTGGTTGTTTTTATCTCCTCCTGTTTCTTCAACACCTGAGCTTCTACTTTAGATAATTTCTTTTCCAAATTCATACCTTCTTTTTGAAGCTTTTGTTTGTCGAGCATGGCCTGGTCGTAATCTTCATCAGCATCAAGCATTAACTGTTGAGTGTCTAGTGCAGTACGAATCATATCCTGCACCACAGGCTTGAGCTGAGCTATGTCCACGTTCAACCATGTCTTTGTTACATCGGGTGTTTCTCCTGTTTGTACATCTTGGCCCTGTGCTACGTGAATCAATTCTTGGTGTGGTTGTCGGACCTGTAGTTGTACTTTACATTCTGCTTCCTTTTCGACCGTTTTCCGAACTTTCGTGGCACTCCCTTGAAAAGTTACATCCAGAGGGGACGGTTCTGCCACAACCCTAAGTGGTGTGAAGGGTTCTTCGTCTTCTTTCTCTTCTTCTTGAGGCTTGTCCTCAGATATCATTGCATGCGTCTCAGCTTCAGACTTCTCCTCCTTTGTGTGAGTGATGGAGGCATCCTTCGTTTGCATAGTGTTTTGCCCTTGTTCTTCTGCCTTCTCTGTGGTTGCGTTCTGTTCTGCCAGCAATGATTGACTTTTTTCTTTATTGTCAAGTTGGGCTTTGTCATAATTGACTTCGTTTAATTCGGCCCACTGGCCATCATCTTTTGATTCACTTTTAATATCTACATCCAGTAACGATGTAGTTTGCTTTTCTTGGGCGTCGGATCCGGAACTTGAGTTGTCTAGCCCAATCTCTCGATACCTGTGTACCTTAGTAAGTTTTCTTTTGGGTTTTTGCACTGTTGCAGCCTGTTGATAATGATGACCTTGCACTGGGAGATTGATTTGCCCTTCTGTATACTTGTGAGTCTCCTCCAGTGCTTGAGTTAAATCTTCTTCTGTAATTTTCCTGGGTCCTTGAGTGGTGGTGGTGGGCAGCACATGTACTCTCTTTGATTGTGATGCTTCTTCTTCTTTCTGCAGAACTTCTCTAGGCCGCTTTGTACCTCTCATGGTTCCTCTCATCCGCGGTTGCGAACTTGTCTCTGTTTCTTCTGCTTGTTTACTTCCTTTCTTGTGTTTAGGTACTGTAGCACTCTTGACGTATTGAGCCAGCTCCACTGAAGATGGCATCTCCCGCAAATATTCGCGCATGCCCAATGCATGGTAAATCATGATTGTGAGGGCAGTAGTTCCATTGAGGAATTTCTTATTTTCCCATTTCTTTTTGGCCTCAAACAATCTTTCTTGCACATATGGGGTAAGATTTACTTGATTGCCAATTTGTTTTATGGCATGAGACAATAATTGGACAATAATTTTTTGAGGGGCCGTGTATCGGTTCATGCTCAGAAAACAAAAATGTTGGTGAATCAATCTGACCTCCTCTTCAATGTCCACTCTGTTAATGTCGACAAAGGTTCTAGTATTTGCTCCACGAATTTCTTCTTTGGCCGTATTGACACCATCTTTCTCCCATTGAAAAGCTTCTTTAATTAAGTCGTGGGAGAATTGCACGACTACCCATTCACCATTCTTATCCATCACATTGGCTTCTGGCACCAATGGATCATGTAGTGCTGGTCTTAAAGTGTTCATAACCTGTGTGCATCGTTGGAAGTCCGGCTTGTAGATGGGTAACTCAAATTATTTGTGAATTCCTGCTCTCTTCATGATATCAATTGTAGATGGCATGCCATGCAAAATCTTGAAGTCCTGGGACATGATCGGAAAGTGGTGATCTGTGTCCATAATCTTTATGTTGGCCAAAAAGAGATACTCTTCCACAGGCTGTTCATCTCTGAACCAATGTCCTTTTGCTTTCGTAAGGCATTGGGGAGGAAATTCCTGGACCTCCTCTTGGATTGTAGCTTCAGAGTCTTCAGAAGCCATCTGCACTTAATATAGAGTGTTAATCAGTATCCATATATTTTTTAGCAATCCTCCTCCATGTGTTGATCAATAATTTACTATTGCTCCGAGTGCATGGTGCCGTCCCTTTCCCGTGGGTGTGAGAAGGGTAATACCTGAATTTTTATGTGTTTTTATATTTTTTTGCTGAAAAGAAAACATAAAAGTTAGTCCATAGCCGAAGCGGTTAGTGAACTTTTTGGAGTAATATTTTTATGTATGTACAAGTGCATTTCCCATTTCTCAAGGGAAAATGTGTGTGATTATTCTGAAGTTAGAAAAAAAAATGTGCCGAATGCTTGGCCTTGTAATATGGCCCTATCATGCGTACTTTGGGTGCATCAGACACGACATGAGTGCAATCGGGTGCTTTGTCTCCTCGATCATCTGCTCCTTGTGATAGTTTTGGTTTCCAGACCCATTTTGAGAACACTGAGATAGGTCTCTGGGTTTTCTCAACTCGTGCAGCTCTTCGTGTTCCATTTGCCTTATCCACAGTCCGATGGAATTTGACATTGCTTTGTGATCTTTTCTGATAATTCTCTGGTGGTGGTGGCCTTTGCCTCGTCTCCTGTGGCGTTTCCACCTTGGTCTTCACATTCTGTTTAACTGCTTGTATGACCTTTTTGGGAATCCATATCTGATGTCGAGATCGTTGAGCTTCAAGCAGGGGCTTGGCAATCCATACTTGTACGGGTTCTCTTCGTTTGTAGTTCTTTGTAGCTGATTTGGTGATGTCCGTTTCTTTCTTCAAAGCGCTTGTAGACCTTTTTTGACTCTGTACCTGATCCTTCCGTACCCATATATATTTGGATGGTGGTCTGTTCGAGTATCTGCTTGTTAGTTTCCAATAGTGTGAACTTTGGATACTTTGAGCCTTTTTAGGAGAGGGTGTCTCCTCGATGGTTGGCTGATTCTCATCTACTTCGGGTAGCTTCGACACTACAGGGGATGTCGGAATGATTAAAGTTTCAGTTTCTACACATTTGCTTTCTGAGGGTTGAGCACTGTCGCTACTAGCTTTCATCGCTTCTTGAACTTCCTCTGATCTTGGTATTGACATGGCTTGGTTACATGGTTTCTCTTCAAGCAAGCTGAAAACTTCCTTATGCCCTATCGTGGCTGAAATATATCCTTGAGCCAGATGGATACATGCTTCTGTTTCAATGATCCAGTCTTGTCCTAGAATGAAGTCTTCCATTAAATCGTTATTCTCACATACTAGGACTCTTTGTTCCATGGAGGAATTTCCTATGTGAAGGGACACATTAGTTGTTCCAATACAGTCTAGGGTGTGACCTCCAATTCCTATTAGTTTGGCTTTCGTGGGATTCAATTGTAATTGCAGTTCATTTGCTATTCTCTTTCGCATGCAGCTGAGGCCTGCTCCTGAGTCTATCAATGCGTCTATCAATTTATACTCCGTCTGACCAATCCCTAGGTTTAGGTAAGGTTGTGTTTTACATATAACCGTTGTGTCACCATTTTTGATCTGGTAGTTTGCCATAGGGATGGGCTCTTCTCCTTGGAGATAGCGTTCATCTCTTTGCCTGATCCACTCCTTGCGTTTTCTAATGCGTTCTAGGGCTTCCTGTCGTGCTTCTTCTCGTATTCGTTCTTCTTCCCTTTTCCTACTTTGGGCTCCCAACAGTCTAGCTAGCATTTCATCGGTCAGAGGCTCCATAAATCGTTTCACTCGGCATCCACTGATGTAATTAGGAAGAATGTCTCCGTCTAGTGTGGCGAGATTGACTGCACCACTAGTGGAGATTCGATTTATGATCAGGGGTCCATATCCACGTTTCTGTAGTTTCTTTGCATGCTGTTTTAGGGTGTATACTAGGACTAAGTCGCCTTCTTTTAGTCCCTTATCTTTAATATGTGAGTCATAATATGCCTTTTGTCTCCGTTTAGCGGCATAGATGCCTGCTACCGCTTGCAATCTAGTCTCATGCAGCTTTTCAATTTGATCTAATTGTTGAGACAATTCATGACCGTTCCACTCATATTGCTGGGCTACTTTTAATGTAGGCACTAAGAAGTCAATTGGCAAATTTGCATTCTGCCCATACACTAGGTTGAAAGGTGTAGTTCCAATGGCCGTTTTATATGCCACTCGGAAGGCCCAAATTGCGTGATGCAATTGTTTGTCCCAATCTGACCTTCCATTATTGACAATCTTTGTCAATACCGTACAAAGTACTTTGTTGGAACTTTCAGCCTGTCCATTAGCTTGAGGATGGTATGGGGCTGATTTTTTATGAATCACTAAGAATTCATTCATTAGCGATTCAATGACTTCGTTTAGGAAGTGAGTTCCTCGATCACTCACTATCTCGATCGGTAGTCCAAAGCGTGTGAATATGTGCTCAAAGAGAAATTTTGCTGTGGTTTGAGCATCATTTTTTCGAGTAGCTTTCGCTTCTACCCACTTTGTCAAGTAGTCGGTGGCTACTATGATGTATTCTGCATGTGATCCTTTCGCAGGTGGGTTGATAGGTCCTATGAAGTCAATTCCCCACTTGGTAAATGCTCTCGCACAAACCATGGGTCTCAAAGGCATGTCATCTCTTCTAATGGGATATTTTGCTCTCTGGCATGTTTCGCAGCTTCTCACGTATGTCTCTGCGTCCATATGTAGAGTTGGCCACCACAAGCCTGCAAAGAGAATCATCTTGACCGTTCTATCTGCTGAAAAATGTCCTCCCGCAGCTCCTGCGTGTGCCATTTCTAATATGGTAAGGTATTCTCCTTCATGCACGCACAATCTGAGTTGATTGTCTCTTCCTCGTCTAAACAGTTGTTTCCCCATTATCACATAATCCTTGCTCATTTCTTCTAGGGATCGCTTTCTTGCTAGGCTAGCTCCTATTTCGTGCTCTTTGGTTTTGAGGAATTGCACTAATGATTTACTCCAATTAGGCGCTATGGTAGAAAAGGGTAAGGACACGTGATCCTCTGAGCTAATTTCTTGGCATTCCATACAAGTACTTACATACTCGTGAATGTCCTTGGACATATCAGGCCAATATACGCCTATTTTTTTTAATTCGCGTATTGTTCCGTGCATCCCTTGATGGGTTTTCCACTTGTTAACATGTGCTTGCTGAATTAGTTGCTTCTGTTCATCCTCCTCGATACATCTCAATAAAACTCCGTTAGGTTCCTTATAATACATGCTTCCAGCAACAATGTGTAAATTCCTTGATTGAAGAATTTCTTTTTTGCTATTCCTGTTGATTGGGTGCTGAGGGCCATGCGTAAGTATAGGGGTCAATTTTTCTGCCCACTTCGGACATACTTCTAGATTAAACAGATAAGCATCTGGTAAATCATCTGGCACTCCGCTAGGTGGCTCTCCGTGTCTTAACCTAGAAAGGTGGTCTGCTCTCACATGTGTGTTTCCTTTTTTGACTACTACCTCAAAGTCAAACTCCATTAGTAACAAGAACCATCGTACCAATCTCCCTGTGTTGCAAGGCTTATTGACTAGATACAGCAAGGCTTGATGGTCAATGAAGAATTTGAACTTGTTGGCTAAGAGGTAATGTCTAAACTTCTTCACTGCGTAGACCATTCCTAAGCCCTCTCTTTCAGTAGTCGTGTAATTTCTCTCTGCTTGGTTTAATTGTCTACTCGCGTAAGCGATTGGATGATCAAGCTTTCCTTCATCGGCCGGTTGAGCCAGGATACATCCAATTGCATAGTTAGAAGCATCAACATGAATATGAAAAGGCTTGTTCCAGTTGGGTGATTTTAGAATTGGGGCTGTACTCAGCCTCGTTTTAAGCTCGTTGAAGGCCTTCTCACACTCGTCCGTCCAAGTGAACTGAGTCAATAGACCATATAAGGGTTTAGCAATTATGGCATACATGTGAATAAACCTACGGTAATATCCACAATGTCCCATAAAGGCTTGTACTTCTTTCGCATTCTTGGGTCTTGGTAAGTCCAATATGACTTTAATCTTATCCTCATCTGTAGATATCCCATTTCTTGAGACTATGTGTCCTAGTATTTTTCCTTGTCTTACCATGAAGACACATTTCTCAGGGTTCAAGCAAACTCTATACTGCCTACATTTGTTGAATATTTTCCGCAGTTCCGGTATGTGATCTGGTCGTTGATTTGAGTATGTGCACAGATCATCTACGTATACTTCCATGCTTTTTCTCAGAAATTCTTTGAAAACATGACACATCAGTCGTTGGAAGGTGGCTGGCGCATTTGTGAGCCCGAAAGGCATCACTCTAAATGCATAGATTCCTCATTCAGTCGCGAATGCGGTTTTATGCTGGTCCTCAGTTGCAATAGCTACTTGGTTATAACCAGAGAATCCATCCAAGAAGCTATAGACCTCCTTGCCGGCAACTCTTTCCAAAAGATGATCTGTGATGGGTAAAGGGAAACTGTCGCGTATAGTTGCTGCATTTACTTTTTTTAGGTTGATACACACCCTTAGCTTTCCGTTTTTCTTGGGCACTACCACTAGTGGCGATACCCATTCTGTGTGTTCTATCTCATAAATGAATCCTGCCGCTAGTAATTTGTCAATTTCTTCCTTTATTTTTGCAGCGTAAACTTCGTTATACGTGTAAGGGCGTTGTTTAGAAGGTTTCGCATCTGCTGTCATAGGGATTCGATGAGCGCATATGCTAGGTTCTACTCCCTTGAGGTCTTTGTACGTCCAAGCAAATACATCTCGGTATTCTCGGATGAGGTGTATGAGATCCTCTTCTTCCTCGTCTGATACGTCTTTCCCAATATACGTGCACCTCTCTTCTCCGTCTTCTATCGTTACAACCACTTTTTTGGTTTGTTCTTTGTTATCATAGGCTTCTCCGTCTCGTGCTTCTCGTTTAGGCATTTGAGTTGCTATTTTCCTTTCTTCCACTTCGTATCTTTTAAAATGTTCTGGAACTTCGAAGTGGTCTGGTTCAGGTTCCACTTTACTTGTGTCCTCTCTATGCTCGTGCATTCTTGGGATAGTCTCAATTGCTAAGACTTCTGTCGGTTTTTCTTTTGATTCTTTTTGCATAGTTTCTAAATATTGTTCTTCAGAGTCGAACTCTGGTTCCATTTCTATGCTTTCGTACTCTTCTTTCTCCTCTTCCTCTACAATTTCTCCTGCTTCTACTTCTTGGAGGACAACCATGTAGAGGTTCACATCATATCCTTCCTCGTCTATACAGTCGTTCATCGTCAATACTTCTTCATTCACACAAACGTCTAATGTGGCTAGGATTTCCATCCATCCATGTGGTTCGAAGAGTTCATCTGAAAAAATTTGAGGCATATAATCGGGGTCTTCTACCGATCGATAATTAGGGTGCCCGATCGGCCACATTTGTTTTTTATACTCCTCCTTCTTGGCTTCTTTGCACATCCACAACTGGGCATCCTCATGCATCCAAGATTGGTCACTTGATCCAGCACTGTGAATGGATAGGTCATCTTCTTCTTTGTGGACTGGATTCCATTGTAATGGAGGGACATCCCGATAAGCGAATGTGTGCAAGTTTATCTTGGTAGTGTTTCCTTGATGTTGGAGATATAATGAATCTTTGCCCCAATCTTGTACTACTCGCATCTGTCGCATGAATGGTCGTCCTAATATCATTTCATAATTGTTTGCTTTTTCGAACTTACATATGGCCAATGTGTGTTCAAATTCTACTCCACACGTGGTTAACCTAATTCCTTCCAATATTCCTAGGGGTTTCTCTACATGACCATCTGCTAATTGTAGCTTCATGCGAGTGGGTCGTAAGGCTGGTTTTCCCCACTTTTCCCAAATTTCCCTCGTTGCAATTCCTACTCCAGCTCCAGTGTCTAAGATGGCCTTGGTCATGTACCCATTGTAGGTGACAGGTAAGCACGTATTGCCTTCATCTCCTTCGCTAAATTCTCCTACTTTATCAACTGGAACTTGTATTGTGGAGTGGTTTTCTTTTTCCTTTCCTTTCATTTCTCCTTTCTCTGCCGGTGGTTCTATTTGATTTGCTAGCTGTCTCCATAGATGTGGTCTAAGTTGAAGCAACTCTTCCACCGTCAATTTACATTGCACCTTTGTTTTCTTAAGTTCTGTTAGATTGTGTGAACTCTCTTCTGAGTTTCCTTTTTCTTTCCCATGCACTGTGGGTGCTCGTATTATTATCGACTCTCTTTCATATTCCCCCATGTAATTAGGCAACGTTGAAATGCTCATGGTTTCCTCTCTTTCTTTATCAAACCTTGACACTTCCTCATATGCTTCCTCTAGGTTATGATCATGGTGACTTTCTGCTCCAATTATTTCCTCAAAAGGAGGTGGACTGATTCCATCCTTTTTCCATTGCTCTTCTCTAATTCTTTTCCACAAATCTTTGGACCAATCTTCCTCTAGGTCGGGTATTATGGATACCTGTTCTTCTTGAGATTTCATTCGTTCATTTCGATCATCTTCCCGACTAGGTTCCTTATTCTTAGGTTGTATGCACTCTTCATATAGTTCCTGTGCGATCCTTGTTTCAGGCAAAATTGGGATAGTTTTTTCTAGAGTCGCCTGTGCTACTTCTATGAGCTTTTTGCATATCACCAGTCTTTCTTTCTCTAATTCCCCTTGAGGATAGAGTCTTTCATGTTGTTCTAGGTTTGGTCCCATTTTGATTCTAGCTTGGTATGCTTTTAACCACATGTCCAATTCCTCTGGCTTTGGGTCAGCTAGAATTGATCCTGGCTTCTTTGCCTCTGAGCTAATTGGTGGGGTTTCAGGGATCTCCTTATGCGTTTGTTGTTCGTTATGTTTTCTAGAACCCTTCGCTTGTTTTTTGCTGTCTTGGCTCCTGTTTCTTGCCCATTTCTCTTTGAGCTTTTCTCGTCTTTCTTTCCATTTTTGTACTTTGGTGTTTTGGGTATTCTCACATGAGTTTTCTGAATCCTCGACTATCTGAATGTTAGCGTCTCCTGTTTTATTGTTCTCTAGTTTCTCTTCAGGTTGTTTTCCTGTTTGTTGTTTTGCTTGAGCTCTAGTAATAGCTTTCAGCGGTACAGTGTACTCCTTATCACTTCCGGATTCTTCTATGACCTCTATTACATTGATTGGTGCAGGACCTTGAGTTTTTGTAGGGTTCTTAGGGCAATCTCTGAAAAGATGTTCTTTCCCACAATCACTACAGTATCCTTCCCAAATCCTGGGTGGTGGAGGGTTGTAAGGTCGAGGACACTCCCGAATGAAGTGATCCCCTCCGCATCTATAACACGGTCCTCTCTGCACTGGTGGTCTAATGGAAGGTCTCAATGGTTGTTGTGCTTTGGGCACTGTGTACATTAAAGTTGCAGTTTCCGATCCATAAGTCTGATCAAATCCTTCATATCCATAATAGGCCACATCATATGCTGGTTCATATTCCATCCTGTTGGCTTCATATGGATAGTACTCTCCTGTTGGAGATTCATACCCTTGGTTGGTTGATTCTACATTGGTCGCTATTGAAGCTGGTATTATGGCTCTTTCCAAGTTTTCTTCTGGTTGAGTATACTTCATAGGTACAACTTGTTGAGGTTGTGATAGTTGGGGTCCCAATACTGGTTGTGGTGGTGGATACGGTGCTTGCTCGTATTGTCTCTGTGCTCCTACCGGATACGGGTTGTATCTAGGCATCTCCCTACCAAGCTCTCTAGGTGGGTATCCATAAGGTCGGTATTGTGGTGGATTGACAGGTCGTGGTTGCCTATTAAAGGGACAGTTCTCAGTTGTGTGAGTGGTATATTTTTGCTCGATGTGGCAGTATGAAGAAGTCCCTTGTTGTTGCTGTCTGTTGTGTGGATACATTGGTTGTGCACCGGCTCCTCCTCTGGTACACAAGTGTGTGGGATGTTCTCCTCCACATAAGTTACACCTCCTCAACATGGGCACTCTTTGAGTTGGATATTGGTAAGCTCTCTGTCCTTGGACTCCTAGTTTCTTAGCTAATAGTTCTGCTAGTTCTTCCATATTACTAGAATTGGACGTCACTGTGCTTCTTGAGTCTTCTGATTTTGTGAGGTCGGTAGTACCTTTGAGGTCCTCAGCAAGGTTATCTTCCAAGTCGATGCACTCTTGAAGACACTCACTCAATGTTTGCAGCCTTTTTACATACACTAGGGTTCTTAGGGTCCCGTTAGAGAGTCCATCCAAAAATAATGAAATCATCTTTTGTTGAGTCGGTCTCTCAGCCATTGGGCATCTATCCACGTACTGGTTGAATCTTCGGGCAGCAGTCTTCACAGTTTCATTAGGGTTTTGTTTAAAGCTATGGATCAAAGATGCAGAATTGTGCTTAATCCCTCTCTTTGTAAATTCTCCTATGAATTCTTGAAAGAATTGCTCCATGTTTCCAAATCGATTGGGATCTAGAGGTTGGAACCAAGTTAGAGCTGTTCCTGTGAGGGTGAGTCCAAAAGACTCATACTGCACAAAGAAGTCCTCTACTTGTTCTTCTCTTAGAACTTGTTTAAATTCGGCAATATGATCATATGGCTCCCCTGATCCATCATAATGGTTTCTCATAAACTTAGCTACTTGGATTGGTCTCAATCTCCTCATTGGTTCAGGTGGTCTGGGCATTACAGGGAAGACCGGGGCAACTGGTCGTGGTGGAGGCATTCCTGGCTGTCCTCCCACAGGTGGTCGTGGTCTGACCGGTGGTCGGAAATGGTTCCCCATCCCTGTGTAGGTCTGATTATGTGTGTGCTCACCTGGAGTTGCAAACTGTACATGAGTACGGTTGGGCACACTTCTTTGACTGGTCTGTCCTGATGTGGTATGTTCCGTCTCTGGTTGATTTCCAAAAGGATTCTGCGAGGTAGTTGCCTGCTCCCTCTGAGGAAATACAGGCGCACCCATATATCTCAGCCGAGCCTTGTCTAGGACACCTACCGGCCAATATCTTCTTTGATTCTTATCTAGGTAAGTGAGTTTAGTTTCGTCATCTGGGTCTTTCAACTCATAGAATTTCATGGGGCTCTCTCCTATTCCTTGAACAGGTACGTCAGTTTGAAGCAATAAGTCTGCTCCTTGAATCATGTAGACTTCCAACAAATAGTCGTCTTGAGGTATCAAGTCTCCTCTCAAGACCCGTGATACTTGTGATCTGCCTCTAGGGGTGGTCACTAACTCTTCAGGGTTGTTGGGATCCATAAACTCTCCTCTTTCATTGATTCTCTCAGGAAATTCAGTTACTATGTAGATGTGACCCATTTTGTCAATGTAAGCACCTCCCTCGTATTTGACAGCTGGTCGTGGTATGATGGTGACATCTTGTGCTGTTGCCATTCTGGCAACGGACCTGTTTAAGCCATCCAGGTAGATTGGAATCTCCTGGGCATTTGTGGATACATATTGTAAGGAGGTACGGTAGTCTCCCTCAACAGTAGTCATGAAATTTCCTGCTGGTGTAGGTCCTTGCATGTCTTCTGAAGCCATAAGTAGCTCCTCTTCCGAGTCACTGGAAGTTTCTAAGTAGACTGAGTGATGACTAGCCTGGGCTGTACTCCCTACTGAGGATATGACACTCCTTCTACTACCTAGAACTCTTCCTGACCTCAAGTTCATTCACTCTCTGAGGCCTCTCTTTATGCTGCTTAGATTTACTTTGGACAGCTCTACCAATGATTCAGTTTGCTTGCCAAAAGAAGGGTTTACCTCTGGGCGATACCACACTTGGCGATACTGCTCTCGGCGATACGATACCAGAGCTCCAAACGATACGATACCAGACACCCAGACGATACGATATCAGTCTGGTGTCGCGATACCAGGTTTTAGTGCCAGACGATACGATACCAGATATTGTGTCGCGATACTCCACTGGGAAATACCACGATACGATACCAGCAGAGTAGACGTTACGATACTGGAGATAAGAGGCGATACGATCTCAATGTGGTGTCGCGATACGATCCTTGACAGGAGACGTTACGATACCACCGCAGTAAGTGAGATCGCGATACTAATCTTGGCGATACGATACCACCGAAGTAGTGTTGCGATACCAAGACAAGCAGTCGACGATACGACACTTGAGAGGGCACGATCGCGATACTGAAGCAGTGTCGCGATACTAAAATCGTGTCGCGATACCACTGTATCAAACGATACGATACCACTCGGTAAGGTGAGGTCGCGATACTAGAACTTTAGGCGATACGACACCACAATGGTGTCGCGATACCAAGTATTAGTACCGGACGATACGATACCGGAGTTCAAGCGCGATCGCGATACCGACTCAGTGTCACGATACCAGAATGGTGTCGCGATACCAAAGCAGGTATCAAGCGATACGATACTTCTGGCGAGTGTCGCGATACTAGGGAATTTTGGTATCGCGATACCAAAACTCAACCGATCGCGATACTCAAGCCAAAAGCAAGATTTTTTCCTATCTTTTTTTACCCCCTTGCTCTCCTCACTCTCCTCTTCCTTCCTAGACCTCTGTATCACACAAAAAGATAACTATGATATCAGTTTTTCCCCCCCGCGATACTGCGCAAACTTTTAATCATGCCTTTGATCATTTTTAAAGTGTTTGTGACAGATAATTTGAGAGAATGTTTACCTTGGTATTGTCTTGATTGCAATGTAAGCTCAAAACCTAGCTCTTACTGCCTGAATGCCACGATACCAAGTCCACGATACTGGTCGCTGCTCGCAAACGATACCAGAACACTGTGAAGTGTCAAATGAGCCAAATTTTTTGGTTTTTATACTTTTTGACTGAACTTAAAATTTTTTTTTGGGATTTTTGATGATTTTTTGAGGATTTTGACCTACTCCTACTCCTCTTTCCCTCACTTCTCCTCTCCTTCTAACCTAACCCTAACTCTTCCTTCTCTTCCCTCCTCCTACACTTAAACCTAAAACTTATCACACACACCTCAAGGATGAGAAGTGACAAGTGCTGAAAAGGAATACTACTCGTCAATGGACAAATTCACCTCTACAAGTACGATTCGATCACACTTGCTCTCTAACTATCACGAAGGCAACTTGGTGGAGTGCTTCCCCGGCAACGGTGCCAAAAACGTGTGTACTTGAGCCGCAATGACCCAAGGACTTGTACCAATGAGACTATACCTCGATTGCCATACAAGTGCATATAGTGGAGTTCTTTTCACACATTTAATTATCAATCCTAAGGAGTGACTTACCAAGTGTATGAAGACATTTGCACACGTGATAGAAAATGAAGTGAGTTAGCTATCCAAGCATGAGAAAAGACTAATACTACCCACACCTACTGAAAAACTGGAAGTGTTGCCGCAAGCCTCTTTTCAGCAGTTTTGGTTTTTTGAGGTTTTCTCCCAGCCCAGAACTCCGAACATAGGCAATAGGGTACTCGTTTCGAAGCTCTCGCCGAGACGAATCCAACAGTAGTGGTTTCACTCAATTCTGACCACTGTGCTGCAAGTTATGGCAGAAACAGTGAATTACGGGAACTACTAACACCCGCGTTTTTGCTTCTCCTAGCTTACGCACACACTACAGCCACTCAAAACAAGGGGGAAGGGGTAGACAACAGTCCTACACTTGCATTTCAAGCATCACACACACATACATGAGCAAAATGAAGATCAAAATCAGTAAGGAAGAGGCAAACTCGAAATTTCAGAAGTGCTCTTCTTCACAATGACAAGAAGTCCTTTACAATGAGTCACTTTTGACTTATATACTAGTGCCCTAAGTTTGGTCCTTTCACACAAGAAACCGGCACTTTATTCTCTAAAAAGACTAATTTCCTACTATTGTACATGGGTAAATCACTAATCTTTGAGGGGATGCATCTAGAGGACTCCTCTAGTGCATTTACAACGGAAAATATATACAAAAGTGGTTATGTTACAAAAAATTGTGTGTCCAAATCGGAAAAATTTTGGGGCCCGTTTTTTTTCTCTGCTTTGCGCGCTCTTTAGCTCTGCAACACCTAGGCCTTGGCAGAGGGAAATCATCTACATTTCTTTGGTTCCTTGGGGCTCTAAGTCCCTCAGGTTCCGCTCTATTTGTTTTCGTTCTCGTTCTTTCTCTTCCCACTAGGTTGGCAAAGCTTACCTCAGGTCTATCTCTATGTTTGTCTCTTTGAGCTCCATGAGCTTGGGATGTTCCAGCTCCGGGGTGACCATAGGACACATTAGATCTTGGTTGGGGGAAAATAAATTCACCTTTCCAAGTGTAAGCATGCCTATCATGTTCTGTAACCACAAAAATCCTCTCTGAAGCGTGATCTAAGTAGGTCACTCTACCTGGGCTATCAGGATCTTTGAACTCATATATCATGATGGTTCCTACCTCGTTTGGCTGATCAGATTTATACCTCCAAAAGGCTTCATCAGTCTCTCGGTTCAGGAGTAGATCTATGCTCTTATTGTCTTGGGGAATCCACTCTGGTGTGATAATCCTGGTGAGAACAGATTTGCCTCGGGGGGTTCTAGGTTCTACACCCATTTTTCCTTGCTCCAAGTCACCTAAGTCCGGTTTTGGGATCACGTTTCCAAATTCGTTTGTCCTATCTGGATGACTGGTGACTACATATATGGTTCCTTCCTTGTCTAGGTATGCTCCGTTTTCAAACTTGACAGTTGGGTGCTCTAGTCCAATGGATTGGTTAGGGTTCTTAATCTGGACCACAGATCTTCCTAGGTCGTCCTCATAGATGCAAACACCTAATCGGTTGGTCCTAAGGTATTCTAGTTGCGTCTTGTAAGGGCCTTCTACCCTATGTAAGTATGACACGCCTAAACTTCCTGTAGGTCTCTCCATACCGTGGGACATCTCTGACTCACTAGTTTCAGAGCTAGGGTAGGGTGAATAATGGCTCAACTGCTGGGCCCAAGACCTAGCAGTATGATTAACACTAGCCTCTAAAGATGTAAGACTCTGTCTGTCTCTCCCTAGGTGTCGTCTTGATCTAAGGTTCATATGCCTATTTGATCAATCCCAAATTTCACCCAAGGTACAACCTCGTTGCTGAGTTCTTTTGTATCAGTCACTGGATTATTTTTTATGTTGATTATCATGTTTATGTTCTTGTCTGATATCACGTCATCAGGAATACTTGAGTTAATTTCCACAATTTAAGTTGCTCGTTCCACGTTGATTTCCTTTCCTTTAAAGTTATCGGTCACACACACGTTATCTCTTGAGTTGAACTTGATTTCTTAAATAGTCTTTGACTTGCCTTATGCCTATCGTTGCCCTGACTTACTTCTAGCACTATTCGTACTTAGCCTAAGCTAGGAATTGACAGAGGGGGTTGAGAGTATTCCAACCTCGCTTGCTGATCCCTTGTCCTCTGGTGCTCAAGAACCCGGTTCTCAAGCTTGCAAAAAGCCCTTGCTTTGGATGCCTTCAAGAGCTCTCAATGGACCTGTAAGAGTCTCAAGGTTAGCTCAAGACTTAAATTCAAATGACGGACAGATCACTTTCATGCATGCAATTCACAAACCAAATTTCCCTTTGCCTTTATGGAAAACAAGCCCAAGGATCCTTTAGCTTTCCTACCCCGGGGTATGGTCAACTTCAAAATACCCTATCTAATAATCCTGATATTAATTTTACCATAACCAGTGGAAGTTTTGGTTGTACCTCCCACGAGCTTTCCAACAAGCCTAAGATCACCCCGAATAGATTTCGTATGAGAAAGTTATGACAGTTCAGGGTTCTGGGGCTAAAACAGGGTTCAAACAAGCTGACAGTTCACAGGACTTTTCCCGAAACACAAGTGTAGGGACTTCACAAATCACTAATGGCTTGACAAGTATGCCCAAAAATTACCCCAAAGACTTGGAAATAGAACCCTAGAATTTTGGCCGAAAAAGCCTGTCAATCGTGATCGACAGGTCTGTCAATGGCGATTGACAGAGGTGTCCGTCGGGGCCTGTCGGTCGCGATCGACACGTCAGTCACGATTGACAGTGTCAATCGCGATCGATAGAGTCGGTCGTGGGTCCTATCAATTGCGATCGACGGTGTCAATCGCGATCGACACTTTTTCCGCGAATTTCGCCATGATTTCATTCGATCGGGGTTGTGTCCATCGCGATGGACACGTGGCAACGCGAGAAATTCAATCAATTGTGGATTTTTAGTCGGTCGCGATCAATAGTGTCAATTGCGATTGACTGAATCCTACGTGGTAGTCGATCGGTCGTGGGGTCTATCGATCGCGATCGACACGCCTGTCGGTGGCGATTGACTGGTCTATTGGTCGTGATTGACAGAGGCTGTCGGTCGTGATTGACAGAGAAACACGGAATTTTTAAATTTTATGTAGTGATTTGGAAGTGCTCCTCATGTGTGTCATTGTGGTGTGCTTTGTTTTACCAAATGAGCAATTTGTCTGTCGATCGCGATCGACAAAGGTTGGCGACACAGAGACATGACCGAGCTTTTCCGTACCTGCACAGAGTGCTGGAGATGATGGGACAGCCAGATCCTGCAAGAAAACTCAAGGAACATGCAAAAACAGTGCACACAAATCGCTCTTTCGCTCTCTCTCACAAGTGGAATGAGGGAAATGGAAGGGGAAAGTAAATATGATCAAAAAACTAAAATTTTCGCGATGATGGAGATGGAGATCGGATATGGTGAGGATGATGATGGTGATGATGATGAAGTAATAAAGAGAAAAATAAGGAAAAAGTAAAGATATTACCTACAACACCAATGTCACAACTCTACATCTTACCATCACACGCTCGTCCTCAAAGCTCGATCCCCGGCAACGGCGCCAAAATTTGGTGTAGCTCAGTGTTGAGTAGCACCTCCTTTAATGTCAATCCGGGAAGACGTGAGGATGGTATGATGACCTCGAGCAAGTGAAGGCACAAGTGTGTGAGTGAAAAGCACACAAACATTCACACACATACACACACATACACACACACGTGCACACACAGCAAGAACAAAGAGGAGGACAATGGAGTTCTTTTAGATTACTTTCAAAATGCTCATACAATTTCAACTCTATTACAAGCTAACCCCAAAAATGAGCTCTCTAGCTCTATTTATAGTTTTTGTCTAGTTTTTGGCCCTGTCTAGACCTAGTGTCCGGCCTAGTAAAAAATTAGGTTCTCTGGCCTATTTGGAGGTTCAAACGGAGTCTAAAAAATGTGAAAACTGATAGGCAGGTACTTCTAAAGCTCCTCAAGCTCAAGGACTCCTTGGCTTGCACAAAATGGAGCTACAAAAATATGAAATGATATTTACAATGGTTTTTAGTGATGAAAATCACTATTTTGTAGGGATTTCTTCTAACAATTTGACATACATTTCCTGGAGCTCCCTACTTGCTCCTTCTTCTTGTGTGCCCACCTCTTTGATACATGAAAAATTTAGATGGCCTACTTGCCAGATCTTCTTTGACTACTTTGTCTGCTTGTGCCTTCTCTTCGTTCCGACTCCCGTCGTTGGCTTCCTTGCCTTGTGAGTCCTTCAGTTCCTTGACTTCCGCCAACACCTAAGAAGCCGAAGAAGTGTGATTTCTTCTATAGGGAGTGTTAGAAGATGTATTTTTTGAAGCATTTTTTATGAAAAATAATTATAAAATGCCAAAAACTTGTAAAAATTTTTATACAACTGAGTAAAAATAAGGAAGAGTCTTCCTTATGTAGAATAGAATTTTATATAATTTTTCTAGAATTTTTGGAAACTCCTAGATAGCATATTTTTAGAATAATAGAGGAAAGGACAAAAATTCAAGTGGGAAAAGGGACACTTGAAAATGTATATAAGACAATTTCCTCTATTATGAGGGGGTTGGTTGATTATTTGTTTACATGCTATCCAAGTGAATAGAGAGAGTTTCCTGCTGAAAATCGTGTTTTCTCCTCTTTGTGTGGTTTCATTGATTTGTTGAGTCTATTCTTTGTGTATCCATGGAGATTTGTGAGCTTCTATTGTGTAATTCTGTTGAATGTGTATGAAGAGAGCTGAATATTGATGCGTTGAGTGAGAAATTATTGAAGAATGGTGCTGGAGATGAAAATTATCTGTTTTCACAGAATCGTGGTTGTCTCGTTTGTATGGTACAGGTAATATTTTTGAATTTTGACTTTATAATTGTGTTCTACTGAGAAAATAGCATGCATTAGACACCAAGATTGTGGAAAATGGTGGAGATTTGCTCAAGATAATCCAAACCCTAGAAATTCCTCTTCATTTTCACCATTCTCAAAAATCCAGCCTTGACAAAATAAAGATGTCTTGTTAATTCTTTATGCTAAATGATTGGAGAGGACAACTCCAAAGATCAATAACAAACATTTTTTGGCACCGTTTTTGGGGAGTATATCAAAAAATTCATTGAAGTTGGACCTTGCTGGATCTTCTATTGTTGATGGTAATGAACACATGGAAAAGGTAATACTCTTTAATCAAGAAATGTGAACATGAAAAGGAAGATGTCTTTGTTTGTCTTTTGGGAAAAGAAAGCAATAGATAATCTTTTGAGAATTGGAAGTGCTGAAATTTTTGTAAATTGATAGTTGCTCATCTCATTTTTTGAAGAAAAGTGCAGGTGTGTGAAAAGTTTGAATCAGGAAAGCTGAAGATAAGGTAACATGTGTCTATTCTTGTATTTTTAGAGTGCTTTTTGACTAAGTACTAGGCAAACTTGTTGATCTTGGGAAGATAACATGGTTGCATTAAGGAAAAGTCAAGTAAAGTAGCTAGATGCAAGTAGATAAGATCCATTTGTTTACCAAGTCAAAGCATTAATCTTGAAAAAAATTTGATTTGCATCTTGAAGAAAAAATGTTTGAGTTTATCTTTGCAAAAATTGATACTTGCATTTCCTAGCACATTTTTTCTTTGGGAAGTTTTCTCATGAACTATTTTGATAGCCAAAAGCATAAGATAGTATAACCAATCAAGGAACACAGGATCAATAGATCACCAAACAAGAAACTCTAAGTGAAGTGTTTACCTTAACTTAGGGCAAAATACTAAAAAAATTCATAAAATTCACTAAAATAATCAAACAAATTTCTTTTCTCCTTGGGAAGATGGACTCAAGTTTTGTTGACAAGTGTGGAAGAGACATGGTGGTAAGAAAGCAAAAAATTTGCCAAAAACTAGAAAATCAGAAAAAACATGATTCTTTGCACAGGATCGCCATTTTTTGGATAATTTTGTGATTTTGATGTAAAATTATCATTAACAGTTGAACTAGAATTGGTATAGGGGATTAAAAGGAGACAAGAGAAAAGAATACTCAAAATTGTAAAAAATAGGAAATATAGAAGAATCACGATTCTTTGCACAAAATCGTGATTTTCTGTAAGAGAAGAATTTTTGGGGAAATTTGAGTATAATTGGGTTTTTTGGAAAAAGGTAATTGTAAGAAATTTCATTTACATTGAGAAAGTAAGAAAGTTGAATTCCAAAGACTCAGTGAAGATTGAGTATTAAGTGAGTGAGGTGGAAAAAATACAAAATCGCGACCTTCACCAAGAGCTAATGAGAGTGACTGATCATGAAAGAATGAACAATTGAGAATTTCAGAGAAAAGTCATTTTTTGAGTAAGAGAAGAGTGAGAGCAGGATCAGAATCGCGATCTTCTGCAAAGCAAAGTTTTTTGAGATTTCTGGGACAAAGCAAGCAAGGTAAGGAGCCATGACCTGAATTTCTTTGTTTTTTCTTTACATTCACATGGTCATTAAGCACAAATAAACACAAAAACAAGCAAAAACACCAAAAACACGAAATCGTGATTTTTTTTATTTCTGAATTTTCTGAGAAAAGTTGATAGACTTTACAAAACCCTTTTATTGCATGTCAAAAAATAGTTAAGGCGATTCTATAGAAGAAATAAAAATTTGAAAATCAACACTTGAAAAATTTTCAAAAAAATTAACAGAATCGCGATTCTGCAGTCAGACACAAAATCGTGATTCTCTGAAACTAAGAACAAAATCGCGATTTCCAGAACACGATTTTCATAAGAAAATCGTGTTATTTACAATTGTGAGCAATCACGATTGTCTGGGAACAAAATCGTGAAAAACACGATTTTGAGCACAAAATCGTGATAAACACGATTTTGACAAGGCAATCGTGGAAAACACGATTTTGGACACAAAATCGTGAAAAACACGATTTTGAGCACAAAATCGTGATAAACACGATTTTGACAAGGCAATCGTGGAAAACACGATTTTGGACACAAAATCGTGAAAAACACGATTTTGAGCACAAAATCGTGATAAACACGATTTTGACAAGGCAATCGTGGAAAACATGATTTTGTCCAGAAAATCGTAAAAAACATGATTTTGATCAGAAAATCGTGAAAAACACGATTTTGACCAGAAAATCGTGAAAAACACGATTTTGACCAAAAAATCGTGAAAAACACGATTTTCATCAAAAAATCGTGAAAAACACGATGTTGACCAAAAAATCGTGAAAAACACGATTTTGACCAGAAAATCGTAAAAAACACGATTTTGACCAGAAAATCGTGGAAAAAACGATTCTGACCATTGAATTGTGAAAATTAATTGAATGATCCTTAGGTCTGGGAACAAATTAAACACACATACTACGCAAGACTTAGGAAGGAAGGAAATAGAGCCAGTGGAAGGGGAAGTGCAAAAAAGAAATCTAGGGTAAGAAAACAACATGGAAAATTTAAACAAAACAAATGAGCCCATTGAAATTGGGGACTATAGAAATATCCTCAAATACATGTATACAAATAGGTTTGGAACCTATGTATATCAGGATGGAATGCATAGGTTTCTCATTAGATTGAGAAACTTAGAAGTTCCCCTGAACATAACACCAGTAGCTCAATTCAAAGATGGTAGGTATGAGGATAGGCAAGGATGTGTGTACATCTTCTCCCAAGACCCAGAAAATTCAAATGACTTAGGGCAATGTGCTAACAAAGGACCTTGGGAACATAACCTAGGACAATCAGACTTACCAAGACCACATGAGAACTACACTAGTACTAAGCAACAACAAGGGAGGAGAACACATGCTTCCCCAAATCCTTTTGAAAAGGAACCAGAAGGATTTAATGAATTTTCACTAAGGAGAAGACATCATTGGCAACATCAGGGTAGAATGCTTAGACCATATCAAGTAGCCAAATGCATGAAAAATCAATATGAAGGGTATTATGATCCTCATGCTCATGCTGCAGAGTTTAGGCAATTAATTAGAGCTGAGGAGGTGGAAGATTACAAAGTCCAATTTGAAGCATTTGGTCTAACCCTAACAGGACCTGCATTATCTTGGTTCATCCCTTTGAGAAAAGAAATGTACCTAGATATTGAATCCTTCCTAGAAGCCTTCATTGGGGAATTCTCAAAAACTGGAATAAAACATAGCACAGCCACTCTGATACACAGCTTTAAACAACAAAAAGATGAAAATGTCAGAGAGGCAGCCAGGAGATTTAAGCAATACATTGACAGATGTCCCAAAGAAGAAGTACCTTCCATGGCAACACAAGTATCCCTATTCATAGAATGATTAAGAAGTGCTCAATTAAGAACCCTAGTGTACTATAGGAGATGCCCTGACCTAGGAGCTTGTGTAAAAGAAGCAATAGATTTGGAAGATAACAGAGGCCAAGATCTGTTAGCATTTGATCAACCTAGATCAAATGAAGATAAAATCCCACCAGCAGAAGAATTGGCTCAAGCCATTGCTAAAGCCCTAGAGGTAAGCACCAAAACCAATTTGATAAACTCTAGGATAAACAGAAATAAAAAATGCTACAATTGTGGAGAAAGTCATTTGGTACAACAATGCCCATATCAAAAGCCACCACATTTGCAAGATAGGAAAACACTCAAATATTGTACACTAGAGAGGAAATGGACAAATCATACCAGGGAGGAATGCTTCTATAATAAACAACCCATAAAGGAGAGAGATTATGGGAGCCAAAGAGAATCAAGGTATATTGAGCAACCAAGACCTGTGCTTGGGCAACAACCTCCTATACCAACAAATGTGGTACCAATTAAATACACACCAATAGAGGAGGGAAACTCAAGAACAAAGTCACCATACAAGGAAGATTATCAATGGAATGAAGGATATCAAGAAGAATGGGAAGGTTATGAATTAAGAGAACCAGAATTACAAGCCCTAGACTTGGGAAATGGGAGAATTGAGATGGACACTGCCACTTTCATGTATATAACCAATAATTATATGTCCAATCAAAAACCTCAATTCAAAGGGGGACCAAAGATAACTTGTTATAGGTGTGGGGGAGAACATTTCATTAGAGACTATCCACAATCTCCTACGTTAAGAATAGAGGGAGCTTATTGCAAGGATTGTGGCACGGAACATTTGATAAAGGATTGTCCAAAAAATCCTCAAAAAAAACAAAACACACCTAATAACATACCACTAAAAGCAGTCAATATCATGGAACAAGAAGAATTGAGTGACATTGACCAAGTGAATGTAAATGCTATAACAAGGTCACAAACTAAACAACAAAGAACAACTAAGGAACAAAATGAAGGTTCAATCTCAAAGGTGAAGAAAAATAGACAAAAAGGGAAATGGGAAAGGAAAGAGAGAATGGGTAAAAATTTGGAAGAAGAAAATAGGGAACAATCAAACAGTACTCCTCCTCAGAAGACACAAACCCAGTCGGAGATAGGAAATTCACAAAGTCTAGATACTCTAATAAAAGCATACAAGGGAAGAATTCAAGAGGGACCAAGCCCTACTGATCATACAATGGCTTATCCTATGCCAGACTTAGAACATGAAAGGATGCAGAAGTGTAAACAAATCATACGGGAAGTGCAACTCAAAATGGGGGAAGTAGACAATTCTCAAAAAACAGTTGAGGAATCTGAGACAACAAAAACAAGAGGAAATAGTAACAAGGAAGAAAACCCACAAGTAACATTCCAGGTGAATATAGATAAACAATGCACAATTCTATATCACACCACATGGGAAGATTTAATGAAACAAAATCCTCACTTACAAAACAAAATGAAAAAATGGGAAACAACACCAGAAAATCTTCACCCACAACTACAGGAAATGGAGGAATTATGGTATATTCCCATTGATAAGATAGGAGGATATTGTGAAGGAGAAGAGGGAAACTCAACCTTAAAAATACAATTTGGTAAAAACCAGGCCAAAGCTATTCTAGATAGTGGATCAGGAGTGGCCATCATGACTAAACAAACTTGGGAAAAATGGGGAAAAAATGAATTATTACCCACCAAAATGAGATTGCAACTTGCAAATGGACACATAGAAAAACCCCTAGGAATATGGGAAAAAGTGATTGTGGACATATGTGGAATAGAGATAGAACATACCTTTTCTATAGTTGAATTCCCACAATCCGCTTCATATGAAATTATCTTAGGAAGACCATTTATGAGACAAATGCAAATTGTGCAAGATTGGGGTAATGATTGCTTATACCTTCAAAGCAAAGGAAGAATAACCAAAGTAAATTTAAGAAATGGGCACTATTGTGACATATCTCCACAAGAATGGTATAAAATACATCAGAATCAAGATTTAAGTGAAGAATCAGAAATGGAAGACCAGGATGAAACTGAATCATCAATATGGAAGTGCAATATGATAAGAAATCTTACCAATAGAAAAAGGAGATTGAGAAGATAAGATTGTGTGGAAGGAAGGAAGTTACAAGATGAGAACTATGTACCACAACAATTCAAAGATGAGGAGTTTGAGCCCTATGGGTGGAATCAAATTTTGGCTACCATGGATCTAGTCAGTGATGAATATGTAGGAGTGGAATTTCAAAATGAAGAAGGATATGATGTCTTTCACATTGGAATACAAATGATAAAGGTATCTAGAACAGAAGAGGACAAAGAAGAAGAAATGATATTAGAAAAAGGGAAAACACAATTTTTGGAAGAAGTAAAAGCTGAAGATGCTATTAAAGATAAAATCTCAGGCAAGTATAAGAAAAACAAACACAAGGAAATAGAGGAAAATCAGGAGGATGAGAAGAAGAAAAGGGAAATAAAAAAAGATCAACAGTTTGATGTACCAGCAAATTTCAAGACTTATGAAGTAGAAAATAGACTACTTCTCAAGAGGAAACCAAAGAGGGAAAATAAGAAAGGGGAGGCTTATGATAATGAGGAACAAACTAAAAAGATCATGATCACTCAGGAAGAGGGGGAAGAAAGACATATTGTAGTGGCTGATGACATGACAACTCAAGAAGAGGAGGCACTAAGAAACTTGGCAAGAAACTATAAGGATGTGTTTGCTTATAGCTACAAGGATTTGAAAGGTATTGATCCTAAAATCTGTGAGCATAAGATTCCTATTACACCTGAGGCAAAACCTAGCAAACAGAGACATTACACATTCAATGATAAATACTCTGCTAAAATAAAGGAAGAAATTGACAAGCTATTAGCTGCCAATTTCATCTATGAAATTGAGTATACAGAATGGATATCTCCTATAGTTGCGGTACCAAAAAAGAATGGGAAACTTAGGGCATGCATTAACTTGAAAAAGGTAAATGTAGCAACTATAAGGGATAATTATCCACTGCCTATAACAGATCATCTTCTAGAAAGAGTTGGAGGGAAGGAGGTTTATAGTCTTTTAGATGGTTTTTCAGGATACAATCAGGTACCTATAGCATTGGAAGACCAACATAAAACTGCCTTTTCCACAGAATGGGGAATTTATGCTTTTAGGGTTATGCCCTTTGGGTTAACCAATGCTCCAGCAACTTTTCAGAGGTTGATGTGTCATATCTTCAAAGAGTTCCTGAGGAATGTAATGGAAATTTATGTAGATGATCTTTGTACTTTTTCATTAAAAAGACAAGATCACTTGCAGGATTTAGAAAATATATTCAGGAAATGCAGAACCTACAGAGTATGTTTAAATCCAGAAAAGTGTGTATTCTTTGTAAGACAAGGAAGAATGTTAGGTCACATAGTCTCTTAAAATGGAATTTCAACTGATGAGAAGAAAATAAAGGCCATAATAGAGCTTCCAAGACCAACGAATGTAAAGGAACTTCAAACTTTCATGGGACATTGTGGGTACTATAGGAAATTTGTACACAAATTTGCTAACATAGCCAAACCCTTATATGCCCTAATTACAAAGTTTGAGTGGACCAAGGAGTGTGACCAAGCCTTTGAAACTTTAAAAACTTGTTTGGTAACAGCCCCAATTCTGAAAACACCTCAATGGGATAAAATTTTTCATGTCCATGTAGATGCTTCAAATTATGCTTTAGGATGTGTGTTAGCACAACTAATAGAAGGAAGCAAGTTAGATTTTCCAATGGCTTATGCTAGTAGGCAATTGAATCTAGCAGAAAAAAATTACACAACCACTGAGAGAGAAGGATTGGGCATGATATTTGCTGTAAAGAAATATAGACATTACCTTTTGGCCAAAAAGTTTAAGTTCTTTGTAAGCCATTGTTGGTGCAGACCAATCACCAATTGAAGGCTTGGAAGATCAAATGATGAAGGAAGAATCAATTCCTAAAGTGTGGAAGAAGATTACATTCAGAGGACAAGAGAAGTGTACACATATGTACATTAGTATAGTCATAGATGACTTAGATCTTTTGTTCAGTAAGAATCATGTACAAATTATCTATAAATACTTTGAGAAAAGTCGGGGCATGTATGAGAGCATATGTGACAATAGTTAGAAGTCAAGAATGAGGGAGATAGAAGTTATGAGATAGAGGAAAGTGATTTTGAGTTAGCTCTCATCACTCAGTTGTAATTCTTCTGAGTAAAGAAAAATATTTTGCGCCCGATGTTTCTGCGTGTTCTCCTTCTACAGTAGATCAATTGTGAAATGATTTTGTACAAGTCTAAGTTGAGAGTTGCTTGACCTCTGTGCAAAGTTTTAGCTTCCAATTGTAATCAGGCTGAGTGAATTAAGTGTAGGAACATTCATATGTGAAGTGTGTTCACTGGTTCCTAAAACAGGCGCAGATTTCGAAGTCAATGTTTTGGTCATTTCTCCTAGCACAGTTTAAAGTTTTGCATGAGTGAGGGCTTAATCTTTAAGTTGGAAGATAAGCTACTTATGTCTAGAAGCATTTTGTAAAACGGGTTCTATTCAAGGAGAACCAAGTCTTAAAAGTTACAGGTGTAAAGTCGACTGTTCTGAGTAACAGTTTCTGACATAGGTAACTTGAGAAGTTGATTTCTCAAGCTACACTTAATCTTTTGAAGAGATTCAACTTGTAATAGATGCGCAATCTCTAGGAGATACTTCGTACAAAGTTTCATCAAAAACTTTACACGTTTGATAGGTCAATGTGGAGAAATAGTGCAGCAGACTTTTCTGTGTTTCATCTTCTTCACAGATTTGTTAATCTTTTGATAATTAGCAATTGATCCTCTAAATTAGTGGAGTGTTTGACTTACTCTTGGTATAGAGGTGCTCTAATCACAAGAGTAAGTTGTTCTTTTGGAGATTAACATTCTCCATGAGTGGTATCAGAGCAAGAGACATCAATTTGAAGAAAGGAGGATCCCGACTGCTGCAGATTCAAGAAATTCAACACTTGAAGGACTAAGAAGTGAAAGCTTGGAGTCAAAGCTCAAGGAGAAGACTATTTGACATCAAGAAAAGCAAAAGGAGTCCAATTTGAAGTAAAGGTACATACATTGTTTGTAAAGCTTGAAGATTTCAATACACAGGTGGACATAAGATGGGAGAAAGCTTGCAGATTGATAAGCTAGATAGGGAGAACTATCCAGCATGGTCCATGAGGATGGAAGCACACCTTATATCATTTATTACAGGAGATGAAGAAAAACCTGAGTTTGCAGATCCAAGTATTCCTACTAGGGAAGAGCTTGCAATGTTGAAGACTTGGATGAGAAAGGATGCTCAAGCAAGGAGTATCATCTACATGGTTGTAAATGATTACCTTTTACCTCACATCAGAGGTTTGGAAAGTGCCACAGATGTTTGGAATGCCTTGGAAGAGCATTTTCAAAATACAACTAAGTCAAGGAAGTCCTCACTATGGGCTGAGTTCACAACCTTCAAGAAGAAGAGCTCACAATCAATTTCAGATTATGTGGCAAGGATGAAAGATATTGCAGATAGCTTGGGAGCAGTGGATGAAGATATTGAAGAAGAAAAGTTGGTAAGACAAATACTTACAGGTTTGAGAGGAGATGAGAAGTGGAAGCCTTTCATATTGTCCATAGAGTTGTCACTTGATCACTTTACTCCTGATCTTAATCAATTGCTAGGACACATGCTAACCTTTGAGCAGGATCTTAAAGGAGACAATGATAGAAGTACAAGTCAAGCTATGTACTCCAAGGACAAGAAAAAGAATGGCAAGGGAAAGCAATCAAATGATGATGAAGGGAATTCAAATCAAGCCAACTTCACAAAAGGGAAGACAAATTTCAGAGGTAAAGGAAGAGGAGGTAAGAACAAAGATAATGCTAAAGCTTGTTGGATTTGTGGCAGAACAAATCATTTGGCAAATGATTGTTGGTATAATAATCAAAATGGTGGAAACAATAATCAGAATTATAGTCAAAGAGGTAGAGGAGGCAGAAACCAAAGAGGCAATTTCAGAGGAAGAGGTGGTAGGACATCATATGGTAGAGGAGGTGGAAGAAACTTCCAATCTCAGTCCTACAACAACAATTATTACAATTATGCATCAGATCAGAAGGATGACATGAATCTTATCTTGAATGCAACTCATGAATCAATGGGAGAAGATCAAAGAGTGTTTTATATTGACTCAGGGTGTAGCAACCATCTGAGTGGGAATCTATCTTTGATGACTGATATGGAAGCAAGGGTGAATGGACATACAGTTCAAACAGGTGACAATACCAAACATAAAGTGGAGAGCATTGGATCAGTGAAGACAAAGAGTGGAAGTACACTTCTGAGCAAGGTACTTTATGTTCCTACTATTCCTAAAAATCTGATAAGTGTAGGGCAAATTGTGGAGAAAGGATATGAGGTAAGATTCACAAATGATGGTGTTTATGTACAAGATCCAAATCAGGGATATAGAAACATAATTGCAGGTAAAAAGGAAGGAAGATTGTTCACTCTCAAGGTCCAAGGTAATGTGGGACATGCATTATTTACCTATGGAGGTCAAAAGGTGTCTGAATTAGACCTATGGCATAAAAGGCTAGGTCATTTCAATGAGAGAGCTATAAAGGAGATGTCAAAGAATCAGGTGGTGCTTGGATTGCCAAATATTGAAGGGCAACATATGGTGTACAAGTGTGAAGCTTGTCAATTAGGTAAAGCACATAAGAGTTCTTATAACAAATCAGGGTACAAGTATTCAAATATGCTTGAATTGGTTCATACAGATGTATGGGGACCCTCAAGGGACTATAGCATAAATGGATCCAGATATTATGTGTTGTTTGTTGATGATGCAACCAGGTGGATTACTTTGTATGTAATCAAGGATAAATCAGAAGTTTTCAAGACATTCAAACATTTTCATGCTTATGCAGAAAGGATCACAGGACAAAAGCTAAAGAGGTTAAGATCAGATGGAGGGGGAGAGTATTTCTCTAAAGAGTTTGATGATTATTTGTGGAATGCAGGTATCAAAAGAGAAGTAACTTGCAGGTACTCCCCTCAATAGAATGGAGTAGCAGAAAGGAGGAATAGAACTCTTGTAGAGTTTGCAAGAGCCATGATGAAGGAAAAGAATTGTCCAAATTACTTATGGGCAAAAGCCATTAACACTGCAACATACCTTGTGAATAGGTTGCCTTGCAAAGCTTTGGATGGAGGAACCCCTTATGAAGCATGGTGGGGTAAGAAGCCTAGTCTTGATCATTGTAAAGTATTTGGATGTATTGCATATGCTTATGTTCCTTCACAATTAAGACATAAGCTAGAACCAAAAGCAGAGAAGTATGTGTTTATTGGATATGATGATAGACAGATGGGTTACAGGTTGTGGAGTCCATCCACAAAGCAATTTCTTGTTACTAAAGATGTGACATTTGATGAGCAAAATATGTGGTATACAGGATCACCAAATGAGTATACAGGTGTTGAAGAAATTCAAAGGAAAGGAAAGGCAAAGGTAAAAGTTTGTGAAGAAATTGTTGATGAAGTTGACTCTAGATGTAGAGTGCAGGATCATGTAGAAGAAGGGCCAAGATTTGATCCAGAATCAAATGAGGCTGAAACTTCAAGAAGTGCAGAAATCAGAAGATCTACAAGGGAAAGGAAAGAACCTATAAGGTATAGTTATGATACATCTTTCCTAACAACAAAAGATTATGCCTACATTGTTAAAACAGAAGAAGATCCAACCACTTATGAAGAAGCCAAAGGTAAACAGAATTGGGAGAAGGCAATGCAAGAAGAGTATGATGCTCTACTTGAAAATGAAACTTGGGAACTAGTACCAAGACCAAAGAATCAGAAGGTCATTGGATGCAAGTGGGTATATAAAACAAAGAGGTTTGCAGATGGTAAGGTGTCTAGATATAAGGCTAGACTTGTGGTCAAAGGTTATGCCCAAACTTATGGGGTAGATTATGATGAAACCTTTAGTCCTGTTGCTAAGATGTCTACAATTAGGACATTGATTACTATTGCTGCTTGCAAGGGATGGAAATTATCACAATTGGATGTGAAAAATGCATTTCTAAATGGATACATTGCAGATGAAGTATATATGGAGCAACCAGAAGGCTTCATGGAATCAATTGGATCAGATTATGTGTGTAAGCTCAAGAGAGCTTTATATGGGTTGAAGCAAGCCCCAAGAGCTTGGAATTACAGATTGGTCAAGTTCTTGAATGAATGTGGATTTCAAGCATCAAAGGCAGATAGTAGCTTGCTAGTGAAGGCAAGTGAAAATGGATACATTTACATGTGCATTTATGTTGATGATATTATTGTTACAGGAACAGATGCTCAAGGAATCAATGAACTCAAGAAGCAAATAGAGAAGGAGTTTAAGATAAGTGACTTGGGAAACTTATCTTATTTTCTAGGAATGCAGATTGTGTATACTCAACATGGAGTATATGTTTCACAAGAGAGATATTTGAAGAATCTTCTAGTCAAGTTTAACATGGAAGATTGCAAGACCTCAACCACACCATTGGAGGTAAATCATAAATTAAGCAGGTATGGAGGTGAAGAGTTCAATGACATGAAGAAATATCAGAGTTTGGTAGGTAGTTTAATCTATGCTACCTTGACAAGGCCAGATCTATCATATGCAGTAGGTGTGTTGTCACAATTCATGCATTGTCCAAAGAAGACTCATTGGATTGCAGCCCAAAGGGTACTCAGATATATCAAAGGAACCCTAAGTGAAGGTTTGTATTATGGTTTCACTTCTGACACAAGAATCAAAGTGTTTAGTGATGCAGATTGGGCAGGTGACTCAGATGATAGAAGATCTACTCATGGATATCTATGTTATGTTGGAGATAAGTTAGTTTCTTGGTGTTCAAAGAAGCAACACACAGTTGCTTTATCATCCACAGAAGCTGAATATAAGGGAATGGTAGAAGCTGCAAAGGAAGTGATATGGTTGAAGACCTTGATGAAAAGTTTTGAGATTGATCATAGTACTCCAATAATTTTTGGAGACAATATGAGTTCTTTGTATTTGGCAGCTAACCCTGTTTTTCATGCCAGGACTAAGCATATAGAGATTCAGTATCATTTCTTGAGGGAAAACGTACTAGATAAAGAGATTGAAGTGATGTACACTCCAACAAAAGAACAAGTGGCAGATATGATGACAAAGAGTCTGGATGGACCTAAGTTACAAAGGTTCAAAGACATGGCAAGTATAAAGAAGACAGAGAAAACCTCAATTGATGATTGAGGGGGAGCTGTTGGTGCAGACCAATCACCAATTGAAGGCTTGGAAGATCAAATGATGAAGGAAGAATCAATTCCTAAAGTGTGGAAGAAGATTACATTCAGAGGACAAGAGAAGTGTACACATATGTACATTAGTATAGTCATAGATGACTTAGATCTTTTGTTCAGTAAGAATCATGTACAAATTATCTATAAATACTTTGAGAAAAGTCGGGGCATGTATGAGAGCATATGTGACAATAGTTAGAAGTCAAGAATGAGGGAGATAGAAGTTATGAGATAGAGGAAAGTGATTTTGAGTTAGCTCTCATCACTCAGTTGTAATTCTTCTGAGTAAAGAAAAATATTTTGCGCCCGATGTTTCTGCGTGTTCTCCTTCTACAGTAGATCAATTGTGAAATGATTTTGTACAAGTCTAAGTTGAGAGTTGCTTGACCTCTGTGCAAAGTTTTAGCTTCCAATTGTAATCAGGCTGAGTGAATTAAGTGTAGGAACATTCATATGTGAAGTGTGTTCACTGGTTCCTAAAACAGGCACAGATTTCGAAGTCAATGTTTTGGTCATTTCTCCTAGCACAGTTTAAAGTTTTGCATGAGTGAGGGCTTAATCTTTAAGTTGGAAGATAAGCTACTTATGTCTAGAAGCATTTTGTAAAACGGGTTCTATTCAAGGAGAACCAAGTCTTAAAAGTTACAGGTGTAAAGTCGACTGTTCTGAGTAACAGTTTCTGACATAGGTAACTTGAGAAGTTGATTTCTCAAGCTACACTTAATCTTTTGAAGAGATTCAACTTGGAATAGATGCGCAATCTCTAGGAGATACTTCGTACAAAGTTTCATCAAAAACTTTACACGTTTGATAGGTCAATGTGGAGAAATAGTGCAGCAGACTTTTCTGTGTTTCATCTTCTTCACAGATTTGTTAATCTTTTGATAATTAGCAATTGATCCTCTAAATTAGTGGAGTGTTTGACTTACTCTTGGTATAGAGGTGCTCTAATCACAAGAGTAAGTTGTTCTTTTGGAGATTAACATTCTCCATCAGACATCAAGCTTTACTATATTTGGTAAATAAACCTTGTCACACTGGTAGAATAGTCAGATGGTTTCTTTTACTAATGGAATTTGAGTTTGAAGTGGTGGTCAGACAAGGGAAAACACACTTGAGAGCAGATCATTTATCTAGAATTCAATCTAAAGAACCCAGTTCACCTTTAGATGACAACCTGCCAGACACTTATTTGTTCAAAGTAGAGAGTGTTCCTGAGTGGGCCATGACTTTAGTACCATTATTAACCATGGGACCTTGCAGAACAGTGGGGAACAATGCACACTTAGTATTACAAAGCAGGAACTTTATGTTACTAGCTGGGCATTTGTATCATCTCAACCACACAAGCATATTGGAATATTGTAATCTTGAAGAAGAGCAACAGGAATATCTGAAGAGAGCTCATTGTTGGAACCCTTGCACTCATGCTTCTAGGGTAGTCACCCTAAGTAATCACAATAGGATGGGGGTACATTGGCCTAATAAGATTCAAGATGTAACAAAATACACTGCTGATTGCAGGAAGTGCCAATTATTGCAAGATTCAGAATTCATAACTCTATATTGGTTCCAAAAAAATCCAGATTGGAGTGAAAATATCATTGAGGAATTGAAAAGGAAGAAGAAAGGAAAACAAGTGATAGCTGGTGCAGATTCCAAAAATCTACAAGTAGTCTCTGAAGAATATCAATTGATAGGAGAACGGTTGTATAAGAGAGGAATGGATGGATACTTAAGAATTTGTGTTCCTGAGAATAAATATCTGGAAATGTTGGAACTGGCACATTCTAGAGTAGCAGGAGGACACTTCTCAAGTGACAGAACTGCTAAACTCATTATATATTCTGGCTTTTGGTGGCCAACCCTATTTCCTGATGCAAGAACCTATGTAAAAAGATGTGATGTCTGTCAGAGGGTGAGTCAACCAAATAAAAAAGATAATATGCCATTAGTTCCATTAATTTCAGCAAGAGCCTTTAGTAAATCGGGGTTGGATTTCATTGGACCTATACATCCTCCAGCAAAACAATCCCATGCTGAATACATCATAGTGGCTACAGACTACCTGACAAAGTGGGCTGAGGCCAAAGCCACAAGAAGGAATGATGCTCATACTACTGCCAGATTCCTGTATGAAAATATTATCACCAGATTTGGACTTCCAATTGAATTGGTAAGTGATAGGGGGACCCATTTTGTAAACCAAATCATAGAAAACATCACTGAATATTTCCTGATCAGTCATAGAGAGTCAGCCCCATATCACCCACAAGCCAATGGGTTAGCAAAAAGTACTAATAAAGTACTTTGTACTGTACTATCAAAATTAGCAAACACAAACAAGAATGATTGGGATTTACAACTTAATCATGTCCTATGGGCTTATAGAGTGGCTTATAAAATTGCAATAGGAAACACACCATTCAATCTAGTATATGGACAAAATGCAGTTCTACCTATGGAATTCCTTATTCCAATATTAAAAGTAGGTAGTCACTACAATTGGACTGGACATGAACTATCAGAGAGAGTAATAGAATTGGAAAAATTGGGACCCCAAGCCATTATGAGTATATATGTGGACAAGAAAAGGCAAAAAGCTTATCATGATGTTCACATAAAAGAAAAAGATCTACAGGAAGGAGATCTAGTTTTGGCTTACACAGTCAAAGAACATCAGAAAAAGTTCCAGAAAATAGGACATGGACCATATATTATACATCAGATAAGCAACAGTGGAGCCATTCAACTAGCTAACATAGACGGAGAAATCATGCCAAACTTCATAAGTGGATGTAGAGTCAAGAGGTAGGACTGCCCATTAACTGTTGATGAATGGAGAAGGTTGCAACGAGCTCAAAATAGGAAAAAAGAAGAGGAAGACATTAGAAAAGAGGCTCAACAGGAAGCAAAGGAAAGGATAAGAAAAATCAAAGATCTTAGGGAAGTCTGTTTGTGTGAAACTCCTCTAAAACCAAAAGAACATGTGCCTGTGATGACAATGGATTTTCAAAATGAAAAAATTAGGGTTTTGATAGATTCTGGAGCACAAGTGAATCTGATTAGTTCAGCTTTGGTAAGTAAATTTAACATAAAAAGAACTAAAAGCAGAACCTTAATAAAAACTTTGGAAGGTCAAATAGTACAAAGCATGTCTTCACTGTCTATTGAAGTTAAGTTCAATGAAGAATATATGAAAATAGACTGTGAAGAATGGCCAGATCATTTGATGTCTGAAAAAGTGATTTTAGGTCAACCATGGCTCCAACAAGGTAAAGTGATTTTAGATTTTGTAAAAATGAAGCTTAAATTGAACATAAATGACAAAAGGTTTTTAATATTTTTATTGAGTAATGAAGAATAGGAAATTCAATCAGATGTTCATGATATACACTTGGAAGAATTTACTTTTGCATTTGAAGATACATAGACATTACCAATACAAATGTTAAATGATCAAGCTTCATGTAATCAAAATCAGCAAAAGATTGGAAGAACAAAGAAGGGTGGAGAGATAGGAAGAAGGTGGCAATCAGGTCATTGTCTAAAGAATCAAAACATCAGAACAAGAAGCATATGGAATCAAAGTCTACAGGAGGTCCGCTCATCAAAACAGAAATCCAAGACAAAATGGATATGGAGACCAAAAAATCCTACAAACTGCTTATCAGAAGGAAATGGATGTTTGCCTGAAACCAGGACAATTAGAGTTAGGAAGTATTGGGTCAAAAAATCAGAGTTGTTTCAATGGAAAAAAGATCATCCATATTTGATCTGTATTTAGAAAATCATAACCTATTGAAAATTATGACAAAACTATTTGACCTTATCCTTTTTCTAAAAAGAGAATTAGGAGGGGAAGAAAAGAAATAGAAAAAAATTATTATTAAAAAATTATTATTAAGAAAAAAAAGAAGAAAAAAAAAAAGAGAGAAAAGTTGAGAAAAATTGTTTATTTTCTCTTCTTTTTTACAAAAATTATATAGCACAAAGCAAGATCTAGGTAGAAGGGTAGTAGAGTTCTATTTATTTTGTATTAATTTTTCTATCATTGATAGTTTTGTTTTTCTCCAAAAGAGTTGTTGGGAAAAGGGAGTGCACTACACATCTTGCTACACCTGTAATGATCACTTTTATCGAGTCTTTTTGAAGAAATAAAATTTATTTTGAATTTTGTTTTCATTCTTATGTCATGACATCTCAAAATAAATATTACTTTTTGATTTCTTGTGACTCATGTGGGTGCAGTTTTTCCTTGTGTATTATATTTTCCTTAGAATGGTGAATGCAAAGGAGTTATCAATTCATGACTTCAAAGCAGAATCAGTCATTCTATCAAGAGGACATTGGTTCCTAGACAGTGAAGCTGTGGAAGAACATGTGAACCTGGAATCTGATGAGGAACTAGAGATTCCAGAGGCAGAGAAGGTGGTGAAGGAGCTCAAAGAAACCCTAAGCATTATTGGACAACATATATTCATAGTGGGAGTAGGTGGATACAAATATACCATGCTGTGTCAAGAATTTTACAGATTTCTTCCAATCACGGAACACCTATTGGAGCGTGTTGCAGGCAAGCAAGTTTATAGCTTCCTTGATGGATTTTCAGGTTACAATCAAGTAGCCATTGCCCCAGAAGATCAACACAAAATAGCTTTTTCCACAGAGTGGGGAATCTTTGCATTTTGTGTGATGCCATTTGGGCTCACCAATGCACCTGCAACATTCCAAAGGCTCATGTGTCATGTCTTCAAAGAGTTCCTGCGAAAGAGCTTATAAGTATATGTGGATGATTTATGTGCTCATTCCCAAGAAAGAAGATACCACATCCCTGAGCTCAGACAAATCTTCAACAAGTGCAGAGAATATCGAGTGTGTTTGAACCTAGAAAAGTGTGTGTTCATGGTGCATCAAGGTAAAATCTTAGGTCATATTGTTTCTAAGAATGGAATCTCAACAGATGAAGATAAGGTACGAGTCATAGTGGAGCTTCCAAGGCCAAGGAATGTTAAGGAGGTACAACCCTTTATGGGCCATTGTGGATATTACTGTCGGTTTATCCACATGTACGCGATCATAGCTAGACCCCTTTATGCCTTGTTGTCTAATTTTGAGTGGAACGACGAATGCGAGAATTCTTTCAATGAACTGAAGAAACGTTTGTGCACAGCACCAATACTGACCACTCCTGATTGGAATAAACCATTCAATGTCCATGTGGATGCATCCAATCACGCCATAGGATGTGTGCTAGCACAACCCACAGGTGAAGGAAACTTAGATTTGCCCATAGCATATGCTAGTAGACAGCTCACCACAGCTGAACGAAACTATACCACAACTGAGCGAGAGGGCTTAGGCATGGTATATGCTGTGAAGAAGTTTAGACACTATTTATTGGCCAACAAGTTCAAGTTTTTCATTGATCATCAAGCTTTGTTATATTTGGTCAATAAACCTTGCAATACTAGGTGCTTAGTAAGATGGTTCCTCTTACAATGGAATATGACTTTGAAGTTGTTGTCAGGAAAGGTAGAACCCACCTTCGGGCAGATCACCTTTCTCGCATTACTTCAGGAGAGTCACCGCAAGGAGTGTCTGATGAACTACCTGATGCTTATCTATTCAATTTGGAAGTTGTTCCCAAATGGGCAAATAAGTTGGTACCAGTCCTAACCTTTGGCCCTGCAAATAAGAATGTGAAAACATCACAAGAAGAAATTGTAAAATCAGAAAAATATCACATATTGGCAGGAAGCATGTACAAACAAGATATTGAGGGTGTATTAGCTTGTTGTGTCGAGGAGGATGAGCATAGTAGTTGGTTGCAGCAAGTGCATGAAGGATTGCTAGGAAATCATTATTCTAAACATCACACATTACAAAATCTGAAACGTTTAGGAGTGTATTGGCCTAGCATGGACAAAGAAATACATGAGTGGATTGAGAATTGTCCAATGTGCACAGAGAGACCACCAATGGAGCATGCGACCCTTTATCAAGTGTCATTAATTCCAGATTGGAGTGCTCCATTGGTAGAGTTTATGAGGTCGGGAAGATTACCCAAAGAGGCTAGTCTAGCGAGAAGACGAAGCATGGAGCAAGAGGCTCAAGGCTATGCCTTAGTAGGAGACAACCTATACCGAAGACGCAAAGATGGTTACTTAAGATTGTGCGTGCATGAATCAGACTATTTAAAGGTCTTAGAGACTGCACACAGTGGTGTTGCAGGTGGACACTTCGGTCCTGATCGAGTAATCAAGACCATTCTATTCTCAGGACTTTGGTGGCCCACTCTTCATATGGATGCATATACCTATGTGAAGAAATGCGATACATGCAACCGTGCACAATATCCAGTTAGAAAAGATGAGATTCCTTTGAGACCAATGATGGGAGGACATGCATTTTCAAAGTGGGGTATAGACTTTGTAGGCCCTATTAACCCCCCAGCTAGAAACACCCATGCAGAGTACATTATTTTAGCCACAGATTACCTTACAAAGTGGGTAGAAGTCAAAGCCACCACAAAGAATGATGCTCAGACAACGGCTAAGTTCTTATTCGAGAATGTGTTCACTAGATATGGACTACCAATAGAGTTAGTAAGTGATAGAGGCACACACTTCTTAAATGAAGTCATTGAAAATCTTCTGCAAGAATTCTTGGTGATACATAAGAAGTCTCTCCCTTATCACCCACAAGCTAACGGACAAGCCGAGAGCACCAATAAGATCCTCTGTAACGTATTGACAAAGCTCGTAAATAATAAATGCTCTCATTGGGACAAACAACTTCATCATGTTGTTTGGGCTTATCGAGTTGCCTACAAAACAGTACTCAATGCCACCCCATTTGAGATGGTCTTTGGACAGAATGTTGTTCTACCATTGGACTTCCTCATCGCAGCATTAAAAGTAGCACAAGAGCATGAGTGGAATGGACATGAGTTGTCCTCTAGGATCTTTGATCTAGAACGCTTAGGTGAGACGAGGCTACGAGCGGCAGTAGGCATCTATGCTCCAAAGAAAAGGCAAAAGGCATACTTTGATGCACACATCAAAGATAAAGGATTGAAAAAGGGAGACCTAGTGCTTGTTTATACGCTAAAGCAACATGCCCGTAAGTTGGAGAAAAGAGGATATGGACCCATGATCATTAATAGAATTTCCACTAGTGGTGCTGTTCAATTGGCTACTTTAGAAGGTGACATCTTGCCAAACTATATCAGTGGTTGTCGAGTCAAGTTATATCAAGAACCTCTTACAGAAGACATGCTAATGAGACTCAACACTGCTAAGAAACGAAAAGAAGAAGAGATGAGAGTCAGAGAAGAAGCACAAGTAGAGGCTAGAGAGCGCATAAGGAGAAATAAGTTAAGGCGACTGGGCCTAGATGTCAACTCAAACGCCCCAAAATATCACATGGATATGTGCCAAAAATCAGGCATAGCGACTCCTCCAGTTATTGACCGACGTCCCTTTGTGACCATAGAGATAGGACAATCAAAGGGTGCAAGGACTGTGAAAGCATTGATTGACTCAGGTGCAGCAAGTAGTGCAATTTGACTTTCCTACTGCCAAGACTTGCAGTTGAACATCAATCCCATAAAAGCTTATCTCATAGGATTCGGAGGTGTGGAAACCCCTTGTTTGGGCGAGGTGGAACTTCCCATCTACCTTCAAGATGTTCCAATGAAAGTCAAAGTGCTAGTGTGCCAGGATGAGAACCTTATAGAACCACTTGTCTTAGGACAAGATTGGATTTATGACAATGCAGTCAACCTAAACCTAAGAAGTCAAATTCTTCAAGTTTGGGTACATGAACAATGCATTACATTAGAATTAGAGAACTGCATGCTCCCAGATCATGGCACCACACACTCTCTTCATTTTTCTAAGACTAATCATATGGAAGAAGATGTTGTACGTGTCAAAAGCTCTATGATGCAGAAGAAGTCAATTGTGGAAGAACAGGTTCGAAGGCGGGTGGATCTTTCTTCTTCTCCAAAGAATCAAGTAGCCACAGTAGTGAGTCCACCACACAGGGAAACACAATTGTTCACGACAACGGCTACATCAAATAGAAAGACACCATTTGACAAGAAAGCAGTTCCGAGCATGAAACAGATCTGGGTACGCAAAGGAGAGCAACCACCAGCCTTGCCCCCACAAATCCCATCCAGGCAAGCCAACCAGGCCAAAAGACGAAGGAAGCAGCTCGAACAAGCTCAATCACAAGGTATCCAACAAGTTTGGGTGCCTAAGAAATTAGCTGCAGCTCAACAAGGGCGATTACAAATGTGGGTACCTAAGAAGCTCTTGCATCCACAACAACCTATGTTCTCCCACATGCAAAAGGTCTCAACAAAGAAGCCAAAAAGAGAAAAGGGTAAGAACCACGTATAGAGACCCAAAGAAGATCAAATCAGCTCTTCAACAATGGTAGGAAGACGTGCAAAAGGTATATGGTTTTGGAAGCCAAAAGTACACGTAGCCTCCACCGAACCAAAATGCCAACCACATTGGATACCACAGTTCAGAAAGCATCCAAAGAGGAAGACGCCTGAAGTAATCTCTACAGTGCCAAATGTTGTTCTAAAATGGATCCCTATAAGGAGGAAGGATCAGTTGTCATCTCAAGATCCAATGGATACCTCCACGATACATGGCATCAACATCCGCAAATAAGATAAAAAAGCCTCGACGAGCGAAAACCATGTGCTCCTTGCACAACCCAGTCTTTTGCACCATTCAGGTTATGCGTTTCCAAAGTATGCATTAATATAGGGCCACATTACAGGGCCGTGCATAGACACATTGGAGAGTGCCATGCACAAGAGCACATTAACATATGTCAACTATTTTTTCTGATACTAACATCTGTCTTCTTGTTTGGTGACATTGTTCCTCTCCAAAAAAAAAAAAAGAAGAAAAGAAAAAAAAAGGGAGAGGAAGCACTTGTTCCCAGGTTTGGCTCATGAAACATGAATGAGTCATGCTTGGTTAAAGGTGGAGTTGTTGATTATTGGGCATTTATCAGTTTGGACAGAAGTGTGTCTCGGCTAGCAGATGATATAATTGTTGCCTTATCTCGTAGATGTCAAGAACTTGGCATGAACATGGCATCCACAACTATGGTTTCCTCTTACTATGGTAGGAGTGAAGAGCTTGAAGGTCCACAACTTGAAGTGATGCTTAACTACTGCATGTACGAGAGCATCCAGGGAGATATCGGTAAAGGGTAGTTCTGGTACCCTGCAAACCTTTGTATGTATACTGGATGAGAAGACTCCTGCTTATGGTGAGCTAAAGAGAATATGTGAAACCAAGCTTGGTGTAGTTACCCAATGTCATTTGTCAAGGAATATAAAGAAATTCAATTCTTAGTATTTGGCAAATGTTGCTTTGAAGAGAACAGACAGGACGAGGCACTCAAAGAATTTCATCAGGTGATCCTCAACACGGACATTCATCAACAATGTCCATCACAAATGTCGGGAGCACAACATGAAGAGATAAACATTGATCGACCCTTCACCGTGGTAAGTATCCTTACTCTGGAAACACCATAACCATGATAGATGATAGATTAGGAAACCTCTTCTTCGGCATACCCTTGAGCACTTAGCTCAAGTCCTCAATTTTTGCACCATACTTCTTCCGATGCATTTTGCAAGTAAGCATGCATAGGGCTACATTACAAGGCCATGCACAAGGCACATATTTTCCTCAACCCATGCACAAACACACTTATCCATCGTCCATAATGGGTTATGAGTACTTAGCATGACTACTATGAACATCAACTTTGGAGACTCACAACGACACAGTCATGCTAGACTCCCACGCAGAAGTACATACCAAGGCACTACAACTTGCAAGGGCTCACAATGACAGATGAAGAACCCGACAACCAACCCTGCCACATCTGGAAGCCAGACGTTTTTTGTTCATACAGAAGGGACACTCCCTCTCAAAGCACTACTTGGAACAACCACTACAACAAGGGTCTGTCAGGGACGACAAACTCGAGAGGGGGGGAGTGTTGGAACTCAAGGTCAAGCATAAAACATGGAGGCATATCAAAGAAGTGGACATAGAAGAAGAGAGAGCAATTAGGGAGCTCTAAGAAGTGTATGTCAAATTTTCATAAGAATCCCCTACAAAAATAGTGATTTTCATCACTAAAAACCATTGTAAATACCATTTTCCATTTTCGTAACTCCATTTTGTTCAAGTCGAGGAGTCCTCGAGCTTGAGGAGTATTAGAAGTATCATCCTACCAATTTTCATAATTTTTAGACTTCGTTTGAGCCCTCAAATAAGCCCTGGAACCTAATTTTTTTAACTAGGCCGGACACTAGGTCTGGATAGGGCCAAAACTAGTCAAAAAACTAAAAAAAGAGCTAGATAGCTCATTTTTGAGGTTAGCTTGTTAGAGAATAGAGCTTTTGTAAGAGAACTCTTTTGCAATCAAAGCTTTCCATTGTTCCTCTCTTTGATCTTACCTTGTGCACGTGTGTGTGTATGTGTGTGCATGTTTTTGTGCTTTCACTCACACACTTGTGCCTTCACTTGCTCGTGGTCTTCATACCAGTCCTCACATCTCCACGGATTGACAAGTAAAGGAGGTGGTGTGTACGCTTGAGCTACAAGGTGTGTGCAATGTGGAGGTGATCATCCCTCTCATTTGTGCACTAGGGAAGTAGTCCCACCACCTGCTTATGCTTACAATAGGCCACCCGTCCCGAGCCCTATGCATTATTGTAGCATAGAACAAAAGTACACAAATCACAGTACAGAAAACTATCCTTAAAATCGGCAATCAAGACTAGTCCAACTGCCAGTGAGACCTTATGGATACCCTCAGAGAGATCAAGGAGGGGAAGCTTTTAGATATCCCACATATCAGCAGCAGGGACCAGCACCACAGCCTTATGCTTAGCAAGGGTACACTCAACCACAACCAGTGTTAGGTCAACAACCTCCCCACCCTCAAAATGTTGTTCTAGTGAAAATAGCTCGACAGGAAGAGAACCCTGAGAGAGCAATTGTCCCCGCCACGCCTGTGGGTGATGACAAACCATATAACTCATCTTATGACCATAGTCAAGGAGGTCATTCCGCATATGAGGGAACTATAATTGAATATGGACAAATGTACGAGCCATATGCATATGGTATGGAAGGACCAAATAGTTCTTACGGATATGAGCAGGATTATGTGTCATTGATGTACACAGCTCCTAGAGCACCCATACCCTCCCGACCTATGAATAGACCACCTGCACCTAGAGGACCATGTTATAGATGCGGAGGTGATCATTATATCAGAGAATGTACATTACCAAACCCACTACCACCGCAGCGAGTCCGGGAAGGATACTGTAGTGATTGCGGTAAAGAACACCTTTTTAGAGATTGCCCCACAACCCCAACAAAGTTAACTCGAACATGCAAATCAACGTGATAGAAATGATAGAATTGTCAAGGAGTGATAAGGAGTACACCGTGCCATTGAAAGCAATAACAAGAGTAAAAGCTAGAGAAACACTAGAAAAAACTAAAGTGAATGATCGAATAGATAGAGAAGTGACTATACCTACACCTCAAGTAGTTGAAGACTCGGAAGAGCCTGGAAAAAGTATCACAAGTAAACGAACACAAAGATGGAAGAAGCATAGAGACAGGATAAAGGAAAAGAAACTACAACAAAAGAAGGAGAATGAATAGAATGAACAAGGTCAAGAAGAAAAACAAAAACTTGAAGGAGAAAATTAGAAAGGAACGTATAAAAAAGAAGAGGGAGGATCAATTTTAGCAGATCCCATGCCAGAAGAGTTAGCCATGTGGATTCAAGCTTACCAAGCACGAATAAGAGCAGGACCAACCATTTAACAACATGAAAAAGAATATCCTAGAGGTGACTTAGAGAAAGAAAGGTTGGAGATATGCAAAAAATTAATTGAAGTAGCTCAACAAACCTTAGAAAAACCTGTTCTTCAACCACCCAATTCACGAATTCCCGAAAAATAATTCCAAGAGTGTGTCATCCCTAATGATCCTGAGAAAGGAAAGGAAGGTGAGACATGTAATGGAAATTACTACGAGGATAAAAAAGAAGGATATGTTGTCCTTGAAGTAGATGGGGAATGGCCTAAAGACTTGTGGGCAAGAGTCCAAGAAGATAGATGGAAGAAAGTGGAAGGAATTGAACCACCCTTTGAGGAGCTAGAGGCAGAAGGTGAATTGGAAGACTCAATCCCTGAACTAAAGTCAGAAGAATTATTACAATTTGACAAGAGCGACAAGGAGGATGAGAGTGTGAAGGTCTTGCCAAATTACATAGGGGAATACGAACATAATTTGGAATTATACTACATTCCCTCAATAAGAAAAAAAGATCAGAACCCATCAATCCAAACCTCAAACATCATCAACATCTTAGGAAGGTAAAAATTCCGTGCACTCTGACATTGGAAGAACTTTTAAAGATAAAACCACAATTGAAGGAGAAGCTAACCAGTCAATTGGAGACTAAGCCAGAAGAGAAGGAGATGCCTGGTGAAGTAACCACAGTTAAAATTCCAATCGATAAGGTTGGAGACTTCAGCGAGGGAGATGAAGGAAACACATGCCTTCCAATTACTTATAGGGGTTACACCATTAAAGCTATCTTAGATTCAGGAGCTGGAGTAAGAATTGCAACTAAAGAATATGGGAGAAATAGGGAAAACCAACTTTAAGTCCAACACGCATGAAGATACAAATGGCAGATGGACACACTGAACGACCCTTGGGATTATTGGAAAGAGTAACTTTTACCACCTGTGGAGTTGAATTCGAGCACACCTTAGCGATCTGTCAATTTGAAAGGGCTAGCAATTATGAAATGATACTTGGAAGACCCTTCATGAGACAGCTAAAGGTAGTGCAAGATTGGGGAAAAGACACGGTATACTTACATCATGAAGGAACCATGACAAGAATAAATCTCCACACATACATGTATCAAGATGTTCCCCCCTTGCAATGGAATCAGATTCATAAGGAGGAAGACGGTCAGTCGATTCACAGTATAGTTTCAAGTGACCAATCATGGATGAACAAAGACACTCATCTATGGATATGCCAAACTGCGAAAAAGGAAGAGGAGAGAAAGATTGGATGGCAGCAAAAGCAAGGAGTTGCTAGGTCTGTACAAGATCCAGCTTACATGCCTCAAATATTCCTAGATGAAGAATTCGAACCTCATGGTTGGATGGAGATTTTAGCTACTCTCGATGTATGTGTAAATGAGGATGTAATAACCATGAATGAATGCATTGATGAGGAAGGATATGACGTTAGTTTATATGTGGTAGTTCTTCAAGAGGTTGAAGAAGGAGAAGTAATTGAAAAAGAATGGAAGGAGAATTATGAGAGCATTGAATTGGAACATGAACAAATGGAAACAGAAAGTGGAAATCAAGGAGTAAGTGTCATAAGTAATGAATTAAACCAAGAAAGGACACAGGAAGAAGAGCTTGGATTAGGTAGAGAAAAAGCTGACGGAGAAAAAAAACCTCAAGATCAATTTGAAGTGCCCGCTCACTTCAAAAAATATGAAGTAGAAGAGAGGAAAATTGCTATCCAAATGCCAAAACGAGAAGCACAACCAAGAATAGCATATGACAACAAAGAACAGACCAAGAAAATAGTAGTAACCTTGGAGGAAGGAGAAGAACAATGTACCTTTATAGGACAAGATGTCTCAATGGAAGAAGAACAAGAGTTAATACGACTCATACGAGAATACAGGGACGTCTTTGCTTGGACATATAAGGATTTGAAAGGAGTAGATCCTTTTATTTGTGCCCATAGAATCCCTATGACATCTAAAGCTAAACCTTCCAAACAAAGACCATACACATATAACGATGTGTACTCGGCAAAAATTAAGGAAGAGATAGATAAGTTGCTAGATGCTGGGTTCATTTATGAGATCGAACACACGGAATGGGTGTCACCTTTGGGGGTTGTACCAAAAATGAATGGAAAGTTAAGGTTATCCATTAATTTGAAAAAAGTAAATGCTGCCACCATAAGAGATAGTTATCCATTACCCATCACTGATCATCTTTTGGAAAGAGTGGCAAGAAAGGAAGTTTATAGTTTCTTAGACGGCTTTTCAGGGTATAATCAGGTAGCAATTGCTCTTGAAGACCAACATAAAACAGCCTTTGCAACTGAATGGGGAGTGTACACCTTTAGGGTTATGCCTTTTGGCCTAACCAATGCCCCAGCCAATTTCCAAAGATTGATGTGTCACGTATTCAAGGAGTTCTTGAGAAAAAGCATGGAGGTATATGTAGATGGTTTATGCACTTATTCAGCTATACGATCAGAACATATCCATGAACTAGGAAAGATTTTTGCCAAATGTCGACAATATAGAGTATGCCTCAATCCAGAAAAGTGCATCTTCATGGTTCGACAAGGAAAGATATTAGGACACATTTTCTCTAAAAATGGAATTTCCACAGATGAAGACAAAATCAAGATAATTCTAGAATTGTCGAGACCGAAGACTCATAAAGAAGTGCAAGCATTTATGGGACACTGCGGATACTACCGTAGATTTATACACATGTATGCCATAATTGCTAGACCTCTTTATGCATTATTATCTCAGTTTAATTGGACAGAGGAATGTGAAAAGGATTTTAACGAATTAAAGAGTCGATTAAGTTCAGCACCAATCCTTCGAGTACCTAATTGGAACAAACCATTTCACATTGACGTAGATGCTTCCAAGTTTGCCATTGGTTGCATCTTAGCTCAACCCATGGATACAGGGAAGTTAGACCACCCTATAGCCTATGCTAGTAGACAACTGAATCAAGCGGAGCAAAATTATACCATGACTGGGAGAGAGGGTTTAGGGATGGTGTACGCAGTGAAGAAGTTTCGACACTACCTTTTGGCAAACAAATTCAAATTCTTCATTGATCATCAAGCCCTACTGTACTTAGTCAATAAGCCTTGTAACACAGGACGACTAGTATGATGGTTTTTATTGTTGATGGAATTTGATTTTGAAATAGTAGTCAAGAAAGGGAATATGCACATTAGAGCAAATCACTTATCAAGAATGACACATGGAGAACCCCCCACAGGAGTACCGAATGATCTGCCAGATACCTATCTATTTAATCTTGAAGTATGTCCCCAATGGGCAGAAACATTGATCCCTACACTCACATATGGACCGAAACATGGGATCACACCAAACCGAAACCAAGATCTATGGAAGACTAAAAACCTTCATATCATTGTTGGAAGTTTGTATCACCAAGACTCAAGTGGATTACTCATGAGATGCGTAGAAGAAGAGGAACAAGAGATGTGGCTTCAAAAAGCACATATAAATCAATGGAAAACTCATTTAAACACGAACGGAACATGACAAACACTGAAGAGATTAGGCATATATTGGCCAACCATGCAAAGGGATACACATAACTATGTATCAACCTGCCCAACTTGTCAAGAGCGAAATCCAGAAGAGAACTCTAGTCTATGCTACTCCACCGTAGCACCAAGATGGAGCATGCCCTTGGTGAAATTCTTGAAGACCCAAGAGTACCCAAAAGGAGCTACTCTAGCAAGGAAACGTGCACTCATAGAACAAAGCAAAGACTATGCTCTTATAGGTAAACAACTTTTCAAGCGAGGAAGAGACAATCATTTATGAATGTGCATTCATGAAGACGAGTATCTTGCTGTTTTAGAGATGGCACATACAGGAGCTACAGGAGTACATTTTTCTGCAAATAAAACTGCAAAAATGATTCTCTTTGCTGGAATGTGGTGGCCAACTCTACATCAAGATGGAGCCACGTATGTTCAACGATGTGATACCTGCCAACAAACAAAATATCCTATTAGAAGAGATGAAATGCCGTTGAAACCCATGATGAGTGCTAGAGCCTTTACTAAATGGGGAATATACTTTATAGGACCTATTAGCCCACCAGCTAAAGGATCCCATGCCGAGTACATAATTGTAGCCATAGACTATTTGACCAAATGGGTTGAAGCCAAAGCAACGAAGAAAAACGATGCGAGGACTACGGCCAAGTTTCTCTTTGAGAACGTCTTCACTAGATTTGGATTGCCTATAGAAATTGTGAGTGATAGAGGCACAAACTTTGTGAATGAAGTGATAGAAGCCCTACTGAATGAATTCTTAGTAATTCATAAGAAATCAGCCCCATATCACCCACAAGCAAATGGACAGGCCGAAAGTTCAAACAAAATCTTGTGCACGGTCCTCACTAAAATTGTTAACAATGGTAGATCTGATTGGGATAAGCAATTACATCACGCTTTAGGGCATTTCGGGTAGCCTACAAAACCGCCATAGGAACTACTCCTTTTAACTTAGTGTACGGACAAAATGCTATCTTGCCAATTGATTTCTTAATACCCACTCTCAGAGTCGCAACAACTTACAAGTGGGCTGGACATGAATTATCATCTCAATTGGATCAAATAGAAAAATTACACAAAACTAGGTTACAAGCGGTAGCCGGGATTTATGTTGCTAAAAGGCGAAAGAAAGCATATTTTGATGCTCACATTAAAGACAAAAACCTAAAGGAAGGAGACTTGGTTTTGGTCTATACTTTGAAACAACATGCAAAGAAACTACAAAAAAGGGGATATGGACCATTGATTATCAATAGTATATCTACCAGCGGAGCCATTAGCTTACCAACCCTAGATGTAGAAGTACTGCCAAACTATATCAGTGGTTGCCGAGTAAAAAAATATTTAGAGCCATTGACAGAATAGATAATATCACGACTAATAATGGGTAAAAATAGGTGCATAGAGGAAGAAAGAATATGAGAAGAAGCCAGACAAGAAGTGCTAGAACGACTCACGAAACGAAAGGAGTGGATGAAAGAGAGAGACAAGAGAAATCGACAAGGAGAGGAACTCATCCCAATGGCTAATTTTAGAGCCACTGAAAACCTAGGTCTACAAATGACGCAACCTTATTTGAATTTGGGTGCTGGAACAGAAGAATACCACTTGGTGGATGCTCTCATTGACACAGGAGCAGCCATAAGCTGTATCAAGTATTTGTTGACCCAAAAACTCAAGGGAGAATTACGCCCATCTAAGGCAGAGCTGATTGGAGTAGGAGGAAAAATTACTAAATGCATAGGCGAGATTACCTTACCTCTACATCTCGGAAACAACACGATGGAACCAAAACTCTTAGTATGTCATGATCACGACTTGTTAGAAGAGCTCGTGTTAGGTCAAGATTGGATATATGAATATGAAGTGACTATTCAATTGGCCCTTGGATACATCTCGGCTTAGATAGGACATCATGAGATATTCAGCATGTTAGATGAACGAACGGTCAAATCCAAATGTATAGACCCAAGAGATCACTCAAACGAGCGCGATGATGAGTGCATGTTCACTCACACTATGGAAACCCCTCCACCAAGTACTTCTTGTGAGAATGCACCAAATCTTGCTCTCACACAATCTTCTAAGCCAGTAAATCACCAGATTTGTGTCTTATCCAATAAAAGCCTTAGTGAGGAACCAAGCACAAGAGGGAACATTGAGAAGGACTATCAAAATCCTGCACACATTAGAATATACCCCATTCCTTACACTAGACAGGCAAGGATCAGAAAAGATCAAGTGATAGCATATCTTCAACAACAGAACTACTATCGACATCGGATACCACAACAGAATAAGAATGCAAGTCACTTTGGATGCACACGTTCACAAAGGATTACTAGGATTTGGATTCAAAAGAAGGTGATAGATGCTCAGCCGGCCCGAACACAAATATGGATTCCCAAGTCAAGTGCCCAAGTGACAATCATCACCAAGGACGAGTCAAGACAAAAGGGGAATGAGTACAATCTAAAGGCAAAGCAACAGAAGACGAACAACTACAGGATAAAGCAAGAGCCTAGAGATGCAACGAAAATCATTCAAGGAGTCAAAAAGCAGACGAACCGAATGCACAACATGAGAAGCACTACATTTACCAGAAATGTTGGAGATACAGTCAATCCCAATGGAGTAAAGCAGATTTGGAAGCCTACAGGCAAAACCATCTGTATGCATCAACCAAATAATTCGGGTTGCACACATCTAGAGTTACAAGAATCTAAAGTATGCATAATAGGGCCACATTACAAGGCTAAGCATTCGGCACATTCTTCTTCTACTTCAGGATAGTGAAGCACATTTCCCTCTTGGGGAATAGGAGAGCACTTGTACATAATCCAAGAGAAAATAACTAATGATTCAATAACCGCTTCGGCTATGACTTAAATTTTCTATTTTTCTTTCAGACAAAAACATAAAAATATATACAAGTATGAAACATTCCAGGTATTACCTTTCTCACACCCACGGGGAAGGGACGACACAATTCACTCAGAGAGTTGCCAAACTTATGAAGAATAAGTAAAGGATGATTCTTGATATAGTCTGCCACTGATTACTAGTATGTATTGAGTGCAGATGGCATCCTCTAATTCCAAATCTACGCAAGAGGAAGAGATCCTTCTTCTTCCCTTGGAGTCAATCACGAAGGCAAGAGGTCATTGGTTTCTTGACGATCAACCAGTGTCCAAACTTCTTTTTATGGCTACCATTAAGATCATGGATAGGGATCACTACTTTCCTATCATGTCTCAAGATTTCAAGACTATCATACAAGGACTACCTCGCATGACAGATGTATGGACAAGGGCTGGTATTGATGAATTCCTAAGACTTCCAATATATTTGCCAGACTTCTAGAGGTGCACACAAGTGATGAACACACTACATTCTGCATCAGATAAGCCATCGGTCTCGGAAGCAAGAGTGCTTGACAAGGTTGGTACGTGGAAAACAATTAGATTCACTCATGAGTTAATCAACAGAGCTTTTGGATGGAATCAAAATGTCCTCAACAATGTCAAGGATGAATGCCATGATCCTAAAAAGAGAACGTTTTTGGAAATCAACAAAACAGATTTTGAAGACTCGGTTCGCTTAGTGCACCAAAATTTTTGCTTTCCGAGTATGCATAGATATACAACACCCCAGAAAATCGTAGTGCAATTACTTTCACATGCAATGAGACAAGTGGGAAACGAAGTAAATATGACTCCGTATATTCAAGATCGCCTGTTTGAAGCAAAGAAAAAGTGGGGTCAGAAAAAGTTTTTGAATGGAAGTTCGACATTGACCTTACTCATGTATGAGGCACTTGACATGAAGGAATGTTTATGCTTGATGCCAAATTCCACAGAGATTGCAAAATATGCAAAGGGAGCAATGGTTCCAAAGAAAAAGAAAACAGTCATCTCCATTGAAGAAGTGGGAACCAGTTCGAAGAAACCCATGAGAGGGACTAAACGTATTAGAGAAGAAGAAGCTCAAGGGACACCATAATCAAAGAGCACCCATACATTGCCAAAAATTCCTTTGACACAAGAGCACCCATACATTGCCAAAAATTCCTTTGACACAACAACCGATCAGAATCCAGCCCTGAGAAAGACGCCTTAGACACTGATATAAGGACAGAAATGCACAATGAGGAATGGATAGAGATCAATCAGGTTGAAGTTACACCGGACAATCAACAATCATAGGCAAAGGGCGTAGAAGCATCCACTGAACCAGTTCATGTCATTCAATTGAATGATCAGTCCAAGATCAGCATCAAGGAAGCTCCAATCACAACTAAAGATGTAGTACCACTTGTAAAGGAAGAAATACAAACTTGCTTGGATAAAGAAGAAAATTTCCCTCAAAATAAGGAACAAATTGTGATTGAAGTACCTGACAATATGCCATTTCCCTCAAAATAAGGAACAAATTGTGATTGAAGTACTTGACGATATGCCACAAGGCAAGATTGACAACAGGGATGCTGAGCCACAGATACAACTCCATATTCGGCAGCCTTATGATACATTGCTACATGTGGCACAAGGGAAAGATGTTACCACGGGTGAAGAACCTAATATCCCCACCACATGGCTGAATGTCGATATTACTCAATTAAAACCTGTAGTCAAGCAAATGATACAAACAGCCATGGATACACAACAACAAATGATGGAAACGGGTGCGGATTATGACAAGGCCATGTGGGAAAAGAATCAATTTCAAGTAATGAGTGAGCAATTGTCCGCATAGCTCATTCAGGCCCAACAAGAGATTCCAGCCAAGAACACGGAGATAATGGCAGTTAAAGAACAATGTAATACATTGATGAAACAACATCATCAGCTCCAAACACAACTGACAGATTTACAAAGACAACATGAAGCCAGTGAAGTAGACAAAGAGATGATGAAAGCTTCAAGCAATCTGCTCAAAACACAACTCAAAGTATATATGGAGGAAAATGATAACTTACGCAGCAGAAATAAAGAACTGATGAAGGCATTGTTGTATGACCAATCTATAGAAAAACCAGAAACATCAGTCACTAACTAGAAGGAATTGAGAGATTAGATTGAGAAATATGCAGATCTACTAAAACAAGAGCAAGCCCATACAAAAGAATGGGAACACAAATACATTAATGAAACTAATGAGCTCACGAAACAGCTAAACATCACCAATGGAAAACTTGCAATGAGTTACAGTGAAAACATGGACCAGGTAGCGGAAATTGGTAATGAGCTGCTTGCAGCAAAACAGGCACTCAAGGCCACTATGCAAGAAGTTAAGGAGAAGACTGAACGACTTGCCCGATTCGAAACTAAAGCAAAAGAGAAAGTACCCATCGGGACACCAAGAGAGCCACGACCAAAGAGTCCTACTGGCGAGGTAGAGGTACGTCCTCTATCTCCCCCAATATATAATTCTCCTAAAAGAGCAGATAGCAGAACCACATGATGATCATCCAATGCCATATACTGCAGAAATAGGTCAGAAGGAATGGGCACTATTGGTGTCCCGATTGATAGAGAATTTCAAAAATGAAGTAATCAAAGTAATGAAAGAAGAAAAAAATAAAGGGAAAAGACTTGGACACAATAATGAAGCCTTTCAAAATTCCATATGGATTATTGAAAGAGAAAACAAGGAAATACATAAAGAAGATCACACAGAAAGATCCAGACAAGCAACTGCACTTCAAAGATAATACATTCAATTATACTAAAGAAGAATTTGAAGCTGCACAACCTGTATGGAGAAGAAAATTTTTGGAGGAAAATCCGACCTTGCGGGTACACTGGCAAGCGGCACCATACTTATTAGAGGTAAATCCTTCATTTTGCCCAACACCCCGTCGCAAGGAAGCAAGAGAATTTTTGGACATGTAGAAGAATGGCGTGATCAATAAATAGTGGCTGAACTATCCGCTACTCCCAAGTCCAACCCATAATTATCTATCAACAGAGGATTACATGATAAAAACCATTGAATTTTGGTTGCATTGTTATGCAACAGTACCCGATCTAACTATCAAGATGACGAATAAAATCCTTAGCATGATACTTACAGTTTTGAAGGTGTTCAAGCACGCTGTGGGAGCGATTTCTGACGACTGGCGGATCAATTCAGTTGTCTCACTAACAACGCACACAGGGTGACTATGCAGAACAAATATAAATTTTCCTAAGGTCCGTAGGGCAAAGTGTTTCTATATCTTTCTACAGCGTCAAAATAGGATGGTAAGATTAGTTTTTCACTAACTACCTGATCTTTAATGCTTTCAATTTCGTTTAAATCTTCTTGAAAATTATCAACATTTCTATCTACGGATGGTGGGAAAAGTTCTTCACTATTCTCAATGCTAGGTGGAACAATGGAAAGTAAATTTAAAGTTCTAGATATTCTAGGATCATGCAAAGTTTCTTCTACTATCTTTTCTTTTACTAGTTCTTCAACTTCAACTGGTTTAAGAAATAATAACTCAAATGTAGATGGAGGTAGAAAGGAACTACTTGAAGATGCCTCTTTAGACATAAGATGAAATGACACTAGATTAATGATCAAATTCGTATACAAAGCTATAAGATAAAGTTCATAAAATGATATCCTATTCAAGCTTAAAGGATAACCTATACAAGCTAATCAATAGTTTAAGCTAAATAAATTCTTCACACTTCAAATCTTCAGTTCTTCAACAGGGCTGCAATTCATCTGAAAATCACATCTGAAAATCACATGAGAAATATTAGTATGCTTTTATAAAAGATTAACACTCATTTAAAACTTAAAACAAACTTAGTTAAATTTAAGATAATTAACTTTTCTTAAACACACACATAAGTACATTCATTTATTTAAACATACATATTACAATAAAATATTACATTCATACAATTTCTTTAGCGTACAACAATCATTCATATAAGTACATTGTTTCATATAATTATACATATTTATACATATTATATAAGGTAACATGCATTACATGCATATACATACACTTAACATAAATGAACATACATACATGCACACTATCATACATGCATAACATAACATACACTTAACATAAATCTCATGCATACATGCACATGCATAAATGAACATGCATACATGCACATGCATAAATGAACATGCATACATGCACACTAACATACACTTAACATAAATGATCATGCATATATGCATACTATGACATAAATGAATATGCATATATACATGACACACACATGCATAATTGACTTACACTAACACACATATGCATATCATACATATACATGTCTACATACATGCATAAACATGTATACATAACATACATATATATGAACATGCATGCACTACCTTACACCCTTACACACATACACACATGCACATGCACTAAATGAACATGCATACAACATGCATACATGCACTAATAACCATGCATAAACATACATGCACATGCATAAATGCACATGCACTAACATCCACACATGATGTGCTAAAAAAAATCTCATACATACGTGCACATGCATTAATGCATACATGCACATGCACTAACAACCACACATAATATGCTAAACAAAATCACATGCATACATGCACATGCATTAATGAACATACATACATGCATATGCACTAGCAACCATGCATGAACATACATGCACTAACATGCAACAAGCAAACATGCATGACATGTAAACATACATGCAAACACTATCATACATGCATAACATAAATCAACATGCATGCATACATGAAACACACATATCATCTAGTATGCATACATTAATTGACATGCATTAACTAACATGTATAAATTTCTAACATGCATTATTTACATGCAATAACATATGCATGCACTTAACATACATCTAACATTCATAAACATACCTATCATTTACATGCATATCCTAAAATCTAACATACACTACCATAACTAACATGCATTAACATTCCTAACTTCTAACATCTAGCATACATTGCTTAAGATCTAACATGCATCAATATTAACTAACATACCTAACATGCACTAACATAATTATCATGCACTAACATGCACTAAAATCATACATGGGTTTATGTACTTACATCTAACAAACATCTAACATGGGTTCATGCACTAACAACTAACATGGGTACAACAATTACTAAACATGCCTATCATGATACATGGGTATATGAATTTATCTCTAACAACAACTAACATGGGCACAAACATCACTAAATCTAATGTATGTACTACTAAGTGACTAACAAGTTAAGGGTTGAAGAAGCTTGAACTAAGGGTAAGAAGAAGAAGGGATAAGTGAAGATAGAATAGGGTAAATATTTGGATAGAGTAATCCTTCTTGTTGCTAACCTGTGAACACACAAAAAACATTAGGATAACAATTCATACATCTAATAAATATTATATCTAATTAATTAAACATACACACATACATAAATACTTAACTATATATACTTATAGTAAATCAAATTCTTTTAAGACATGAATATTCACATGCACACACATACAAATATATACATACATAAATACTTATACTTATATTTAAACAAATATACATATAAAGACATATATAATTACACATAAATATATTTATACTCTATAATTTCATTTTTTTAGTATATAAATCATTAATATAACATATAATATCATAATACAATATATAAACCTAAATCAATCATTTAGTATATCTAAACTTCAAAATAAAATATATAAAGTAAATATATATATAACATGATAATATAAATTATAAAAATAAAAAAAAAACTCTTTCTCTCTCTCTTTCTCTCTCTCTCTCTCTCTCTCTCTCTCTCTCTCTCTCTCTCTCTCTCTCTCTCTCTCTCTCTCTCTCTCTCTCTCTCTCTCTCTCTCTCTCTCTCTCTCTCTTTCTCTCTCTCTCTCTCTCTTTGCATCGGTTCCGTGCGTCGGCTGGCTGCAGTGGGAGGGAAGAAGAGACAAAAACAAAAAATAAAATAAAAGAGAAACTAAAAAAATAAAAAATAAATAAAATAGTATTAACTCTCCTCTCTCTCATTTTCTCTCTCTCTTTCTCTCTCTCTCTCTACTGCTCTGACGGATGGAGCTGCCATCGACTGCAGGGAGGGAGGAGAAATCAATTCAAAACAAAAAGAATATAAAAAAATAAACAAAAATAAAATAAAAAAACCTTCACTTTCTCCTCTCTCTCTCTCTCTTTCTCTCTCTCTCTCTCTCTCTGCTACGCTCGCAGCGCTGCTGCGCCGCCGGCAGAGAAAGAGAGGGAGAGAGAGGGAGAAAAATACATTTAATAAAGAAGGGAGTGGGAGAAAGGAAAGAACAATGGAAGAACAATAAAGAAGGGAGAGAAAAAAGAAATGGAAGAATAAAGAATGAGGAATAAAATCAACGACGCCTCACTTTCTCTGCAATCATCAGAAAGTAAAAAAATTTGCTTTCCATAAATTGAAGGAAAAAAGCAAGAGAGATGGCCTTCTCTCTCCTCCTGTAAGGGAACTGTCATAGAAATATGTGCAAAAATGACTATAGTCTAGAGCAAAAAGTAAGTACCTGAAAATCACATGAACTTGTGAGTACGTACCCCCTTCTTTAAATAGATGAGAGTAGCCCACCATAGCCCACATTTTCCCTTAGATAACTGATCCATGCAGCCTACAAGAACTTCTCTTTAACTCAACAATACTCCAACAAGAAAATAGGCGTGGGTTTTTCTCCTAGTTCTTTTCCCAAAAAGTCACACAACTACTCAAATTAAATAATTACTGAACCATAGATTTTAGATTTAAATACAACCTTTCACTTATTTTTTGTTTATTTAATTAATTTAGAATAAATACAAACCTTTAGAATAAAATAAATTTAACCCATCAATAAATTAAATTATTACCATAACCTTAGTGAAATTTAATAATTAACATATTTTTTATTTGAAATTTTACTAAGGTTCCTTTTGTTATATTTACCCTATTTAATAATTCATTTATAGACTAAAACCTTCTAAATTAATCATTTAACATTAGGTTTACCCTTCAACTAACTTCAAACCATGTTAATTAACCCCAACTAACCCATAAACTTATCGTCTAACCTTTCATAACCCTCTAGATTTAATAATTAACCCTTAATAAACTTGAAATTAAACTAGAACCCTATAGAACATGATCAAAACCTACATTTAACTTTTAAATACCCTTGCATTTACTTTCAAAACATAGACAAACCCTTAACTAACCCTTGAATTTTCATCCATACCCTTAATTATATTAGAAATCACCTACATAAATACTTCCCATCTTGATATTATTCAGCAAACTTCTTGTCCTACAAAAATTAGATTCAAACATTAGTGAAAATTATCATAATTTAATCAAACTTATATCAATTAATCAATCTTTTAATTTTTGTAATATTTTAAGAGTAAATTCTTTCCGACATCCGCCCCCACTAAACCTGCACATCGTCCCGATGGGCCAACCTGCAGATTCAAGTGGAACATATCAAATTCTTTTGAAAATAATTTTTAAATTTTTTCAAAAATTTATTTCATCATGCATTCATACTTTATGCAATTAAAAAGATTAGTACAAATCATCTAAAAAAACAAAGTAGAAATAAGTCATAAAAATATCATATCATATTTTTGAATCCACATTTAACAAGCATTTACAAGAATAAATCATAAGCATCATAGTCCTTCTGTTCATGTCACTTGCTTAGAATAAGTAATTTATCTTGTATAACAGCATATACCAAAACTTTGTTCATCATGTAATAGAATTATATGCCTCCTACTTTTATTTCCTATGGTCTGACTCTCTTTTCATTGTTTTTTTTTTCATATCATTTTTCTTTTACTTTTTTACTTCATCCCAACTCACCTTTTTTCTTTATTTTCACAAATCGGCCTATACCAAAATTGGGTGTGGCTCCTGGACTTGTCCACCCGGCCAAGTTTATTCCACTTGTCTGCCAACCCGGCATAGCGCACGACAAAACTATGTCAGCCGAACATGAAATCGACGTCAGCTCGTGGCTCTAATCGCCCGACCAAAGTAACTCCACCCGCGTACCAACCCATGCAGGCGCATGACAACATATAGGTTAGGCCTATGATGAAACTAGCGTCAACTTGTGGCCTTGATCACCCGACCAAGGTTGTTCCACCTGCCTACTAGCCCAACATAGCGCACCAACAACAAACACATACATATATGCTAATTGTGTATGAAGTTTTATTTATTTATTTTTTATTTCATTTAGAGGTCAGATCTCATAAGAAATAAATAGCAGAATACAAAATCCCATATACTAATGGATAAAATTTTAAGCATATACATGTATTCAAAATAAGGCTACCATTTCTTTTACAAGCTTCCAATCCCAAAATTTCTATTTAACTTTCTGATTCAGTTCATATAAATACGAGTTTTAATGCTTCAATCATAAATATTTCAGATATTTCTACATCTTAATTCTATTTGAGTTTTTTTAAATAAATTTGAACATATCCTTTTAATCCATGTAGTAATGCTATGCATATACACAAAAAATCAAAGAATCTTTAATCAAAATTGTTTCACCTGATATTTTAATCATCATCTTCATTTTCATCAGCATCATTATCATCATCAATTTCGTCAATTTCATATTCTTCGTTATTTCTCTTTTTAAACAATTTAACTCTTTTTCTTGCAATCAAATTCTTCAGCAAAGAACCATCAAATTCTCTAAGTTTAAATGTACCATTATCAAATATAGTTACAAATACATACGGACCAAACCATCTCTTAATTAACTTTCTCCTAGCATCATACTGAGTATCAAAAGTACTATCATAAACTAAAACCCAATCATCTACTTCTATAGTACGAGGCCTAAGTCTATGTTTTTTTATCAAAATAGATTTTATTTTTAAGATGTGATTCTTTAATTTTCTGAAAAGCTTCTTCAATCATTTTATTTCCTATATTTAACTACATAATCCTAATAGAAATCAGATCTTCACGAGTCATCTCATTATTCCACGGAAGCGTCGTTCATGAAATAATCTGGGTCTGGATAGGAAAAATCGGCTTCTGACAGTACATTAGTTCTGTAGGCATAAATCCTGTAGACCTAGTATACGTCATCCTGTATGCCCATAGTGCGAAAGGAAGGAATCTAGGCCACTATGCATATCACCATTGCAGGCCTTAGAAATTGCCTTCACAATAGAGGGATGATCCCGCTCAATCTTACCATTAGACTCCAGATTATAAGCAGTAGTGAGAGACAGACGAATCCCATGCTCGTCAAAGAATTCTCTAGCCTCTCTAGCATCTGACTCTCCCCTATCTGCAACTATCTTTTCTACATAGCCAAATCTACTAATAACTTCTTCTAGCAAAAATTTACATACGTTATAAGTAGTTTTCGTATGAAGAGCTCTACCCTCTACATGATTAGTGAGGTCTTCTCATCTTATCTAATCCTTTAGGCATGGTCACTAAATCAACTACCCACTTGTAATGAATACAAGGAGGATAGGTAGGGTGCAAAGGTTCTCTATGTCTAACTAACGAATGTACCTGACAAGTAGCACAAGAACTAACAAAGTCACGTATATTCACATACATACCCGGCCACCAGTAAGCTTCTCAAATTTTCTCATAAGTTGCATAAAAGCCTTTATGTCCTGCCCAAAGAGTCTCATGCATAACTATCATAACTCTATTTTGTAGATTTTTATTTCCTAAAACTCGCTGCGAATATCTAATTTTCCCTTTTGCATGATGCCAAATAAAACCATCTTTTAGAAAGAAATTAAATGCTTGTTTCCTAATATCTCTAAATCTATTAACTGACCAAATAGGTAATTGCTTCAAAGTGCTAAGATAGTACCCTATATCATACCAAATTCCTTCATACTCATTTTCATTAAATTTCTCATTTTCTCATATACATACACATCAGAAATATAATTAATTACATTTAAATCAGTTTCAGTCATTTCATCATCTTCAAATTTAGCCCTAGAAAGCATATCTGTTACAGAGTTAGTTTTCCCAGAAATATGATTTAAAATAGGATTAATAAACTTAATATATGATATCCATCTTAACATAGCTATATCAAGAGAAAAACAATTAGTAATCATTCCTATTAATGGTAAACAATCTGTTTCTATTATGACATTAGCTCCTATAAAATACTCCTCATCAATTTTTAACGCAGTAACTAAACCCCATAATTCACGTTTTATTTGTGGATAATTCTTGTGAGTTTCATGCAAAATTTTAGCCCGAAATCTAATAGCATATCTATTTCCCTCACTATCATCTTGACCTATTACCCATCCTATTCCTATAGGACTAGTATCTACAGTTAAAATAATTGGTTTATTATCTGAATAATCTACACGTTTTAAAACAGGTGCATTAGAAAGCAAACTGTTTAATTTCTTCATTGCTTTAATGTGAGTTTCAGTCCATTTAAATTTCTATTTTTCCTAAGTAAATCATACAATGGATTAGCTACATGGACATGATGCGGAATCCAAATAGCATAAAATACACATGCTCCTAAGACACGTCTAACTTCACTAATGTTCTTACAAGTTTCAGATAATTTTATTTATAGCATCTACTTTTTGAGGATAAGGGCTACGACCATAGAAACCACATAAATGTCCTACAATTAATACTTCATTAACTCCAAACACTGATTTTTCTATAGAAAAAGTTAATCCTACTTCAAATCTTTTAAGAATTTTCTCACAATCTAAAATATGATTAGCTACAAACTTCCTACATCCTAATGAATCTAATGTTTCATCTTTTTCTTTTTTTCTTCACAGCCTTTAATTGGGATATCATCTATAAATGGCATGGGTCACATTAGGAATAAAGTCATGAAGAACCATATTCATCGCGTTCATCATATGAGCTACCGAATTCGTAGCTCCTTGGGGAAGAGTACACATACGAACTAATCCTAAAGGAGTCTTCATCGTGGTAATATCTCTACTTTCAGTAGCAAGCTGGAATTGTTCATATCCTAAAAATAGATCACCCATAGAGTAGATAGAATGCCTAGCAAAAGCTTCGGCAAATTCTCCTACAATAGGGCCGGTTCCCACGTTCCTAATTGTAACTTTATTTACGGGTTGTAGGTCTTGAATAAATCTAAGTTTACCATTCTTTTTAGGAACATTAAACCATCTATTAGAATAAGGTGCGGAGGAAGGTTCTAAAATTTTCATTTGCATCTTCTCTTTAAGTAGTTTCATTAGCTCAGGTAAATGAGCCTTTGGAACTGGTATAGGGCAAAGATTCCAAGATATATGGGCTACAATAAATATGATCATAGGAGAAACTATTCTAGGATCAACACATCCTATTTCCTGAGGATAAAGAGAAAAATCTCTACCATGATTTTTAATCATTCCACGAAATAATTCACGCTCAGTTGGCAATAAAAAAGAATCTTCATTTCCTATTTTTATTAATTTAATAGTTTCTTCAGTAAATTTATGTCCTATTTTAGACATGTCACGTATGATAGGATCATTAGCTACTTGTTTAATTTTCAGATCACTTCCTTAAGGTAAAGCTTGAGCTACATGTTTCACTTTTTTATCTACTGTTTTATACTTTGTATTAATTTTAACTTCATGAAAATCAGAAACAAATTTTGAAATTTAAATCATATTCATTTAATGAGTTTAAAATAATAACATGTAATAATTTTTCATCATGTAAGGTTTCGTCAATTTCATCAAATAAAGTAGAGGAAAAAGAAGTTTCAATTACATTTTCAATATTTTCAATTTTAGACATATATCCTTTATCTTTAAAATATTTTTCATGTTTTTTCATTGTTTTCTAGGAATATCTTTACTATTTAAAATTTGTAATTTTGAAGATGAAAAATAAACAGAAAAATTTTCTATTTTATTTACACATTTATGCGAGATATCAAACCAGTTACCACTGTTGTCTCGCTCAACAATGGTGTCTAGTAAAAATTTTGATCAAAGTATGTTCCAGAATCACTAAGAGGTAGATGACTCTCGTGCATCTTCTCTTGTGATCTGATAGGTGTTTTCCTAATTTGTTCTCTATTTCTAATATGGTTTGGGTTAACAGTCATTACTTGTAAGGATTGTAAGTCATCTTTTGATCTAAATCTAGCATACGCGGATCCATCGTCCATTATTTTTTATTCCATACGAGTTTCACATATAAAGGGTTGTCCTAAGATAATTTCATAAGAACAGTTATCTTGTATGAAAAAGTGAAATGTTTCACTTATTCCACCTATTGAAATTGGAATGTTGGCACATGCTCCTAGAAGTGCACCACATCCGTTGTCTATTGTTCTCATAATCCACCCATGCTGTTTATCTATAGGCCATCTAAATTTATCATATAATTCTTTTGATATTACATTTATTTCTGAGCCTGAATCTAATAAAGCTAAAGCTGTACAAGAATTTTTTCTATCTCCTAAATTTACTTTGATCTCTGGTGTTCCCTTGGCCCAAAAACTCTTTTTGTAATTGCTTTCAGATTTTTTCTATATATTATCTGGAAGAATTGGTCCTAAAAATATTTTATTAACGTATCCTTCACTTTCTTCATCAGAATCAGAAGAAAAGGAATCTTTAGAAATATGAGTTACATCTACATTGTCATGCATTTCAGTATCAATATTTAATGGAAATCTTTTTCTTTTAATCATTTTAATAAAGTTATCTTTAAATTCTAATTTAGCTATAGTAAATAATTGTTCAAGTGACATAGTCACTGACTTTTTAAAAGAATATTATACAGTATCTCCTTTGTGTCATTTTTTTGTTCAAGTTCTAAAGTTAAAATAGCTTTTGGAATTCTTTTGGGTTTCTTGGTTTTTTCCTCATTTTTATCTGTTTCTTCATTAGTCTTTGAATCTAGTTCACTAAGTTTGTTTGATGTCTCTGGTTGTTTGCCCTCCCTTATATCTCTTCTTTTCTGCTCAATTGGATCTAAATTTGTATTTTCATTAGATTGTACATTTTTAGGTTCTTTTCTTAATTGTTTTCTAGTTATTCTTTGATTAGATTCATCTAAATCTTGAGCTTCATCCCTTTTTCTCTTTTCTTCCACATTTGCAATATGTGAGAAGATAGAGAAATTATCTATAGGTGAGTTCCATGTTGTTTTGTTCATTGTATCATCTCTAGCTTTTATCAATGCTTCTATTGAATAATTTTTGGTTTCATTTGATGTGTCATCATCTAGATCGCTTTCATCACATTCTAATCTAACCCCAGATGAGCTTCTTTGTGCTTCAGATATATTTTCATATAGTTTTTGCATTCCACCTTTTCCCCAATTTACAGCTAGAGGGAGGTGGGTGCGGTAGTCACATAGTTTTTTATCAATATCAATAACTAATTGTCTTTCTTTTGCCTCTTTTAATGATTCACAAGCATAAGACATATGTTCAGTGGAGTCACACCAAACACATTGTCGGGTGGGTGCGCCTCTTCATTCATTATTCTGAGCTACTGGTTGATTCACTACAAGTGCTATAGGTATAGGATTCATTTGTGGGGCATGAGTAAACTGAGGACCTAGAATTGTTCTATCTTGACTAACTAAGGAATGAACTGTGTTTTGAAGTGTTGCCACTTCTTTAGATATGTTCGTATGCATCTGCATCATATTATCTAGTTTATTAAATAGTATTTCAAACTGTAACTCACTAGGCACTTTAGATGTTGATGCTTGCTGAGTTAAACTAGAGTTTATATTAATTTTAGGATTTTGAGTAGTTCGTCCTACTGCTGGAAAACTTAAATTCATATCATATAGTAATGATTGCCTCTGTTTCATTTGTGCTACTACTTCAACAACTTGTTTTAGTACCCCCAGTCCTCTGTTAAACCATATCTTTTCCCAAGTTCTTCTAGTCTTCTTTCTACTTCACTTCTAATGTCTGTAGGTAAAACTTTTAGGAAATAAAGTACTATATCTGGAGTAAGTGCAGTCCTATCTTGCTCAGGTAATTGTGAAAATCTCTTCATAAATTCTCCATGTAATTGTGTAAGAGATATGTGGGTTTTGGGAGTGCTAAGCCACTTCATAAATCCCTCCCTACTGTGTTGACTATAATCTTCTAAGTAAAATTCTTTATGCATTTGTTTCTTAAATTCTTCCCATGCAAGTGCTTGAGGTTCTAAAACACTAATGGTTGAACCTATTGCAAGTCTTACTAAAAATATAACCCATTTATCTACTGGCAAACCATGTAGTTTTGCTAGGTCTTCAATAGTGTCTAAGTAATTAGTTGTGTTAACTCCAGTAAATTTACCTTTTTCTTTTAGCATAGCTTCTACTACTTTTTGGCCTTGGGTTTCTGACATCATATTTTTAAATAACTCATCCATTTTTTTATGTATGTTAGAACTAGACCTAAGTTTCTTAATATAATCCTTAATTTCTTCTTGAACTTTAGATTTTTGTTCCCTTACCAAAGTAACTAATTTTTTTGATTCCAGCTTTACTTAAATTTAAAACCTTTAAACAAGTCTTGAAAAATAAATGCTAACTTTCCAAATGAAAATTCTTAATGAATTTTCAAACTAAAAGTATGCTATTCTAACAATCCTTAATAATTTAATGAAATCTAGATACTAACTTTTCAAATAAATTTCTTTTTGATTGTTTTAATTAAAATTGTACTAATCAAAGAATCCCAAATAAATACTAACTTTTAAATAAGAATTCTTTTTTAATTTTAAATCTAGCAATTCCTAATATTTTAATGAAAAATAAATTCTTACTTTCAAATGAATTTTAAATCTAGCAATTCCTACTATCTTAAACTCTCCTAAAGTCCTACTTAAATAGTCACAAACAGATGCAAGTTAAGAAAATATACCTGACAGTTGGAGCAGAAGCTAGAGTGCATGTGAAATTTTCAAGATACATTTGTTGAGCAATAAATGCCTAATACAAAAAATCTAAGTGATGTGAGTGCAAACGTTTTTCTTTAAAATCTTGATGGTAAGGGTGTAGAGATGAGGTTTACTACTTGCCTATTCCCATGGAGGCGCTCAGAGCATAAGCTCAGCCCTCAACAACCAGGGAATTACAAGGTTTGTAATATCTGCCTCTACAAGACGATCACCTCAAGCTGCTGCAACCACGTCGCCTAAACCAAGCTAATGCATATGCAAGAAAAGGAAAAGTGTTTATACATGTTCCGCTGTGCCGTTGTTCACATCGGGTTCAAATGTGGGAGCAATTCCTGACGACTGGCAGATCAAATCAGTCGTCTCGCTAACGGCGCACACAGGGTGACTATGCAGAACAAGTATAAATTTTCCTAAGTTCCGTAGGGTAAAGCATTTTCATATCTTTCTACAACGTCAAAATAGGATGGTAAGATTAGTTTTTCACTAACTACTTGATCTTTAATGCTTTCAATTTCGTTTAAATCTTCTTGAAAATTATCAACGTTTCTATCTACGGATGGTGGGAAAAGTTCTTCACTATTCTCAATGCTAGGTGGAACAATGGAAAGTAAATCTAAAGTTCTAGATATTCTAAGATCATGCAAAGTTTCTTCTAGTATCTTTTCTTTTACTAGTTCTTCAACTTCAACTGGTTTAGGAAATAATAACTCAAATGTAGATGGAGGTAGAAAGGAACTACTTGAAGAAGCCTCTTTAGACATAAGATGAAATGAAACTAGATTAATGATCAAATTCCTATACAAAGCTATAAGATAAAGTTCATAAAATGATATCCTATTCAAGCTTAAAGAATAACCTATACAAGCTAATCAATAGTTTAAGCTAAATAAATTCTTCACGCTTCAAATCTTCAGTTCTTCAACAGGGCTGCAATTCATCTAAAAATCACATCTGAAAAATCACATGAGAAATATTAGTATGCTTTTATAAAAGATTAACACTCATTTCAAACTTAAAACAAACTTAGTTAAATTTAAGATAATTAACTTTTCTTGAACACACACATAAGTACATTCATTTAATTAAACACACATATTACAATAAAATATTACATTCATACAATTTCTTTAGCATACAACAATCATTCATATAAGTACATTGTTTCATATACTTATACATATTTATACATATTATATAAGCTAACATGCATTGCATGCATATACATACACTTAACATAAATGAACATATATACATGCACACTATCATACATGCATAACATAACATACACTTAGCATAAATCTCATGCATACATGCAGATGAATACATGCACATGCATACATGCACACTAACATACACTTAACATAAATGATCATGCATATATGCATACTATGACATAAATGAACATGCATATATACATGACACACACATGCATAATTGACTTACACTAACACACATATGCATATCATACATATACATGCATACATACATGCATGAACATGTATACATAACATACATATATATGAACATACATGGACTACCTTACACCCTTACACACATACACACATACACACATGCACATGCACTAAATGTACATGCATACATGCACTAATAACCATGCATAAACATACATGCACATGCATAAATGCACATGCACTAACATCCACACATGATGTGCTAAACAAAATCTCATACATACGTGCACATGCATTAATGCATACATGCACATGCACTAACAACCACACATGATATGCTAAACAAAATCACATGCATACATGCACATGCATTAATGAACATACATACATGCATATGCACTAGCAACCATGCATGAACATACATGCACGAACATGCAACAAGCAAACATGCATGACATGTAAACATACATGCAAACACTATCATACATGCATAACATAAATCAACATGCATGCATACATGAAACACACATATCATCTAGTATGCATACATTAATTGACATGCATTAACTAACATGTATAAATTTCTAATATGCATTATTTACATGCAATAACATATGCATGCACTTAACATACATCTAACATTCATAAACATACCTATCATTTACATGCATATCCTAACATCTAACATACACTACCTTAACTAACATGCATTAACATTCCTAACTTCTAACATCTAGCATACATTGTCTAAGATCTAAAATGCATCAATATTAACTAACATACCTAACATGCACTAACATAATTATCATGCACTAACATGCACTAAAATCATACATGGGTTTATGTACTTACATCTAACAAACATCTAACATGGGTTCATGCACTAACAACTAACATGGGTACAACAATTACTAAACATGCCTATCATGATACATGGGTATATGAATTTATCTCTAACAACAACTGTTAAGTGTTAGGTGTTAAAGTGTTAAATGTTAAAGTGTTAAACTGTTAAAACGCTTCGTTCTAACTATCAGAAGTGCGTTTAACCGACCTAAGTGGGTTCTTGGGAGTGGTAGGGGTCTGTTAGACAGAGGCCCTGTACTTAGTTCCCAAAATGACTGATATCTACTGTCCTTAAGCAGTGTCGACACAGTCTTAGCTCAGTTACCAGTAGCAACTTACTTCAAACTAATATACTACTGTAACAGTACAATATCCCATCCTTCATCAAGACAGTGCTCACAGTCAAGCAAACGAATCACAGAAGGTATCTACGGATTCAACTTACAGTATGAAGGCTAACACACACTGGAATTACCCTTAACCCTAGGTAATTTCTCACCGTACAAGTGCAGAGCGAGATCAACACTACTTCTGCACAACGCTCTAGGGGAGATTACTACAGTCACACAGACTTAGCAGTTCAACAAGGAGAAGAACACTACGTCGTACAACTTAGCAGAACAATTTGTCATAACGATCCACAGTAACTCTTCCAGACAACGATTCAACGTCTTACTGAAGGGACTAAATTCACCGGGTAACCGAGAGTGACAGGTAACAACACAGAACACCATAGAGTACGCAAAGCTCAGACAAGACGCCCTACCGCAACACTTAAGATTCATTGCGCAAACTCAATCAAGAAAGAATAACACAGCTACACACGACGACCCAGAGTACTCAGAAACTAAACAACACACACTGCCGCAACCCTCAAACAGACAACCAGACGCACAGTCTGGTGACAACACGAGAAGTAGACCAAAAATCCCCGCGCTATTTTTTTCTCCCCCGGAGCACTTCTTTTCATTGCTTTATAAAGATTTACAAATATGTGTGTAACTACTTTTCGCGCGTGTCTTACAAAGATTTCCGCTACATTTGTCCCACTCTGGCAGCCGACTAACACAACTAACATGGGCACAAACATCACTAAATCTAATGTATGTACTACTAAGTGACTAACAAGTTAAGGGTTGAAGAAGCTTGAACTAAGGGTAAGAAGAAGAAGGGATAAGTGAAGATAGAATAGGGTAAATATTTCGATAGAGTAATCCTTCTTTTTGCTAACCTGTGAACACACAAAAACATTAGGATAACAATTCATACATCTAATAAATATTCCATCTAATTAATTAAACATACACACATACATAAATACTTAACTATATATACTTATAGTAAATCAAATTCGTTTAAGACATAAATATTCGCATGCACACACATACAAATATATACATACATAAATACTTATCTTATATTTAAACAAATATATATATAAAGACATATATAATTACACACAAATATATTTATACTCTATAATTTCATTTTGTTAGTATATAAATCATTAATATAACATATAATACCATAATACAATATATAAACCTAAATCAATCATTTAATATATCTAAACTTCAAAATAAAATATATAAGTAAATACATATATAACATGATAATATAAATTATAAAACTAAAAAAAGAAAAAAAAAATCTCTTTCTCTCTCTTTCTCTCTCTCTCTCTCTCTCTCTCTCTCTCTCTCTCTCTCTCTCTCTCTCTTCTCTCTCTCTCTCTCTCTCTCTCTCTCTCTCTCTCTCTCTCTCTCTCTCTCTCTCTCTCTCTCTCTCTCTCTCTCTCTGCATCAGTTCGGTCCGTCGGCTGGCTGCAGTGGGAGGGAAGAAGAGACAAAAACAAAAAATAAAATAAAAGAGAAACTAAAAAAATTAAAAAAATAATAAAATAGTATTAACTCTCCTCTCTCTCATTTTTTTTTTCTCTCTCTCTCTCTCTCTCTCTCTACCGCTCTGACGGACGGAGCCGCCATCGGCTGCAGGGAGGGAGGAGAAATCAATTCAAAACAAAAAGAATATAAAAAAATAAACAAAAATAAAATTAAAAAGAATACCTTCACTTTCTCCTCTCTCTCTCTCTTTCTCTCTCTCTCTCTCTCTGCTGCGGGCGCAGCGCTGCTGCGCCGCCGACAGAGAAAGAGAGGGAGAGAGAGGGAGAAAAATACATTTGATAAAGAAGGGAGTGGGAGAAAGGAAAGAACAATGGAAGAACAGTAAAGAAGGGAGAGAAAAAAGAAATGGAAGAACAAAGAATGAGGAATAAAATCAACGACGCCTCACTTTCTCTGCAATCATCAGAAAGTAAAAAAATTTGCTTTCCATAAATTGAAGGACAAAAGCAAGAGAGATGGTCTCTTCTCTCCTCCTGTCAGGGAATTGTCATAGAAATATGTGCAAAAATGACTATAGTCTAGAGCAAAAAGTAAGTACCTGAAAATCACATGAGCTTGTGAGTACGTACCCCCTTCTTTAAATAGATGAGAGTAGCCCACCATAGCCCACATTTTTCCTTAGATAACTGATCCATGCAGCCTACAATAACTTCTCTTTAACTCAACAACACTCCAACAAGAAAATAGGCGTGAGTTTTTCTCCTAGTTCTTTTCCCAAAAAGTCACACAACTACTCATTGGAATTAAACAGGGAACAGATATCCTCATTTTTTATCTGTCTGTTATGCCAAGCCGACCCACAATAATGGCATATTATTCTAGGCTTATGTTTTTACCAAGTACATATATGCAAACATTCAAAGAAACCTTTTTTATAGGGTTTTTTGAAATTGATTCAAAAATTTTCTTAAAGATGTCATCCAACTTGAATGCCAAATTGGTGGCATACGAACTCAGCTTCTTCGCTGATCACACATAGCCACCACATAATGGTGTGAAAGCAGAACAATGGAAGCAGCTTATATATGTGAAGCTAATCTGCTTAATGCGACAGAGCAAAAAGTGTACAGAACATACCCTGCCGACTTCCAAAGCCTATCGGGGACGACAACAAGAGGGGGGCAGTGTTGAGGGAGAGTCTAGCAAAAAGAAGAAAAGAAGAAAACAAAGAAAGAAGCTTCACTAAAAGAAGATATGTCTCTACAAGAAGCCTCGCAGGGGCGCAACACCCATCTCTGCACAGAGCCCCCAAGGGCACACATCAAGGAAAAGCACATAGGAGGGAAGGAGGAACCAGGGCCAGGAAGTATCCATGAAGAAGTGCAAGAAGATATCCGGCGGCTCCAGAACCATAAGAAGGTGCTTCAACCTCTTGATCTTTGGAAGGTCTAGATCGAAGGTTGAAGAACTACACCTTCATACCTTCCACTGGTGGCGTGTGTGGCAGCCCAACTTAACAAAGCAACCCAAAATTAAAGAGGTTATTAGCGAACTAGACTACAAATCTCAGGTAGTCCATCTCAACGGGTTGCGGGTGATGAAAAGAAAAGAACAGGCAAAACGAATGCATCAGGCCTAGAGGATGTAAAAGAAGAATCGAGAACAGGGCCATTAAAATGTAATGTCAGTCTGACAAGTAGGCAAAACTAACCAAGAGATGCATGCGGAAAACTGACGAAAGACAAGAAGTAAAGCCTCTCAATGGATGACAGAGACAAAGAGGGGGAGAGTGTTGCAGAGCTAAGAAGAGCAAAAGGCAGAGAAAAAGATGGGTCCCAAAATTTTTCCGATTTGGAAACTTTAAATTTTGTATCATAACCATTTTGTAACATATTTTCCGTTGTAATTGCACTAGAGGAGTCCTCTAGATGCATACCCATGGAGATTAGTAGCTTACCCTTGTAAATTAGTAGGAAATTAACCTTTTAGTGAATAAAGTGCTGGTCTCTTTTGTGAAAGGACCATTTTTAGGGCACATGTATATAAGTCAATTTGTGACTCTTTGTAAAGACTTTTTGCCATTGTGAGAATCAAGAGCACAGAATTTCGAATTTGTGTCTTCTCCTCTCTGTATCATCTTCTTCGTGAGCTTGTGTGCATGTGTGTTGCTTGAAATGCTGCTCCAAGTATCACGGCATCTCTACATATTCTTGACACTTGTTTGGAATAGTCTTAGCCTTGTTTGCACTCTTTAGGAAGCTCATTTGCATTGATCATCATTTGAATGCATGTCTTCATACACTCGGCTAGGTTTTTATACTCCTCGGATTGATAAATAAAGCGTGAATCCCCACTATATGCACTTGAGGGGGATAGAGGTATAGTCTCTTTCTCCACAAGTCCCTAGGTTGATACTTACGTACACAGCCATGCAAGGTGTAGTGCTTCTACATTCTGTAACTTTTCAAATTCTCATGTAAAGAAATCGTACTTTCCTTGCTTTCCATCAAATTTTGACTCTACCTCATAGAGGCATGATACTTCTCCCAAAGGTCCTACTACTTCACTAAACCAATGGGAAGCTTTGTCGACAAGCATGGTATGGCCGCTTGGGGGGTCCTGTATAAGTATAATCTGAATAGCCTGCAACTCCTCTTGTCTTTCAACTGTTTCAGGCATGATAGGTAAACTCTCCATATCAACCAATTGCGGGCTTGTGCCTGCTTGAGAGCTGGTTCCTACTACGTCAGCCATGGTACGCTTATCTTTTGGAAGAAGAAAGTTATATTTGCATTGCATCGAAAATGTGATTACACCATGTACCCTTTACAACACCAACATGCTTCTAGTGTGGTTAGGGAGTTAGTGAGTGAATTGTTTCTTGTGACTAGTGAGTGTTAGTTAGTAAGTTAGTGGTGTGTTCTTAGATGCATACTCTAGATGTGCATTGAACTCAAAATGCATCTATTGTGGTGTGAATGGATTTACAACATCAGATCGAGTGGTTTGGTACAAGGTTTTATTCGCCAAACTTTTTGTGCGTGATTATAGCTTTCAAGTGTGATGACCTTTACTCATTTCTGACATTTTTCTTCTTGGATTTGGGACTTTTTGGGTACCCATTTCGAGATAGGCCTAGGTGTGATTTCAAGTTTGGAGGTGGTGATCGTAGGTGTTTGTAATGAAGTGTATGATGTGAGTGTACGTGAGTGGTGATTCGAGTGTATGAGCCTATATGTACAATTTGAGCTAGTAAGCAAGTCTTAGGCACCCAGATTCATCGTGCACGGGGGTCGGCCTTCATTGACCACTTTGGGACCTAAATAGAAATGGTCCTTTTTGGGAGATTCTTGGAATACAAGCTCTTTGTAGTCCTTGCCCGAGTATATGGTTTCATACATTGTTGGGGCATTGTCACTCGACCAGGGGTTTGTTCACCCTTGTGTACCCAAATCTGCTTCATAATATTAGTCCTCTTGCTTTGTGTTCTCCATTGATTATGAGCATAGACCATTTGCTTCTTCGACTTCTTATGCTTCTTTGGTTGCTTTGCCTTGATCAGCTTTGGAAAAGGAGGGAGTTCCATCAGATCCTTGGCTTCTTTGTTGAGAACATCATCCTTCTACATCATAGAGTTTTGGACAAGAACAACACCTTTATCTTCATGTGTACTCCTGGAAGGACCAGGAGTCCCTGCCTTTCCTAGTTCCTTGAGTGCTTTATTTTCTAACTCAATGGTAATGTGATTCCGATTTACCCAAACCTGAAGAAGTCCATTTCTTACGTTCAGATTGACTGCATGTTCATAAATCTACTCTTGACCCAACACAAGAGGTTCAGTGAGATCCTCGTCTTGAAACACTAGCACCTTAATTGTCATAAGAGCATCCCGAATGTAGATGGGAAGCTCCACCTCACCCGTGCAAGGGGTTTCCACACCTCCCAATCCTATGAGATATGCTTCTATAGGATTGATGTTTAATTGCAATTCTCAATAGTAAGAAAGTCTAACAGCACTAGTGGCTACACTTGAGTCAATCAAGGCTCTTACAATCCTTGTCCTATCTCTAGGGTCACAAAAGGTCGTTGGTCAACTATTTTGTGGGAACATACACTTGATGCTTGCGCATGGCCATATGATATCTTGGGAATTCACAGGCATCTGACCTAAGCTGATCTCTGTTGGTGCAGTGCTTATTGCGGAATTCGCTTACACCATAGAAACTAAGCTAGAGTGATGTTAGAACACCTCTATAATCATCAGTAGATTAGCAAACTGTCTGAAACTGAAAACTTATAACTGTATTTAGTGAACACCAAAAATTCACTTTATAGAAAACTTCACGTTTCCTTTAAGCTTCAATTCTAAACTGATTTACTCCAGTCTTTACACTACTGTATTAGCTTACAATTAAAAAATCTTTGCATCACTTAACTTTGTCAAAACTGTGTTTTAAACTTCACCAAAACTCCACTGGAACTTCACCGGACTATCACCGGAATTCCACCGAAATTATACCGGAATACTATCGGAATCAACAGCAATTTTGTTTGTAGTTACTTCAAATGTGTATACATGAAGTAAGGAAGTGATACCTGAACTTCCTTTACTAAATGAACTCTATCTGAAGTTTAAGAAAAAACTTCATCAGTTCTGGATGCCTCTTTCCGGTCAGAATTTGTACTATGTGGACATATACATTTCACCGAAATCTTTGATTAGTTTATAGTTGAGACTTATAGCTACAAGATAAGCTATATCTTATACGAACGTTACACTGTACTTCGAGATCTAGCTCATAGAAGTACCGGAAAACGTTTACTAGGAAAATTGTAACTATTAACTAACTTATCACAGTAACATGAAAATTCTCATATTTCTTCACATACAAAGAATGCGCTCAAACTTCCACATGAACATGTGTTTTCTATTAGAGAAGATGCATACCAAATAGCTTAGCCTCACTTTGCTCATAGCTATGGAAAACTCTCCTACTCTGAGTAGTTATTCCTGACCATCTCTCTCAGATGAATACCTGACATTTCAGGTTTTGTTATTCATCTCTACATACGCGATCTATGGCGTCTTCTATATCTCACTTCTATTCTCACCTGTCTGTACTGTATGATTTGAAATGCCTCCTTCTAATTCTGATAATAATTCTATATTTCCTGACAAATGATTTGAACAACCAGAGTCAATATAGAATACCTTGAGGTCTTCATTTTCTGACACACTTATCGAGTTCATCATCAACGTCGTATGATCATCATTCTGCGTATCATTCGCATAGTTGTAGTAGGTAGTGTTGTGAGACTGATTCTGTCCCCAACTTCTTGCTCCACCTCTACCATATCTGCCTCTTTGGCTTTGTCTTCCTCTTTGATATCTTCCACTTCTACCTCTACTATTGTTATTCTGATTCTGACTTGATCCTTGTGAATTATGCCAGCAATCATGAGCCAAGTGATTGCTTAATCCACAGATCCAGCAAGCTTTCTTGTTATTAGTCTGATTACCTCTTCCTTTACCTCTTTTCCTGACGTTACCTCTTCCTCTTGCATAATTTGCTTGAGCAGTCACTTCTTCTTCATCTTTTTCTTTTCCTTTATCACCTTTCTTCTTATTCTTTACGTACATAGCCGAACTATGTCCTTTTTCTCCATCTGTTTTCAAATCTTGCTCAAACGTTAGCATTAGTCCAAGCAACTGATTTAAATCTGGTACAAAATTATTTAAAGACAATTCAGTTGAGAGTACGAAAGGTTTCCACCTTTCATATCCTCTCAAACCTGTAAGCACTTGCGCTATTAACCTGTGGTCTTTGATATCTTGACCAATCGATCCAAGACTATTTGCCAAGTCTTTCATCTTAGTGACATAGTCACTAATGCTTTGACTTTGCTTTTTCTTGAATGTTGTGAACTATGACCATAAGCTAGCCTTTCTAGCTTTCGTAGTATTTTGGAAGTGATCTTCCAATGCTCTCCATATATCTTCTACTATCTCCAGACCTCTAATATGTGGTTGTAGATGATCTATAACAGTATTATAGATATACGCTCTTGCCGTTGCATCTTTCTTCTGCCACAACTTCAAGGCTTCTAATTCTTCTTTCTTCGGTTGACTATCATCTTCAAAAGTCGACTTCTTAAGTCTTTACTCATAAGTAAAGCTTCCATTCACATTACCCATGCCGGATAATTATCTCTGTCCAATTTGTCAATTGAGATATGATCTGCCATGATTTTCTTGTTTTTGTTACTTCCGGTGAGTGTAACGTTAAAAGGTTTTACCTTTTGTAAACCTTTACCCTTGAGAATTGCTTCGAAACATTTCTTGATGCCGTTTGTTGTTGATCACCTCAGCTTTCACCTTCCTTTATGAGAATTCTTCAAATTCTCTTCCGTTTCTTCTTCTGAGAAACCTTTTCTGCTCTTCAGAACCTTTTCTGTTCTGGTACCACTTGTGGATCTTACCACTCTGATATCACTGTTAATTAACCTGCTCTGATATCATTAATGGATCTTACTTGCTTTGATACCACTGTTGTGGTTAACCTGCTCTGATACCACTGTTGCTGCAATGCTTATTGCGGAATTCGCTTACACCATAGAAACTAAGCTAGAGTGATGTTAGAACACCTCTATAATCATCAGTAGCTTACCAAACTTTCTGAAACTGAAAACTTATAACTGTATTTAGTGAGCACCGAAAATTCGCTTTATAGAAAGCTTCACGTTTCCTTTAAGCTTCAATTCTAAACTGATTTACTACAATCTTTACACTACTGTATTAGCTTACAATTAAACAATCTTTACGTCACTTAACTTTGTCAAAACTGTGTTTTAAACTTCACCAAAATTCCACCGGAACTTCACCAGACTATCACCAGAATTCCACTGTAATTATACCGGAATACTACCAGAATCAACTGCAATTTTGTTTGTAGTTACTTCAAATGTGTATACATGAAGTAAGGAAGTGATACCTGAACTTCCTTTACTGAATGAATTCTATCTGAAGTTTAAGAAAAAACTTCATCAGTTCTGGATGCCTCTTTCCGGTCAGACTTTGTACTGTGTGTACATATCCATTTCATCGAAATCTTTGATCAATTTATAGTTGAGACTTATAGCTACAAGATAAGCTATATCTCATACAAAACTTTACACTGTACTTTGAGATCTAGCTCATAGAAGTACCGGAAAACGTTTACTGAGAAAATTGTAACTGTTAACTAACTTTTCACAGTAACATGAAAATTCTCAGATTTCTTCACATATGAAGAATGCGTTCAAACTTCCACATGAGCATGTGTTTTCTATTGGAGAAGATGCGTACAAAATAGCTTAGCCTCACTTTGCTCATAGCTATGGAAAACTCTCCTACTCTGAGTACTTATTCCTTACCATCTCTCTCAGATGAATACCCGACATTTCAGGTTTTGTTATTCATCTCTACATACGCGATCTATGGTGTCTTCTATATCTCACTTCTATTCTCTGTCTCATATGCGCACTTCTCTTCTGCTCTACATTTTGGTTCTATGCTCTCTCTTATATACATTTTGATCCGGTTTCAACAGACTCTAATTCTGGAAGTTTCTACACTTGTATAATACAGACGTGAATTTGTCCCTTCACTAAGGCTTTGGTTTTTTTGAATGCTTTGTTTCTTCTACCCTTCGTCTTCATGTCATTATGCATAATTAGTGAGTGAATCTTCAACAATCTCTACCTTGTCTTCTCAATTGCATTCTTTGGATGCATTCTAAAGCCTCTGCCTATGCTTCTTCGCAAATTTGTTTTTCTTATTCTTTACGTTTCTTTGCAGTATTGAGTCGGTTTAGCATTTCTTCTGTGAGGGGTTCTTGATATAATTTCACTATGCATCCACTAATGTAATTAGGTAGAATAACACCTTCTAGGGTGGCTAATTGGAGAGCCCCACTGGTGGAGATTCTATTGATGATCATAGGTCCATAACTTTGCTTCTCCAACTTTCGTGCATGTTGCTTCAATGTGTATACTAAGACTCAGTCTCCTGCTTTTAATCCTTTATCCTTCACATGGGCATTGAAGTATGCCTTTTGTCGTTTCTTGGCCGCATAAAGTCTTGTTGTTGCTCTCAATCTTGTTTCACCTAGGTGTTCCAAATCAAAAATTCTAGATGAAAGCTCATGGCGGGTCCATTGATCCTCTTGTGCTACTTTCAATGTAGGTATCAAGAAATCTAATGGTAGCACTGCATCTTGGTCGAATACCATTTGAAAGGGTGTGGCTTGGAGCACTGTTTTATAGGAAACTTGATATGCCCAAACAACATGGTGTATCTGTTTGTCCCAATCAAAACGCTTATTATTCACTAATTTTGTCAATACGTTACATAATTCTTGTTTGTGCTCTCAGCCCAGCCATTGTCTTGTAAATGGTATGGAGCCTACTTCTTGCAAATCACCATGAATTCTTGTAACAAGTATTCAATAACCTCATTCAAGAAGTGGGTACCACGATCACTCTCCAGTTCTATTGGCAAACCATATCTTGTAAATACATTCTCAACGTTCACTTCTACCCATTTAGTCAGATAATTGGTAGCCACTATGATGTATTCAGCATGTGAACCCTTAGCTGAGGGATTAATAGGACCGACAAAGTCTATTCCCCACTTAGATAATGCACATCCACCCATCATAGGTTTCAATGGCATCTCGTCTTTACATATAGGATACTGAGTTTGCTAACAAATATCACACTGGGTTGGCCACCAAAGACTTACAAATAGTATAGCTCTGATCACCGGGTCTAGTGCAAAGTGTCCTCTTGCCCCACCTTGGTGAGCAATTTCCAAGATCTTGAGATATTCACTCTCATGGATACACAACCTAAGATATCTGTCTTTTCCTTGTTTGTATAGGGTATCACCTATGGGTATGTAATCTAGTGCTTCTTGTTCTAAACTTTGTTTTCTAGCCAACTTCATTTCCTAAGGGAATGTTTCCATCCTTGTTGACAGGATGCGGGAAGAAGCAAGTATGGACACACATGCAGATCTAGCACTGAGGCTACCCTTCATTTTTTTTCAAAACCCTAACATCATTCTAAAGTGATTCTCATCACTACAAACCCTTGTAAATATCATTTCACCTTTTTGTAGCTCCATTTTGTTCAAGCCGAGGAGTCCTCGAGCTTGGGGAGCCTTAGATGTAAGTGCCTGCCAATTTTCATAATTTTTAGATCTCGTTTGGGCCCTCAAATAAGCCCCGGAACCTAATTTTTAACTAGGCCGGACACTAGGTCTGAACAGGGCCAAAGCTAGTCAAAAACTATAAATAGAGCTAGAGAGCTCATTTTTGGGGTTGGCTTCTTGTAGTTTGAACTTGTTTGAGAGCTTTCTTGCAATAGAAGTGATTCCATTGTCTTCCTCTCTTTGTCCTTACTGTGTGTGCGCGTGTGTGTGTACGTGTGTGCATGCTTGTGTGCTTCTCACTCACGCACTTGTGCTTCCACTTGCTCGTGGTCTTCATACCATCCTCATGTCTTCCCGGATTGACATTAAAGGAGGTGCTACTCATCACTGAGCTACACCAAATTTTGGCGCCGTTGCCGGGGATCGAGCTTTGAGGACGAGCGTGTGATGGTAAGACGTAGAGAGGACGCGTTGGAATTGTAAGTAGTAGGTAAATTTCTGATTTTTCTCCATCTCCATTTTCATCTTCACCTCCTTCTCCATCTCCACCTCCACCTCCTTCCCCACTACATATCCCCTCTTCCTTTTCTTTCCCTCATTTGTTGTGTGCGAGTTTGAGAGAGAGCGATTGTGTGTGCTTGTATTTGTGCGTTTTTTGCATGTTTCTTGCAGGTGGCAGCTCCATCATCATCTCCAGCAAGCTCAGCAGGTACAGAAATTGTCTGCACAGTTCCCGAGGCGTTGAGCTCGAGCTATCGCGACACTCCGAAAATTTCGACTTCTCACGATTCTGAGTGCACCACGGCATTGTGCAGGCCTAGAGCTCCTAGGAACCCTAGATAGAACAGGAAAATTCACCATATCCTGAGCTATCGCGACACCCCAAGGTATCGCGACACCCCGTGAGCTATCGCGACACTCCAAGGTATCGCGACACCCCGTGAGGTATCGCGACACCCCGTGAGCTATCGCGACACCCCAAGGTATCGCGACACCCCGTGAGCTATCGCGACACTCCAAGGTATCGCGACACCCCGTGAGGTATCGCGACACCCTGTGAGCTATCGCGACACCCCAAGGTATCGCGACACCCCGTGAGCTATCGCGACACTCCAAGGTATCGCGACACCCCAAGGTATCGCGACACTTCGAGCTATCGCGACACTCCAAGGTATCGCGACACCCCAAGGTATCGCGACACCCCAAGGTATCGCGACACTTCGAGCTATCGCGACACTCCAAGGTATCGCGACACCCCAAGGTATCGCGACACTTCGAGCTATCGCGACACCCCAAGGTATCGCGACACCCCCAGCTATCGCGACACTTCGAGGTATCGCGACACTCCCAGCTATCGCGACACCCCGACCCGACCTATCGCGATACCCGGCCATTAATGCATGAAAAGTGAGAGTTAATTTTTGAGTGATTGAAAGGGTAGTTGAGCTTGAATTTTGACATATTGGTATAACTTAGAACCTTGGTAGGGGGCAAAAGGCATAGAAACCAGAGATAGGTGGGACTAAGTGATTCTCAGAGATAGGGGGTACAGTGAGCTACCCAAGGGGGTTAAAATTATTGAAGCGTGTCTTTCAAATACTTGTGGCAATAAAGCTATACTAACTGGTGAGTTTTTGCAGGAACTTTGTGGGCACTCAAGGCAATCAAAGCAAGCTAGCAAGGGTGAGTACCGGGCTTGGGAGAAGGCTTCCTGGGCTTGCATAGCTGTCGGGTCAACCAGCTGATTGAGGTTGGAAGATCTCATAACCCTCCTTTGTCAATTCCTAGCCTAGGCTAAGTACGACTTAGGTGTGGTAATTAACTAGGGCAACGTTAGGCACGAATCAAGTCCAAGAGAATTAATCAACCAAGTGCAAGAAAATAAATAGGTCTTAAGTGCGAAAACACTAAGGGACAAAAAGGTAAACGGGAATCGATCACTCATCAAGTGCGGAAATTCACTTAAGTACTCCTGACGACGCAATTTCAGACAAGACCATAAACATACTATTCAACTAAAAAGAACAAAGTGATTGGTGCAAAATCAACCTGCAACGAGAGCGTGCTTGGGATCCAGGGGGTGAATAAATCAGGCATATGAACCTTAGATCAGGCAGACATTTAGGCCAAGACAGACGAAGCCTCAGATCATCTGAAGCTAGTGTCAATCACACTGCCAGGTCTTGGGCCCAGCAGTTGAGCGATAACCCATACACTCCCAGGTCAGAAACCAGTGATTCTGAAATGTCCTATCACATGGAGAGACCAGTAGGGGGTTCAGGGTTGGCTTATCTAGAAAAACCAGAGGGGCCTTATAAGACTCAATTGGAATATATCAGGACGAATCGTCTAGGTGCTCGCATCTACGAAGACGGACTGAGAAGATCAGTGGTCCAGATTAAGAACCCCGACCAACCCCATGGAATAGGCCACCCGGTAGTCAAGTTTGAGAATGGAGCATATCTAGATAAAGAGGGGACTATATATGTAGTCACCACTCTTCCTGATAGAACTGATGAGTTTGGAAATGTGATTGCGGAGACCGACATGGGTGATATAGAGCAAGGGAACTTAGAGAGAGAGCCAAGAACTCCCCGTGGTAAGTCTGTCTTGACCAGAATCATGAATCCTGAGTGGATTCCACAAGATAATAAAAGCATAGATCTGCTTTTAAATCGGGAAACCGATGAGGCGTTTTGGAGATATAGAACTTCTCAACCTCAGGAGGTGAATACCCTCACAATCTACGAGTTTAAAGACCCTGATAGTCCAGGCCAAGTAACCTACCTAGACACTGCATCAGAGAGAATCTTCGTGGTCACTGAGCAGGGCAGACATGCCTACACTTGGAAGGGTGAATTTGTTTTTCCCCAACCAAGGTCTAATGTGTCCTTTGGTCATCAAGGAGCTGGGACCTCCCAAGCTCATGGCGCTCAAAGAGATAGAGGTAGAGACAAACCTGAGGTAAGTTTTGCCAACTCCCTGGGGAGAGAAAGAACCGGAACAGAAAGGAATAGAGTAGAACCTGAGAGACATAGAACCCCATGGAATCACCGGGACATTGATGACTTTCCTTTGCCAAGGCCGAGAGAACACACTAGGACCCTACGACCAACCCAACTTGTGAAGTCCATGAAGAATTATTTCGATGGCACGGGAGACCCCTATGACCATGTGGCAGAATTTCGACAAGTGTTGAAAGCTGAACAAGTGGAGGACCTATTCACACAATATAATGCGTTCGGTCTGACCCTTAGGAACACTGCCCTTACGTGGTTCCAACCACTGAATGAGAGGCATTTCAGAAACATAGACCAACTCTTGGAGGCATTTATTGTGGAGTTTTCTAAGAGTGGAATCAGGCATAACACCTCCTCACTAATTCATAGCTTCAAACAAACACCTCAAGAGACGGTCAGACTAGCTGGAAGAAGATTTAGACAGTACCTGGAGAGATGTCCTATGCCGGAGTTACCCACACCAGCCAAACAAGTTGCCTTGTTCCTAGACGGACTGTTGAGCACTAAGCTCAGGTCATAAGTGTACCTGAAGGACCCTAGGACGATAGAGGAGTGCGTGCGCATGTGCATAGACATTGAGGACAATCTAGGTGAGGAGTTAGAACTATCAAAAATCTATAAGGATTCTGACAGCTCTAGTAAACTGACATCTGGTCAATCCACATCCATCGAGGAACTTGCAGAAAAGGTAGCCCAAAAACTAGGTGTCTCTAGCAAGCAAATTCCGAGATTTGCCCCAGTTAAGCGGTGTTACAATTGTGGCGGCGAACATATGGCAAGTGTATGCCCCATTATGGCCCAACCTCAGGTGAATCCTAGTAGCCAGTACTGCACCATAGAGCGCAGGTACACCAACCACACGGCACCAGACTGCCCATATAACAAACAAACTGTTAGGCAGAATTATCCTCAGCCATATCCACAACAGGGTAGGTACCAGAATCAGTACCCATCACCACACTACAACACACCGCAACAAACTTATCAGCCACCTTATCAAGGGCAGCAGAGACCTCAACCAGTCCTAGTGCAGCAACCCCCTACTCCAACCAATGTGATCCCAGTGAAGTATGCATCCACTGAAGAGAATCCGAACAGAGCCATAGTCCCAGTCACCCCATTGCTATCAGACAGTGACCCCAGTGACCATAGTTTTGACTCCGCACATATTGATAGCCCACAGGCTTACTACATGCAGTCACCCGAGCATAACGAGTCATACTACTATGAGGACCCAAGTGAAAATAGTGGGGAACCGGAGTATTCTAATGTCATGTTCACAAACCCTAACTCTAGACCTCAACCTAGGCGGGGACGACCCCCATTTCCTAGAGGGCCATGTTTCAGATGTCAGGGAGATCACCTTGTACGTGATTGTCCACTACCGATCCCTACACTACCCCAGCCAGTAACCATTTAGGGCTTTTGTCAAGACTGCGGGAAAGAGCATCTCCTACGAGATTGCCCAAAAAACCCCAATAACATGCCTAAGATCACTCCTATCAATGTTTTGGGGTTAGTTGTAGACTCCATAGGAAGTGTGACTTCCACTGCACCTGTGCAGGTGATCACGAGAGCCCAGGCATTTCAACAACACCTAGGTGTTGGTCCCGAAAAGAGCCCCGAGGTGAGTGAGACAGGGAGCATACCCAAAAAGAGGACTAGCGCCTGGAAGGATAGTCGTGAAAGAATGAAGAGACAATGGGCAAAAAAAATAAACGAACTTGAAGAAAGCGTGAGAGAAACCAAGGCAAAAATCACAGAAATCACATCTCAACCACACTCCCACACACTTCCACCACTACCATCCCCATCACCCTCCATTTCTCCACCCTCTAACACACCCCTCGTAACCCACCCACCACCCCAAGTAGGATCAGTATTAGCTGACCCCACTCCTGAAGGCTTGGACATGATGTTCAAAGCCTACCAGGCTCGACTTCAAGAAGGGCCAACAGCTGCAAACCTGGACAAGAGTTACCCTAGAGCAGACTTAGAGGTTGAACGGATGAAGATGTGCATGAAAATGGTAGAACAAGCTCAAGCTATACTTGAGACTAGCCAAAAGTTCAATCAGACGAACTCTGTCAAGCCGGATTTGCATTTCCAAGGCTTACTAGAAAGATTAGAGCAGTTGGTAAACAAATCACAAGTTTCTTTACCTCCACAGGCTCAACCAGTTGTTGAAAGAGGAAGCTCACCACAAATGGTAGCTTATGTTCCTAATTCTACGGATGCTGGAATACCTCCTTCAATACAACAGTACTCCCCAGAGTTCTTGCGGGAAATACAAGAAGAGAAATGGGCCAAAGAGAAGGGTGATTCCCCTCCTATTCCTGAGATTGATGACCTTCGTGATCAATTTCCCCAAGACATTCCCTCTATCTATGGGGATCAAGCAGAGCAACAAGAGGACGAGAGATTAGATTTTGAATCTAATTCTTTACAAGAGTTGCCTCATTTCACAGGCCCATGGGAATCTGAATCTCTCCAGATCAGAGCTCCCACGATATTGGTAAGAAATGAAGACTCAGTGATTCCCAGGAACACTGATGTGGTGAAGAACACTAAGGTTCAATGTCACCTCACTGTAGAGGAACTCCTCAAGGCAAAACCGGAGCTCTGGAATCATGTGAAGGACCAGGTTCCAGAACTTGAATCCAATGCACCAAAAGTAAGCGCTAAACAAAAGGCACCCGAGGTACCTCTCGACAAGATAGGAGACATGAGTGAAGGTGAAGAAGGTAACACTTATCTTCCTATCACCTATCAAGGTTACACAACCAAAGCAATTGTGGATTCGGGTGCGGGTGTTGCTATTGCGACTACCTCCTTGTGGAAACGATGGGGCAAACCCACCTTAAGACCAACAAGAATGAAACTTCAAATGGCGGATGGTCATTTTGAAAGACCTCTCGGATTGCTTGAAGGGATAACCCTAACCACTTGTGGTGTAGAGTTTGAACATACGTTTGCCATATGTGACTTTGAGAAGAACAATGTTTACGAGATGATCCTAGGAAGACCCTTCCTACGACAATTACAAATAGTACAAGATTGGGGAACCAACTCCTTGTACTTACAGCACTTAGGGGTCACCACCAAGGTCAATCTGAAGGATCACTCCTTCAGAGACGTACCACCCCTACAGTGGAATCCTATCCACAAAGCGAAAGAGGACTCTATCTCCGTGCATTCTGGAAGTTCACCTGAACCATCCTGGTTGCATGAAGATACTCACTTGTGGATGTGCAAGGTCGCGGAGGAAGAGGAAAAGCGCCGAAAAGTGAGAGAAGAAGGAACTCCCCCAGGAGATAGACCAATAAAAGACCCAGCCTATACACCGATGATATTTCCTGATGAGGAATTTGAGCCTCATGGTTGGGCCGAAATCTTAGCTACCATGGACATTGCAGTCAATGAGGAACAATGGACACCCCATTGTGATGAGGAGGGCTATGATATTTCAGTGTTCATGTGTCAGCCCTTGTTGGAAGAGTGTGATCCTAGTGAGTTCATAGAAGAAGAAGAGAGTGACGATGATCTAGAATCCATTGTGATGGATACATACTTTGACTCAGAGGAACACTACTTAGAAGACCTAGGGGTGTTAACCCAAAAGGAAGAAGAACCCCTTACGAGTATTAAAACGATAAGTTCAAAGAAAGGAAGTGTAGGAGGTCAAAAGAAAAAGAAAAGGAAAGTAGTGAGACAAGAAGAGGAAGAATCATTGTTTGGAGTACCAGAAAATTTCAAGAAATATGAAGTGGAAGACCGAAAAATTTTGGTACGAATGCCTAAGAGAGAGGCCATTATAGGAGAAGCATATGACAATAAAGAAAAGACCAAAAAAATTGTAGTGACCATTGAAGGGAACGAAGAACGATGTACGTACATAGGAGATGACCTAAGTGCAGAAGAAGAAGCAGAGCTTGTAGCTCTATTAAGGGAATATAGGGATGTGTTCGCAAGGCATTATAGAGACTTGAAAGGAGTAGATCCAGAGATTTGCTCTCACACGATTCCGATGACTGCTGATGCTAAGCCCACCAAACAAAAACCCTACACATATAATGACAACTATGCGGCCAAAATAAAAGAGGAAATTGACAGGCTGATTGAAGCCGGATTCATCTATGAGATTGAGCACACTGAATGGGTGTCCCCTATTGTAGTGGTGCCCAAGAAGAATGGGAAATTGCGAGTGTGCATTAACCTTAAAAAAGTTAATGCCGCTACGATTAGAGATAGTTATCCACTTCCCATCACCGAACATCTTTTGGAGCGTGTTGCAGGCAAGGAAGTTTACAGCTTCCTTGATGGATTTTCAGGTTACAACCAAGTAGCCATTGCCCCCGAAGATCAACACAAAACGGCCTTTGCCACAGAATGGGGAATCTTTGCATTCCGTGTGATGCCATTTGGGCTCACCAATGCACCTGCAACATTCCAAAGACTCATGTGTCATGTCTTCAAAGAGTTCTTGCGAAAGAGCTTAGAAGTATATGTGGATGATTTGTGCGCTCATTCCCAAGAGAGAAGTTACCACATCCCTGAACTCAGGCAAATCTTCAACAAGTGTAGAGATTATCGAGTGTGTCTGAATCCAGAAAAGTGTGTGTTTATGGTACGCCAAGGTAAGATCTTAGGTCACATTGTTTCGAAGAATGGAATATCAACAGACGAAGACAAGGTAAGAGCAATAGCAGAGTTGGCCAAACCAAGAAATGTGAAAGAGGTACAAGCCTTTATGGGCCATTGTGGATATTACCGTAGATTTATCCACATGTATGCCATCATAGCTAAACCTCTTTATGGGCTGTTGACGAATTTTGAATGGAATGAGGAATGCAAGACTTCCTTCAATGAGCTGAAGAGACGTTTGTGCACAGCACCAATATTGACTACTCCGGATTGGAGCAAACCCTTTCATGTCCATGTAGATGCCTCCAATCATGCAATAGGATGTGTGCTAGCACAACCCACAGGTGAAGGAAACCTAGATTTGCCGATAGCATATGCTAGTAGGCAATTAAATGCAGCTGAACGAAATTACACCACAACGGAGAGAGAAGGCTTGGGCATGATATATGCTGTGAAGAAGTTTAGACACTATCTATTGGCCAATAAGTTCAAGTTTTTCACTGATCATCAAGCGCTACTATATTTGGTCAATAAACCTTGCAATACAGATCGCTTAGTAAGATGGTTTCTCTTACTAATGGAATACGACTTTGAAGTTGTTGTCAGGAAAGGTAGAACCCATCTTAGGGCAGACCATCTTTCGCGCATCACTTCAGGAGAGCCACCGCAAGGAGTGTCTGACGAATTGCCCGATGCTTATCTGTTCAATTTAGAAGTTGTTCCTAAATGGGCAAACAAGCTGGTACCAATCCTAACCTTCGGGCCTGCAAATAAGAATGTGAAAACCAGCAAAGAGGAAGTTGTAAAATCATTAAAGTATCAAATCTTGGCTGGAAGTATGTACAAGCAAGATACAGAGGGAGTGTTAGCTTGTTGTGTCGAGGAGGATGAACATGCTAGTTGGCTGCAACAAGCCCATGAAGGACTGCTAGGGAATCACTACTCTAAACAGCGAACATTGCAGAATCTAAAACGCTTAGGAGTGTATTGGCCGAGCATGGACAAAGAAATACAAGAGTGGATCCACAATTGTCCAGTATGCCAGAAGAGACCCCCAGTGGAGCATGCCACTCTTTATCACGTGTCATCAATCCCCGATTGGAGTGCTCCATTGGTCGAGTTCATGAGATCGGGAACATTACCCAATCAGGCTAGTCTTGCAAGAAAACGGAGCATGGAGCAAGAGGCTCAAGACTATGCCTTAGTAGGGGATAACCTATATAGAAGAGGCAAGGATGGTTACCTAAGACTGTGCGTACATGAATCAGACTACCTGAAAGTCTTAGAAACGGCACACAGCGGTGTTGCAGGTGGACACTTTGGGCCTGACAGAGTAATTAAGACCATTCTATTCTCAGGACTGTGGTGGCCCACTCTTCATATGGATGCACATACTTACGTGAAGAGTTGCGACACATGCCAACGTGCCCAATACCCGACAAGAAAAGATGAAATGCCCTTAAGGCCAATGATGGGAGAACGTGCATTTTCAAAGTGGGGTATAGACTTTGTGGGTCCCATCAACCCCCCAGCTAGGAACTCCCATGCAGAATACATTATTGTAGCCACAGATTACCTTACAAAGTGGGTGGAAGTAAAAGCCACGACAAAGAATGATGCTCAAACGACGGCTAAATTCTTATTCGAAAATGTGTTCACTAGATATGGGTTACCAATAGAGTTGGTTAGTGATAGAGGTACGCACTTCTTGAATGAGGTCATTGAAAATCTCCTTCAAGAATTCATGGTGATGCATAAGAAATCTGCACCCTATCACCCACAGGCTAACGGACAAGCCGAGAGCACGAATAAGATCCTGTGTAACGTATTGACGAAACTGGTCAATAATAAACGCTCTGATTGGGACAAACAACTTCACCATGTTGTTTGGGCATACCGAGTTGCCTACAAAACGGTACTCAATGCCACCCCATTTCAGATGGTCTTCGGACAAAATGCGGTGCTACCCTTAGATTTCCTAATTCCAGCTTTAAGAGTAGCACAAGAGCATGAGTGGAATGGACACGAGTTGTCCTCTAGGATCTTTGATCTAGAGCGCTTAGGTGAGACGAGGCTACGAGCAGCAGCAGGCATCTATGCTGCAAAGAAACGGCAAAAGGCATACTTTGATGCCCATGTGAAGGATAAGGGCTTGAAGGCAGGGGATCTAGTGTTAGTCTACACATTGAAACAACACGCAAGAAAGCTAGAAAAGAGAGGCTATGGACCTATGATCATTAATAGGATCTCCACGAGTGGAGCAGTACAACTAGCCACTTTAGAGGGGCATGTCCTCCCAAACTATATTAGCGGATGCAGAGTCAAACTGTATCAGGAACCCCTCACGGAGGAGATGCTAAGCCGACTCAATATTGCTAAGCAACGTAAAGAGGAGGAAAAACGAATTCGAGAAGAAGCACAGGCAGAGGCCTTAGAGCGTATCAGAAGAATGAAGTTGAGGAGACGAGGAAGGGACCAGCCTATGACTGACACCCAAGAGTCTCCAGGCTATCACATGGCCATGTGTGAGACTTCAGGTGAACGTACCCATAAGATAGTGGACCGACGACCATTTGTGACCCTAGAAATAGGACAAAGAGCTAACACAACAAGCTTGAGGGCTTTAATTGATTCAGGAGCAGCCACAAGTGCAGTTCGGCTTTCTTATTGCCAGCAGCTGCAATTGGAGGTGAAACCCATAGAAGCTTACCTGATAGGATTAGGAGGTGTTGAAACCCCTTGTATGGGAGAGGTGGATCTTCCCCTCTACATACAAGAGGTCCTCATGCCAGCAAAAGTACTAGTGTGTGAAGACGAGGATCTGATCGAACCTCTCGTCTTAGGCCAAGACTGGATCTATGATCACGCAGTCAACCTCAACCTAAGAAGTGGACTTCTTCAGGCTTGGGTAGGCCAAAGTCGCCTCACGGTTGAATTAGAAAATCAAGCGCTCCAACCAATAGAACAGGCACCAACTCCTGGTCCCTCCAGGAATCCACAAGAAGATAACCATGTTGTGCTTGTCCAAACTTCTATGGTGCAGAGGAATGTCAAGCTTGCTGAAGGTTCAGGAGCCAAGAAGGAGTTCCTAAATGATCCAAAGAAGATCCTAAACGAACTGACCGAACATCACTCTACACTAAGGAGGCCGCTGATCGAGAGGCAGGAGCGCCAACCCGCACAATATAAAGCATCTCATGGCGTGAAGCAGATCTGGATACGCAAGGATGGAAAACCCACAGCTCCAATAGCAGATTCTCAAAGAAACAAGAAACGAGCCTCGCTATCAAGGAACAAAGTGAAGAAGCCCCCTAGGATAACCCCTAGGCATACTATTTCTATTTGGGTTCCTAAGCGGTCAATGAAGGCCACCCCTAATGCTAGACAGATATGGGTGCCCAAGGCTAGCTTACAAGCCCAAATTACTTCACCTACAGGCACGAGGATAAAGCAGCTTTCACAAGCACTCTTGGCCAACAACTCAGAAAGTGACAAGATACCTACACCTCTCACTGTCCCCACTCCCATCAACCCCACGAATGTCCGGAAATGGGTACCCACAAGGTCCCACATACATCACACACTCAGACCGAAATCTTCAACTGTCCTTAGCTCTAAGAGCTACGACTCCTGTATCAAAGTGTGGAGAATTAAACGGTGTACTAAACCCCTGACCCTATTCTGTAAATCCGTCCACACTAACACAGAAGCATTCCGAGCCCATTGCATAACCAAAGTATGCATCTAGGATGACACTGACCTTTAATCACCACTCACACATATCATAAACACCTCACCACTAATCACTGACCTCCGGGATTGTCGTGTTAGTATTGTGAAGGGAACACCATTACATCTTGTTTCCTATGCAACACTAATGTGCCTTTCGTCTTCCAGCAGATAAGCAACCTACTCTCATGGCAACAGCGGCAGGCACAAGCTCTCAGGCAGGATCTGGTGCTCCTATCAATTGGGATGCCATGCCAGTGGAAGCTCCACCAACGGCTAGGCCTGAAGAATTCCTGAATGTGCGAAGAATTCCTATTCCAGATCCACCCAGTGGGCTAACCGAAAGAGTAAAAGGGCACTCCCATTGGTTCAATGAAATGCCAGGGGATTTGGGAGACGCAGATCACATCTGGGAGTCCAAGATGGAGTGTGGAGGGGTTTGGTGGACCTTCCAATTCTTTTCAAGAGAATTTGAGACCTTGCAAAATGCAGCTCCACTTCAAGAGATCTGGCAAAAGGCAGGACTTCAAACTTACTTCAGTGCAGCTCTACCAAAACCTGACTTCCTCAGGTGTTACTACTTGATTGCTACGATGAAACCCACCGGGGATAAAGATCATTCAGGCACATTCTGGGTGCCCTCCTTATCTAATCTGGAGGAGATGAGGAAGTTTGAACTAAATGTAACATTAATCAGGGAAGCCCTTCAAATGTATGGCACTCATGTGCCTTCAGATCGCGACCCCCTGATACCAGAATCAATGAAAAGCAATAGAGTCAAGAAGCTCAAAGACATGTGCGCCCTCACCCCCAACATCGCCATACCCCTGCGGATGTGCCTCCAGCACTTCGCATTTCCAGCTCAGGACCGTTTCACTCAGCCTCACAAGAAGATATGGTACGGATTGTATTTAGCAGAGACCAGAAGCTTGCCCATTAAGATGCCGGTATGGATCTTAGATCAGGTATATGAGGCAGGCAAGCGGGGGGTGAGGAAGCCCACCCTACATGGTTGCTGTGCGTTGACTAGAATCATCTACAGATGTCTGGCGTATGATGTGCCAGTTGCTCGAGCCCTAAAGTATGCACATCTGGAGTTGTTTAAAGGGCGAAAGTCAGGGAGTCAGCCTGCAAAAAGAATGCGTGGATCCCTTTCACAAGTCCTGATCCCTCCAGCAACCACTACCGAAGTCTCCACTAGAGAGGAAGCCCCGGTGGCACCAATCACAATCCATCTCCAGGAGTCTCAACCAAGAGAGGTGGTACAGCCCACTCCCTCTGCCCCTCCGCTACCTACCGATGCAGAATTTGCAGCGATGGCCACTTTCACCGAAGACCCAAATTTTGATTTTGAAACATTTCTGCAGACGGCTCATCTATCAGACAGTGAAGGTTGCCCTGACAATGTCGATCCGGGGACATCAACCCAAAGAGAACATGCACGAGGCGAGACAAGCAGCGTACAGGAGCTAGGAGTGACGCAACCTCCTCAAAGACTAAGCACACAAGCTCAGGAGCAGGCACCAAGGAATAACCCAGAAGAGAGAGAAGACGAAGCCCCTGCATATACGGCACAGCTCAAATGACTATACCAAACAATCAAGCAGGTACAAAGACGCCATAAAATGTCAGAAGAAGCAAATAGGGCCCTAGTAAACCAGATGTTACAGTCAGAGCATATCGACCCCCAGTTTGTAGAATCACTAAATCTGTTGGCGGACACTTGTGGCATCAGTGAAGCAATGAGAACCATGGTCTATCAAGAGAACCCTGCTTATGATCAAAGAAGAATTGATACACGGCCGCGACAAGGAAAGATGATTCAGATGGAAGTATCTACCGCGTTAGCTACGTCCACATCAGAAGATGTGCACATGATTAGCCCTAGGCACAATGATGAACCGGAGGAAATTACGCATGCCCCATCTCCCCCATCATCTCCTATCCCACCCTCAGAGCCTCTCTCCACGTGTCTTTCTACACAACCATTCTCCTCCTATAGTGAGACCATTGTACACACCCCCATTTCCACTCTCCTTCCTTCACCCTCATCCATCTCTGTCACTCAAGTTTTTGAACCTCAATTAGGTCACCCTTTCTTCCCCCATGCCGTTGGACAACCATCTGTCACTAGTCAGACTCTTTCCATCTCTTTGCCCTCCATCCCTCCATTTCCTCCCCCCCAAACTCTACCTACCCCGTCCCTTGTAACTGCCTCGAGCACCACACTAACCACCCAACCCTCCTTCTGGACCTACCTTGTAAACATTCTTCAACAGGTTGAGGAACATAAGAAAAAGTCCCTTCCCCAAATTCACTCCCCCACATTCACGGCCACCACTATCACACCACCCACCGTCCCGGTGTTCACATTTCACGAATCACACTCACTCATGTCCGATCCCATGGACATCTCACCATCCGCTGGATCACCCACCACCACTGTTCTCACAACACCATCACAGGTTATTACACTCACATCACCACTTCCACACACGGTAGGCACAACATCCACTTTTCCCATTCCCACTTCCCAACCCCCTGCATCTTCCACCTCATTTAGTCTTGCACTCGACACGATGCTCGAAGCTGCCACTCAGCTTAAGCACGAATATACATTATTGGAAGAAAATAACAAAGGGCTTTGCACCCTCACAGCAACACTCCAAGAGCGTGTCAATGCTTTGGAGTTCATTCATACGGAGTCACAAAGCAAGATATCCGCCCTCGAACAGGCAAATGCGCAACTCAAAGCGAGGCATATGGAAGAGAGCAAAGCCATGGAGGAACAGCTGCGCGATCAAATGGGCCGCAATGCACGGCTTCAACGAAACATGGCTTTGCTACGACGACATCTGGCAGCAGCGCAAGAAGAGAATAGATGGCTTCAACAACAAAACCAAGAGAACCTCGAGGCTGCCATGGAGAACACCCTGGGAGCACCCATAGACCCGGTCAAATTTCAAGCGGTCCCCTCAGAAAGCATACAACAAATATTGGAAACGTATGCCAATATGTTAGAAGCACATGATCAGCTTGCCGACCAGCTAAAGGACTTACAGAGACCCCAAGAGTCTACACCACACCGACAGGAACATAAAGAAATGACAGACGCTGCTACTTCAACCGAACCTGAACATTCAACGACCAACGACGTGCTGGAGTTACGGCAGCAGATCGCATAATTAAAACTGAAGTTGATGCAGTACGAACGACCCCCTTCCCCACCAGAGCAACCGTCAGAAGAAGAAGCAGTTACCATCCCAGTGGAGGAAGCATTCGACGATGCCTACGAGCCTCAACCACTCCCAGGAGGACGCGTAACAGAAGAAGGTCAAGATACCTATGAGGAACCCCCATCGGCATGGATGAAACAAGTAGAGGAGATGGGGCAAACTCATCAGGAGCGGATATCCACTCAGATGCTGGCAATGAAGGCCATTGAGGACACCATCCTTCACTCAGAATACTTCAGGCACATCGCCCCTAGACGCCTTATCACTAGTTCAGAACTACAATACAAGCCCTATTTTGTATTGTTGGCTGACTACAATGCAGAAATCAAACGAGTCACCAACAAGTGCCCAACATTTGCCACACAGTTTGAACCAGAAGACATACCAGACGCGGCACGAAAAGGGGCCATATTCCAACCAACGTGGAGGCAAAAGTTACTCGAAACTTACCCAGAAATGCTTCGAACATGGGATCATGCCCCCATGCATTTGAAGTACAATCCTTGTTTTGGGCCAGTGCAAAGACGCAGATCATGGAAAGCTTTTGCCATCAAGGTTCAGAATAACGCAAACTGTAAAGAATGGCTCAACTACCCCGCTATCGCCCCCCCAACCGGTACTCCTACAGTGTCATACATGATTGCAACCATCAGACATTGGATACCACGCCTCCACCCTATGCCAGATGTCGCTGCCCAGATGATGCTCAAGATCCTCGACATGATGCAGGTCGTACTCAAAACTTTTCGCAATGTATGCCGTATTCAACCTCCTATTCCCGGGTTTATTAATGGTAACTACGACCTACTATATGATATGAGCACAACCCCGAGTATACGAGTGGCTTACGCATGGCATGCACGCATAAGATATCTCCCTGCCTGCTACAAGCAAACATTTGACGACATGTTCACCACGGGGTTTTGGGAAGCACATTCAGAGGTATTTGCGCCACGGCCTACGCATCTACTCCATCTCTTTGCATGCGAGCAAACGATGCATTTCGAGCTTTACACGATGCCACAACCTGACATGCCTGGTACAGTGGATTGGGAGGCCTTGCAACGAGATCTAATCAGAGGTTTAAAAATCAAAGAACAAGAATTGGCAACCGACCTCCTGCAAAAATACATTGATCAAACGGCGGAAAAGAGGTCTGTCAGAGGCGACAGACCCTAGGGGGGGGAGAGTGTTGACAGGATGCGGGAAGAAGCAAGTATGGACACACATGCAGATCTAGCACTGAGGCTACCCTTCATTTTTTTTCAAAACCCTAACATCATTCTAAAGTGATTCTCATCACTACAAACCCTTGTAAATATCATTTCACCTTTTTGTAGCTCCATTTTGTACAAGCCGAGGAGTCCTCGAGCTTGGGGAGCCTTAGATGTAAGTGCCTGCCAATTTTCATAATTTTTAGATCTCGTTTGGGCCCTCAAATAAGCCCCGGAACCTAATTTTTAACTAGGCCGGACACTAGGTCTGAACAGGGCCAAAGCTAGTCAAAAACTATAAATAGAGCTAGAGAGCTCATTTTTGGGGTTGGCTTCTTGTAGTTTGAACTTGTTTGAGAGCTTTCTTGCAATAGAAGTGATTCCATTGTCTTCCTCTCTTTGTCCTTACTGTGTGTGCGCGTGTGTGTGTACGTGTGTGCATGCTTGTGTGCTTCTCACTCACGCACTTGTGCTTCCACTTGCTCGTGGTCTTCATACCATCCTCATGTCTTCCCGGATTGACATTAAAGGAGGTGCTACTCATCACTGAGCTACAATCCTCAAAAAATTTACCAATGGTTCACTCCAATCTGGTACTTCGGCATTCCTTGCATAACTTATGGACATCTACTTTCGCAGTTGGCCAATATATCCCTAACCTTTGCAGAGTTGTAAAGTTTGTTGTTTGGACTGATGTTGTGGTAGTGCACCTACATGTGCTATGTGCAACCACTTTGCATGCTCATCTTCATCCACACAGCAAGCCAGTATGCCTTGATTGGTGTGCTTATACATGTTGCCTGCCATTATGTGATATTTCTGAGACCTTACTACTTCTTTGTCATTGGCTATCAATACAGAATGTTTAGGTCCAAAGGTGAGGATAGGCACTATATTTTTAGCCCATTCAGGCACTACTTCTAGATTGAACAAGTAAGCATCAGGAAGGTCATCTAACACTCCTTGATGAGACTCTCCTCAAGTTAGTCTAGAAAGGTGATCTGCCCTAAGGTGAGTCCTACCTTTCCTAACCACTACTTCAAAGTCATATTCCATTAGTAACATGAACCTGTATTGCAAGGTTTGTTCACTAGATATAGTAATGCTTGATGGTTTGTAAAAAATTTAAACTTATTTGCAAGCAAATAATGTCTAAACTTTTTAGCCGCATATACTATGCCTACTCCTTCTCCTTTTGTGGTGGTGTAATTCTGTTTAGCTGCATTCAATTGTCTACCGGCATAAGCAATTGGAAGATCCATATTACCTTCACCAGTAGGTTGTGGTAGTACACAGTCAATTGCATAATTGGATGCATCCACATGAACATGGAAGGGCTTGTTCCAATTTGGTGTAGTCAAGATTGGTGTTGAACATAATCATCACTTAAGCTCGTCAAACGATTTTTCACATTCATCCATCCACTTTAAGTTAGTCAAAAGAGCATATAGTCAGTAATAACCACAATGCCCCATGAAAGCTTGTACCTCCTTGACATTCTTTGGCCTAGGTAGCTCTACAATAGCTCTCACTTTCTCCTCATCTGTGGATATGCCATTCTTTGACACTGTGTGTCCTAGAATCTTGCCTTGCCTAACCATAAAAACACACTTTTCTGGGTTTAGGTAGACTTGATATTATCTACATTTGTCAAAAAATTGTCTGAGTTCAGGTATATGTGTTTGTCTAATGTTGGAATGAGCACAAAGATCATCAATATAGACTTCCAAGGAAAAAATAACTCTTTAATCACATGAAACATCAGCCTCTAAAAGATAGTCAATGCATTGGTGAGATCAAATTGCATTATCCTGAAAGCAAATATGCCCCACTCTGTGGCAAAAGCCATCTTATTCTGGTCTTCTGGAGTAATGGCCACTTGATTGTAACCAGAGAATCCATCAAGGAAGTTGTACACTTCCTTGCCTGCTACCCTTTCTAATAGATGCTTAGTGATTAGAAGTGGATAACTATCTCGAATAGCGGTTGCGTTAACCTTCTTTAAGTTAATGCATACACATAGCTTGCCATTCTTTTTGGGCATCACTAAAATGGGGGACACCCATTCAGTGTGTTCAATTTCATTATATGTGTATGGCTTCTGCTTAGAGGCTTTGGCATTTGAGGTCATGGGAATCATATGTGCGCATATGTCAGGGTCTACTCCTTCTAGGTCCTTATAACTCCATGCCAAACATCTCTTTATTCTCTCAATAAGGCTACCAACCCTTGTTCCTGATCCTCTATTAAATCATGTCATATGTAAGTGCATTGCTCTTCACATTCATCTATGGTCACAATGATTTTCTTTGTGGTTTCTTTGTTATCATTGGCCTCTCCTATGAGTGCTTCACATTTACATATCCTTATCATGACTCTTCCATCTTCTATCTCGTACTTCTTGAAATATTCATGGACCTCAAACAAAGATTCTTCCTCTTGGCGGTCACCTGTGTAGTTAACCTCACAGCATTCATAAGCTCTTCGTGTCTTTGAGGGTGAGCTTCTACTTCATACAGGAATTCTTCTTCTGCTGCACAAAAGGGATCCATAATAATTTACACCAAAGTTGAGTCGCTCTCTTGTTTGATTTCTTATGTGCTAGGCTCACACTCTTCAATAACCGAATCACATACAACTGGCTCTATCCGAATTAGGGGAAAAAATGAACCCTGCATGGGACTTTTAGATTAAGGAGTGATTAGTGATTGACCAATCAGAAGAGGGTGGTGGCCACAACCTATACCCTATAAAATACTAAGTTGAGGGGGAGAGAGGGGACAAGTTTCCCCCCCATTTAATGAGTTGCCTCTAGAGAGAGAAGGAATCTCGTAACTAGGTTGGGTCCAAAAAATCAATTTTTTTAAAAAGTTTAAAAGCTCATCATAACACCTCACAATGGACCCCCCATTAATTTTTAGGGTCAAAAGTGTTCTTTTTCACCACAAATTTGAAATTCGTTCAGGATTTGAGCTGGAAAAAATGACTTTTTTTAACAATACTAAGAAAAGAGGTATTTCCCTCCTAAACCTCATATTTTCATACTTGGTCACAAAAGGACATCTTTTTTCCACTCGTTTCTTTATGTAGCACACCATTGAAGCTCTTGTATGTGTATTCCAAGCTATTGGCATCTCCTATATTGAACTATTGTTGTAGATTGAAGACCTTGAACTTCAATGGCAACATCTAAAGGCTGTAGGCAACTAAAAGATGAAGTTCTCACATTAAAATGGCACAATATCAAAGCTATAGATGGACAATTATGCCACATGAGTACTTCAAAGGTGTATGAGTGTACATGCAACCCTCTAGATATGGGCCTCATTAAGTTAGACATCTTGAAAACTTGGTTCTTCATTGTGGCCACAAAGACAATGGGATGGTTGCTATTGCACAACATGTTTTGAAATGGCAACTACGACACTTGAAAACTCTACTATAATGAGATATTCTATCAATTGTAGTATCACTCTACAGTATTGCATGGTTTATAGTGTTGAATATATCTTTGACCTATGTAGATATGCTTTTATTTGTTAGCGGCATATTTCCTTCTATTTTGGTGGATGAGCAACCACTTCATACCCTTACAGGTTCTTTCCAAGAATGCATGAAGGTCTGAGCATTTTTGTGAAATTTTGAGTTGTTGATGGTGTTTAATATGTTTTTTACCTATCTACATATGTTTTGTTTGTGGTTTGGCTACATTTCTTTCTATGTAGTTAGAAGAACAACCATTCCATAGCCTTACAAGTACATTCTAAACATTGCATGAAATTTTGAAAGCATTAGTCATTCCATAACATTTATAATTTCTTAATGATGGAGTTTTTTTTTCTGTTTATGTAGATTACAACAATTTTTTTAGGTGAAAATATCCAACTCAAGACTAGTAAGGTTTTCTATGAGAAAAGATGTCTTTGATGGTCTATTTGAATATAAGCTATATTCACAAGGGCATAAGGTTAGGAATCTACAAATTTTTTATTATACATGTTATAAAATTTCTTTCTTTAATATTTATACTTTATTTTTTATTGTTCATAGGTTGTGAAGAGAGTGGCTAATATAGCTAAATTCCTTCAAATTTTAACTATAAATGAAGTTGGCAATTTTTTTGTCATATATATTTTTCTATGTGATGATTTTCTTTCTTTCTTTGAAATAGGTCTAACTTCAAAAAAATGAGAGAAATAGAAGAAATTTGAAGGGAATTTCAAAGAGGTTGATTATCCTGATGTCGCTTTCATGCAAGATCTACTCTCTTTCAGCTTGTTATTGTAGAAGATAAACAACCCCAACTCTTTGAACGATGGATTTATCCCAAATTTCTTATTCTTCTACCCAAGAAATCTACAAATCTCTCAATGGATTAGTCTTTGGAAGAGCAATTTGAGTTAATAACACATCTTTCCTTCTAAATTTTCTAGGGGTCTTTGCTTTTGGTTACATTCAAGAGCATCACCAAGTATCTCTTATTTCTAGCTAACCAATTCGTTTAGCATGAGGCCTCTTTTCACATTCTTCCAAGATAAGTATGGACAAGAGAAAAAAATGTCTCTGATGCCTTCTCTCTTACTAAGATATCTAAAAATCCTTTTGATCTAGAATTGGTCTAGAAATTCTTTACACCATGGATAAGCATCACAAATTTTGTGATGATTTCTTGCATTTGCAAGCACTTCAAGTTGTTGATACCAATAATTTGTAAATTTTCTAAGATTTTATATTTGTAATGAAAACATTTCTATTTTCACTTCTTTTTAGTCTACAACTGTGCATTTATAATTTATCTTGGTGATTATTCAATTTTCACTTTTATATAGAGTATGTTCATTTCACATTAATTGACATTTTATTGGTTCATTTTCTCGATAGATGATCATTTGTGAAGTTTGAAATTACAAAGGATATAAGTCTAAAAGATCATTCATGTTAGATATACTCAATACTTACTCCTCAAGTAACCACAAATGATCCGTGGTGCTCTAAGTTATAAGACCCCCATTGTGAGGAGAAACCACTTTGAGAGTACAAACATCCACGGAACCTTAACTTCTAAGATAGATGAGTTTTATATGTGAACATTTATGGTAATAGATGGTCTTGTGATTGAGGCCATGAGGTAAGTGGGGCATAAAAGTTTTTTAAATTTGAATGCCATTCAAGCTGAAAATAAAGGCCTTGTCGTGCCATGGAAATTCCCCATAGAACCTTAATGCAAGGCATTCAAAGGGGGATTTCCACCTTATGTGGGGTATAGAGGCACAATAAGACTTCTAGAAATGAGGATATTATCATAAATTATATTTTATAAACTATTTTATCTCGTGTGACTATGTTTGTTTATAATGGCTTCCATTGTAGAAGTTGTATATGCATGGATCACTATAGTCTTAGTGACTTGTTAGAAATAAGTTATGTGGCCCTAAAACTTTAAAGAATAAAGTTTCATATCCACTAAAAATAACCTTGCATGGCCTCAAAAGTAGCAAAAAAGAGGAGCCATAGAAACATGGGATAGGCCTTTGCAAAATTTCTGTAGAGGCCTATTGTGTGTTTCTATGGATGACCTTTTTTGGTGCTTTTGAGTTCATGCAAGTTTATTTCTAGTGGATATGAAAATTTATTATTATAAATTTAAGGTCCATGAAACTTGTCATGTGCTCAACTCAATTTACCAATGGAAAAATGAGTTTATAACCATAAATGATTTGTTTTACACACATAGCATGTTGAATTGAGTGCATATGATTGTGAACATATGATATAGATCAATGTGGACTTGACTATGTGTAAGAAAGGTTATGAAAAAGTACATTACCAATAAGATAATTTCACATTACAAGACATCTCTTCAAGAAGAATGATCACATAGTCATATATGGTCCTATCTAGTTTCTTAGGTTGTATAGTTCATCAATTTCCCTAAAATTTGAAAGAAGTAATAGTTATTTCCACCATTAACATGACCTCAAAGCACCAAAAAAGGGGCAATCATAGAAACGTGGGATAGGCCTCTACAAAAGTTTTGCAGAGGCCTATCTCGCGTTTCTATGGCTGCCCCTTTTTTGGTGCTTTTCGAGGTTATCAGGGCTCGAGATGTCAAAAATTAGATAAATAAAGAGTCGATAACATTTTCATAGAACTTAAGGTTTTACGATGGTTTCCTTTGTGTCTATGACACCACCTCCCTCTCAAAACGATAACTTCCATGTGAAGTAGTTATGTAACTGAGAGATTTTCTAGAAATTGAATCTTCATAGCTATTGGTCTTTTTAGAGTTCTTTATATGTTGTACTGGGACACAATGATGATGGATATCCATGATGGAACTAGAAAGGGTTTGTAGTATATCTAAGTAAAGAATCAAGGGCATGATTCTCATGATGGATATTACTCCTCTTTTGTCTCTGATGATGATCCTTTTGATGTGGAATGGTGATCCTGGAAGTCTTAAACCCAACTTTTCATCTTCTTCCTAGGACATTTGAATACCATGTGGTCAGTGACAATACAACTCCTTTCTTTCAAATTTTAGGTTCATGAAACTTATTATGTGCACAACTTAGTTCAACAATGGAAATACGAGTTTTGAATCTTAAGTGATTTGTTTTGCACATATACCATCTTTAAGAAAGTGGATACAATTATGAACATATGATATAGATCAATGTGCACTTGAGCATGTGTAAGAAAGATGATGAAAAAGTAGATTATCATAATGAAAATTTCATCTTACAAAATGTATCTTTTCAACAAGAATGATTACATAATCATGTATGGTCCCGTCTTGTTTCTTTGGTTGTATGGTCCTCATCTTCACATGAGCTACACACAAGTTAATATCTTTCAAAATAGAAGTAAGGAATGCATCTCCATCCTGCTTGAAGTGTTATTGATTATATCCACAATCTAGTGCATTAAATTTGAAGCACAAAGGATCTATAATGTTCGCTCACTTTTTTTGTTGCTTTTGCATTAGGAGAAACTTTTTAGGTTATGCTACATATGATCTATGATGTGGTTGGTAGTTCTTATTCATTTTACATGTATGCCTTGATTGAAATTATGACACAATTTATGGCATATGTTTCTTTTCTCATATGTGAGTAGTGTGCTTTGACCTTATAGTAGTGACTTTATAGCCTCTACTTGATGTGATGTTGGAATATGCTTATGTTTCATGATGGTTCCTTGAAGCTCTCCTTTTTTGAAGAGTTGGAATGGCTACTTCATGTTTCATCAGCTATGTTCTATTTGGAGGTATATTGAGTTCAAATGGTTCATCACCAATAAGTAGTGGATCTATTCTTCCCCTTTGTGTGTGTCCTTAGAATCTTTTTTTGAATGGTCACATATATGGTAGTTGATCTTCATCATGCTCTCAAGAATGATTCTATGGAAGAGGCTATGAACTATTTTAATATTTTTAATCGACTTCACTCTATCATATGTAACCACTTTATGGTTGTATGGTGACCTTTGTTGCATGTAGACCACTCATCCTCTCTAATTGGGCTTGATCCAAGGTGATCATTATGTGCCTTGAACATGGATAAGATATACCACAAAAACTTGTTAGTATAAAATAATAAAATGATGCCTCTTATGTAACTTCATTTCCAAGTTGAACCCTCAAAAACTTTTTGTGCATGACATTGATCATGATGCAAGGGACTTGTTGATAGCTTCCAATTTTCATTTGCAATGTTGTGTTGTAATTTCATGAAAACATTTCTAATTGTCAAAATCTTGCAAAAGTTGTTTGAAGGAAAGCAAGTGAGCATCCAACTAGTCGACATGCATAGAACCACTCATATGGCATGTACATTTTAAGAAATTACTATTAGATCTATAGTGGGACTTTTCCATTACTACTGTACTAGAATCTTGATTGATAAAAATCGATACATCAAAATTCTCCATACGATAATACATGTAATATTTCAATGAATAAAATGAGCACAACCTAAAGAAACAAACAACATCTGAATGTAGATTGTACTTTACCTTTCATTATTTCAAGTCGATTATGATTAGTATCTTTAATATGAATTTGAGTCTATCACCACAACATGTACCAAAAAGGTAAAAATATATAAAATCAAATTAAAAAGGTATGTGAAAAGAAAATTAGTAGAGGTAGCTTTTACTCTAGAAGAAAAATATTGATTTTTGAAGCCTCTATAGATTATTTTTTTTGTTTTGTACAAAACAGAAGCATATGTATATGAGTTCTTCATAAACTAAGCATATGATTTCTTCATTGACTCCTTAGTCATGGTTGCATGCTAAACATACTTAGGCATATTTTCTTTTATGTGTAAGTATTCAGTAGCAATATCAATCATGTCCTCTTTATAATTCATCCTCCTAATGAATAGCTTCTATAAGCATGGAGAAATTATTTCACATACATTTGCCTATCCATAATGTGTAATATTGGTGTCATTCTTTTGAAAAGAAGGAGAAGTAAGAGAAACTATTCAAAAATTTATAGTTCTTCTTTGGTGTTGATGAAGCACTTATTTCTTAGATGAATTACCTATGCAAGGGAAATATTGGTTTAATTCTTTTGCAAATATGAAAATAAAGAAATATATATACCTCATTGGAAGAATATGATGTCTGTGTCCTCCCACTCCAAGTGAAAGAGCTTCCAATGATGGTATTGTGTGTTTTTCCTTCTGAAAAATAGTAGATGAATACTCGAAAGTAAAATGAACAGTAAATCTTGGATTACAAGGAAAGAATGAACCACCTACTTGGACATGAATATTGTCATCTCATGGCAAAAAATATTCCTTGTGAGTGATTCCATTACTTTACATCTTCTCCTTGGGGAAAATTGTTCGAATACCCCATGGTTGCAAGAATTCAGATGGTAAGAGAGAGAAATAGAGAAGAGAATCAAAATAACATGCATAATGAACTAAGAAGTATCTGTACATAGAGAAAAGTACTTTTTTGATGAGTGAAAATGATAAAAATTTGAAAAGCTCATTTTTTGAGGTAATAAAAGTTACGAGTTTGATGGTGTGGCATTTACTTTTGGAGGGAGTTTGAAAGAAGAACTATTTTCAGTGATTTTATTTAAAAATCCATACAAAAAAGTAACTTCTGACATGTATATTAAGAAATGGGCCCTTTTTAGTAGTAGTAACTAAATATATGACTTTTCAGTCATATACAAGAAAATGTCATTTTTTATTCACAAATATGAATGGATATAATGATGTGTAAAGTGGAGTCTCTCTCTCTAGAGAGAGATGACCCTACTTGGGCCTAAAAAAAAGCCTAGTCCAGCCTACTAAAAAGTGCTCTATTAAATGCACTTTGTCCCCTCAAGCAAGAACAAGATTTGGCTTAAACCCTTAAAATTAGGAATCCTTACAAGGCCCATGCAAGGTTCATTTTTTCCCCTAGTGCATGAAGAGTAAAATTTCATAGCCATCTTCATCACAATGGGGTGTCTATTGGTCTTCATTGATAGCTACATCCATTGTTGCAAGGATTTCTTCCCAACCATGAGGTTCAAATTTTTGTCTAGAAACACTACATGTGCATAGCCTGGGTCTTGAATTGATCTATGAGTTCCCTTTGCACCTACCTCTCTTGTAGTTTCTCTTTTCTCCTCTTCTACTACCACTTTTCACATCCATAAGTGAGTATCTTCATGCATCCATGAGGATCCTGATCCTATGGAATGTAGTGACTCCGTATCATTTGTGGCTCCATGGACGGGATTCCATTGTATGGGGGGCCACGTCTCTATGAGAGTAGTCCTTAAGATTGAATTTGTTTGTAACACCTAAGTGTTGCAAATACAAGGAATTGGTTCCCCAATCCTCTACTACTTGCTATTGTCTCATGAAGGGTCTTCCTAAAATCATCTCATAGTCCTGGTTTTTGCTAAAGTCACATATAGCAACCCCCACAAGTAGTGAGAGTTATTCCTTCTAGGAGTCCTAAAGGTCTCTCTATGTGATCATCGGCCATTTGTAGTTTCATTCTTGTTGGCCTGAGTGTTGGCTTTCCCCAATGCTTCCATAGGGAAGTGGTAGCAATAGCAACTCCTACGCTTGATTCCAAAATAACCTTGATGTTGTAACCTTGATGAGTGATTGGAAGACAGGTGTTTCCTTCTTCTCCTTTGCTCAATTCTCCTATCTTGTCCAAGGATATTTTTGGCATTGTTTGATGTGATCCTACATGGGAACGAGGTTTTGCTACTTCTAGCACTTGATTGGCTATATGTTTCCATAATTATGGCTTAACCTTGATTAGCTCCTCTAAAGTGAGATTGCACTACATTTTAGTGTTCTTTACTACCTCCGTGTTCTTAGGTATGACCGAGTCTTCATTCCATATCATGATTGTGGGTGCTCTCATACAGGTAGACTTTGCTTCCCATGGACCTATAAAATGGGGTAGTTCTTATAGGGAATTAGACTCGAACTCTAATCATTCATTAGACTAGGCAGCCTCTTGTTCTCCATAAATGGAATGAATATCTTGTGGGAGTTGGTCATGTAGATCATCCACAAGTTCAATGGGTGGAGGATTTTCACTTTCTTTTGCCCATTTTTATTCTTGAATCTCTCTTAGAAATTCTTGGGAATATCCAATCATGGAAGAAGAAGTGTCTGGTTCAGTGGAATTAGGCACATAAGCTTCCTAGGGAGGAATGCTCATTCTCTCACTTGCCTTGTCCTTACCTTGGAAGGTGGCTTCCTTTCAAGATTTTGCAATTAAACTCTCCAATCTTTCTAATAGTCCATCAAAATGCAACCAAGTCTTAGCTGAACTAGAGTAATTGAAGAGGCAGCTGGCATCAAACATGGTTTGAGCCAATTCTACCATCTTAGCACAAAGCTTGATTTGTTCAATCTCTAGATCAACTCTAGGGTAACAGTTTTCATGATCCGTTACATTTGGCCTTCTTGGATTCTAGCCTAATATGCTTTAAGCATCATGTCTAGGTCTTCGAGAGTGGGATCTATAAGGAGTAATCCTACTCTAGGTGGTGGATTAGATGGTGGTGGATTGGAGGGTGATGGGGATGGTGGTGGTGGTAGTGATGTGTGAGACTGCATTTGAAAGGTGAGTTCAACTATCTTGGCTTTTGTTTCTTGTAAGCTTTCCTCTAGATCACTCATCTTCTTAGACCATTGTCTCTTCATTCTCTCGTGGCTATCTTTCCAAGCTCTAGTCCTTTTCTTTGTTAGGCTCTCAGTCTCACTAACCTTGGAACTCTTTTCCTAGACTAAGCCTTGGTTTTGTTGTAATGCTTGAGCTCTAGTGACCACTTGCACTGGGGTAGTGGAAGTCACACTGCCAATGGAATCTACTACCAACCCAATCACATTGATAGGAGTGATTTTTGGCCCATTGTTTGGGTTCTTCGAGCAGTCTTCTAAGAGGTGCTCTTTCCCATAATCTTGACACAAACCTTGAATTGTCACTGATTGGGGCTACATCGATGCAGGCATAGGGCAATCACGAATGAAGTGATCACGTTGGCATCTGTAGCACATTTCCTCTAGGTACTGGGGGTCTCATTTGTGTAGATTGGGGCCGAGAACTAGGATTTGCATACATGACAATAATGTATTCTGGCCCCCCCTAGATTCACTAGGGCCTTTGTAATAGTATGTTTCATTATGCTTAGGTGATGACATATAGTAAGCCTACAGACTATCGATATGAGTCGAGTCAAAACTGTGATCATTCGGATCACTTTTTGAAAGCAATGGTGAGATTCGCACTAATGATTTATTCAGGTTTTCTTCAGTAGTAGCATACTTCACTGGGAACACATTGGCAGGAGGTGGAGGTTGTTGGACCAACACTAGGTGCGGCCTTTGTTGAGCCTGATATTGTGGCTGGTAGGGTTGCTGGGATCTACCATACTATTGTGGTGGGTATTGGTTCTGGTATCTTTCTTGTTGTGGATATGAATGTGGATAATTTTTTCTAATAACTCGCTTATTATAAGGGCAATCATGTGCACTTTGGTTAGTGTACCTCCTTTCTATGGTGCAGTATTGGCTATTATGGTTCGATTGGGGTTGAGCCATAATTGGACACACGTTAGCCATGTGGTCTCCTCCACAGGCATAGCACCTTTTCACTAGGTCAAATCTAGGTATCAGTTTGCTAGAGCCTCCTAATTTCCGGGCTACCTTCGCTGCAAGTTCCTCAATAGATGTGGATTGTTTGGAAGTGAGGCTAGTAGAGCCATCTGAATCTTTATAGATTTATAAAAGCTCCAAATCCTCCCTTAGATTATCCTCAATGTCTATGCACATGTGCACACACTCTTCTATGGATCTAGGGTCCTTTAAGTACACATAAGATCTCAATTTGGTACTAAACAATCCATCTAGAAATAAAGCCACCTGCTTGGCGAGAGTGGGTAACTCTGGCATTGAGAATCTTCTGAATATTGCCTAAATCTTCTCCCTATGATTTTAATTGTTTCTTGAGGTGTTTGTTTGAAGCTATGTATCAACGAGGAATTATTGTGTCTGATGCCACTCTTAGAAAACTTTGTAATGAAGGCTTCTAGTACTTGGTCTATGTTTCTAAGTTGCCTCTCGTGTAGTGGTTGAAACCACGTAAGAGAAGTGTTCTTAAGTGTTAGACCAAAAGCATTGTATTGTGTGGACATGCTATCAACTTGTTCAACCCTCAATACTTGCCTAAATTTTGCCACATGATCATAAGGGTCTTCTGTACCATCGAAATGATTCTTCATAGACTTGACCAATTGTGTAGGCCTTAAGGTCCTCGTGTGTTCTCTAGGTCTTGGCAAAGGGAATTCATTTGCATTTCTTTGATTTCTTGGGTCTCAATGTCTCCCTTTTTCCATTTGTTCTATCTATGTTCTCATTCTCTCTCTTCCTATTGGGTTAGCAAAGCTTACCTCGGGTCTGTCTCTACTCATGTTCCTTTGAGTTCCATGAGCCTGGGATATTCCAACTCCTTGACTGACCAAAAGAGACATTGGATCTTGGTTGGGGAAAAACAAATTCACCCTTCCAAGTGTAGGCATTGCCAACCATGCTCCAAGACCACAAAGACCCTCTTTGAAGTATTGTACTAGGTCACTTCACCCGGGGTATCAAGATCTTTGAATTCATATATTGTAAGCATTCCCACTTCATTAGGTTGGTCGAGTTTATACCTCTAGAAAGCCTCGTCTGTCTCTCAGTTTAGGAGAAAATATATGCTCTTATTGTCTTGGGGAACCCACTTTGGAGTGATTATTCTAGTTAGGACTGATTTGCCTCGAGGGGTTTTTGGCTCTCTTCCTAAGTTCCCTTGCTCTATGTCACCTATTTCAGCCTCAAAGATTATATTGCCAAATTTGTCTGTCCTATTTGGCTGGTTGGTGACCACGTACATGGTCCCTTCTTTATCTATGCATACACCATTTTTTAATTTGACGACTGGATGTTCTAGTCCAATGGGTTGATCTGGGTTTTTAATTTGGACAACAGATCTTCTTAGACCATCTGCATAAATGCGAGCACCGAATTGGTTGGTCCTGATGTATTCCAATCAAGTCTTGTAAGGTACTTCTGGTTTATCTAGGTATGCTACTCCTGAGCTACCTATTGGTCTCTCCATGTTGTACGACATCTCAGAGTCACTTGTTTTTTTAACTTAGAGCGTATGGGTAATCACTCAACCGTTGGGCCCAAGACCTAGCAATATGATTGAAACTAGCTTCAGAGGATCTGAGGCTTTGTCTATCTTGTCCTAGATATCTTCCTGACCTAAGGTTCATAAACCTTGGTGGTTAACCCAATTTTTCCTAGTACAACCTCGTTGCAGAGTTCTCTCGTATTAGTCACTAATTCTTTTTATTTTCCTTAGGTTGGAATTTTTTAAGTTATTTTACCTACACCATTACAAAGGCCTTAGACAAAAACACAAATATCTTGAGAGATCATGTTGCCTATTTCAACCCCTAGAACCTTGAACCAACATAGCTTTTCCATATGAAATCTGTTTTTTGAGCTATAGAGTGCATTTTGAATCCTACATGACCTCAACTGCTCTTCTTAAGAATAAGGTGTTGTTTTTTAGATAGGGTAAATTGAAGTTGACCCTCAGGTGGGATTAGGAAACCTGTGGGGCTCTAGAAAATTTTTGTGCAATACAAAAGTTAGAAAAAGGGTCTTTAAAAATGGCTAAACTTGGAATTGTTACGGGATCATTAAGAGCTCTTAGAGAGACCAAAGTAAGGTGCTCATGCATGTAAGCTTGGGAACACACATTCTAGGCATACAAGTGCAAACAAGGAGAAGCGACTTGAGGTTGGAAGATTTCTCTAACCCCTCAATTAATTTTTTAGCATAGGCTAAGTGCAATTAGTGGTTGTGACTGATTAGAGACATGATAGTGTTGGAAGCAGTCAGAGGCACAGTCAGAGGCACTGACGACATGGAAGCATGTAAAGACGGAGCAGGGAGCCAGTCGGATCATTTTTTCAAACAAATATGTTTCTTATTATTTCTTCAAACATCCAACAGTGATTTTCATCACTCTTGTAACATAGGTAATATAGACAAAACCCCATTTTGTAATCCATAGCTCCATTTTGTGCAAGCCGAGGAGTCCTCGAGCTTGAGGAGCTTAGGTAGAATGCGCGTACCAATTTTTGTTATTTTTAGACATCGTTTACCCTTCCAAATAGCCTCTAGGACCTATTTTTTAACTATGCCGGTCACTAGATGTGAAACCGGTCAAAACTAGTCTAGAAACTATAAAAAGAGCTAGAGAGCTCATTTTTGAGGTTGGTTCATGTTGGCTAGTGTGAGCTTAGAGCTAGTGTGAGCTTGTAATAGTGTTCTTGAGTAATAGAGCTATTTTCTCACCTTCCATTGTGTCTTGCTTGTCTCTTCATTGTGTGTGTGTATGTGTGTGTGCTTCTTTGTGCTTCTCACCTTCACTCTCACATCATCTCACGTTCACGATCTTCATATCACTCCTACCTCTCCCACGGATTGACATTAAGGAGGTGACGCTTCTTAACGTGGTATTTACCATTGTGCTAGAGCAACACCAAATTTGGCGCCGTTGCCGGGGATCGAGTCTAGGACGAATGTGTGATGGTAAGAGTATAGCAAGAAGTGGCGTTGGAAGGTAAAAATTTCAGTTTTTTGTTGTTATTTTTACTTAGTTTTTAGTGTTTTTCACCTTCCCCATACTCCATCTTCATCATCGCATCATCATCTTCATCTCCAAAAAAATCAGAAAATTCACCATATCCACCCATTCACCTCATTTCCCCTCATTTGTGCATGCGAGAGAGCGAGAGAGAGTTTTTGCGCTTGTGTGTGCTTGTGTTTTCTTGAGTTTTCTTGCAGGTACAGAGCTCCAGTGCATCAGGAAAGCTTGGAAAAGGTAAAAATTTACTCTCTGTCAAAGATCTGCCGAGTGTGGCGGACCATCGCGATGGTCTGCAACTTTCGGATTTTGAGGTAGGCGACCACACCACGAGGTAGGCGATCCCTGCGCATACACGAAACCACAGCTGCATCCCAAAAATTTTCAGTTTGGTGGACCATCGCGATTGGCTCAGACCATCGCGATTGTGTCGCACCATCGCGATAGGCTCACGCCATCGCGACGGCTCGGCCGGACCATCGCGACGGTTCGCTTTTTCGGACCATCGCGACGGTTCACTTGAGCCATCGCGACGGTCCACTTGGACCATCGCGATTGTTCAGCTGACCCCGGACCATCGCGATTGGCTCACGCCATCGCCACGACAGTGCCACGTGTCAAGTTAGACCATCGCGACGGTTCGTTTTTCGGACCATCGCGACAGCCCAAAATCGGACCATCGCGATTGGCTCACGCCATCGCACTTGTGACCATCGCGACGGTTCACTTCGGACCATCGCGATTGTTCACCTTTTCGCGCCATCGCGATTGTCCGCCTGGTCACGCCATCGCGACGGTTCACTTTTTCGGGCCATCGCGACGGTCCATTTCCACGCCATCGCGACGGTCCATTTCCACGCCATCGCGATCGTTCACTTCGGGCCATCGCGACGGTTCACCTTTTCGCGCCATCGCGATTGTCCAACTTTGACCGTTGACCCGCGCCATCGCGATTGTTCGCCTTTTCGGGCCATCGCGATTGTCCAAATTCCACGCCATCGCGACGGTTCGCTCGGACCATCGCGACGGTCCCAGACCATCGCGATTGTGCACCCCCATCGCAAATTTTGGGCTCCAATTTTTGACCAAATTTGAGGGTATTTTTGAGAAATTTTTGGATCATTAGACTCATAGGAGACCCCTTAGCTCATATTTGAAGGAAAACCTGATTGTCAGTTTTTACCCCCCAGGGCCTGAACGCGTATAACTTTTTCATCCGAAGTCCGTTTTTTGAGCTTAATAGCTCGTGACGAGTACTACGTGACCTCAACTGTTTTTTTCATAAAGAATACATCTATTTTTAGAGAAACTATTTTGAGGTTCACCTAGTTTGGGACTAGGAAGTCAGGGGGCACACATTGAAAATTTGGGCAAAACGAGAAGGGACTTAAAAAGGTGTATATGCTCAAGTGTTTGATCATCTTGTGAATTGGTCTAATATTGGAATTTTCCAGGTCCAGCAAGGGCAATCAAAGGCAAGCAAGCAAGGCAGTGAAGGCAGCAAAGCTTGGGAAGCACGGCTTCTTGGGCAACAGGGCATCAGAGCAACCAGAAAAGCCGACTCGAGGTTGGAAGATTACTCAATCCCCTCAGTCAATTCTTAGCTTAGGCTAAACGGTAGTTGTGGATTAACGACGATAGGAACGCCTCAAGTTCAAGATACCTAATTCTTTCAAGTCTAAGACTTAAAGTAAAGGTGTGTGTGACGAAAACCTAAAGAAAAGAACATAAGTCTGACGGAACGAGAACTCAAAACTATAACGGAAAGTCGAATTCCTGACGCATACATTAAGACAAGAATCCAAAGAAAATTAAAAAGAATCAAGAAAGTAATCACAAAGGACCATTGACGATCTAAGTGTGTAATTGAGCGTGCAAGGAAGAAAATTAATGAACCTTAGATCGGGCAAACATATAGGTAAGTCGGACAGAAGAAGCCTTAGATCATCAGAGGCTAGTGTAAGAACTACTGCTCGATCTTGGGCTCACCAGTTGAATAGTAGTTATCCCTACGAGTTGAGCTCAGAATCAAGTGAATCAGAAATGGCATTTAGCACAGACAGACCAGAAGGAGGGTCTCATGTAGCATACCTAGAAAAACCAGAAGGACCCTATAGAACGCAATTAGAGTTTCTCCGAACCAACCGATTAGGTGCTCGCATCTATGAGGATGGTTTGCGAAGGCAAGTGGTGCAACTGCACAACCCTGATCAACCCATTGGATTGGAAAGACCAGTGGTGAAATTCGAGAGAGACGCTTACATAGACAAAGAAGGAACCATGTACGTTCTAAGCACGCAGCCAAACGATACTAATGAGTTTGGCACAATTCAATTAGAGACGGAAGCGAAATTTCAAGGAAAAGAACCGTTGGAAGAACCTAGAACACCTAGAGGGAAATCCGTATTAACAAGAGTACTCATCCCAGAGTGGATCCCTCAAGATAACAGGAGCACCGAGTTGTTTGTAAATAAAGAGACAGATGAAGCCTTTTGGAGGTACAGAAAGGAACACCCTGGTGAGATAGGCATCATTACAATCTATGAATTCAAGGACCCAGATACACCTGGAAAGGTTGTATACCTGGATGAGACTTCAGAAAGAGTCTTTGTGGTGCCTGAGCGCGCTAAAAGCACATATACATGGAGAGGTGAATTGATCTTCCCTCCATCTAGAACGAACATGAATACAAGTCAACAAGGGGCAGGAACATCCTCAGCCCATGGACATCAAGGAGAAGGAAATAAAGAGAGACCGGAAGTAAGCTTTAATCACCCCATAGGGAGAGATAGAACAACCTCGAACACGAATAGAATGGATAGACAAAGAGATCATGGAATACCAGGTGGTAGAGATGATTTTCCTCTACCTAGACCACGCGAACACGCAAGAGTATTGAGACCTACTCAATTAGTAAAATCAATGAAGAACTACTTTGATGGGACAGGAGATCCCTATGACCATGTTGCAGAATTCAAGCAAGTACTAAGAGCAGAACAAGTCGAGGACATGTTCACGCAATACAACGCATTTGGACTAACGTTAAAGAATACCGCTTTAACTTGGTTCCAACCATTGCAACAAAGGCAATTTAGAGACATCCATCACTTTTTAGAGTCATTCATCACTGAATTCTCTAAAAGTGGGATTAGACACGACACGTCTTCGTTGATTCATAGCTTTAAACAAACCCCTCAAGAAACAGTAAGACTGGCAGGACGTAGGTTCAGACAATATGTCGAACGATGTCCAATGCAAGAGCTACCCTCACAAGCTAAGCAAGTGTCTTTGTTTTTAGATGGCTTGTTGAGCGCTAAACTACGCTCCTATGTGTACCTAAAAGAACCCAGAACGCTAGAGGAGTGTGTAAGAATATGTATAGACATCGAGGACAACCTAGGTGATGAGTTAGAACTCTCAAAGGTCTATAAGGACTCAGATTGTTCTTCTCTAGCATCCACAAAGTTGTCTAATTCGATAGATGACCTAGCAGAAAAAGTGGCCCAAAAACTAGGAGTTTCTAGTAAACAGGTGCCCAAGCTACCAACGAATGTACGTTGTTACACTTGTGGTGGAAATCATTTGGCAAACATGTGCCCCAATGCACCACAACCACAAGCCAACCCTAGTGGCCAAACCGTGAGACAGAACTATCCGCAAGCATACCCGCAACCAGGTAGGTATCAAGGCCAATACAATGCTCAGCCTTATTACTATAGGCCTCCTCAGAACTACCCATACCAGGCTCAACAGAGACCTCAACCCGTCTTAGCTCAGCAGCCACCCCCACCAGCGAATCTCATCTCAGTCAAATACGCTGCTGCAGAAGAGAACCTAAGTAGGGCCTTAGTGCCTTCTTCACCCTTGATCACCGAAAGTGACCCGAACTCAAACAGTTTTGACTCTACTCATGTAACTAGTCCACCCGCTTATTACACGGAGTCACCAGAACATGTGGAGACATATCATTATGATAGTCCACCAATGGAACCTAGTTGGGAGCCAGATTATACTAATGTGATGTACGCAAACCCAAACCCACGGCCACAATTGAGACAACAGAGACCACAGGGCCCTAGAGGACCATGCTTTAGGTGCCAAGGAGATCACTTCATTAAGGATTGTCCACATCCCCCAATAGCAAGGCAATCACAGTACTATAACATACAAGGCTTTTGTGCCGACTGTGGCAAAGAGCACATAATCAAAGATTGTCCTAAGAACCCAGTTAACGCTTCGAATGTGACACCGATCAATGTGATAGGTATTGTAAACAACGCAGATGGATCCAACCCTACATACGTGCCTATCCAAGCGATAACCAGAGCCCAGGTGCTCTTACAAAACCAACAACTTAATCAAGAGAAAGTAGCCGGAACTAGTGAAGTTGCAGAATCGAGTAGTAAAAAGACGAAATCTTGGAAAGATTCCAGAGAAAGAATAAAGAGAAAGTGGAGTAAAAAGATAACGGAGTTGGAAGGAAGTCTAAAAGAGTCGAGAGCCAAAATACAAGAATTGACTTCACAAGAATTGAATCAAGAAGACCCAGCTCCAAAATCAAGATCAGTTTTAGCGGAACCCATACCCGAAGATCTAGACATGATGTTTCGTGCATATCAGGCTAGAATAAAAGAGGGACCTCAAGTAACGGAAATGAGTAAAAACTACCCTCGAGCTGATCTAGAAATTGAGAGAACTAAACTTTGCATGAAAATGGTAGAACTAGCACAAGCTTTGTTTGAAGCCTCTAGATATCTTAATTGGAATAACATGGCAAAACCGGAATTACACTTCCAAGGACTAATGGAGAGGCTAGAACACTTGATAGAAAGCAAAGAGAAAAAGGATCAGCCTAGGAACCCTCTTGTCCCAGAGACACAGGAGAGGAATGCACCATCCCTGTCTCAAGTACCCAATACAGAAAGTCAAGATAACCTATCTTCCATACATAGGTACTCACATGAATTTTTGAGGGAAATCCAAGAAGAGAAGTGGAGAAAAGAACAGGGAACTCATCCTCCTATTCAAGAAATAAACGACTTGCAGGAACAATTTCCCCAAGACATCCCCTCTATTTACGATGATGTAGAGGTGGAACAACTGAGTGAACCCACAGGATTTGAATCTAATTCTTTACAAGAATTACCTCAGTTCACAGGACCTTGGGAAGCAAAGTCTATTAGTATGAGAGCACCCACGATAATAGTGAGGAATGAAGAATCAGTGATCCCTAGGAACACGGATGTGATCAAGAACACGAAAGTACAGTGTAATCTCACTCTGGAGGAATTGTTAAAGGTAAAACCAGAATTGTGGAAGCACGTAGCAAATCAATTCCCTGAGCTAGCTTCCACGCCCTCTCAAATAGGATCACATAAGAAGGTACCAGAGATACCTGTGGAAAAGATTGGACACGTAAGCGAAGGAGAGGAAGGTAACACATATCTTCCAATAACCCATCAGGGCTACACCACGAAAGCCATCTTAGATTCAGGAGCCGGAGTAGCCATCGCTACCACCGCTTTATGGAAACGTTGGGGTAAGCCAGCACTCAGACCCTCCAGGATGAAACTGCAAATGGCTGATGGACACATAGAAAAACCATTAGGTTTACTAGAAGGCATATCCCTCACCACTTGTGGTGTAGAATTTGAGCATACCTTTGCCATTTGTGACTTTGCAAAAAATCATGCTTATGAGATGATATTGGGACGACCATTCATGCGTCAGTTGCAAATTGTACAAGATTGGGGAACTAATTCGTTGTACTTGCAACATCTAGGAGTGACTACTAAAGTCAATCTTAAAGACTATTCACATCGAGATGTACCCCCAATACAATGGAATACCATCCATAAAACACCAGTAGAGACAGAATCCGTGCACTCATTAGAATCAGACCCTTCTTGGTTGCATGAGGATACCCATTTATGGATGTGTAAAGTAGCCAAACAAGAGGAAGAAAGATTAGAAGCCAGGACCTTAGGTGCAGAACAACATCCACGAACCCTTCAAGATCCAGCATATGCACCTGTAGTATTCCCAGACGAAGAGTTTGAACCCCATGGTTGGGCAAAAATACTAGCAACCATGGATGTAGCCATCAATGAAGAACAATGGACACCCCACTGTGACGAGGATGGCTATGACATTTCAGTTTTCACGATAGAGCTGATCATGGGCGATGCAATCTTAGAGGAGCGTGAACCGAACACTGATGCATTCGAGGATGCAAGCGATTTCGATTTAGAATCAATTATCATGGACCCACCCTTTGCATCAGAGGAAGAATACTTCTACGAAGTAGAGACTCACACTCAGAAACACGAGGAAATTACGAACGAGGTAAGGTTAGCCACAGAAGTGACTATTAAGAGTGAAGGCAAGAAAAGGAAGAAGAAAGAAACCATGACAGAAAAAGAAGAATCTTTGTTTGAAGTACCCGAGAACTTCAAGAAATATGAAATTGAAGATAGAAGAATCATGGTACGAATGCCTAATGGAAAAGCGAATGATGGACAAGTATATGATAACCGAGAGAAAACCAAGAAAGTAATAGTTGCCATAGAAGGAGAAGAAGAAAAGTGCACATATATAGGGCATGATTTGACGACTGAAGAAGAAGAAGAGTTAGTTGCCCTATTGCGCGAATATAGAGATGTTTTTGCTTGGAGTTACAAAGATTTGAAAGGAGTAGATCGAGATATATGTTCTCATAGAATCCCTATGACTCCAGATGCAAAACCGACAAAACAGAAACCTTACACGTACAATGATAACTACGCTGCGAAGATTAAAGAGGAGATAGATCGCTTGATAGAAGCAGGATTTATTTACGAAATTGAGCATACCGAATGGGTATCCCCCATAGTGGTTGTGCCCAAGAAGAATGGAAAATTGCGTGTGTGTATTAACCTTAAAAAAGTTAATGCCGCAACGATTAGAGACAGTTATCCTCTTCCTATCGCAGAACATCTATTGGAAAGAGTTGCGGGCAAGGAAGTTTACAGCTTTCTTGATGGATTCTCAGGCTATAACCAAGTAGCCATTGCTCCAGAAGACCAACACAAGACGGCTTTTGCCACAGAATGGGGTATATTTGCATTTCGTGTAATGCCATTTGGCTTGACAAATGCACCCGCTACTTTCCAGCGACTCATGTGTCATGTTTTTAAGGAATTTTTACGCAAGAGCTTGGAAGTTTATGTCGATGACTTATGTGCTCATTCAAATGTAAGGCAGACACATATCCCAGAGTTAAGACAAATATTTGACAAATGTCGAGAATATCAGGTTTGTTTGAACCCAGAAAAATGCGTTTTCATGGTCAGACAAGGCAAAATTCTAGGACACATTGTGTCAAAAAATGGAATCTCTACGGATGAAGAAAAGGTGAAGGTAATTGCAGAATTACCTAGACCAACTAATGTGAAAGAGGTACAGGCATTTATGGGCCATTGCGGATATTATAGGAGATTCATACACATGTATGCAATCATAGCCAAGCCTCTGTACTCTCTTTTGACCAATTTTGAATGGACAGATGAATGTGAAAATTCATTCAATGAACTCAAACGACGCTTGTGCTCAGCACCTATATTGACTACCCCAGATTGGAGTAAGCCATTCCATGTACATGTGGATGCATCCAATTACGCCATAGGATGTGTGTTAGCACAACCCACGAATGAAGGTAACATAGATCTCCCCATAGCCTACGCTAGCAGACAATTGAACGCAGCAGAAAGAAATTACACCACAACGGAACGAGAAGGATTAGGGATGATCTACGCGGTAAAGAAGTTTAGGCACTACTTGTTGGCCAACAAATTCAAGTTCTTTACAGATCATCAAGCCCTATTATACTTAGTCAACAAACCATGTAACACAGGACGATTGATACGTTGGTTTCTATTACTCATGGAGTATGATTTTGAAGTAGTAGTCAGGAAAGGAAAGACACATCTTAGAGCTGACCACCTCTCAAGATTAACCTCAGGAGAAGCTCCTCAAGGAGTAGCGGATGATCTACCAGATGCATACTTGTTTAACCTTGAGATAGCACCAGAATGGGCTAAGCCTATAGTCCCTATTCTCACCTATGGACCCAAGAATCCGAGGATAAAGATCAAAGAAGGAGAGATTACCAAGTCTCAGAAATATCAAATAATGGCAGGAAGCATATATAAACAGGATAATCAAAAGATTCTTGCTTGTTGTGTAGATGAATCAGAGCATGCGAATTGGTTGCAATTAGCACACGTAGGTGCACTAAAGCAACATCATTCAAAACATCGAACATTACAGACTCTGCATAGATTGGGAGTATATTGGCCTACGATGGAAGCAGATGTCTACAAGTTGTGTAAGGAATGCCATGTTTGTTGCGAAAGACCACCAGTAGAACATGCTACACTATATCATGTGTCTCTCACACCAGATTGGAGTGAACCTTTAGTGACATACTTGGGGACGAACACATTCCCTCAAGGCATGACCTTAGCTCGACAACGCAGTCTAGAGCAGGAAGCTCAAGACTATTCACTTATTGGCAATAATCTGTACAAAAGAGGACGAGATGGATATTTAAGACAATGTGTTCATGAGAGCGATTATCTGAGCATACTAGAGACTGCACACCAAGGTGTTGCAGGAGGTCATTTTGGACCATATAGGATAGTCAAAGCCATTCTCTTTGCAGGATTATGGTGGCCCACTCTTCACATGGATGCACATACCTATGTAAAGAGATGTGATGTGTGCCAAAGAACTCAGTTTCCTACTCGCAGAGATGAAATGCCATTGAAACCCATGATGGGCGGACGTGCATTTTCAAAGTGGGGTATAGACTTTGTAGGACCCATTAACCCCCCTGCAAAAGGTACACATGCGGAATACATTATTGTTGCCACAGATTATCTAACAAAATGGGTAGAGGCAAAAGCCACAAAAAAGAATGATGCTCACACGACTGCAAAATTCTTATTTGAAAATGTCTTTACAAGATATGGATTGCCTATAGAGTTAGTGAGCGATCGAGGCACTCACTTTCTAAACCAAGTCATTGAATATCTGTTGCAGGATTTTATGGTGATTCACAAGAAATCTGCACCATATCATCCTCAGGCCAATGGTCAGGCTGAAAGCACTAACAAGATACTTTGTAACGTACTGACGAAACTCGTGAACAACAAACGTTCAGATTGGGACAAACAGTTACACCACGCTGTTTGGGCATATCGAGTGGCCTACAAGACCGTACTCAATGCAACTCCCTTTCAGATGGTTTTTGGTCAGAATGCAGTGCTTCCTTTGGACTTCTTGATACCGACCCTTAAGGTTGCACAAGAACATCAGTGGACCGGCCATGAATTATCAGCAAGAATAATGGACTTGGAACGATTAGGAGAAACCAGGCTGAAAGCAGCAGCAGGAATATACGCAGCGAAGAAGCGACAGAAAGCATATTTTGATGCACATGTGAAAGATAAAGGCTTAAAAGAAGGAGATTTAGTTCTTGTGTATACGCTGAAACAACACGCTCGGAAGTTAGAAAAGCGAGGTTATGGACCTATGATCATTAACAGACTTTCGACAAGTGGAGCAGTACAGTTAGCCACCTTAGAAGGAGATATAATGCCTAATTACATTAGTGGCTGTAGAGTCAGGTTATATCAAGAACCTCTTACTGAGGATATGCTTAGACGACTCACGTTGGCAAAGAAGCGTAAGGAGGAAGAAAATAGAATACGAGCGAAAGCTCAGGCAGAAGCCATAGAACGCATTAAGTGCATGAAGCTAAGAAGACAAGGACTAGGGAGAGAACATTATAACCATCTGGAAACATCCCCCAGATATCCCATGGCCATGTGTCAAGTAAAGTCAACCACTCATCCTAGCATAGTGGACAGAAGACCATTCATTACAGTTAGGCTAGAGCACGGCAATCCTTGCCAAGAACTCAGAGCTTTAATTGACTCAGGTGTTGCGACTAGTGCGATTAGATGGTCCCACTATAAGGATTCAGGAATAGAAATGCGGCCAATTGAGGCATACCTCATAGGCCTAGGAGGCATGGAAACCCCTTGCATGGGTGAGGTGGACCTTCCTATCCTCATTAAGGATGTGACCATGACGGCGAAGCTACTAGTGTGCCATGATGACGACCTGATAGAGCCCCTAATCCTTGGCCAAGATTGGCTATACGATCACTCAGTGGACCTAAAGCTTAGACAAGGCTCCTTACAGATTGGAACCTTAGAGCAGAAGCGAGTGATACCGCTTGACTTCCCTAACGGCATTCTGACTGAGGTTTGCAACCCTAGACCCTATGAAATACATGCGACGGAAGACCGGAAGATCTTTAAACAGACCAGTCACGTTACGTCTACACCAACCCACTCGGGCTTGGCTATGGACAATTGTCAATCAGAAGGACGACAGGAGATCTTCCCTGGGACTTCCTGCAAACTAGAAGAGACAGCTACCCAACTGCAAGGGCAGATGGACACAATCAGTGGTCAGGTGGGTTGCATCAGCGGCCAAATGAGCACGACACCCTGCGGTGCTCATCCTTCCAAACTTGTTGCGGACTGGCCTAGATTAAAGTTAAAGAACACATCACTTCCTAATGGGCAGGTCACGCAAGTGTTGGATCTCCCTTCTTTTCCAAAGCAGAGTGTCCATCCGACCTCTCAACCTCAACAACAACAGAGTCAACCACGACGAAGGAACGCAGACCGACGGCAGTATCAGAAGACACAACAAGGAAGGCAGTTTAGACCACCCAAAGGAAGCGGCACCAGACAAATATGGGTGCCAAAAGGACAAAGAGCACCGAAGAACTCCAACCAAGCAGAGATCGACAAGAAAAAGGCAAGGCAGAAACAGAATCAGTATCCACCATCCCCTCGACCTTCCTCTACAGGTCCGAGCATTCGACAAATTTGGATCGCCAAGAAATACCTTACCCATAGACCCACACCCACGCAGATTTGGGTACCCAAACCATGTATCATAGCTCAACCCTTAAGCCATGTAATACATACCCCTCACAAATCTTTCCATCCCTCAACACCACCACACCCGATACTACCTTTGACCCCTCAGCAGAAACCCACCACCCACTCAAGGACTCTTAGGAAATGGATACCGAAGCGTGTCCAATCGTCTTCCCCTAACCCCATGTCTGACAAAACTACCCCCCCGACTAACATACAACCTTGTAATAAATCACTAACCTTTAAACCTTGTATAAAGTCACCCACCATCATCACACGTCACTCATAATCTCATCTCATCAAGAAATGTATGCATGATCTGAAGCGTGTAGGTGTCTAGAGACCTACACTAGTGCTGCAAGAAGCATTGCATCCATCACATCACAGCACTTGGCTACACGGGTTACGCATCAGTTATGGAAAGGGATTGCGGTCTCGCTTTAATGGGATCATAATTAATTTCCATGCTAATGTGTTAATCTTTTGTAGCAGATCTTTCTCATTAACGCATCAGTCATCATGCAAACCGACGAAGGACCATCAGGAGCAGGCCCCAGTGTAACTGCAGTGCCCCTCAACGTGTTACGAGCAGAATCCCACCCGACTGCTCCACTGCCAGAATTCCAAGGATTTCCAGGGCCCATGCCGATCGACAACCCACCTATGGGCTACACAGAAAAGATACACCGTAACTCTCACTGGTTTCAAGGACTTGCAGGACCCTTAGCGGACGCGGATTTTATATTTGAATCCACTTTGACATTTGATGACCGCACCTGGGGAAAATACCAATTCTTCTCCAGAGAGTTCGAAGACCTACAGAACACCCAGGACCTAACTCACGTTTGGGCCAGAGCAGGCTTCACAGAGTATTTCAGTGACCCCCTGCCCAAACCTGACTTTTACAGGTGTTATTACTTAATTACTACTTTGCTGGCCTCAGAGAATAAGGATATCCCCGGAACTTTTATTTTGCCTTCTTTAGTGGATGATCCACCCTACAAAAGGTTTTACCTCTCAAAGGATTTAATCAGGGCTGCCATCAAGATTCATGGAACCCACACGCCCACAAATCGAGAAAGATTAGTTCCAGACCCTATGAAACGTGGGGATGTCACGAAGTGGGAGGAGATCTCAGCAATTACACCTGAGCTGTCAAAGCCGCTACGGATATGCATGCAACACTTCGCATTCCCCGCTCAGGACAGATTTACCATGCCCCATAAAAGAATATGGTTTGGATTGTACTTAGCGTGTACCGGACCTCAGACTGTTGATCTGGCGAGCTGGATCATTGATCAAATGTATTTGGCACAACACAGATGGGAACGCAAGAAAGTGCTTAATGGATGTTGTGCGCTGACGAGAATTGTTTATATGTGCTTGGCTTATGACTTGCCAATTGAACGTGCATTAACAGGAGAAGAGCTGAAAGCATTCAAGGGAACTACGAAGAAAGCCAGGAAGCCCAGCAGAACACGGGCAGGTAAGCGCATGAGAGGCACCATTCCTTGCCTTCAAGTGCCAGAGTCACCATCACCACAACCCTCTCCAGAGCGATCACCGACAGAAGCCGCTCCCACAGTGCAACCTATTCGCATAAGGTTGTCTAGACCAGTGGTCACGGAGGGCACTACTAGTGTCGCTGCACCTCAGGCAGCTGCAACCACAGAACCCACCACCACTTCAGCAGAAGCTCCCACCACTATTGGTGCGGAAGCCTTTTCTTTCCCAATACCAGACATGGAGGCAGAACCAATAAACACAACATTTGATTTTGAGATGCCGGATGCATTCTCAAATGAATTCCAGTTTTCAGAGGTACAGATGTTCTCCCAAGAATATGAACGCCCTAGTTACCCTACCACACCGCGGGATCTGCAACAGGGACAAGTTGTGTCTAGCTCCGATGATGAACGAACAGCCACAGATGATGAAGAAGGTGACGATGAAGCCAGCCAGGGCACGCACGATTCCCAAGAACAAGGACAGACAGACGGCCAAGGCCAACAAACTGATGCACACGGTGACACCAGCACGCACGAAGAGGAGACTTTCGAAGCAGCAGCTTACACGCTGGCAATCAAGAAATTATATCGTACGATGGAGAAAGTCTGGGCACGGAAGAAATTGACTGAAGCAGAGAGCCAGGCTCTAATCGAACAAGAACTAGTCTCCGGAGGGTTTGAAGAAGTCTACATCAGAGGGTTCAGAGAACTGGTCCAATCCATCGGCCCGGTCGAAGCACTGAGGTATTTACAAAGAAAGCCACTCCCCCAATACGACCCTCGCAGAGTTCGACTGCTATCGAAGCCCGGTGAATATATTCGAGTTCCGGTAGGTGCTCAATCATCCCACCAGGCACAAGATGCACGCCTACGGCCGGAAAGATCCTTCACCGAAGAAGCCATCCTAGTCGACTCCCCACCACATACCACCGTTGTACATACTACCACTATCCTTGAAATAACATCCACACCATCTACTCCTCTCTCACCTCAAGTTTCACCAATCCATCCGGTATCCCCCGCACACCCACCTGCTCCTCCCACATCCACACCAGTCCACGGCAACATAGCCACACCCTTTGCCTTGCCCATTCATGCCACCATGCCCCCACCCAATCCTCCGCGTCTACATGTTAACCCCTTCACCCCTTCATCCTTCCCAGCTTTTCCCCCACCTTTAAGACACCCTTTCACCTTTCTAACCCCACTAACCTTCTCACCAGCTTCACCTCCTCAACCCACCATAACCCCTATTTCCCCTTTTCACCAAGTTGTTCCAGCCATCCCCCCTGTAAATTACTCTACATTTGTAAATCCCGTCTTCACACCTACACAACCACCCACTTACACACCGCTTTTCACAGTCACCGCACTTGACACGTCCAATGACATGGACATATCACCATCCACCTCACCTGCACCCACTCCACTCACAGCACCCTCATATTTAGGTACGTCACAATTTTCCACAATCACCACTGCATCCACCTTCCCAACCCCATTTCCCATTCCCGCTGCATCTACTTCCACTGCATCCTCATTTAGCACTTCATTACTATTATCGCCCACCATAGACACTGCACTTCAACAAATGTTCACATGCATGACACAAGTACGAGATGAGTTTGCATCTCTTGGCAACAACTATCAACAGCTGCAGAGGACGACAAATGAATTACAGTCGCAGCTCAATTCATTATCAATCGAGAATGCCTCGTTAAACATGCGATACCAAGAACTAAGAGAGGCATATCATAAGCTAGAGCTAGAAAGTGAAGAGAAGACAAAAGAAGCCACTGCTGATTTAGACAACCTGCTTCGGGCCCAAACAATTAGGAACGCGACGCTGACCAGAAATATGGGCCTACTCAGGAGGCACCTAGCCGCAGCCCAGGAGGAGAAGGTGAGACTCCAAGCGCAGAATAGAGAAAATTTGGAAGCGGCACTGGACCACCCTGAACAACCATTAAGTCCGAGCAGATTCAAGGCAATCCCATCTGAATCGATGCGGATGTTGCTAGATGACCACGTTCGAGTGCTAGAGGACTACGATCGAATGAACGAAGAGCATCAGAAGCTAAAAGAAGATCACAAGTTACTACAGCTCAGAGAACCGGCACCACAACAACTACCAGTGGTAGCAGAAGTACCAGAACCTATGGACCCCTCTCCTGAACTCATAGAGGAACTAAACGCATTACAGGCCCAGGTAACCACTCTCCAATCACGCATAGATGTATACGAAGCACCACCACGGCCTGATTCCCCACCGGAGATCCCAGCTGACGACGAAAACATAACCATTCCGGTGGAGGAAACATTTGAAGAAGCATACGAGCCAATACCCATCCCAGGCGGACAAGTCGCGGCCGAAGGCCAGATGACCTATGAACTTCCGACCCCCGCATGGATGAAGACTGTGGAGGAGATTGGAACAACGCACTCAGCTAGAGTCGAGGCCCAGCTACATGCTATGGCCATGATAGAAGAACGAATTTTGCAATCTCCCTACTTTGCTCAATTGGCCCCACGCAGGTACATATCCGGGCATGAGCTTCAATACAAACCTTACTTCATGCTAATGGCCGAATACCAGCTGGCCATAGAAAAGCGAACTGGCAAGAAGCCATCACATGCAACCCAGTTTGAGCCTGAAGACTTGCCACTGGATGCGCAACAAGGAACTATTTATCAACCAGATTGGCGTACACGTCTTTTACAGGAGTACCCAGAAATGATGAGCACATGGGTGAAAGCGCCCTTACACTTAAAGTATAATCCTTGCTGGGGACCAGTACCACGACGCCGCTCCTAGACTGCATTCGCTATCAAAGTACAAAACAATAGGCAGTGCCAGGATTGGCTGAATTACCCCTACTTCAAGCCACCTACCGAGTTACCCACAGTTGGCTATATGATGGCCACAATCCGTCACTGGCTCCCTCGCCTGAAGCATATGGATGATATCGCAGCGCATATGACTGTCAAGATATTTGACATGATGCAAATGATATTTAAAGTCTTCCGGAGAGTCAAAGCACTGCATGTAAACACCCCGGGATTTGAGCATGGTAACTTTGATCTAGTATATGATATGAGCACAACGCCATCGCTCCGGGTGTGTTATGCCTGTCACTCTAGGATAAAATACCTCCCGGCGTGCTACAAGCAAACATTCGAAGAGATGTTCACCACCGGGTTTTGGGAATACCATTCCGAGGTATTCATCAGCAGGCCCACACATTTATTGCAACTTTTTGCCTGCGAGCGAATGGTTTATTCCGCGCACTATCAACTCCCGCCACCCGACGAACCTCAACCGATCGACTGGGAGAAGCTCGAGGCTGATCTGGCCCGAGGCATTCGAGTATCTGAGCACACCCTCGCTCATGACCTCCTACAAAACTACATCCGACAGACCGCACAACAAGGTTCTGTCGAGGACGACAGAAGCGAGAGGGAGGGGGGTGTTGGAAGCAGTCAGAGGCACAATCAGAGGCACAGACGACATGGAAGCATGTAAAGACGGAGCAGGGAGCCAGTCGGATCATTTTTTCAAACAAATATGTTTCTTATTATTTCTTCAAACATCCAACAGTGATTTTCATCACTCTTGTAACATAGGTAATATAGACAAAACCCCATTTTGTAATCCATAGCTCCATTTTGTGCAAGCCGAGGAGTCCTCGAGCTTGAGGAGCTTAGGTAGAATGCGCGTACCAATTTTCGTTATTTTTAGACATCGTTTACCCTTCCAAATAGCCTCTAGGACCTATTTTTTAACTATGCCGGTCACTAGATGTGAAACCGGTCAAAACTAGTCTAGAAACTATAAAAAGAGCTAGAGAGCTCATTTTTGAGGTTGGTTAGTGTGAGCTTAGAGCTAATGTGAGCTTGTAATAGTGTTCTTGAGTAATAGAGCTATTTTCTCACCTTCCATTGTGTCTTGCTTGTCTCTTCATTGTGTGTGTGTATGTGTGTGTGCTTCTTTGTGCTTCTCACCTTCACTCTCACATCATCTCACGTTCACGATCTTCATATCACTCCTACCTCTCCCACGGATTGACATTAAGGAGGTGACGCTTCTTAACGTGGTATTTACCATTGTGCTAGAGCAACAGATAGGAACACTCAAGTTCTAAGAGCCTTTAAATTCTCAAGTTTAAGAATAGGTTAATTGCAGTCAAGGGAAAACTTAAGGGCAAAGAATTTCATCTAATTGGACAAAGAACATCAAGTATGACAAATGTTAGTGCTCTTCACGATGCATATTTAAAGACAAGGAAATACATACTAAAGAAATTAAAAGGAACAAGCAACTGATATCAAGGAATCAATAACGTGGTTGTACAAGGGTCATTGGGCCAATCAATAGATCATATGAATCTTAGATCAGGTAGACACCTAGGTGTGACTTCCAGCACCCTAGTGCAAGTAGTCACTCTAGCACAAGCATTACAGCAAAGCCAAGACTTACATCAAGAAAAGAGTTCAGAGGTTAGTGAGACTAAGAGTTTAACTAAGAAAATGATAAGACCTTGGAAAGATAGCCGAGAGAGAACGAAAAGACAATGGTTGAAGAAAATGAGCAAATTTGAGGAAATCATAAGAGAAACAAAAGCCAAAATAATTGAACTCACCTCTCAAATGCACTTGCTCACATCACCACCACCATCATCACCATCACCATATCCACCTCATGTAACCCCACCACCGCCTAGAGTAGGATCAGTCTTAGCACATCACACTCCCAAAGACCTAGAAATGATGCTTAAAGAATATCAAGCCAGAATCCAAGAAGGGCCAGATGTGATAGAACATGAAAAGTGTTAATCCGAGGCTGACCTAGAGATTGAAAGAACAAAGTTGTTTGCAAAAATGGTAGAATTGGCTAAAACTATGTTCGAGGCCATTCTTCTATTCACGTATACCAACTCGGCCAAAGCAGAGTTACACTTTGATGGATTATTAGAAAGATTGGAAAAGATGATAACGGGGTCGGAGAAGCAAGCTACATCTCAAGTGAGTAACATCAAAAGTAAAAGGATAAGCCTTCCTCCCAAGAATGCTTACCTTCCCAACTCCATTGAGTCTAGAACCTCTACTTCTATAAATCTATACTCACAAGAATTTCTAAGAGAAATTCAAGAAGAGAAATGGGCAAGAGAAAGTGAAAATCCTCCTCCCATTGAAATTTTGGATGACCTACATGATCAATTCCCACAAGATATTCCTTCAATTTATGGAGAACAAGAGGAAACGCAATCTAGTGAATGGTTAGATGTTGAGTCTAATTCCTTACAAGAATTGCCTCATTTCATAGGTCAATGGGAAACAAATTATATCCACATGAGAGCACCCAAAGTCATGGTAAGGAACAAAGACTCAGTCTTACGTAGGAATATGGAGATAGTAAAGAACACTAAACTATAGTGCAATCGCACCTTAGAACAACTACTCAAAGTAAAGCTGGAATTATGGAAACACATAGCAAATCAAGTGCTAGAAGTAGCTAAATCTCAATCCTAGGTAGGATCACATAGACCAGTGCTAGAAATACCCTTGGATAAGATAGGAGACATGAGCAAAGGAGAAGAAGGAAACACATATCTCCCTATCAGTGAAATATTTAGGGGCGAATATTAGCCCATAAACTGATTTGAAAAAATATTTGCTATATTTGGTTAAAATTAGGAGCATTAAAATAGCCCAATTTCAAGAAACCCTAAGTTGATGATCTTGCAATATTCACCAGATTCAGGAATTTGTCTTCTCACAACACGGTTTTCATTCGCCATCTCCATTGCTTGATGAGTTCTCAACAAAGCATAGATTTTGCCATCAGCATGTCCGAGTTCAGGTTTAGGAGTTCTCAACAAACCATAGCTTTCGCCATCAGCAGGTCCGAGTTTACGCCACAACATACGTGTGTTCAATCTTTCAAATTGCACAACTTTAAGAAATTTCCAAGAGAATACATATGCACTAGACTCGAGACTCTAGAGTTTGCCTTTCATCTTGCAAGATTGTGACCCATGAGGAAGCGCAGGTTAGTTTAAAGTTTGTGAATCCAAAATGGTGTAAGTCTTCACAACTAAACTGCTATGGTCGAACAGATAAATTGTCATTGGCAGAGAAGTTTTTTCCCCATCCAATTCAACGTGCTTAGTGCTTACTGCCATCATCTACAATGTGCATCATTGGAATTCTACATGTTGAGCTGTGTAATCAAGGAGAGTTATGTCCTTTTTTCTCTCTCTGAATGGCTTACGTATGTATGTTTATATGTCTGATTATTCATGTCAAATAGACCTATAAACAATGTGGATGTTTGAAAGTCCAGACAATGCACATGGGTAAAATCCAATATGGGTGTCTGTGCATGGGTAAAATCCAATATGGGTGTCAATTGGAACCCTTGGAGCTTATGCATTGGCTTTGGAGATTACACTAAGTTATTCATACTATTCGTGTGAAATACGTAAGACTTCCCTATAGATTTTTATTTTGGACTTCTCACGATATAGTCGCTATTTCGTTAGATGTATCTCGAAGAATGACTAGTATAGAGGGTAAATTTATACAAGGAAAGACTATGTATGATGAAAAATAGATAGACAAAAAAATCAATGTGGAGGGAGAGGAGAGGGAATTGTCCACGAAGTGTATTGTGTGTCTCAAGAGAGAGAGAGAGAGACAGAGAGAGAGACTATAATATACATCATGTTGAAGTGATATCATTACATATCATACACGCACTTTGATGCAAGAGAAGGAAAATAGAACGTATGTATGTTATTTTCTTTTCAGAGAGTATTGCAAGATGCAATCATTTTTTCGACAAAATGTCAATGATACATCACATTTTCTAGATCTTTGCATGCTTGTGCTGGATGAGAGACACTTCTTTACTTATCTTTTTGAGTACAAACCATGGGTTTCTCTTACTTTATTTTGAATTGAGGACAACTTGGAGCCTGGCATGATCCTTGATCCCCAGAAGAACATACATGATGCATACAATCATACATGCAGACATAGATAGTTACATAGTATCCTAGATCACTTGTAGGTTCAATATACTGTATTTTATTGTTTCTTTCTTTTCATGAAAGGAAATACACAAATTCATGTCCATTTAATATGAATTTGTCGCATTTATATTTCCCTTTTTTTGTGTTATGCTACTCTCTGAGTGCAATCTTGCATCTCTACTATTGGCCTCATGAGGAGTTCTGTTGAATATAATTATTTGTAACATTTACATTGAGTGTGCCTAATGTCTACCAATCCACCTTGGTATACACACTTCTTCCTTGATATCATTCGGTCTCCATTTCTTTTCTCAGTAGCAACAGTGATCCCTTCAACTTCAGCCCTCTCCTTTGTCACTTATTGAATGCACCTTCAAATTTTCTGAGCTGAATTTGCAAATCTTTGCTTGTGCTACTGAAAACCCACTATGATGTTCAATTTTTAATGCGACAAAGTCATTGAATTTTTTTTTTCAGTGCCTAATTATAAATCTCTGCTTGAGCTTTTAAATCTCTCCCTTCAGTATTATAAATCGACTGGAGTTTTAGCTTTTTCATGTCATTGTGGCATTCTGAGTTGTTTCTATGTTTGTTGAACATCGATTGCAATGATCGTTCCTTTCACTTACGAATTTTCAATGCAAATGTAACTCTTGTTGCTGAAATTTGAAGTTAAAATCTGCTTTCTCAATGTGCTATTGAAGTTTTGAATTTGAAATATAATGTGCAGTTTCATGTACAATATGTCCAGTGCCTACATATTGAAACTTTGAGGTTTGCAATATAATGTGCACTGAATTGGATATAAAATTGCAATGTGAAGGTAATGTATATCTCCAATCTCGATCATTCTGACAAAAAATTTCATGTACTTCTGCCCCAATGCTTGCATATAGATGATTGCACTATTGAGAGAGTGAGCTTGATGTATTGTTGTTTGTAAATAAGTATGTGTCTTGATATACGCCATGTCTTGATATTACCCTCCCATCGAATGATGATGAGCATAAGTCAATGTAATATGTACGCGCCTTGATATATATCATGTCTTCATATTACCCTCCCGTTTTATGATTATGAGCATAAATCTACTTTGAAGGCTAAAAAATGATAAAGGATTTTGAAGTCCATGTTCAAATTTGGGTTTGCAACTGAAGGTTGGAACAAAAAATTTGGCCTTCTCAATGAAAATCAAGACAGAATTTCCATTCTCAGGCTTGGATAGCACTATTCTAGTGGAAGTAGTCATGGATCTAGCTGCAACAGCAGAAGGGAAGCTTAGCTAACTTGGGAAAGGAGTTCAAGCACCTTGTGGCTGCCAATACCATGTTTGAATTCAAAATGAACAATGACTCTGCTCCTGGCAGTGCTTTTTGTATGAAAACATATTTTCTCTTGATGTGTGTCATCTGTAAATTTTAATGGGCAGAATATGCATGATGTAGATATGTTTCTCTTTCCATATGCCTGCTTCATAGAGATATTAGCGACTTCAGCCAAATGGGATGTTCGCTTTGTATATGCATCATTCACGATCAGATGTGTCATGGAAACCATTCGTTTGAGCATTACTCTTGTTTTTGTAGAGTACATCTGGGGCAGTCTTCACGTATTAGTATGCATTCCTATCATGCATCAAGCATACTTTATTAAATTATATAGAATTTATATTATTGACTTGTGGTTTTCTTTGATTAGATGGAAGGGAATATCACAAGGGACATTATTGAAACTTTGATGGATACACATCCCAATGATGAAGTTGTTTCTGGTATAAAATGTTAAGTTGTTCTAAAGATCAAGGCTATAGATGGGGTTCATTAGAGGTGTGTGTCTATTCTGAGTTAGTATTTAAAGAAAGATTCCAACCTTTAAAATGTAGCAAGGTTAATGCAACTCTCAGATCTTATTGTGGAATAACCATTATTACCTAATAGTGCTTTCAGACATATGATTGAAATCAGAAGAACATGCACCACAAATCTTGGCATGCCTATCTGTAGTGAGGATTTTACAATGATTTGCCTTTAGTTCAAACAACAATGGCCGATAATCATGTTCACTATATACATACATATATATATATATATATATATATATATATATATATATATATATATATATATATATATATATATATATATATATATATATATATATATATATATATATATATATATATATATATATATATATACAAATTGTGCAACTTAGGTTGGTAACATATGTTTGCAAATAGTCTGAAAGTTTGACACCTCCAAATAAAGGCATTTGAGGATACTTGGGAAAGTGTTCATAATCGATATGGTCGAGTTTTGAATGTTGCGTCATTTAGAATAGATTTATTCAAGGAGGCCTTTAATTTTTCATAGTGAAATTAAACAACTTTTGCACAATAGGTTGGAACTTCTTTCTGTTGGTATATTTAGGTAGTGGTGTGTGAACACTCTAGGACCACCAAGGCACTTTTTTCCCTCTTTAGGAGGTTTTTTTCCCCCGGCTTGTATATACGCCTATTGCCCTAATGGGCTACTAATCTTTGTACATTCTCTAGTAATACATTCAGTCTTGTGTGTTGTGCTCCAAGCTTCTTCTTCTTCCTTGTGTTGTTCATGTGCTTCCGTAGACGTCTAACTCCAACAATTCGTATCAGAGCACGTTGCTGCTTCATCTAGGGCGTCGTCGACACTCCTCCGGTTGCAGTCTCAGATTCGCACAAAATTTGGTGAGCATACTCAGGGTGTTTTAGAGTGCTATCACAGCGCTTGTGCAGGCTATTTTGTCTTTCTGTGCAAAAGGTATATACATGTTTCGATTCACCAGTATAAGTGTCTCGAAGTCTGCTACAGGTTTAGCAGAACTCGTCTGGGCAGTTCCATTCAACTTTTTGAGATACAGTCAATTTTCTGCATCAAGGTATTTTAGTCATCGGCCATGGCTGAAAGCAGTGATGTATTCCATATGTTGGCTGTTGAGGATAAGTTGGATGGTACCAACTACCCATTATCGGCTTATATGATGCGACATGTATTGGTTGCAAAAGGACTATGGAACATTGTGCAGGGTGTTGAAAGACGTCCTGTTACACCTGCGACTACAAGTACTGCAAATACAGGTGCTGAAGCTGATGGAGATGGTGTCGAAGATGATATTCTGCAGATTCATGTTCGTGTTGTTGTTTCTATTGCACCTACTTCAGAGAAAATTTATTGGGATGGCAGAGATGCTCAAGCACATGCATTGATAGCTTTGTCTATCAAACATGCTATTATTCCTCACATTCCCTCTTGCAGAACAGCAAAGGATGCTTGGGATACACTTACCACATTGTACTAGGCTAGGAATGAGGCTCGTGTTGCTTACCTCCAAAAACAGTTGGAGAGTGAACACATGAATGAAGGTGATTCTATGGATAGTTTTCTAACAAAGATCAAAGACTTGAAGGAATAGTTGATTTCTGCTGATGAGGTTATACCAAATAGCTCACTTGTGCAGACCGTTCTGAATGGTCTTCCTGATTCATATCAGAGTTTTGCTTCTACTCTTCGATTGATGATGAAAGGCAATCCAAATGCCTTGTCATTTGGGGAATTAGTCTCTGTTCTGTTACAGGAAGATCAATCCCGGCAGAATAGTTCCATTATGCGTGTTGCAGATCAAGCTTTCCTGGCTAGTCAGAAGGGCAAAGGAAAATGGAGCTCTTCTACTAGTAAGCAAAAATCTGCAAATGCTGCACATTCAAAGAACCAGGATAAAGACGAGAAGAACTCAGAAAAGCAGAAATTGTTTTCCAAGTACTGTAAAGGGAATGATCATATCATAAAGAACTGTCCAAAACTGGCTGCAAAAGAGGCAAAGAAAACCGGCACTCAGGCCAACTAGAATGAAATTACAGATGGTCGATGGCCACATAGAGAGACCATTAGGACTATCTAAAAGGAATAAATCTCACTACTTTTTTGAGATATCAAGCTCAACATGTGATGATCCAGGATGACACGTACCAGTTTTTCGTTTCTCTGACATGTATAGTGGCTACACCGGTATACGTCAGGGATACTTCATTGAGCTTTATTAGATTTATCTACCGAGAGTGATGGCACATTTGTTCCTTGCCAGCTCACTCATTCGCGGGCATTAGGCTTTTTCCTTATGTATTGATCTTTATATATTGCACTTGTTGCATTCTTTCCTTTTTATGTAATAGAAGAGAAGAAGAAGATTATTCTTCCTTGCCTCAATTTGTGTGTGCTTCTCCTTGAGAGTGAGAGTGTGTATGTGAGCTCTCTTCCTTATCTCCTTCCTCGTGACATGGTATCAAAGCCAACGTGGCTGTAGAGAGCTTGTGGAGAAGGTGACGATGAAGAGTATGCAGCAAGGCATGGAGAAAACGCGATTCACAAAGGACCTCCGTTTGCTACAAAAATCGATGTGCAAGGGTGGGGCCCACAAAAAAAAACCAGGTCAGTTTCAGAAACTATAACTTGTGTTGTGTTCGGTAATACTCATATATTCCAGATGCCGAATTTCAAGCGATTCTGTCTACTGTTGATATACGAAAACTATGTTTTTCTGAGAGTGAACTATCACGTCATAGTGCGACAGTGTTCAAGCAGAAGTGCTGCTTGTAGTGTTTTGTAGTGTTGTGAATTACTGCAGAAATGGCAAACGCAAATGGAATGAGTCAGCTTATGAGCGATAAGCTGGACAAGAAGAACTTCCATGCTTGGAGATTTAGAATGACGAATTTCTTGATGGGAAAAGGCTACTCGAAGTACATCGAAGGAGAGAATGAGAATGCTCTGCAGTTACCAGAAAGGAATCGGACTGCAGATCAAGTAAGAGCATATGAGGAATAGAATCAAGGAGCATGAAAGGTAATGTACTGGCTATCTGTTAGCATACAGGATAGCATGATTGGACACATATAGGATGCCAAGGCTCCAAAAGAGGCTTGGAACAGTTTGGTCACATTGTATGAGATGAATACAAAGGCATGGAAATTGCAACTTAAGAACGAGATGCATACATTGGAGAAGAAGAGCATCTTGGTAAGTGACTACACATTGAAAATCAAAAGCATATGTGAGTCACTTGAATCTATTGGTGTGAATGTAGATGATGATGATAAGGTGGAAGTGTGTCTTCGTGGTTTAGGAGCTGCATATAAGCAGTTCAGAACTTCTATATAGACTAGGGAAAATATTACAAATTTTGTTGATCTGGTATCTATCCTGATTATTGAAGAAAAGAATCTTGGTGAGGATTCAAACTCCCAAGGAAAATCTAGTTCTGAGCACGTATTCTACTCTGGTAGAGAAAGAGGCAGAGGTAGAGGTTTCGGAAGTGGAAGAGGAAATAGTAATCAAGACCAAAGTCAACAACAGAATCATGCAGGAGGGAGAGGATAGTTTCGAGGCAGGGGGAGCCAAAGAGGTCGCAAAAGTTTCCAACGAAATGATTCAGGTAATGATAGTAAAGGATGCTTCATATCACATGACCAATCATGCGGAATGGTTTAGTACTTTGCAGAAATAGCCAGTTCCTGGATATGTTGAAATAGGTGATGACACATCACATCCTATTGAGCATATAGGAAACATAGCACTATCTATGGAGGATGGAAAGGTAAAACATCTTGTTGATGTGCTTCATGTTCCAAATATAACAAAGAATCTGGTTTTTGTTGGACAAATGGTTGACCAAGGATTACAAGTCAGGTTCACTGCTGATGGATTATATGTAGAGGAGAACAAGCAGGATGGACGATTAGTTGCCAAAGGAAATAAAGTGGGTAGGATGTTCACCTTAAATGTGAAGAGTCCTAAAATGAATGTAGCCATGTTTGCAAAAGGTGCAAGAGTTATTGCTGGCATAGAGATCTGGCACAAACAAATTGGACACGCAAATCTGCAAAGGCTAAAACTGATGCAGTCAAAGGAGATTGTCCATGGACTACCAAATTTCAAAGTTGCAGAAATGCAAAAGGTATGTGCAACATGTCAATTTGGTAAATAGTCAAGAGCATCATTTCCACATGACAAGCATGTTAGTGAGAATGTACTAGAAGTAGTACATACAGATGTTTGGGGTCCAGCAAAGACCACATCTATGGGCGGTTGCAGGTTTTATGTTACTTTCATTGATGACCATACACACAAAGTATGGGTATGTTTCATGAAAGAGAAGAGCGAGGTGTTCACTCACTTCCAGAATTTTAAAGTTATGGTGGAAAAGTAGACAGGGAAGTACATTCAAACATTAAGATCTGATGGAGAAGGTGAATACATGTCAAATGAGTTCAGCAGTTTTTTAAAAAATCGTGGAATTTGGTGTCAGTTTTCATGTAGGTACACACCACAACAGAATGGCGTTGCTGAATGCAAAAATAGACATATTCTAGAAATAGCAAGAGCCTTGATGGTTGAGAAGAATATGCCTCATTGTTATTGGGCAGAAGTTGTGCATACTACTGTATACATCATGAACAAAACTCCGACTGCTGTTGTACATCAAGTTACACCTGAAGAGAAGTTTACAGGTAAAAAGCAAAACTTATCACATCTGAAAGTTTTTGGTTGTATTGCATATGTACATGTCCTAGATGAACTGAGGATGAAGCTTGATCCAAAAGCAGAAAAGCGTGTCTTCATTGGATACTCCCTTGAGCAAAAGGGATATAAATGTTATAACCCACTCACACGACAGGTAAAGTTGAGCAGAGATATGGTATTTGATGAAATGTCAAGCTTCTATGTAGATGCCGAAGAAGGACTGAATCTTGAACCAAATGAAAAAGAAAATGCTGAAAAATCAAGTGCAGAATCTCAAGTTTTTAGTGGACCAGATGCATCACCAAGCAATAGTTCCAACTCAAATCCATGGAGTGGAAGATTGCATGGAAATTTTAGTCCAGCAAATTCATCAAATACATCCAAGAAAGGTAAAGAAAAGCTTTCTGCAAGTAGTCAAACATGTGCAGGTTTTGAAGATGTTGATCGAGATTCAAGCGGTTCAAAAAAGAGTCTTGATGAGGAACTTGGACTACCCTCTGTGAAGACTCCAGGAGTAAGAAAGGCACATGCAGATGATACAAGGAGAAGTGACCCAAGACCAAGAAGATCTGGGAGGATGCGGAATTTAGTGCAACGTATGACAGTTATATGGATCATCATTGTGCCTAAATCACAAAGGTAATACAAAGGTAATACAATTATATGATGTATGAGAGTTATATGGATCATCATTGTGCCTACATCACAAAGGTAATACAAGATGTTGAACCTTCTTGCTTTGAAGATGCAATTGGAATTGCAAATTGGGAAAAAGCTATGGATGAGGAGATGGCTGCACTTTATGGAAATGATACATGGAAGCTAGTTCCATTGCCCCAAGGAAACCCATAGGCTGGAAATGGGTTTACAAAGTAAAGCATAATGCTGATGGTAGCATAAGCAGGTATAAAACATGATTGGTAGTTAAAAGATATGCACAAACATATGGCATCGATTATGAGGAAACATTCAGTCCCATAGCTAAAATGTCTACTGTCAGAACACTTGTTGCATTAGCTACAACAAAAGGATGGACTTTGCATCAGATGGATGTGAAGAATGTTTTCCTACATGGTGAGTTACAGGAAGAAGTATATATGGACCAGCCACAAGGATATGAAGATCCAAAGCATCCAGAATATTTTTGTAGGTTTCAAAAGGCTTTGTATGGGATGAAGCAAGCCCCTCATGCATGGCATGCAAGGATTGTTGATTATTTAACCAACATTGGGTTTTCTATGTGTGATGCAGATCACTCACTATATGCAAGGAAGGCTGACGATGGCATCACTATTGTGGAAATTTATGTTGATGCCCTGATTGTAGGTGGTGATAATGAAGGAAGCATCAAAGAGGTAAAGTAACTTCTTATGCAGGAATTTGACATGAAAGATCTTGGTGTGCTGCGCTATTTCTTGGGCATTGAGTTTATTGGCATACAGAAACATGTATATGGATGTTGCAAAGACAATATGCCTTGAATATGTTGCAAAAGTATGGTATGGCTGATTGTAAGCTAATTTCTATGCCATTAGATCACAATTTGAAGTTGGATACTACATCAGGTGAAGCATTGGAAAATGCTACTATGTACAAGAAAATTGTGGGAAGTCTTATATATCTCACAATTACAAGGCCTGACCTAAGTTATACTATTGGACTTGAAAGTCAGTTTATGCAGGCTCCCACGAAGCCACATTTGGATGCTCTGAGGCGCACTCTACTTTATGTGAGTGCTACTTTGGATTATGCATTGTTTTACGAGGTAGGTGTAGATTTGCAAGTTTATGGATACACCGATGCAGATTGGGCTGGTAGCATTCCAGATAGAAGATCTACTAGTGGTTTTCTATTCTTACTTGGGAGTGCAGCTGTTACATGGAGCAGTAAGAAGCAACCCACTGTTGCTTTGTCGAGTACAGCGACTGAGTATAGAGGTGCTGCAATGGCAGCATGTGAGGCATCATGGCTAGAAATGGTACTTGCAGATTTAGGTGTTGAAGTGGGCAAGCCTATCACTATTTATTGTGATAATCTTAGCACCATACAGTTAGCACGGAATCCTGTTTTCCATGCTAGAACAAAGCATATCGATGTACATTATCACTTCATCAGAGAGAAGATTAGCAGGTGATATTGATCTTGTTTATGTGAGAACAGATGAGCAGGTTGCTGATATTTTCACCAAAGCACTTGGAGTTGAGAAGTTGAAGAAGTTTTGGGAGATGCTTGGATTACAGGACATGATGTTGAGCTTGAGGGGGAGTGTTGAGATATCAAGCTCAACATGTGATGATCCAGGAGGACACGTACCAGTTTTTCATTTCTCTGACATGTATAGTGGTTACACCGGTATATGTCAGGGATACTTCATTGAGCTTTATTAGATTTATCTACCGAGAGTGATTGCACATTTGTTCCTTGCCAGCTCACTCATTTGCGGGCATTAGGCTTTTTCCTTATGTACTAATCTTTATATATTGCACTTGTTGCATTCTTGTTTTTTGGTCATTCTTGTACCTTTTTATGTAATAGAAGAGAAGAAGAAGATTATTCTTCCTTGCCTCAATCTGTGTGTGCTTCTCCTTGAGAGTGAGAGTGTGTGTTTGAGCTCTCTTCCTTATCTCCTTCCTCGTGACATACTTATGGTGTAAAGTTTGAGCATACTTTTGCCATACTTTTACCGTATGTGACTTCAACAAAAAATAGGCCTAAAAGATGATTTTGGGAAGACCATTCATCACACAATTGCAAATATTACAAGATTGGGGAACCAATTCCTTGTATTTACAACACTTAGGTGTTACAACTAAAGCCAATCTCAAAGACTACTCTCATATAGATGTGCCCCCTATACAGTGGAATCCCATCCATAGAATCACAAATGATATAGATTCGATGCATTCCATTGGATTAGATCCTCATGGATGCATGAGGACACCCACTTATGGATGTGCAAAGTTGGAGTAGAAGAAGAGAAAAGAGAAAATGCTAGAGAGCTAGGTGCAAACGAAACTTATAGATCAATTTGAGACCTAGCCTATGCACATGTAGTATTTCTCGATGAAGAGTTTGAACTCATGGTTGGGTAGAAGTCCTAGCCACAATGGATGTGGGTATTAATGAAGAACAATGGACACCACACTATGATGAAGATGGATATGATATTTCAGTCTTCACTATAGAACCAATCATGTGTGATTCAGTTATTGAAGAATGAAAGCCTAGTATGGACAAAATTGAATATGCAAGTGATTCAGATTTAGAATCAATAATTATGGACCCTTTCTATGTGTCGAAAGAGGAATACATGTATGTAGTAGAAGCTCCCCCTCAAGGACAAGAAGAGCTTACAAATGATGTGATATTAACCACACAACTTGCCACTAAGAGTAAAGGTGAGAAAAGAAAGAAGAGAGAACTCCCACTAGAAGAGGAAGAATTGTTGCTTGAGGTCTCAGAAAAATTTAAGAAATATGAGGTAGAGGATATGAAATTCATGATAAGAATGCCTAAACAAGAAGCACTCAGAAGGGTGGCCTATGATAACAAGGAGACAACTAAGTAAATTATTGTGACCATAGAAGAAGGTGAAGCGTGATGCACTTACATAGGACACGACCTAACTGAAGAAGAGGAAAAGGAGTTGATTGAACTATTAAGATCATATAAGGATGTGTTTGCATGGAATTATAAGGACCTAAAAGGAGAAGACCCTGACATATGCTTGCATAGGATTCTCATGACCTCAAAAGCCAAACCCTCCAAGCAAAAACCATATACTTATAATGAAAATTATGCTGCCAAGATCAAGGAAGAGATAGATGGATTAGTAGAAGCTATATTTATCTATGAAATTGAGCACACATAATGGGTATCACCCATTGTAGTGGTGCCCAAAAAGAATGGTCGTTACGTGTATGCATTAACTTGAAGAAGGTGAAGCCACTATTAGGGATAGTTATCCGCTTCCTATCACTGAGCATCTATTAGAAAGGGTGTCAGGCAAGGAAGTATACAGCTTCCTTGATGGGTTCTCTAGGTACAATCAAGTGGCCATTGCTCCAGAAGACCACCATAAGATGGCTTTTGCCACAAAGTGGGGCATATTTGCATTTTGGATAATGCCATTTGGGTCCAACAATGCACTAGCTACCTCTCAAAGGCTGATGCATCATGTGTTAAAAAAATTTTTGCGTAAAAACTTGGAACTCTATGTTGATGATCTATGTGTTCATTCCAACATTAGAAAGAGACATATACCTAAGATGAAACAAATCTTTGAAAAATGTAGAGAATATCAGTTCTGCTTGAACCCAAAAAAGTGTGTTTGTATGGTCAAGCAAGGCAAGATTCTAGGACACATAGTATCAAAGAATGGAATCTCCATGGACGAGGATAAAGTTAGAGCTATTGCAGAGCTACCTAGGCCTAAGAATGTCAAGGAAGTACAAGCTTTCATGGTGCATTGTGGATATTATCAATGTTTCATTCACATGCATGCAATCATTGCAAAGCCTCTATACAACCTTTTGACTAACTTTGAGTGGACAAAAGGATGTGAAGGCTCCTATTAATGAAATAAAGTGACAATTATGTTTAGCACCAATCTTGACTACACTAGATTGGAACAAGCCATTCCATGTTCATGTGGATGCATCCAACTATGCTATTGGGTGTGTACTAGCACAACCTCCTAGTGAAGGTAACATGGATCTTCCAATAGCTTACACCAGTAGACAATTGAATGCAGTTGTTCAAAATTATACCACTACCAAAGGAGAAGGATTAGGCATGGTATATGCAGTTACAAAGTTTAGAAACTATTTGCTCGCAAATAAGTTTAAATCTTTTACAAACCATCAAGCATTACTCTATCTAGTAAACAAACCTTGCAATACTAGCAGATAAGTAAGATGTTTCCTCTTACTAATGGAATATGACATTGAAGTTGTGGTTAGAAAAGATAGAACTCACCTTACGGTGGATCACCTTTCTAGACTCACTTTAGGAGACTCTCCTCAAGGAGTATCATATGACCTTCCTGACGCTTGTTCAATCTAAAAGTAGTGCCTGAATGGGATAAAACTATAGTGCATATTATCACCTTTGTACCTAATCATCCTTTACTCAAAGCCAAAGATAAAGAAGTAGTGAGGTCTCAAAAATACCACATACTAGCAGGAAATGTATATAAGCACACTGATCAAGGCATACTAGCTTGCTATGTAGATGAAGATGAGCATGCAAAATGGTTGCAAATAGCAAATTTAGGTGCACTACAACAACAACACTCCAAACATCAAATCCTATAGACTCTACAAAGACTAGGAATGCATTGCCCAACTATGGAAGCAGACATTTATAATTTATGCAAGGAATGCCCGATATGTAGTATTAGACCACATGTGGAAAATGCTATGCTATATCAAGTGTCCCTAGTACCAGATTGGAGTGAACCATTGGTAACTTTTTTGAGAACAAAAACATTCCCTCAAGAAATGACATTGGCCAGACGATGGAGTTTAGAACAAAAATCCTTAGATTACACACTCATAGGTGACAATCTATACAAACGAGGGAGAGATGGCTATCTCATATTGTGTGTCCATGAGAGTGAATACCTCAAGACCTTAGATACTTCTCACCAAGGTGTAGAAAGAGCATACTTTGAGCTAGATAGGGTGATCAGGGCAATACTTTTTGAAGATCTTTGGTGGCCAACTCTTCACATGGATGCACATACCTATGTGAAGTGGTGTGATATTTGTCAGCGAACTCAATACCCTATACATAAAGATGAGATTCCACTAAAGCCCATGATGATCTAAGTGGGGAATAGACTTTGTCGAACATATTAATCCCCTAGCTAAGAGTTCACATGCTGAATACATCATTGTGGCCACTAATTATCTAACTAAATGGGTGGAAGTGAAGACAACAAGAAAAAATGATGTGCAGACCACTCCCAAGTTTCTATTTGAGAATATATTCACAAGATATGGTTTGTCAATAGAATTGGTGAGTGATCATGGCACCCACTTCTTGAATGAGGTCATTGAACACTTGTTACAAGAATTCATGGCAAGAAGTCGGCTCCATATTACCCACAAGCCAATGGCTAGGCCGAAAGCATGAACAAGATACTTTTTGATGTTCTAAATAAATTGGTGAATAATAAACATTCTGGTTGGGACAAACAAATACATCATGTTGTTTGGGAAAATCAAGTGGCCTATAAAACAGTGCTCCAAGCCACTCCCTTTTAGATGGTATTTGGATAAAATGTTATGTTGCCACTAGAATTCTTGATACCAACATTCAAAGTAGCATAAGAACACCATTGGACCGATTATGGGCTTTCATCTAGAACTTTTTATTTAGAGCGACTAGAAGAGACATGATTGAGAGTAGCAACAGGGATTTATGTGGCTAAGAAGAGACAAAAAGCATACTTTGATGCTCATGTGAAGGATAAGGGTCTGAAGGCAGGAGACTTGGTCTTGGTATACACCCTCAAGCAACATGCAAGGAAATTAGAGAAGCATGGCTATGGACCAATGATAATCACAAGAATCTCAACAAGTGGAGCTCTCCAGTTAGCTACCTTAGAAGATGACATCTTTCCTAGCTATATTAGTGGTTGCAAGGTGAAATTATATCAAGAACCTCTCACATAAGAAATGCTTAATAGACTCAATACTGCAAAGAAACGTAAGGAAGAGGAGAAACGAGTTTGAGAAGAAGTGCAGGAAAAAGCCTTAGAATGCATCTGAAGCATCAAATTGAGGAGAGAGGATAGAGATCAACCTAGGTCACCATATCATGATGCACCAAGATATTGCATGGCCATGCACCAAGCATCAGGTGTAATTTCTCCTCAAGTCATTGATCGACGTCCTTTTGTGACCCTCGGGGTAGGACAAGGAAAGAGTGCAAGGACTATAAGAGCCTTGATTGACTCAGGTGCAGCCACTGAGACTTTCGTACCATCAAGAGTTGAAATTCAATATCAATCCTATAGAAGCATATATGAGAGGATTGGGAGGTGTGGAAACCCCTTGCATGGAATTAGGGGAAAAAGTTAGCCTTGCATGTGCATTGTAAGGATTCCTAATTTTAAGTAATTAAAATGGCTAATCAAGTGGATTGAGAGGTTGGAAAAAACCACTAGTGGTATTATTAGTGACAATAAAGAATTAAAAAAAGAATGCTCAGGTGAGGAATTTGGTGTGCATTTCAAGCCCTTGGATCTCTTGGTTGGATGGCCATGATCAAAATGAAAAACATATGCACTAAAAGACAAAATAAGAGCTCACCCTCTAGCAATAAATGACAAAATAAGATCCACACAAGGAGAGAGAAGAAAATATCGTGGTTGTCGATTGATTTCAGTCTCCGATCGCTTTTCTCTTGGATGGTGGAGATTAAAACCCAACCCACTATCATGAAAAGCACGTAGAGTTTTGTCCGTTGGATGTGCTAGAAAATTGATGGTCTTGATTGACTAGGTAGTGATCCATGTAAAGACAAATCTCATCGATTAATTTCTTTTAAGATCTAAATTTGGCCCAAATTTAAGGTGCCTTTTTTTTGGGGAACAACCACATCCATTGGATGTAATCAACATCTAAGGGCCATAATTTAAAGTGACCCATTTCTCAAGAAATAATCCTACCCATTGGATCTTGAAGGGAATCCAAGGGTTGAGTTTGAATCCCATCTCTTTCAAAAACTACTTGAAGGAGAAAACCATGAGTTTTAGCATGGTCTTGTGGTTTTGACTAGCCCAAAACAAGGGAAGCCTATACCTAGCCTAGTTGATTAAGGGACTAGACTGCGTCCATCACCCTCTTCTCATTGGTCCATCACTAATCACTCTCTAATCCAAAAGGCCCATGCAGTGTTCATTTTTTCCCCTAATGGGTGAGGTGGAGCTTCCCATCTACCTTCAAGATGTTCTGATGGTCATTAAAGTGCTAGTGTGTCAAGACAATGATCTCACCAAACCTCTTATCTTGGGTCAAGATTGGATCTATGATCATGCAGTCAACGTGAACCTAAGAAGTGAACTTCTTTAGTTTTGGGGGAATCAAAACCGCATCACAGTTGAGTTAGAAAATCAAGCACTCAGACAACTAGAAAAAACACCCACTGCTCGTCCTTCTAGGAACACACATGAAGATAATGATGTTATTCTTGTCCAAAGTTCTATGGTGCAGAAGAAGGTCACTCATGAAGGACTCATAGAAACCAAAATGGAACTCCCTTCTTTTCCAAAAACGGTCCCAGAGAAGCAAGTAAGGCAACCCAAGAAGCAAATAAAACAGATAGCCAAGATGCATGCTCAATGATTGGTGCAATATAAGGTACCTCCTAGAATGAAGCAGATTTGGATACATAAGGGTGGAAAACCCTCTACTCAAGAGACATCACCCCAACGCTACACCAAGCAAACTATTTGGTCAAAGACTACAAGGAAAGAGTATTCTATGAATCTACCAAGCCAAACCATTTCTATTTGGGTCCCAAAGTAGTCGATGAAGGCAGACCCCAATGCATGATTAATTTGATTGCCCAAGACCTGCTTACATGCTCAAATAGCTTCATATAAGCCCACAAGCTTGAATTGCCACTCACACACACTCACGACACAAATTTCATGGCAAAAATTTGCACTTAGCACCTCCATGTCTCCGATCACACCTAGAATTATGTGGAAATGGGTACGCAAAAAGTCCCAAATCCAAGATGATCTATTCCAGCAACATTTAAAGGTCATCACCACCAAAATTTGTAATTCCATGCTAAAATTTTGGAGAGTTAAACCTTGTATCAAACCCCCTGACCCAAATTTTTAAATCAAGTTCACACCAGAGTAGATGCATTCCGATTGCAGTGCATATCCGGAGTATGCATTGTTGGAGAAACAATCACTAATTGGACATATATTTGAAGTTCAAAGCTTTAGAAGAAAACCACATGCCTATGTGAAGGGACAAATTCACAAGTGTATTATATTTGTAAAGTTAGTTCACTTTAGTTCTAGAAGATTTTTAGAAATCACGAGAATAAGAAAATCTATATAAGTTAGTTTGTATCAACTGACGTGAAGAGGAAGACAATGAGAAAGTGAGTTAGTACTCATTTTGTATGACTGAGAATAGTCAGGCTTCTCTGCGTGACAAAGCACCTGTGCATTTCTGAGTTTTCATAGTTATGGAAAGAGCTTATTAAAGTTCTGTGTATAAGTCTTCTTCTTCCATCTCGAGTGTTTGTCTTCTGTGTAATTATTTGAAAGGTTGAAGTTTTCCAAGCCAGTCGATGCCTGGCATCGGATGTATGTTGAAAGGTTGAGTTTTATGTGGGAAGTTGATGCCTGGCATCAAATTCTAGCTCATAAGTCCTTATCTTCATATCTGACTTTTATCTACTGATGAATCTTCTTGAAAAGATGAAGTTTGTGGAGCAACTCGATGCTTGGCATCGAGTTTCAGCATAAAGTCGATGCGTGGCATCGAGTTCTAGCATATAAGTGGTTTGTTCATGTCTTGTGTTCAACCGGCCATTTCATGTGTTGAAAAAGAGGCTAAAAAAGCACCAAGTCGATGCCTGGCATCGACTTTTGGTTGCAAGTCAATGCTAGACATCGAATTTTCATTTTTAGACGGTGATCTTTACTAAAACAAGCAAAATTTCCGCTTTTGGAAGTCATACAGGGTCCTCTTGTGAAGGCTATATCTTGAGTTCTAGAGATCCGTTTCTTGCATATGATAGCTTGTTGGAAAGATCTACTCTTTTATTTTCATCCACAAAAATATCTTGGAGAAATAATATTTATGCTAAGAGAAATTAGCAAAATACTGAAGGTATGTTATTTTAGTGACTAGGAATTTCTGTAGAAGCAAAGTTCACAGTTTAGACTATCATTTCTCAAAGTTTGGAGTGGCAATGAGTTAATGATGACCATAGAGGTGTTCTAGTGTCACATTAATTCATTTCTTGTGATGTTTCATACATCAACAAGTGGTATTAGAGCAGAAAGGTCCTAAAGAGCAAAAGGCGGCAAAGGTACGAGAAGTTTTGAAAATTTTTTCATTAAAGGTTGAAAGGTGAAGCATTTGAAGACACGAGGCATCAAAAGGTTACTCAAAAGCATCCTCATGTGCAAAGAACTCCAAAAGGTGTTATCCTTTATCCTTTAAGCTCACAGGTTGTAGCAGAAGGAAAGGAGTATCATAGATCATATCTCCATTGACAAACTGGACAGAGATAATTACCCTGCATGGGTAATGAGAATGGAAGCCTTACTTATGAGTAAGGATCTCATGATATATGTTACAGGTGAAGAAGAGAAGCCAGTATTTGAAGATGAAAGCCGACCAAAGAAAGAAGAACTTGATGCTTTAAAGCATTGGCAGAAGAAGGATGCAAGTGCAAAAGCTTACATCTACAATACAATCTCATATCATTGGCTACCACACATCAGAGGATTGGAATCATCTGAAGATATATGGTATGCACTGGAATATCATTTCCAAAGCACTACTAAAGCACGGAAAGCAAGTCTATGGTCAGTGTTTACAACATTCAAGAAGAAGCCAAGTCAAAGTATTAGTGACTATGTCACTAAGATGAAGGATCTTGCAGATAGTCTTGGATCCATAGATGAAGATATTGAGGATCACAATTTGATTGCTCAATTACTTACAGGTTTGAGAGGGGATGAAAGGTGGAAACCTTTTGTCTTACCAACAGAACTTTCATTAAATCATTATGTTCCAAATTTGAACCAGTTGTGGTTTGATGCTCACATTTGAGCAAGACTTGAAAGGAGATGGAGATAAAGGACAAAGTTCTGCAATGTACATGAAGAACAAGAAGAAAGGAGATAAAGGAAAAGCAAAGGATGAAGAAGAGTCAACTTCTCAAGTTTATTATGCAAGAGGTAAAGGCACTGGTAGAGGAAGACCAAAAGGTTTTGGAAGAGGAGGAGGTAATCAAAATAACAACAAGAAGGCTTGCTTGATCTGTGGATTGAGTAATCATTTGGCTCATGATTGTTGGCACAACCAACAAGGATCAAACCAGAATCAAAACAACAATAGCAGAGGTCAAGGTGGAAGATATCAAAGTAATTTTCAAAGAGGTCAACAAAGTCAAAGAGGAGGCTATGGTAGAGGTGGAGAAAGAAGTTGGGGACAGAATCAATCCTACAACACCCCCTAGTACAATTATGCAAATGACACATAGAATGAAAGTCATACATCATTGATGATGAATTCAATTAGTACATCAGACAAAGAAAATCTAAAGGTATTTTACATTGACTCTGGATGTTCTAATCATTTTTCAGGAAACATAGAATTGATGTTAGAATTGGAAAAAGGCATTTCTAGTCATAGTGTTCAAATAGGGGATAATACAAGACATAGTGTACATTTAATTGGAAAAGTGAAATGCAAAAGTGGAGCAGATTTGCTAACCAATGTTTTGTATGTTCCCACAATACCCAAAAACTTGATTAGTGTGGGACAGATAGTTGAAAAAGGTTTTCAAGTCAGGTTTACAAATGAAGGAGTATTTGTTGAAGATCTAGAGAATGGATATAATCAGATTGTTTGTGGTAAGAAAGAAGGTAGATTCTTTACTTTAAAAGTACAAGGGAACATTGGTCAAGCTTTGCTCACACATGGTGAAGGAGTGATTATAGAACTTGATCTTTGGCAAAAGAGATTAGGTCATTTCAATGAAAGAGGAATTAAAGCTATGGTTGCTAATCAGTCTATACTAAGGTTACCAAATGTGCAGAGTCAACATATGGTTTATAAATGTGAAGCATGTCAAATGGGAAAAGCACACAGGTTACCATTTCAGAAGAAAGGATTCAAACCTGATGGAGTACTTGAGCTCATTCATACAGATGTATGGGGACCAACAAAAGAAGGATCTATCAGTGGCTCAAGGTATTATGTTCTTTTCATTGATGATGCTACAAGATGGATAACATTATATGTTTTGAAGGAAAGATCAGAAGTGTTTGGAGCTTTCAAGCATTTTCATGCATATGTAGAGAGAGTCACAGGTCAAAAGCTTAAAAGTCTGAAATGTCATGGAGCAAGAGAATACTTCTCCCAAGAGTTCAATGATTATCTTTGGAGTGCAAATATTAAGAGATAAATAACTTGCAGATATACACCACAACAAAATGGTGTAGCAGAAAGGAGAAAGAGGATTTTGGTTGAGTTTGCTAGAGCTATGCTGAAGGAGAAGAATTGTCCAAATTATCTTTGGGCTGAGGCTGTAAATACAGCTACATATCTTGTGAATAGATTACCATGTGCAGATCTCAATGGTATGACTCCATATGAAGCTTGGTGGGGTAAGAAACCAACACTAGATCATTGTAGAGTGTTTGGATCAATTGCGTATGCTTATGTGCCATCACAACTTAGACATAAACTTGAACCAAAGGCAGAAAAATATGTGTTCATTGGTTATGATGAAAATCAGATGAGTTACAGGTTGTGGAATCCTCTAACCAAACAATTCCTTGTTTCTAGAGATGTTACATTTGATGAACAAAAGAGTTGGTATGTAGATCAAAGTCATACAGCTGAAGAATTTGAAGAAGAGGTAAGAAGATGCGAGAAAGAAAAATCAATTGTGCAGGTAAATAGAGATGAAGACTATATACAAGCAAGTACATCCAGAAGTGGATTAACAAGAAGAAATGAAGAAGCTCCCATATTTGATGAAGAGGTGTATCCAGACACTTATGAAGAATTTGAACCAAGGAGGTCGAGCAGGACTAGAAGACAACCAGAAAGGTATTCTTATGATACTTCCTACATAACTCAGAAGAATTATGCTTACATGGTCAAAGATGATGAAGAACCTCAGAACTATGATGAAGCAAAAGCTAAGAAAGAATGGGAAGAAGCAATGAAGGAAGAGTTCAATGCATTAGAGGAGAACAAGACATGGGAACTTGTTCCTAAGCCAAATGGTAAGAAAGTAATTGGAAATAAATGGGTTTATAAAGTGAAGAAGCTTGCAGATGGAAGTATAGCTACATACAAAGCTAGACTGGTGGTGAAAGGCTATGCCCAAACCTATGGCATAGATTATGATGATACATTCAGTCCTGTAGCTAAGATGTCAACTATAAGGACAATCATTGCTATTGCACCTTCAAAAGGATGGACCCTAAGTCAATTGGATATAAATAATGCATTCTTGAATGGATACATCTCAGATGAGGTATACATGGAACAACCTCAAGGTTTTATAGATTCCAGGTATCCAAATTTTGTTTGCAGGTTGAAAAGAGCACTCTATGGATTGAAGCAAGCTCCAAGAGCATGGAACTATAGATTGGTGAAGTATCTCAATGATCTTGGATATCAAAGTTCAAAAGCAGATCCAAGTCTACTCATCAAAAGAGCAGATGAAGGTACAATCTACATTTGTATTTATGTAGATGACATTATAATCATAGGTACTTCAGATGAAGGAATCAAGGAGGTAAAGAGATTACTTGAAAAAGAATTCAAGATCAGTAACCTAGGAAAGTTTTCATACTTTCTTGGAATGGAAGTCACTTATAGAGGTCATGGCATATATGTATCACAAGAAAGGTATCTTCTAAATCTATTGAAGAAGTTTGATATGGAAAATTGCAGAGAAGCTTCAACTCCACTTGAAGTTAATCATAAGCTCAGTAAATATTATGGTACAGAATACAAAGATATGAGGAAGTATCAATCTCTTGTGGGTAGTTTGATTTATGCTACACTAACAAGACCTGATCTTAGTTATGTAGTGGGAGTTTTGTCACAATTCATGCATTGTCCAAAGGACCCACATTGGATTGCAAGTCAAAGAGTTCTCAGATATATCAAAGGAAATATAAAGGAAGGATTATATTATCCTTTTACATCAGATTTGAAGTTGAGAGCCTATAGTGACTCAGATTGGGCAGGTAACCAGGGTGATAGAAGATCAACTCATGGCTACATGATCTACATTGGTGATAAGTTTATAAGTTGGTGTTCAAAGAAACAACATATTGTAGCATTATCATCAATTGAAGCTGAGTACAAAGAACTTGTGGAAGCAGGGAACTCATATGGATGTAGAAATTGTTCAAAAGCTTGGGCATTGATCAAGGTATACCTACAATACATGGAGATAATATGAGTTCACTTTATCTTGCAGCAAACCTAGTATTTCATGCAAGAACAAAACATATAGAGATACATAAACATTTCCTGAGAGAAAAGGTAATGGAGAAAGAAATTGAAGTGGAGTACATTTCTACAAAAGATCAGATAGCAGACATAATGACAAAGAGCTTGGATGGTGTGAAGACCAGCAGATTCAAAAGCATGGCACGAGTAAAAGAAAAGAAGATGATATGAAGAAACAGAGAATGTCAATTAGTGATTGAGGGGGAGCTGTTGGAGAAACAATCACTAATTGGACATATATTTGAAGGTCAAAGCTTTAGAAGAAAACCACATGCCTATGTGAAGGGACTAATTCACAAGTGTATTATATTCGTAAAGTTAGTTCACTTTAGTTCTAGAAGATTTTAAAAATCACGAGAATAAGAAAATCTATATAAGTTAGTTTGTCTCAACTGACACGAAGAGGAAGACAATGAGAAAGTGAGTTAGTACTCATTTTGTATGACTGAGAATAGTCAGGCTTCTCTGCGTGAGAAAGCACCTGTGCATTTCTGAGTTTTCATAGTTATGGAAAGCATTTATTAAAGTTATGTATATAAGTCTTCTTCTTCCATCTCTATTGTTTTTCTTCTATGTAATGATTTGAAAGGTTGAAGTTTTCCAAGCAAGTTGATGCCTGGCATCGAATGTATGTTGAAGGGTTGAGTTTTATGCGGGAATTTGATGCCTGGCATCGAATTCTAGCTGATAAGTCCTTATCTTCATATCTGACTTTTATCTACTAATGAATCTTCTTGAAAATATGAAGTTTGTGGAGCAACTCGCCTGGCATCGAGTTTCATCATAAAGTTGATGCCTGGCATCGACTTCTAGCATATAAGTGCTTTGTTCATGTCTTGTGTTCAAGCGGCCATTTCAGGTGCTGAAAAAGAGGCTAAAAAAGCACCAAGTCGATGCCTGGCATCGACTTTTGGTTGCAAGTCGATGCTAGGCATCAAATTTTCATTTTTAGACAGTGATCTTTACTAAAACAGGCAAAATTTCCACTTTTGTAAGTCATAGAGGGTCATCTTGTGAAGGCTATATCTTGAGTTCTAGAGATTTGTTTCTTGCATGTGATAGCTTGTTGGAAAGCTTTACTCTTCTACTTTCATCGATCAAAAGATCTTGGAGAAATAATATTTGTGCTAAGAGAAAGTAGCAAAATACTGAAGGTATGTTATTTTAGTGACTAGGAATTTTTGTAGAAGTAAAGTTCTTAGTTTAGACTATCATTTCTCAAAGTTTGGAGTGGCAATGAGTTAATGATGACCATAGAGGTGTTCTAGTGTCACATTAATTCATTTCTTGTGATGTTTCATACATCAACATGCATCTAGGAAAAAATCACTAACCTACTAACCAACACTCATAGATGCAAGGAACACCTCACTTACTAAATCCCTAACCACTTTGGGTATCATGTTGGTATTGTAAAGGAGACAAAGTCTCATCATGTTTTCATTGCAATGTGAATATGATCTCCTTTTCTAGTAGATTCATAGAAAAACAATACTACTAACATCATGGCTGACACAACAGGCATTAGTTCACACTAGGGACAAATCAATCATCCATCGATGTGGAAAGTTTACCTATTGAAGTGCCACCAATTGATTCATTTATAGAATTATGTTGTCTACAGCAAATACCTATCCGCGATCCTCCAATAGGACTGACAGAAAGAGTTAGTGCAAATTCTCATTGGTTCAATGGCATGTGAGGTCCATTAGGAGAAACGGCATACACATGAGAGTCCAAGTGAGAGTATGGCAATGTATGGGGATGTTTTCAATTATTTTCAAGAGACTTTGAGACTCTCCATAACACAGATGAACTACAAACAATTGGGCAATGCACAGGGTTGAATGAGTACTTCAAGGCCCCCTTATCAAAGCCTAATTTTCTATGTTGCTAGTATTTGGTCTCCACATTATAGGCAAGTAACATAAAGGACCGACCTAGAATCTTTGTCATTCCATCTTTATTGCGCAACAATGAATTGAAAAGATTTGAACTCACCTTGGAATTGGTAAGAGATGCACTTAACATGCACATCACACATGTGCCCTCACAAAAAGATGCTTTGATACTTGACAACATGAAGAATAAGAAGCTATTGAAGTAGAAGGCTACGATGATGCTTACACCTAATGTTTCCATCCCTCTTTGACTATGCATGCAACACTTTGCGTTTCCAAGACAAGATAGATTCACTCAGCCCTACAAAAAAATCTAGTTCAGCCTTTATCTAGCAGAGATAGGCTCACTAACCATTAAGCTTCATGTGTGGATTATACAGCAGTTGTATGAAGCTAATAAAATATGGACTTGGAAGCTAGTGGTGAATGGATGTTGTGCCATTATTTGCATTGTTTACAGGTGTTTATCATACGATGTGCCCATGGGGCATGCACTCACCTAGTCATAACTACAATTCTTTAAAGGATGTCGAGATTTTGCCCGCCAATCTAAATGAATGAGAGGCATGAACCCATCTTCTAGCCAAAAGAAGTGGTCATGACCCCGGAGGTCACAAGAAAAGGGGAAGCCACGGTGCCTCCCTTTACGATTCAAATTTCCCTATCTGAGTCTGGAGAGACATTGCAAGCTTCCCTCGGCTCCTCCTGTACCTTTGGAGTTTGAATTTGATACAGTTGGAGACATTGAAGGGATGAGCACCTTCAATTTTGAATCCTTTTTTGCAGAACACTCAACTATCGGATATTGAGTTCTTTTTTGATGTAGAAGGCGTTGACACTTACACACAAAGAAGGGGAAATCAACAGATATTTGTCATGTGCACTGGGAAGATGACTGACAGATGATGGAGAGTGTTAATCTCCAAAAGAACAACCTACTCTTGAATTTAGAACACCTCTATATCAAGAGTAAGTCAAAACCTTCACTAAATTAGAGGTCCAAACTCCAAATCATCAACTTTGAGAAAATCTGTGAAGAAGATGAAACACAGAAAAGTCTGCTGCACTATTTCCTCACATTGACCTATCAAATGTGTAAAGTTTTTGATGAACCTTTGTACGAATCATCTCCTAGGGATTGCGCATCACCTCCAAGTTGAATTACTTCAAAAGCTTTAGTATAACTTGAGAAATCAACTTCACAAGTTACCTATGTCAGAAACTGTTACTCAGAACAGTCGATTTTACACCCCTAACTTCTTAACTTTGGTTCTCACAATGTCGAACCCGTTTTACCAAATCCTTTTGACTGAAGATAGCTTATCTCTCAACTTAGATTTTGAGCTATCATATGTGTAAAACTTTACACTGTGCACTGAGCACTACTCATTTCTTTGGACTCGAAATGTGCGCCTGTTTCAGAGAGCTGTGAACACTCAACACATGTGAATGTTCCTACCAGCAATTCTCTTCACCTGTTTAAAATTAGACTCTGAAATTCAAACCACAAACTCATTAACTAACAACTTAGATATCCTCAAAAGGATTTCACAAATGATCTACTACAGACGGAGTAGACGCAGAAATATCGGGCGCAACATTTTCTTCATTTCAGGAGAAGACTACAACTAAAAATGAGAGAGACTTCAACTACTTTCTCATCAGTCTATTGACATTTACAATCACTCATTTCTCTATTCCTATGCTCATACATAGTCTCTCTTTGTCGTCTCTCTTCTGCTCTCTCTCTTTGCCCGACATTTTCCAAAAGTATTTATAGGCATCTATGTACAAACTCTCATCAAAGCATAAGTATATGTAACCTATGTCATAACTAATGTACATATGTGTACATGTCCTTCACTCTTGTGAATGTATCTATTTTCTTTATTCCAAATCTTCAATTGGTGATTGATATGCACCAACAGCTCCCCCTCAATCATCAATTGAGGTTTCTCCTTTCTTCTTTATACCTGCCATGTCTTTAAACCTTTGTAGCTTTGGTCCATCCAAGCTCTTTGTAAGCATATCAGCTATCTGATCCTTTGTTGAAGTATGTATGACTTCAATCTCCTTATCCATCACTTTCTCTCTTAGAAAGTGATACTGAATCTCAATGTGTTTGGTCCTGGCATGAAAAACAGGATTAGCAGCTAAATACAGTGAACTCATGTTATCTCCATATATAATTGGTACCCCATGCATAATATCAAGACTCTTCATCAATGTCTTGACCCAAATTACTTCTTTTGAAGCTTCAACCATGCCTTTATACTCTGCTTCTGTAGAAGATAAAGCAACTGTATGTTGCTTCTTGGAACACCATGAGATTAACTTGTCTCCCACATAACACATGTATCCAAAAGTAGATCTTCTATCATCTGGATTACCTGCCCAATTGCATCACTATAAATTTTGATATTTGTATCTGAGGTAAACCCATAATACAAACCTTCATTGAGTGTACCCTTAATGTACCTCAACACCCTTTGTCCTGCAATCCAATGTTCTTTCCTTGGGCAATGCATAAATTGAGACAAAACCCCTACTGCATATGATAAATCAGGTCTAGTTAGAGTAGCATAGATAAGGCTACCAACCAAACTCTGATATTGTCTCATGTCCTTGAATTCTTCACCTCCATACTTACTCAATTTGTGATTCACCTCCATTGGTGTAGGTGCTACCCTGCAATCATCCATTTTAAACTTGATTAACAAGTTCTTCAAATACCTTTCTTGGGTCACAAATACTCCATGTTGAGTATATGTAATCTCCATGCCCAAGAAGTATGATAAGTCTCCCAAGTCACTTATCTTGAACTCCTTTTCCATTTGCCTCTTAAGCTTTTGTATTCCTTCTTCATCTGTACCTGTAAGAATTATATCATCAACATATATGCACATGTATATGAAACCATTTTCACTTGCCTTAACAAGCAAGCTACTATCTGCTTTAGACACCTGAAAACCAAGTTCTTTTAGGAACTTCACAAGTCTATAATTCCATGCCCTTGGGGCCTGCTTCAAGCCATACAAAGCTTTTCTTGAGCTTGCACACATGATCTGGATACCTTTTATCTCTAAACCCTTGAGGTTGCTCCATAAATACATCATCTGAAATATAACCATTCAAAAAAGCATTTTTCACATCAAGTTGACATAGCTTCCATCCTTTACATGCAGCAATAGCAATAAGTGTCCTTATGGTTGTCATCTTTGCCACAGGACTATAGGTCTCATCATAATCAATACCATATGTCTGAGCAAAGCCTTTGACCACAAGTCTAGCTTTGTATCTAGACACACTTCCATCTGCAAACCTTTTTGTCTTGTAGACCCACTTACATCCAATAATCTTTTGACTATTTGGTTTAGGAACCAAATCCCAAGTTTGATTCTCCAATAGTGCATCATATTCCTCCTGCATAGCACTCTCCCATTTTTCCTTACCTTTTGCCTCTTCATATGTAGAAGGGTCTTCCTCTGTATTCACCATATAAGCATAATCTTTTGTGGCTAGAAATGAAGTATCATAACTATACCTTGTAGGTTGCCACCTATTTCTTGTTGACCTTCTGAGTTCTCCACTCCTTGAAGTTTCTGGCTCTTCACATTCAGGATCAAATCTTGGTGTCTCTTCCACTTCAACCTACACTTCATTATTCTCTTGCTCATCAAATATTTGAACTTTTGATTTACCTTTTCTTTGACTCACTTCTTCTTCATCATCTGTATTGATGTTAATTGTACCTGCATACCAAGTACTTTGTTCATCAAATGTAACATCCTTAGAAACCATAAATTGCTTTGTTGATGGACTCCACAATCTATAGCCCATCTGCTTGTCATCATAGCCAATAAAAACATACTTTTCAGCTTTAGGTTCCAACTTGTGCCTTAATTGTGATGGCACATATGCATATGCCACACACCCAAAAACTCTACAATGATCCAAGGTAGGTCTTTTACCCCACCAAGCCTCATATGGTGTCATACCCTGCAAGGCTTTACATGGTAGCCTATTGACCAAATAAGTGGCTGTATTTACAGCCTCAGCCCACAAGTAATTAGGGCAATTTTTCTCCTTCATCATGGATCTTGCAAACTCAACAAGAGTTCTATTTCTCCTTTCTGCAACACCATTTTGTTGAGGAGAGTACCTGCAAGTAACTTCCCTTTTTATACCTGCATTCCATAAGTAATCACTGAACTCATTTGAGAAATACTCTCCCCCTCCATCTGACCTTAGTCTTTTCAACTTATGACCTGTAATTCTTTCTGCATATGCATGATAGTGTTTAAATGTATTAAACACTTCTGACTTATCTTTGATCACATAGATAGTGATCCACCTAGTAGCATCATCAACATAAATCACATAATACCTTGATCCATTTATACTGAAATCTTTTGATGGTCCCCACACATCTGTGTACCAACTCAAGCTTCTCTGAGTACATAAAACCATGCTTGGAATATGAATGTTTATGAGCCTTACCTAATTGACATGCCTCACATTTGTATGTCATATGTTGACCTGCAACATTAGGCAATCCAAGCACTGAACCATTGTTAACCATATCTTTAATACCTCTTTCATTGAAATGTCCAAGCCTCTTGTGCCAAAGATCTAACTCAGAGATCTTATGACTTCCATATGTGAACATAGCATGACCAATGTTGCCTTGAATCTTCAATGTAAATAATCTTCCTTCTTTTTTTCCTGAAACAATCTGTTTATACCCTTGGCTAGGGTCTTCCACATATACTCCATCATTAGTGAACCTTACTTCATATCCCTTTTCAACAATTTGACCTACACTTATCAAATTCTTAGGGATTGTAGGAACATACAAGACCTTACTCAATAAGGTGCTTCCATCTTTGGCCTTCACTGATCCAATTGACTTCACATTGTGCTTTGTGTTGTCACCTGTTTGAACAACATGATTAAAAACTTTACTTTCCAAATCAGTCATCAAAGATATGTTACCACTCAGGTGATTGCTACACCCTGAGTCAATGTAGAAGACTCTTTGATCTTCACTCTGCCTTTCACAAGTTGCATTCATTATCAATGTTGAATCTTCCTTTTGATCTGAAGCATAATTGTAGTAGGTGTTGTTGTATTGTTGACTTTGGAATCCTCTACCTACATTTCTTCCAAAGTAATTCCTTCCACCTCTACCTCTGTAATTACCTCTTTGATTTCTGCCACCTCTTCCTCTTGCATTATAGTTTTGACTATATCCATTATTATTCTGAGTATTGTGCCAACAATCATTAGCTAAGTGATTTGTCTTACCACAAATCCAGCAAGCTTTGCCTCCATCTTTATTGTTCCTGCCTCTTCCTCTGCCTTTGCCACCTCCTCTTCCTCTTAGGAAGTTGGCTTGAGTAGTTGTTCCTTCATCTTCACCTGCTTGTTGTTTTCCTTTGCTATTCTTCTTCTTGTCCTTTGAGTACAT